>OX422212.1:292926768-293662920 GCA_949130495.1 Sambucus nigra
CGCGTAGGGTCGAAGGCTAGTTGGGGCAGGTATGAGGTGGAGGGTCCAAGAAATAGGTGCGGGTTAAGGGTTGGGTGAGAGATGGGGCATTCTGCGTTCGGGTCGGGCCCCGAGGGAGGTTTCTTGGAATCAGAAAGGGGCGGTTGGGTGTTCATGACTTTTTCAGCGGCTATGGAGCAGGGATTAGTGGCGGAAGCTGAGCGGAGTGGGAGGGATGGACTAGTGACTGGGTCGACAGGCCTAAAGGGTGATTTGGTGGCTGACTCGGGTCGGAAGAGGGGCGGGGTGGGTTGTCTGGGTCAGGGTTTGTGTCGCCGAGGGTGGGGAGGGCATCTTCCGGTGTGGCGGAGGGGCAGTTCGCTACAGGAGCTTGATGGCAGGTCGCTAGGGTAGGGAAAGCAGTGACGGGGGTTGGACTGTGGGTTTGTGGGTCGTAAGCAGCAGGGCTGGGGAATGGGGCAGCAGAGGCAGTGGGGTATGGGTTCTGGGATGGGGCAGCAATGGGGAATGTGTTGGTAAGGTCGGTTGGGGTGTTGGGGAGGTAGAAGTTGGTGGTAGACGGGGAAACTAGCGCTAGGGTTTTGTGTGGGCTTGGGTTAGGGTTTTGCAACATAGAAAATTGTTGCATTAAGGTTTCAAATTGTGCGTGTTGCCTTCTTGATATTTCGGTCAATTCTCCGATTTGTCCCCTCAATTTTTGGATCTCTTCATTATGTTGTTTGAATTTCTTGGGAGCCATTGCGAGTAGCGAAGATACGAATATACCGATGTAGAGTGACACCCGCCCTGATACCAATTTTGACGTAAACTATACGTCAAAAGGCTGTGTCGAAGAACTTTCGACGACCATCCAATCTAAGGGAGGGTTCTGCCCAATCACAACCAGCTGCTCGTCATGATAGATCCCAAGAAGCAGATTCAACACGATCAGTTGCTCGAACTAACAGGCCCGAGGAGGGAAATGATGCATGGAAAGGCTTTATTCAAAGGCTGGAGGATAGACTAGGGGAAATGGCTAAGGCCAAGAATCCTCTACAAGGAACTTTTGTCCAAGGGACACCTTTTATCCAAGCAATTGTGGATTTTCCCACACCATCAAAGTTCAAAGCACCTGTTGTGACTCCTAAATATGATGGAAAAACTGTAGTGCAATGTAGTGCAATATAGCAAAACCATCAGACAAGTATTTTATTTTCGTCATTTGAAGTCCATGAGAAAGTAACCTTTCACAAATTGTTTATTAGCATTTGCGAAAACTTCTCATCAACTAAAACAACTAATCCCTCTCGCCAATTGTTGTATGGAATGAAAATGTATGAATCTCTCTATAATGAAAATAATGAAAGACTTTGCAATATGGAACCCATGTCCACGTGTAAGAACGAAATTCATGGAAATTATTTAGTCAGCGGTCCAATTAGCCTTGCCCAGCCCATTTATGTCATTGAAATGACTTTATTATTATTAATATTAAATGAAATTATATAATATGTGAGAAACAAAGTTTAGATATCTCAAATATAATAAAATAGATTTAATAATGAAAAAGGTAAAGATAATTAATACTTAAACGAGGACATTTGGCACGTCTGCCCGAATCTAAATTCCACGAAAGTATCTAGGTCTATCTTTCCCTAGACGTTTGGACGTCCACCCACATACCCCCGTACATATACGCTTTAAATGTGCGGAAGCCTTGAAACATCGATTTGATCTTGTTCTCCAGCGGAAAAGGGGCTCTCAGGAAGTCACGAGCATCTGCATGGAAAGGGATTGGCAGTGGATCCAAGAAGGCATTGTGATTGCGGTAGTATCAGCTCTTCCCTCCATTCCATGTATCAATATAGACAATCACGAGCAATGTGTATCAGCTACCCACAAGTAAAACACAAATTCCTCGCAGCATGGTCTCACACTTGATCTGAATAGGCTATTGGAAATCATCGGGCTCAATCAATGGTGGTGCACATCATCCTCTTGTCGCACATTTATAGCAAAATTATCGGGCTGCTAAAACTAGTTAGCAAACAGATTGACTTCCTCATCATACCTTGAGGCCAAGCTGCAAAAATCAAATCGTCGGGGAGTAGTTCAAAAGCCACTTTAATCATCTCCCGCTTGTTTAGGGTCATCAAGAACGGATATGGGGAAATGTCGATCGAATCGTTTTATCCCCTGAGTACGGACAACGTCTAATAACTCTCGATCAAAGACAAAAGGAAGCAGGCCAGTTCACATCCTCACAGACTGGACATTTACTGGCTGCAAGTGCCTTCCATGGGTTACGATCGTGGATAAGAGACGAAGCTGGGACATATGAGTGTAGCACATAATAGGAAAAGGGTCACGGTTGATAACCCAAGGTAGGGGTTGTAGGTACCCAGTAAGGATTAATATTAGGTCAGGTATGGCTGGGTAGGTTTTCATTGTTGGGTTTTAGGTTGAGAAAAATGTTATGGGCTAGAAAGTTGAGGTCTTGACACAAGGAGTTTGTTGTTGTTTATTCATTGGAGCTTTGCAATGGGCTGAGTGGTCTGGTGAAACCCTAGGAGGAAGATATGAGGTATTGTGCTCTATTTTGGCATTATGGGGCCAGATCTTGTAGTTTTGGGTAAGCTAGAATCCCACCGAAAGTCGGTGAAGGGTAAAAACGAACAGGCAGGCAGAAGGTGGCTGGATTTGGCGTTTGGATCGAAATGAGGTGGTTGGGGCTGAGTCACATGTTTACCAGACGGAACCAAGGTCCGACAAGGGTCAACAATTGTTGGGGGGGGGGGGGGGGGGGGGGGAGGGGGCAGTGAGAATCGCCGACGAGAGACATCGGTGGGCGGTCGCCAATGGCCTGAGGAGTTGAAGGTGCGTTTGGGTTTGTAGCGCTAGGATTTGGTTAAGGGATGATTGTCAGGTTCGGGTTTGTGGCAAGGTAGACGTGATGGTGTCACCAGTAGCCATAACAGGCCCAAAGCTGGCAAGAACAGTGTGCAACATCCCATTGATCTCTCATAATCCTCTTCCAAGCGTTCAACATGTTTGTTCATATGGTTGTTTCTTGTTTCACCACTCTCACCAATTGTATCCTCCATAAGCACATGCAATTCTAATACCACTTTGATATAAATGTGATTCGGAAGTAGAAATAACAAACAAAAGATACTAAACCCAATATCCTTTAACAGCGCAGCCTCAATATTGCAATGAACAAAAAATAATAATTTTTATTCAACTGACAACCGAATTCAATTACAAAGGGGAAGGCCATTCTTTATGGGCTCCTAACTAGAGTCCTAATGCAATTAATAGAGCTAAAGATTATTAAAAAATATCTAAAAAATATTGCTATTCACCTTTAAGATAATTAAAGGACTTTAAAATAAAAGCCAACTCTTATCATCTCCCCCACCCTTCTCTCTATCTCTATCTCTATCTCCGCGATATCAGATTGGGTTTTAGATTAGAGGAAAAGGAGGAACTGTAGATGGAGTGTGGACTTGTGACGGTGAATGTAGAGAGACTAGAGACAGGAAATCAACTAAGCAATTAACGATGTTTGGACTCGCTAAACTCAATTATGTGACAGGCAAGAGAGGAGATATCATCTCAACTAATTTAAGGTTTCAGGTATATATAATGTTACTAATAATAAAGTATGAATGGTAGGGGTTGAAATGGTTGTTCAGCGGACTTCCATCATAAATACAATTCATTATTATTATGGATGAAAATGTCCAAATAAATTGATATTTTCATCTATAGTAATCCTAGTCCATCTCAAAAAAAATATTTGTGTTGAATTCACTGATATCTATATCCAAATTTGTTTTCTAAAAAAAATTAAAAAGTACTACCTGAATATGCTCTTCGAATACCAATTCAGGTAAATATTCACACAATGTGAATTCAAATATAGAACGAATTCACAGTTTCAATATTTATTAATTACACTTCATGTATAAATCTCACATTTGGTATTCATTCCAATCAATCACACTCAGAAGTTCAACTCTACCCAAACTCTCAATTTATCTCGCTACAAAATTCCTCGAAGTTTTTGTCTCAACCTTATAACAAATCTGGGGTCATTCACCAATTGTTTGTAAGAGTTCACCAGGTTTCAAAACCCAACTCCATAACCACACTCCACCCCTGCAACTAGTTAAGCTCATTCCGAGCAGGATACTCCTAGGATAAACGTGATCTACAAGATAAGACAGAGTGTGAAAACACACTATGTCAACAAGTTCGGCAAAAAAAGTAGTGTGATCCCAACACTTCTCACTGAATATCCCTTCTTTAAAAATAAAAAATTATATATATTAAAATAAAATAAAATAAAAAAGTTGTGATTTTTGGCAGCGACCCAAAAAATATCAAAAGTCTGAAAAAATATTGAAGTAAGAAAATCTAAATATCAGCATTAGCTAGATATTAAACTAAGAGAACGGATCCTATACATACCCCAGTGCGGACCCTTTTTTTTTTTAAAGGGGCTTATACCAAACAGTCCCTCGAACATTTTTTAAAACACGTTTAATCCAAGCCTTTTTATTTTTGCTCAAAAAAGTCATTCACCATGCCGCTGATGCGGACCTTTAAAAACAAGAGAATATTAGTTAAATTGGTGTTTGAGGGACTTTTTGGTACAAAATAAAAGGCTTGGACTAAATGTGTATTAAAAAATGTTTTGGGGACTTTTTGGTATTTGATCTTTTTTAAATAGTAAAAAAAAAATTCGACTAATTTTTTTATGGTATGTAAACACTTCAGAAACCCCTAAATGATTTTTTTTGCTATTCTACAAAAATCTGTCAAAATATGTCAATTTTTAAACTGCTGACAAATTTTGACCCATTATTTTAAAATAGCAAAAAAAATCATTTTTAGTTGATTTTTTGTTAGGAGTCCCCTAAAACCATTAAAAATCAATTCAAAAATATTTTTTTACTATTTTAAAAAAATGATCCGTACATTTGGTATGCACATAATGGTATGGATAAGAACCCTTCTCCTTAAACTAAAAAGAGGAAACTGAAAATAAAAATAAAAATTTTGATGCACGACTTGTCATCCATTCTCGTAACTAAATACTTATAATATTCCTTCCGTCTCAAATTAAGAATCCTTTTTTTATTTTGTATGGATAAAGAATACACTCATTCAAGGTCAAGATTAATTCTTGTTTAAAAAAAGTGAAGTCTTAATTTAGACCTACAATTATACTTATGTGTTACGGGAGTTCTTTTAATAAAAAAAGGGGGAAACTCCTGCGAGTAGGCCAGCTATGTTGCAAACGCCACGTGAAATTAGTGTGGTGAGCATGGATATGGATAATGGCCAATCTTATCTAATCGGGAATTAAAGAGAAAATTATTCTTGTACAAATCTCAACTTTTAAATATACGAATATCAATGGATAACCGCACGTGTGTGGGCGCGTGTGTATGTGTTTGTGTTTGTGTGTGTGTGTGTGTGTGTGTGTGAGAGAGAGAGAGAGAGAGAGAGAGGTGTTCCTCGATTCAACCAAGAAAAAACACACACATAGAGAAACATATAATTGGGTTGTCAAATTCATACCTTTGGTTGGACAGAAAATGCATCTGCAATCTTTGTTAGTAAATTGGGGTTGGGTACCGACCCATCTGGTAAATCCCCATCGACAGATGAAAATGAGTGAGAAGATGGGTTTGCGGAGTATTTAGCACAAGGGGGTGATCTTGATGATGAGTTGAGTCTCCAGGAATGGGAATGGGAATGGGAATGGGTGCGTGATGAAAGACTGAATTTGGAGGCATGGAGTCTGGGAAGGAATGGGGATGGTTTAAGATAGGTTTTAGAGGGGATTGGGTTTGAGAAAATAAGCCTCTCCATGGCTGCCTGCCAATCTCCTTCTCACCCGTTGAAAGGGGTTTTACTTTGGAGGAACCGAGATTGCGGCCGGGGATCGTTTGCGCTACTAACTGCCTACTTCCTACCAAACGCGTTTTTAAGTTTTCAACTTTTTTTCTTTTTTTAAACTACTCGTATTTATGGGAAATGAAAATGCCATCACGTTCTATGACCCTCAAAAGATAATGAGTTGGTACAAGGTAGGCCATGCATGGAACTCCTTAAAGTCACAAATGTTTACCAAAGTTTGGGAGGACTATCTTAACTTAGATTCCACGTTGGACTTGGTTTGATGTAGGTTCATAGAGTCCTATTTCGAAAAGCTTTCTTAGGAATCAAATAAATGGAAAAGTCATCGATATGGATTTTATGCACAAAAATACTGTGTTTTGTGTTAAGAAATTCGATCACTCTTTATTTATAGTATAAGTTGATAGATTCTTAATAGGAGTGAATATCCATCTAAATATGATAAATATAAATATTTATAACACTCCTTAGATGTACAATATTTTATCATTCAATGGTTGTTGCATCATTAAAACTTTACTAAGGAAAACTTATTAGAAGAAAATCAAAGTGAAGAAAAAATAGTACAACTTTTGTGATTATTGAATCGGTGTTGTGCTTGCTTAATACTACCTCATTAAAACATTTACTAGAAAAACCTAGTGGGACAAAACATAGTCAAAGAAAAAATAGTACAATGCACATATGTTCCAAATAACATGTTCTTATATCCTCCCATTGATAAGATATGATATGCCTAATATTGGCACTGGCCGCGGAGTCTAAGTGGAATGCCGCTGCATGGGATCAGACGGGCAGCGGACGACATTTAACACCAGTCGTTGCCTGGGAACAAAAAGGTCGCGGCCAGCTTCTACTTCCACAATGAATAAATTGCCCGCAGACAGCCAACATATTCACTTGACAGTTGTCCTACTTCTAGAAAAATTATACGATCGTACAACTTATATGCATGTCACGTGCTCCGTGCACGTGACACCTCCTTTTGACTTCTATAAATATAAGTCTTCACCTCACAAATACTAAGACAAATTTGGCGGCGCAGACCTGCCAAAATCTCTATCTTACCTCTCTCTACAAGCTTCCACACTTGGGAGCTTACCTTGCCGCAGCCATTCAGAGACCACTTCTACGGGGCGCATCCTAGGCTGCCTAACTATACTATATTCATGTATTATCATCTCTATCTCTTTTGTACGCCTCTTATGGCATCTCAATCTTTTACTATTAAACATATATAATGAAAGTAGAGCAACAAAGTGGATGTAGGTTCATTTTATAGTCGGGCCACTTTATGTCGTATGTATTTCCCTTCTAACTTGTTTTATTGACACTTATACTTGATATGGTGCTTGGGAATGATATATGTATGATTTCTCGCATCATCATTTTGGCATCGTCTGTGGGAAACGAAGTATTAAATCTAGTTTTCTTTTTATTTCGGGTTCCTAACACCTTATCTCATCAACGGGTGCCCCCGGGTCACCATCCCATGGGTGAGATTTTGGCTGTTAAGCTCATATTTTGCATGTAAACACCATAAGAGAGTCCTTTGTTTCTAGACCTATTTATAGATCTGTTTTCTATACCGCAATGATGTTGCCCTACCTAGTTAGTGTTGGAAAACACAAATGGCCATGGGCTAATAAAGGTGAGCAGTTAGGGATGTACTCATTTATTTAATTCCATTCTTATCCCCATGCTTTGAGTTTTCACTGCCAAATTTGTGCTATATTGCACTTGAGTTTTTATGTCTTTGGTAGACTCATGGTTTGCTGGTTAAGCCCTAGTTTTGGGTCCATTTTTTATAAAAACACTTGTTCTCCTTGGCTGGATGCGGTCTGGCAAGTCAATTGCCTATAGGTCACATCCCCTTTATAACAGTTATCATATTTTCACTAACTTTTCAGTTCACCACCTGGAGAAAGGATCCCACACATATAAGTTGTGCTCATAATTGAACTCTGGTGAATAATTCCTTGGGGAAGTCGCGGCAGCAGCCTCACGTGCATCATACGTCGTAGCCTCACCCTTGTCTACCTTCAAATGCTACAGTTGCCCAGTTACATATGATAGGGTCGCAACCAGTTACTAAAGGCCTCATCCTAGTGACCATACATTAGTTTTTTCTCTACATTCCTTGGTTTTCTCACCACTGTTTAGTTCATCTCAGAGCATATGTCTAAAGATTGATATAGCAGAAGTCATCAAAGGAAGCTCTCGGTCAGGTCCACAGTAGAATGAAAATGTTACTCAGCTGTTGAACTACATCAACCACCTTTACAACAGTCAAGTCTCACTCCAAGGCCAAATCAACCTCCTATAATAAAGGGTCATGATGCTAGAGTCCGCAGCCTTCACCTCTCAGCAGAAGGTCACGACCATTGAAGACAAGGCCACACCCATGCCTTTTGAAGAGGAAACATGAAGGACCAAAAAAAGAAAAAGATTATGAAGACTACACTCCTCTGATATCTAGTATTGAAGACATCCTTGAGAGCATCAAGGAGGACAATTGCTCGGGTGGCCCGAGAAACTGAAGTTCCCACCCCACAAAAAGGATCGATCCAAATGGTATGAATTTCATCGAGACCACGGCCACAACACCAGTTGCTGCTTCGCCCTAAGGATACAGCTGAAGAGAAAGCATAGCATTTATTATTACAAATATAGCCCGAGTCGTATATAATTACATATAAAAATTGGTTCAATATTAAATGCCTCGGAAGGCCCATGAAAATCATAAAAATAACAGTTCAGATAAAGTTTAGATGTTCAAATCCGCGGAGGGCAAGCAAAGTATAAAAAATAATAAAGAAAATTCAAGAATTAAAAGAAACTATGAGGTTGCATCCTCTTCAACGTCATCATCTGCGTTATCGGCCACATTCTCTGGCTCATTATCTCCATCAGCTACCTCCTCAATACGCTTTCTAGTTAACTCCTCTGTAGCCTTTATCTTAGCCGCGCACTCCATATGTTAAGGGTCATGTAATACCCCGTGATTTTTAATGATTTTTAAAATGGGTTATATTTTAAATTAATGGATTAATTGGATTTTATTATAAATTAATTCGTTGGGGTTTTATCCGACTTGAGGATATTAAAATGTATGATTCTGAATATTACTTAAAGATATTTAGGTAATATATGAATGTGATGATTATTGATATTGCTGTGAGATATAAGTTCGAAAATTTGCATTTTTAGTCAGACGCGGTATGGAACGTGTCGGGACTAATTTGTTAAATTAAAAAGGAAATTTATTTTCTATCGACCTTATAGTCATTTTGGCTGCGTCGTTGCGTCCGGAAGGTTTGAAATAGTTAGAAAAGTCTATTTGGATGTTGAATTTGGGTCCCGGGTCATTTGAAAATGAAAAGACAACCCAAAAGGGCATTTTGGTCATTTTTACAAGGGGGATGAATAGTGATTTCCAATTTTGTCTTATTATAAGTATTTGGAGATTAGTTGAATGTGGGTTCATTCATTTATTCTACACAAAATTGAAAGGTCATCTTCTTAGAGAGAGTGAAAGGTTGCTTGGGAAGAGAAGAGTTTACTTGGGAAGGAGAAGAACTAAGAACCAAGGGTCACCACCACCGGAGGTTGATTGAAGAAGGGAGAACCACCTGGGATATACTACACCAAAGGATCAGACCTTCATTAGAGGCAAGTGTTTGATAATGGCAATCTAAGTTTGTATATTGTCCATGTTAGAATAGTTATAAAAAGAGATGATTTTTCATATTTGGAAGATAAAGATGGAGTAGTAATGGATTTCTAGAAATATGAACATATCTAGGAATCAAACTCATGTTGTAGGTAGTTAGTAATCCACGAAATAATCATAAATCTATTGAAGAAATTCTGAAAACCATTGATGTGTTCTTGAAGATAATATGTTGATAATTTTCTGGAAAAAGTGGATATAAACATGCTTTTAATTCAATCTCTTGATGATTCTAGGATGTTTAAAGTATTATAAATCATTCATATATGTTGATATATCATGTAGTAAGGATTATAAGTCATTTGGGATGTTAATATGAAGGTTTGAATGATTAAAAAATGGCTAAACCCGTAGTTGCAGAAATGTAGAAAAACTGGGTTGTTACCTGAGTGATCGATCGACCGACCCCCTGCCTTCGATCGATCGACCTCCCCAGAATTGTTAAAGTTATTTATTTTTAATGTTGGTTCTTATCCCAAACATTTTGTATATCTTTGGTGATTATTGATTGGATATTATGGGACTTAGGAAGGTTCAGTAGGCCCTAGTTAAGAGTCGAATTAATTTGATTGGGATTTAATTGATTAGAATTATGATAATTAAATTGAAAGAAATTTCGGTTGTTAGATGTATTTGTTGGGTTCTAATTGGTATTTATGAGGATTAAGGATAGGTCCAGTAGGGGAGATTTAATATAACAATTGGGTAGCCTTAGGGTTACAATTTGAATATCAAGGACTGAGTTTAAGCTCATTATTGATTTCGCAAGGATCAAGTGTAGTACAAGCACTTAGAGGTATGGCTCCTGGATAGAGATGAGAGTTTAGACCACATTTGGTTGAAATAGGGGATGAGGTTATCCCGGTTGCATATTTGAATTTGACGGACCTCCACGACCAACAAAGTTAAGTAGTAGTGTATTGGAGGGGTTCCTTGTTTGGATTTCGCTTTGCGAGACGTTCCGCGCATGAACCTTAACGACGTCAGGAGTGGAGAGATGTTATGGGATATTGGTTTTATTGATAAGTCATATCGTGTGAATAAAACACTATAGACTATGGGCCATGTGATGATGGTATTCAATCCTAGTTGATAGAAGATGTGTCTATAAGAGATTAGAAACTGTGGGTTATAACCCTAATAAAAAGGAGAGTTTAATTCGTAGTAATTCGGGAGATATGATGATATGGACCAGTAGGATATTAGTGATTTCTTACTGAATATACTATTGAGGAAAACCTATTTGAACCTCGAGTAATGAGTGAGGCTCGGGGGATTGAATTAAAGAAGTAAAGTCATAATATTTTAAATACGTAGGATTTAAGAGACATAATGCTACGTATGGGAACTATCTTAGGGTAATGTGAGTACCTAGTTGATATTATATTATAGGTATGGTAATGCCTATTTGATTGATTGATGATTATGTGTATGACATACCTAGCTTACTTGCTATCGACGGGATGTTTGCGCGTGAGGGCAGTCATATCCTGATGAATCCATGGGATCTTTGATTTGTCGCTCGAGAACATAGGTCTATGAAAGACTTATCAGGGAGTTGATAAGTCCGCTGACTGTGGATACGTAGGTATGTGTGTGACCCATGGATATGAGAACTATGTTCACCTCCAATTTGTTTGTTGATGTTTGTGGTTCGAGGAATCCTTACCGAACCCTTAGTCCCCTATTCGGTGGAATTTTTTTTTGCAGTTTTTCTCCATTATCCCACTCTTTTGTTCCCACTAACTCTTCCAGATTTATTAGTGCGGGAACCTCTTTTGAAAAAACAACTTTTGATAACTTGTAAACACTTTCGTGACACCCCGACTAATTAAATACCAGGTAGCTACTCCTTTATGAAATTAATACAGAATATCAAGTTGGTTCAGTTGTAGCATCACTGTCGAAAACATTTAATTTATTACTAGCCACCTAATAATTAAAAAGAGAGATGCCAAATTTTATTAACTAAATTAACATTAACCAAGTAATTAAATCAACAGCCATCAATCGTATAAACAATCTCATGTAAATAACCAACGGAATGAAATAAAGTGAGTCTGGAGTAAACACTCCAATAATAATACCAGAGTAAATAAAATTCCGATACAAGAGTCTGATTTAACCAACATCTAAAATAATGAAAGTCTGCATCTACAATCTCTAAAAAAGAATTGGGCATCATTCCCTACTGATATGAATGACCCTGAAGGAATCAAGAATAAATGTAGGGCGTCTAATATTGAGATCCTATAACTTCCATAGCAACTACAACACGTCATAAGAATGGAACTCCTACGCTTGGTGTCCCTATGGCTGGGCACCTAAAATATTTTTACAAAACAAAAATAGATTTAGAGGAAAACGGGTCAGAGCCCGAGGTCAAAACAGTTTAAAAATTTAGCAAGTGTTTAAATTACAATTAAACAACACATATTATAAACACGTTAGTTGCGTACTCTCACATGAGTTTCTCACCTCTCAACTAATGTGCACGCCTAACGTATACCCTTAACCCATCCTAGTTATGCCATTAACTAACTAGTTTGTACCACTCCTGCTTTCGCATTCTAACGTAGTGTATCTACACGTAACACCCAAACAATTCATATTCATAACTTAGATTAACATTCATTAAATTACTTATCTCAAGTGTTAATTAAATTTTCACATTCTTAGCCCATTCAAATATCTTAATTATTCACATCTACTAAGCAACAGTGAACTTGTCACAAGTATATATATAAATCACTCTTAGTACATATACATATAAGGCACCCATAGGCTAAGCTGCGGTGCACGCATACTCTGTTATCTAATCCATGTACATCACGTACGTAAGGATCACGTGTTTCGAATCACTCAGGAACCGTTTTAATACAAATCACACATATTGGAGGCGAACATAGTTCACAAGCCTATGGGTCACGCACATACCTATGCTCTCATGGTCAGCTGACTTATCAACTCACAAATAATTCATTCACAGTCCTATGTCCTTAAGGTACTAATCTAAATCCCCCCCGAAGGCACACAAAGATAAGATGGCCCTTTTCTGAAAAATAACCTCCCGTGATAGCAAGTATTGTAGGTGTGTCATACACATAAGAAATCCATAAACTAGGCATTAACACAACCTAAGTAATCATATTTCAATATAGTTATTCACACATTTCATCTAGTAAGTCTCGTACGTAACAAGGTTATCCCGAACATCATACGTAATATATATTTAGCATGATAACTCTCTTGTCGTATCAATTGGAGTACTTAAACCTATCCCAAAAGGTTATGAGGTCTCCTATTAGTTTCTAATGTCATATTAGTAACTTAAAGTCCCTATGTTACTATTCTTATCCTTACATCATCATTCATTCCCATTATAGTTTCAATTCGAATGATTTCTAACCGTACCCCACTCGGTAACCCTCGTAAGCAATAGCATTCAATTCCATAAGATAAACCATTTTTCTGAGCATTAACTAAGACCCTACTGACCTTAACTAAGTCCCACAATATCAAATTAATCACCCTAAGAATCATCATCGTATGACACCCCACCCAATTAAATATCGGGTGATCAGTCATTTATAAAATTTATAATAGAATGTTCGGTTGGTCCATTCTTAGCATCACTATCGAAAACTTAAATACAATTAATTACCTAACATTTAATTAAGCTATTGTCAAAATATTTTCCAATTAAACTTAAAACCAATTAATTCATGTAATTTCTGAACATGCAATTTTAAACCATACACAAGAATTGAATGCTGACTGAATCAATTACTAAATAATTAGGGCTGGATAAAAATCTTCCTGTTCAAAGCTACAAACCAAACCATAATAAATACTCAATCCAACAGAAAAGAACTACAAAGTAAACTGAGCACAACTCTGCTAATGAGAATGGGCGACACTTGCCCGAACTGAGATATCTGAACTAGGAATGAAATGAAATGAGAGAAGCGTATAATCTTAAATGAACCGCAACTTCCACAACAGCTGCAGCTCAGCAAACTATCCAAATATTTAGAACTGGTATTCTTGTGACTGGGCAACTGTACTAATACATATATATATATATATATATATATAGCAAAAGAGAGAAGAAATGCAAGAGACGGGTCAGAGCCCGATGTTTTAAAAAGATTTATTAGCAAGTAGTTAAAACTGCATTAAAGCAAGTATCATATGCATGTTAGTTTGAACTCTCACATGAGATTCTCACCTCTTGACTAGTGTGCACGCCTAACGTACATCTAATCCAACCTATCCATCTGACACACTCTTAACTAGGAAAATTCTTATCCTACTAGTTACCCCTCGTAGTAGTAGCCCATATTTGATCTCGACATTTATCATTTTAAATAAGTGTTATCACACTAAAGTAAAGTATTTACTATTTACATTATTGAAGATTTCACTATCTTAATAATCTGATATTATATCCTTTTAGGTATACCAAAAGCATACATATATATCTTTCACTATTATATATGTATTAACCCAATCTTAATAGCCTATAACTATCACATTATAAGTATAACACAAGTATATATAAATATCCACCACTATTATATATATACTAACACAGCACCCCAAGGATATACCTGTAGTGCATTGCATACTCTGTTATCATGTCCCGGTACATCTCGTACTCAAACAAGGACTATTGGTTCGAAAATCTCCCACGAAACATATAAACAAATCACACGTATTGGCGGCGAACATAGTTCACATACCTATGGGTTACGCACATACCTACGCTCCCATAGTCAGCGACTTATCAACTCACAAATAAGTCTTCACAGTCCTATGTTATGAGATACAAGTCAAATATCCCCGAAAAGGTCACTCGGGATAAGACTGTTTCTATACAACCCCCCGCGATAGCAAGCAGCTAGGTATGTCATATACATAATATCAAATATAGGTATACACACAACCCATCAAATCAAACGGTGTACACACAACCAAATGTCATATTCCATACGTAGTATTACCACCACTAAATACTATCAACGTATTTTTAAATCACGATATTCCCTCTCTCGTAATATATATAAGGATAATATGTCACCCAAAGATCCTTAATACATGATCATAAGACGTCCCAAAAGTAACCACTAATTTTTATTCTTATAAGTTCCATATCGTTAGAACTAATATCGTAAGTATTTATCACTTAATACTCTCGACGCAATAACAATTATGATTATCTCTCTCTCGCAATCTTCAAGGTAAATTCATCGTTCTATATACTTGAATCATTACACCTAAACAACTGTTAATAATTATGCACTATTTTGGGGTCATCGAACGCTAATTTTTCTCACTCAAATTGACTGTTTACACCAATAGGGGCAAAATAGGAAATTCTCTGAAAATTAGAAATCTCGCTCGAACCAGAATGGATCTCGCTCGAACGACTTCCACGCGTCGTTCGAACGACTTCGCGCGACAACCAATCTTGCTCGAACGACTTCGAGCGAGATCTCACGACCTGGGTTGTTTCGTCTTCAACCTTAGACAGCCTCGTTTTTCACCCTTTTTTAACCCTAAAACCTCTAAAGATTAAGCCCAAACTTCCAACAATAAATACCAAATATGATTCTAACATGTATATGAGATTTCCCATAATCTAACATCATTAAATCATCACCAATCATCCATAAAATTCGAAATCCCCAATTTTATTGTCAAGAACCCTAGTTCTTAAATTAATATGCATAACTTCTAAATTAAGCACAGATTGGTTCATAGAAATCACTCTAATTTCGTAGGCATCATCCTATCTACATATGGTATTCAAATTCTTATCAAATCAGCCCTAGTTTATGATTAGTTCTCCAATTTCACCCAAATTAACTTTCATAACAAGGTTTTTTAACCTAGACTAACATGAACATAATTATCGCTAAAGAAATCAAGCAATAAACACTTGCCTCGATTTCGAAGGTCTGATCCGTTGGTGTTGTTTGTATGGATGCGCTCCTCGCGTTCCGATCTACACGATGGTGGTGGTTGTTATGCAAGGTGGTGAACATAGCTTCTCCTCCTTTGGAATTTGCTCTCCCTCACCCACTGTGGCTCTCTCTTGATTTTGGTGTAACCTAACCCTAATTGTCCCCAATTAGCTGATATATTATTTCTCCAATTTTCGTCCATTTAATTCCTCCAAAAATCCAAATTACAAAACTACCCCTACCGGGTGTTGCCTTGGCCTAAAAATATCCCGGAGTCCAAATAAAATACCCGGGTAGAATTTTCTGACTATCTCGACCCCTCCGGACTCAACGACACACTCTAAATGTTCATACGAGTTACTTAAAATAATCTACCTTTCTATTCCACTTAATTAGTCCTAACACGACTCACACGCGCCTCCCCGACTTAATATACTAAACTGTCATATTTCTCTCTCACGACAAGTTATATAAAATCGTTATTCCATATTACTTATTCTCACAGTAATATTAATAATTACTAACTTCTCGTCACGCTAGTAAATATTCAAATTTAATCTGAATTAATAATTAATTCTCACATTTTAATTTAATTAATCCCACAATAATAATAAATCACATAATTATTTAAATCTTCGAAAATACGGGGTATTACATACTTCCCCCCTAATAACGAAATTTTGTCCCAAAATTCAAAAAATAAGGCAATTCTGGTAAGGACAACTTCGGTTATTAACCTCACATCTCATGTAATCTACGCAGTACTGCCCATACAGTACATTACTGAATACCCTTAATAATGAACACCTCACTGATGCTATAATTTACTCTCCAAGACTTACCATTTAAGTTTCACCACTTAACTTTTAGATAGTTACTATCTAGCCTCCTACTACTCGCACTAGTAGGTTAATTGATACTTAGATATATACAAATTTTTCTTACTACTATGTTTCATCAGTAGTCTATTCTTGCTTGTACGGTATATACTTTACACACAATATATATTATAAATGTTAACACATTTTCTCCATACTGCCTCCGCAAAGGACTATGGAACCTAAGCATGTATGCTACCGGCTCAAACTTAACAATAATAGGAAAAGATCCCACATCACTCGGTACCAATTTCCTCATTCCAACATGAAATAATGCAACTCCCAATCATTTCCACCCTAGTTAATGGGCCCTAAAATCCCTCTGGACCTAGTAGATTATTTTCCTCCCTTCTATCCAAGGATGACAAGGATTGATATATAACGCCTCAAATGGAATCCTATCGATAATGAGCTGAGGGGAGTAGTCTTACACTAACTCCACCAGTGGAAGATATTACACTAAACCTTCCCATAATTGGAAATACAACATTCCTCGCAATGTGTAACTAGAACTCTCAGTCTGCCCGTTCGCGTGCGAGTGTGTTAGGCCGGATACGTTCGCATCTCGATATTAATGGCCTCCCGAAAACTCTTTCCAATAATCGAGTTATAACTCTCTTAACTCTATCGGACAAAAACTCTAATTTTACCCCATATGACCTTACTACCCTACGTAAATGATTGGGGGTTACTGTTACACGTTATGATTTATCCTATCTTGGCATAACGTGAGCTACTTTAATTACCCGGACCACTTTCACCCACATAGGGTCGTGATCCCATTGTGAAGTATTTAACTCTGTAATGGTCCGTGGATTCACTCTCCCATTACTACCAAGGAATTCCTAATGCTGAAGGAACTCTATTATTTCCTAATGGTCCACTTTCAATTGGAGCTCAGTAATGTCTTGCTTTGCTTATCTCATCACTACTACGGATTTATATCATTATGCATTTTACCTTTCCTATAACCACATCCATATCAATCGCTCAGGCTACAGTGTCATCACTGCATGTCGTAAGTCCTTCCCCCTATCTCTAAGCTTTAGATTCACTTCAAACATGCTCTCTCCATGTCCTATCAAGTAAGTTTTAACTTCCTCGAGTTAAACTTTATCGGATTCTTCCTATACTATCCTCGTGGAAAATTTGGGAATTAACGGTCCTAACTGCCCTAACCCATCAAACAGCTAAGTTATGAAGTCACACTCTTCTACATTCAGTTACCTCTCGTAATACGCATTGTGCCACAATTCTCAATTATGGAAAATACTATAATTTAACTATCTAGGGCGCCCATACACCCTATGTTTTGTGCATTGCAGCACCACCGTACCAGACGTTTTATATAAATAACAAATTATGCCCCACATTCTTGGCATGACTTTATGGTAAGTTCACCATACCTTTTCCACCTAATCATATCTTAGGTTGTCCCACCGGTCTGCTCGTGGTGTCAACGATTGGTAACATTATCACATATTAATCTTATACGGCTCTATCGGTCTTGGTTTGTAATGTAACCATTAATTCACAACTGGAACTATGAATATTGAAATTACTATGATATTAAATCTATGTAGTAAAGGTAAACTTCTCCCAACTTCCAACATCGGCTAAGTTTCATGCGTGGGATGTCTCGCAAAGCAAAATCTAAATAAGGAACCCTCCCGATACACTACTACCTAACACTACTGGTCGTTGAGATCGGTTAAGTCCTTAATCCATAACCTATATCCCTGATTTCCCATCTACGAACATAAAAAGTCTACCCGTCCACTCTCGTGTCACTAAAGACGGCATACAATGCGGTGCTCTCACTATCACAAGTTATTAGCGCTATATGATTAAGGAGCTATACCTCTCCTCTCTATAATAAGTCAATATACCCTGAATCACATCAGTAAAACATCCCTGCTCACCGCGATCAACATAGTAAGACAACATACTCACCAAAGTCTACAATACAATACAACAGATATGCAGTCTCAACCGTTTTTCAGGTGATGCCTCGTTAAAATCCTATATTTAAAATTTAAAATTTAGTACGATAGTCTTACCACATAATTTACTACTGTTCCAACCCTCGGTAACCAGTAACCGTACAATATAATCATAATATGCTCTACTATCATAACGCTCAAAAGAGCACGAATCGTTACATAATACCATATACAAATTTCTCTTAGTGTCCACACTTTCTCCTCCCCGCAGGTGGCATAAGAATCTCTCTACCAAATGGTAGTCATTTACATAATAAGGTTGTTGTCGTCAGCGTACCCACTAAACCGAATGCACACTCAAATTCTTAATGTTAACTATTCATATATGTTGTGATACAACCACATCACTTAAACTCATCATTTATTCACAAGGATGAACCAAAGCTCCATCAGTCTATCCTGATCGTAGGGTCCCCGTACGCATGTTTTGTGACCCATAATTATCTATAATCGTTATACCTTTCGTATTCCATTCATTAGATTTTCCATTCTTTTTTGGTGGGTAAATTATTCTGTTTTACGGCTCACCCGCCCGACATCGATACATTGGCCCCATATCTCTAGGCCTCAATTATGGCCTTACTGGCCTTCCCTTGATTTCCTGGGCCCCGTCGACCTTGAAATACGGTATGCTACAATTATTGAGGACTACGTTGGTCCTGACTAGACCCACTACTCTCGGGTTATTAGTTCCTGGGCCCAATTCTCTTGAACCGATTCCTACACTGGAAATTTTACTTCTCCAACTGGTATGCCTTACATGCACGGTTTATTACTCTCGATACTATCAATTTCACTTCTCAAGTGATCACATTCAATATGGGTAATCCTTATCTCTACATACAGTGTAATTTCCCTTTCATTAGTCCTCCTAGCGTTGTTGGGATGTCCTTTTCTCGGACCTGGAAGTCTTAACTCCCAGTTGTTATTTTTGTTGTTCCTTACGCTCTACAGGGCATATGGAACACATGGTCGACCCGCTGGTCTTGACTGAATCCATCACCATTTTGTTAAGATTTAATCATATCATTTAAATAGGTTTAACCCACTGGGTATATGTTCTGGTGATATTTTACTAACACTATTGAATTCAACCTTGCCCTTCGGCAACGTATCACAACTTTACTGGCTCCCTTTCTTCTGGGGTGTTGACATTTTTTAATAAACATATACTTTGACGGCATTGACACTAGTCACCTTAGTCGCACCTCCAATTCACGTTAGGGCATTCCACCCACGAGTCCATTTTAACTTACAGACTCTTTTTATCTTCCGTGACTCCTACTTCGGTTTCAAAGTCCGCTTAAAAGTTTAACTCATCCTTTACGATCGGTCCTTACCCGACCAACTGGTGGAAGATTAAACAGTCAACCTGCACCCAATATCTCGATTTGATTTTCTATTTTTACTCCTTGTCGTTTCTATGAGCTAGAAAAATCACTTCTGAATTAAAAAATCTGAGTGTTACTGCACTCTACTTTACATTATTGCTTTTGGATTAGCTCCCTCCATTGGCCCATCACACGTAGATATTACAGTTGGTGACCTCTATCACGATCACCGTTCCCCTAATGCTTCACAGCTTTCAACTTCTTTCTTCCTCATGCAGTCCCGCTAACAGCCTTCATGTGTCGTCCCATATTGTTCGGAGTACGAAGTCCAATCACTCTCGCATATGAATTGGATTCACTAAAATAAATCACAGAAGAGCGTAAATCGCATACACAGTGGAATACAACAATCCTAGAATAAGTCTCTACATCAAAGAACGCTAAGCTGAAACGTAATAAACCGTACAGATCCTAAAGGACACTAGAACCTGATGCTTTGATACCACCTGTGATACCCTGCCAATTAAATATAGGGTGATCAGTCCTTTATAAAATTTATAACAGAATGTTCGGTTGGTCCATTCTTAGCATCACTGTCGAAAACTTAAATCTAATTAATTACCTAACATTTAATTAAGCTAGTGTCAAAATATTTTCCAATTAAACTTGAAACCAATTCATTCATTTAATTTCTGAACATGGAATTTTAAACCATACACAAGAATTGAATGCTGACTGAATCAATTACTAAATAATTAAGGTTGGATAAAAATCTTCCAGTTCAAAGCCACAAACCAAACCATAATAAATACTCAATCCAACTGGTAAGAACTACAAAGTAAACTGAGTACAACTCTGCTAATGAGAATGGGCGACACATGCCCGAACTGAGATATTTGAACTAGGAAGGGAATGAAATGAGAGAAGCATCTAATCTCAAATGATCCGCAACTTCCATAACAGCTGCAGCTCGGCAAACCGTCCAAGTATCTAGAACCGGTGTCCCTGTGTCTGGGCACCAATACTAATACATATATATATATATAGCAAAAGAGAGAAGAAATGCAAGAGACGGGTCAGAGCTCGATGTTTTAAAAAGATTTACTAGCAAGTATTTAAAACTGCATTAAAGCAAGTATCATATGCATGTTAGTTCGAACTCTCACGTGAGATTCTCACCTCTCGACTAGTGTGCATGCCTAACGTACATCTAATCCAACCCAGCGATCTAACACACTCTTAACTAGGAAAAGGCTTATCCTACTAGTTACCCCTCGTAGTAGTAGCCCATATTTGATCTCGACATTTATCATTTTAAATAAGTGTTATCACACTAAAGTAAAGTATTTACTATTTACGTTACTGAAAATTTCACTATCTTAATAATCTGATATTATCTCCTTTTAGGTATACCAAAAGCATACATATATATCTTTCACTATTATATATGTATTAACCGAATCTTAATAGCCTACAACTATCACATTGTAAGTATAACACAAGTATATATAAATATCCACCCCTATTATATATATACTAACACAACACCCCAAGGATATACCTGTAGTGCATTGCATACTCTGCTATCATGTCCCGGTACATCTCGTACTCAAACAAGGACTATCGGTTCGAAAATCTCCCACGAACTATATAAATAAATCACACGTATTGGCGACGAACATAGTTCAAATAACTATGGGTCACACACATACCTACGCTCCCATAGTCGGTGACTTATCAACTCACAAATAAGTCTTAACAGTCCTATGTTCTGAGATACAAGTCAAATATTCCCCCGAAGGTCACTCAGGATAAGACTGTTTCTACCCAACCCCCCGCGATAGCAAGCACCTAGGTATGTCATACACATAATATCAAATATAGGTATACACACTACCCATCAAACCAAACAGTATACACACAACCAAATGTCATATTCCATATATAGTATTACCACCACTAAATACTATCGAAGCATTTTTAAATCATGATATTTCCTCTCTTGTAATATATGTAAGGATAATTTGTCATCCGAAGATCCTTAATACATGATCATAAGAAGTCCCAAAAGTAACCACAAATTTTTATTCTTATAAGTTCCATATCGTTAAAACTAATATCGTAAGTATTTATCACTTAATGCTCTTTATGCAATTACACATACGATTATCTCTCTCTCCCAATCTTCAAGGTAAATTCATCGTTCCAAATACTTGAATCATTACACCTAAACAACTCCCAATAATTCTGCACTATTTTGGGTCCATCGAACACTAATTTTTCTCACTCAGATTGACTGTTTACACTAACAGGGGTAAAATAGGAAATTCTCTAAATATTAGAAATCTCGCTCGAACCAGAATGGATCTCGCTCGAATGACTTCCACGTGTCGTTCGAACGACTTCGCGCGACAACCAATCTCGCTTGAACAACTTCGAGCGAGATCTCGCGATCTGGGCTGTTTCGTCTTCAATCTTAGACAGCCTCATTTTTCACACTTTTTTAACCCTAAAACCTCAAAGATTAAGCCCAAACTTCCAACAATCAATACCAAATATTATTCTAACGTGTATATGAGATTTCCCATAATCTGACATCATTAAATCGTCGCCAATCATCCAAAAAATTTGAAATCCCCAATTTTATTGTCAAGAGCCCTAGTTATTAAATTAATATGCATAACTTCTAAATTAAGCCCAAATTGATTCATAGAAATCACTCTAATTTCGTAGGCATCATCCTATCTACATATGGTATTCAAATTCTTATCGAATCAGCCCTAGTTTATGATATAGTTCTCCAATTTCACCCAAATTAACTTTCATAACAAGGTTTATTAACCTAGACTAACATGACCATAATTATCGCTAAAGAAAGCAAGCAATAAACACTTGCCTCGATTTCGAAGGTCTGATCCGTTGGTGTTGTTGGTATGGATGTGCTCCTCGCGTTCCGATCTACATGATGGTGGTGGTGGTGGTTGTGCAAGATGGTGAACGTAGCTTCTCCTCCTTTGGAATTTGCTCTCCCTCACCCATTGTGGATCTCTCTTGATTTTGGTGTAACCTAAACCTAATTATCCCTAATTAGCTGATATATTATTTCTCTAATTTTTGTCCATTTAATCCCTCCAAAAATCCAAATTACAAAACTACCCCTACCGAGTGCTGGCTTGGCCTAAAAATATCCCGGAGTCCAAATAAAATACCCGGGTAGAGTTTTCTAACTATCTCGACCACTTCGGACTCAAAGGCGCACTCGAAATGATCATACGAGTTACTTAAAATAATCTACCTTTTTATTCCACTTAATTAGTCCTGACACGACTCACACGCGCATCCCCGACTTAATATACTAAACTGTCCTATTTCTCTCTCACGACAAGTTATATAAAATTGTCATTCCATATTACTTATTCTCACAGTAATTTTAATAATTACTAACTTCTCGTCACGCTAGTAAATATTCAAATTTAATCCGGATTAATAATTAATTCTCACATTTTAATTTAATTAATCCCACAATAATAATAAATCACATAATTATTTAAATCTTCGAAAATACGGGGTATTACACATCGACCTTGGGATTTTCATTAAACCTTAAGGGAAAAAAATTGCTAAAAATCAAGAGGGGTCGATAGATCGGCAAAAAGGATCGATCGATCGATCGATCAAGCAGGTTTTTGCCCAGATTTCTTAAACAGTTACGAGTTTCTTCCTCTTTACACCTCAAATTCTACATTACAACGTCCCAAACTCCCAAGAAAGTTCACTAATCATCCTATTAACATATTAGTATAAACTTTAACGTATTAGAATCATTTAATCATCATGGATCATCAGTTTCTTGGATCAAAACACCCAAATTTCATAAAAACCCTATTTCATCTATTTCCTTCAAGATCTTCATAAAACTTAACATAAATTCACAATTTCCTACGCATGGATCATGGTTTCATAACTAGTATATACCCATAAGTTTATCTACATGAAGCCTACCCATATTCAATGTTTAATTCTCCAATTTCACAATTTATTCACTTATTTACGATAAATCATCAAATCTAAACTATCATGTAAAATATATGCTTTGAATCTTTGCAAGATAAATCAATTGCCTCTCATTAGAAGTTCTGATCCGTTGGTGACAGTATTGGTTGGTTCTCCCTCTCTTTCCGGTCATAGATCCGGTGATGGTGGTGGTTGTTTTGCCCTGAAAACCCTTGGAATTCTCCTGAAACCCGTTTCTTTCTTCTCACGTTACTCTCTCTTGTGTTTAACAAATAATGGCCCTAATAACCATAAGTATTGGCTTATAAATATCTCCTAATTTTCGTGGGTCACTATTCAACAAAAATAGGAATGACTAAAATACCCTCCCGGATTGCCGGTTAGGCCTAAAAATATCCCGAGACCCAAACTAAACCCCCGGCTAGTGTTTTTTGACTATCTCGACCCTTCCGGACACGTTGGAGAACTAAAAATGATCATACGGGTGACATAAAAATAAAATCTTTTAAATCCATTAAATTTGGTCCTGACACGCGCGTCCCAACCTAATTACCGAAACTGCCGTATTTTCACCTCACGATAATTTTAATAAATTCAATAATCACATATTACCATAATTACTCAGTAATATTCAACATTATTATCGTATTTAAATACTAACTCTCATCTCGCTAGTTATTTAAATCTGAATTAATTTCCAATTAATTATCCCAAATTAACTTAATTAATCCCATAATTAAAAGCAATTTCATTTAATTAATCTCATAATTAAAAGCCCTAAAATTATGGGATATTACATACTTCCGTCCTAATAACGGAATTTCGTCTCGAAATTCGAAAAAGTAGGCATACCTGGAAAAAGTAGGTATCCTCCAGTACTCAAAATGAAATATAAAGAAAGGCTAAATCACTACAGCCCCCGCTTCACAACAAGCTTGTTGAACAATCTTGACACTTTATCAGTTATAGGGTTACACCTCAATAAATGCACCTCGCGTTGTGCTCTTACTAAACAACATTCTAATAGGAATAGCCTCTACATCATTGGTTGCATTATCTTAATATTATTGTGAGTTCGCACCTCACTTCTTATCAACTCTCGCGTTTATTTAAACACAAAACTTCCATCCTGGGAGAAACCATAAAACATCTGACTACTCTTGTCCGTTCTTTGAATCTCCATTCCCGGCGTTATGACTTTTACACAAGGGAAAGCCACTTCAGACGGTTGGTGGTTATCCCATTATAGTCATCGAATTCTAACTTCTGAAGGATCCCAAAACTTTGATAATCCGCTCACCTCTAAACATCCAGAGGAAGAATGATAAGGTTTATCCACTCAAAACCTCATTTAGAACCTTGTACATTATAAATAGGTGTGGGTTCTTTCACAAAACTTTCCTTTAGGAAATATCCTCTCCCCATTACCATGTTATACTTCACATACTAGAAGTGAAATGATCGCAATGAATCCAAAATTACTTTCATACAGTCCCACTAGTCGGCAATCACCTTGCGCCTATTCCTCGGGCTATAGGTGATACAACTTTCTCAAAACGAAACTATTTTCACTACTTCATTATACCCCATATTGAAGGTGAGTTGTAGGTATCTCAACCTAGTTCGGATCAATACTGGGTAGGACCACATACCGGCGCAGTCACTATCTAATAGTGTAACTCACCCAAGGGCATAATAATTTATTTCCTTCTTGACAACCCGTTCCACACATTCGAAGGAACTCGTTACTTATCTTTATGATTGCAACCCATCAAAGAAATTTACCAACTTGACTCTTCCGCTACTGGAATCGTCGGCTCGACACCAAGTTTCTGGTTGATACCCTTACTCCAATCGATCTACTACTTACTATACCCCTTTCAACACCGAATTTCACGTATAACTCCTCCCATTAAGTGGTACTTAATAACCCTCTTCTTCCTTCGGCGTATACCAAAAGTTTCGACTTGTGCACTTTTCACTATGTTGTGCACATCTGGACTCTTTATACCTTATTAACATCCTCAATCTATTTACGCGTAAGCCACCCTCAACATTCGATTGGGTGGAACTCCGCTCCAAATTATCCATAATAGTTAAATATTTGTCTTCTCAAGGGATACCCCCTTTTTAAATGGCTTCTCACTTCCCTTCAACCAATTTCGGATGTGCTACTCCGATTGCACATGAGTATACTGATTATCATCCTTTTTTACGACGCTTAATCCATTCTACCTCTACTATTTTGTAATATCAGTCTCACAAGTATAAATCTCACTCATCTCTATGTCTCTTCTTTCGGCGATTATCACATCAGTAAACCAGGGTGTCTACACCCCTTATAACCCATGCATACGAGTTTAAACATCACAAACACTTCATAAGTACTCCAAACTCTTTATTGTCCCTACATTTGCAACATGGCCATACCACTTGGGTGTTCTCAATGACCCCCGAATTTGAAATTCTAAATCATCCTAAACCTCATTTCATCCTTCAACCCCCCAAAATAAAATAAAATTATCAGTACTTCCTCACTAGCAACTGGCTCTACTGGCCTTATATCGTAATTTAACCTTTAACTTCTAATTATAACTACATACTTCCCTAACGATCAAGGTACGCACATCATGGACGAATGGCCAAACATCTCCTTACTACCAACCTTACGTTAAGTTTCATGCGTGGGATATCTCGCAAAGCAAAATCCAAATAAGGAACCCCCCCGATACACTACTTCCTAGCATTATCGATCATTGAAATCCGTTAGGCCTTTAGTCCATAACATATACCCCTATGTTCCCGTCTCTTGACAATAAAGTTACATCTCCTTTCACAAAATTGTTAAACAAGGAACTTCTTCCGAAAGACACTGTCTCTAAACATTGATGGTAATCAGATTCCATAAACATCATGCAAATATAATCTAGCTCTCAAAATCCCATCCCCAGACATACAAATATGAGTATTAACCTTCACGTCTCTAAAGGGTGATATAACAATGCACTCTCCTTATTACCACATCCTGAGCGTTAACTATAATAATCAACTAAATCTTTTCGCTGAATAGTAAACCAAATACACTCCGATTTATATTAATAAAGTCCCTACACACACTAGGAACAAATATCCGAGACCATTATACTTTTCGAAGTCTTAAAAATATGTATATATACATATATGCAAATATATAAATGCGAGCCCGACCCTCTCGCAGATGGGGCCTCACTAGAACAAGACATTCTACACCAAGGTAGTAACCCCGATAGACTTGCAATATCCACACACTATCGGTTTAAGCATATTGTAAAAACCATAATTAGGATAATATCATACTCGTATAACACAACACTAAAACGAGAAATTTCAATAAGGTATGTACCACTATCGATACACCCATTCATCCTTTGCGGATCACACTAAAGGTAACCCCACTATACCAGGAAAATATTCACATAAATAATAACATTGTTGATATACGCACTAAAGTCGACTCTCATCCGAATATAGCAATAAAAATGTAGTAACTCGTTCCTGACGCATACAACACGCAACATCATATGAGGTTATAACTCATACTTCTATCTTGCCAATCGCCCTGGCTGCTCAAATGGCTCCTAGACTTAACACACCCATCAGTACCAAACCGAAAATTTCAATAACTATTGCCCTTGATAGGCACCATATCCTTATCCCTATACTTGCTTCGAGAAAAATTTTAACGTACGGGTTTCACTCCCCATAAAATACCTCTACACATACTCCACTTATCTCCGGTCACACTGACAATGTTAGGGTGTCCTTCTCTCGGACATTGGTAGTCTCGGCTCAGATGACTACCTCTATTATTCCCTTAGCTTTGATGGCCCTAAGAAATACGCTACTGTCTTCGATAATTCTTACTGAAA
Organism: Sambucus nigra; assembly: GCA_949130495.1. NCBI lineage: Eukaryota > Viridiplantae > Streptophyta > Magnoliopsida > Dipsacales > Adoxaceae > Sambucus > Sambucus nigra. The sequence goes on from OX422212.1 coordinate 292,954,518, forward strand.
TTACCATCGCTCGGTAATAATTCAGCTATCCAAATCATTTAAACGGGTCCCCTAATGGGTCTCCCCCTTGTGGTGCTTCACCAACACCGTTTTACCCAATCTTACTCTCTGACTAAAGTCTTCGATTCTTGTATCTCCCCACACAAGGAAGTGTTTACCTCCATATTAATCAAACGCATCATTGTTACCATCTGCATTGACCGTCCAAGCAGAATTCCCCAGAAGTGCTAATAATTCTTCTTGTAAGTTAATTTTCCCCTTTAATATCCTCTTCTCCATTGCACCAACTTCATCCGGTGTAAGGTTCGCAAATTAATTAAAAAAAAATTCACAAAGTGACCTCTGTTCGACCCTTTTGTGTGAGTTCAGAACAACTTCCGCATCTTACCCTGAACATCTGATGAAGGAACTTATGGTCAAACCATACTTATGCGCCTTCTCTTGACAAAACATTCCACTTCTAAGTGTGGTGGTTGCCTCTCACCATTGTAACTCTGCTCTTACGAGCCAAGAAAAAAATTTACCTCAAATTTTCACTCCCGATTAGCCATACTCCAACATATACCCAAGCCTTTGGATATTTTACATTCATTGGCTAACATATGCCACTTTCTCATTTCTAGACTGCTGGTTCTCTTCAATGTTTCGTCTGACTCTCTCCCATTCCAACCTTGCTGGACGAGTCTAATTTGACCCCAATTTTTACTATAGTGGTTCCTGGAAGTCATTTGTTTTGCCTTAATTGTCTTTACCGTTATGGCCTTCTATTCCATACTAAGGGTGACCTCAACTACGGTCATCATTCTTGAATATTCCCAATAACCTGAACTGAGCTTTGCCTCCTGCTATTCGTCCAACTGTCTTCGCCTGACATACTGCATTGTTCGGCACACGAACATACCCGAATGCAAATAAGATTTACTATCATATACATTATAGCGGGAGAACTAAACCTCACCAAAGAAATCAACAATCCTAAACATATGGCTCTATATCAAAGAAAGCTACGCTGGAAGCATAATAAACCGCACAGTTCCTAAAGGACACTGATGCTTTGATACCACTTGTGACACCCCGACTAATTAAATACCGAGTAGCTACTCGTTTATGAAATGAATACAAAATATCAAGTTGGTTCAGTCGTAGCATCACAGTCGAAAATATTTAATTTATTACTAGCCACCTAATATTTAAAAAGACATATGCCAAATTTTATTAACTAAATTAACATTAACCAAGTAATTAGATCAACAGCCATCAATCGCATAAACAATCTCATGTAAATAACCAACGGAATGAAATAAACTGAGTCGGGATAAAACACTCCAACAATAATACCAGAGTAAATAAAATCCCGATACAAGAGTCTGATTTAACCAACATTTGAAATAATGAAAGTCTGCATCAACAATCTCTAGATAAGAATTGGGCACCATGCCCTACTGATATGAATGATCCCGAAGGAATCAAGAATAAATATGGGGCATCTAATAAAGATCCTGTAACTTCCGCATCAACTACAACACCTCATCATAATGGAACTCCTACGCTTGACGTCCCTGTGGCTGGGCACCTAAAATGTTTTTACAAAATAAAACTAGATTTAGAGGAAAACGGGTCAGAGCCCGAGGTCAAAACAGTTTAAAATTTTAGAAAGTGTTTAAATTACAATTAAACAACACATATTATAAACACGTTAGTTGCGTACTCTCACATGAGTTTCTCACCTCTCAACTAATGTGCACGCCTAACGTATACCCTTAACCCATCCTAGTTATGCCATTAACTAACTAGTTTGTACCACTCCTGCTTTCGCTTTCTAACATAGTGTATCTACTCGTAACACCCAAACAAGTCATATTCATAACTTAGATTCACATTCATTAAATTACTTATCTCAAGTGTTAATTAAATTTTCACATTCTTAGCCCATTCAAATATCTTAATTATTCACATCTACTAAGCAACAGTGAATTAGTCACAAGTATATATATAAATCACACTCAGTACATATACATATAAGGCACCCCTAGGCTAAGCTGCGGTGCACGCATACTCTGCTATCAAATCCATGTACATCACGTACGTAAGGATCACGTGTTCTGAATCACTCAGGAACCGTCTCAATACAAATCACACATATTGGAGGCGAACATAGTTCACATACCCATGGGTCACGCACATACCTACGCTCCCATGGTCAACTGACTTATCAACTCACAAATAAGTCATTCACAGTCCTATGTCCTCAAGGTACCAATCTAAATCCCCCCGAAGGCACACAAAGATAAAATGGCCCTTTTCTGAAAAACAACCTCCCGTGATAGAAAGTATGGTAGGTATGTCATACACATAAGAAATCCATACACTAGGCATTCACACAACCTAAGTAATCAGATTTAAATATAGTTATTCACACATTCCATCTAGTAAGTCTCGTACGGAGCAAGGTTATCCCGAACATCATACGTAATATATATTTAGCTTGATAACTCTCTTGCCGTATCAATTGGAGTACTTCAACCTATCCCAAAAGGTTACTAGGTCTCCTATTAGTTTCTAATGTCATCTTAGTAATTTAAAGTCCCTACGTTACTATTCTTATCCTTACATCATCATTCATTCCCATTATAGTTTCAATTCGAATGATTTCTAACCGTACCTCACTCGGTAACCCTCGTAAGCAATAGCATTCAATTCCATAAGATAAACCATTTTTTGGGCATCAACTAAGACCCTACTGACCATAACTAAGTCCCACAATATCAAATTATTCACCCTAAGAATCATCATCGACCTCTGGATTTTCATTAAACCTTAAGGGAAAATAATTGCCAAAAATCAGGAGGGGGGGTTGCTCGATCAACAAAAAGGATCGATCCATCGATCATCGATCGATCGACATTCTTGGATCGATCGATCGATCAAGCTGGTTTTTGCCCAGATTTCTTAAACAGTTACGAGTTTCTTCCTTTTTACACCTCAAATTCTTTATTACAACGTCCCAAACTCCCAAAAAAGTTTACTAATCATCCTATTAACATATTAGTGTAAACTTTAACGTATTAGAATCATTTAATCATCCTGGATCATTAGTTTCTTGGATCAAAACACCCAAATTTCATAAAAACCATATTTCATCTATTTCCTTCAAGATCTTCATAAAACTCAACATAAATTCACAATTTCTTCGCATGGATCATGGTTTCATAACTATTATATACCCAAAAGTTTATCTACATGAAGACTACCCATATTCATTGCTTAATTCTCTAATTTCATAATTTATTCACTTATTTACGATAAATCATCAAATCTAAACTATCATGTAAAATATATGCTTTGAATCTTTGCAAGATAAATCACTTGCCTCTCATTAGAAGTTCTGATCCATTGGTGATAGTATTGGTTCGTTCTCCCTCTCTTTTCAGTCACAGATCCGGCGATGGTGGTAGTTGTTTTGCCTTGAAAACCCTTGGAATTCTCCTTAAACCCTTTTCTTTCTTCTCACGTTACTCTCTCTTATGTTTAACAAATAACGACCCTAATAACCATAAGTGTCGGCTTATAAATATCTCCTAATTTTCTTGGGTCACTATTCACCAAAAATAGGAATGACTAAAATACCCTCCCGGGTTGCCAGTTAGGCTTAAAAATATCCCGGGACCCAAACTAAACCCCCCGACTAGTGTTTTTCGACTATCTCGACCCTTCCGGACACGTTGGAGCACTAAAAATGATCATACGAATGACATAAAAATAAAATCTTTTAAATCCATAAAATTTGGTCCTGACACGCGCGTCCCAACCTAATTACCGAAAATGCCGTATTTTCACCTCACGACAATTTTAATAAATTCCATAATCACATATTACCATAATTACTCAGTAATATTCAACATTATCATCATATTTAAATTCTAACTCTCGTCTCGCTAGTTATTTAAATTCGAATTAATTTCCACTTAATTATCCCAAATTAATTTAATTAATCCCACAATTAAAAGCAATTTCATTTTGTTAATCATATAATTAAAAGCCATAAAATTAAGGGGTATTGCAACTTCTTGAGAGAAAATTTCCCAACATCAAAAGTTCTTAGTTTTGTGTTTTTGTGAATCCATGAAATAAATCTTACCAAAAACACATACACCCAACTGTTTAGTTTATTCCAAGTATTTCTACTTCTGTATATTTGCTTTGAGCAATTTGGCACCGGGTTAACTTTTCTACCTAAGAAGAAAAGGGTTTTGGGTTTGCTTCTATGTCTCTCAAAGAAGAAGAAACTTGTGTTTTGCTGCGGCATTCTCACATAGTGAAAGGCACCATGTGTGGTTGATGGTATCTTGGTCTTAATTGGTGGACTCCAAGGTTCCGATGGACTCCGAGATTATTCGCTAGGCGGAGGTTGAAGATCGAAGGAGCGCGTCAAGGCTTGAAGGGAGTCGATTCAGTTGTGTAAGTCCTCTTGTCGAGTCTTTGTAAAATTCATACCATATGTTGATGTAAAAAATTAGATCGTATCTAATTTATTCAATCATAGATAAATAAATGAGACAAAGAAATTTTAAAGTGGTTCAGCCTTATAAGAATGGCCTACGTCCACTGTTATGTTATTGCTGAGTGTTTGGAAAATCTCAATTACAAGTTCTATCAAGAAATTCCGTTCCCTTTACAATGAGGATTGTACAATGTATTTATAGCCCTGAGGCTGTAATGTGAAAGGGTAATACATTAAATGATGTACATATGAAAGGGTAATACATTCAATGCCCCTTAAGCGTATGCGTCTGAATGATAAGCATTTAATGAACAGTCAAACTATTGGTTATCCTACTATTAATGCTTTGTTCGAGGTGCAGCTCGGACCGACTGAGTTTCTCGAACCGCCTAAGCTTCTCGGTACTCAAGAGTTTCTCGGAGAGTTCTTATTCCTCGGAGCGTATGAGTTACTCGGGGAAGCAGTGTTCCTCGTCGTAGTATGGTTCCTCGGAGCGTTTGAGTTCCTCAGAAGTATTTGTTGTTGCCACGTAGATTGTCACGTGTCTTCATTCAATTGGGCCATGTCAGCAGACTAAATTTGGTATCAACAGAAGCCCCCAATGTTTCATAGTTCGAAATTTGAGGAGTGTGGAACATTCTTTCTCGGAATATGGTAGCTTTAAATGGTCCTCCTGATTTTTAGGAGTGTTTCCCTTGTATTTATTTTTCCTTCCAAATTCATAGAATCAGGCTTTCTTTTTGAATTTTTATACTCGCTTCGATTGCCGCGCCCTTTTTGTCCTTCTAGCCGCCGGTAGCGTAATCGTTTCTTTTTGTAATCATTACTTTTTCCTTTTCCCAAGGCAAGGTATTTAAGCGTCACAGACAATCCCATCGTCTTCTACTTTTTCAAATTTGTATCTTCGAATTTTCCATTGTCTCACTCTCTTATGCGTTCATCCTTTTCATCGTTCGTTGTCAACAGATCCACTCTTTTTCTGTAAGATCTTCTTCCTTCTTCTTCATTTCCTTTATTCATCATGGTTTACCCTGTTGAATCTCTTGATAAGTTTTGCTCTGATTTTTCTATTCCCTCCTGGGTTATTCTGGAAGAGCTTTCTGAGCCTTCTGACTATTTCCATTTGGCTGAGGGACATTGGCTCCCCAGTCTTTTTGTTGCTGAGTGTGGATTTTCTTTTCCGTCTAATCCTCTATGTCTGGAATTTTGTCAATATTTTAACGTTGTTCCTGCAAGAATAGCCCCCAATACATGGAGAATAGTTATTGGGGTTCATAGGTTAAGTCAAATAATGGAACTCGCATAGGAATTCTAGAAATCATGTTTTGTTATAGATGGGAAGTGGGTGATAACACTTTTTATTTAAAAACTAGATTTTTAAATAGGGTCTTAGTGGTCAATCTCCCGGATGCCAATAGGGACTATTTTGAACACGGAGTTGTTATAAAAAATTGGCAACATGCTCCTTTATCTGGAGATGAATTGTATCAGGGTCCCAGATGCCCTCCTTATGGCAATGGGATAGGTTATTTTTATTTTATTTTATTTATTTTGAAATTATGCTTCCTCTATGTTTGATAAAATGTGCCACTGATATTTTAATGTTTATTTATTTGCAGTTGATAGTAAAAGAAAGTGTCCAAAAGAAGCAGACGTTAATATAAGGCACTTAAAACTTATCTGGAGTTTGCATCAGAGTGTTGCCGACGAGCACATTAAGTCAGCCTCGTATTTGCTGCAGTATAAGAGCTACACATCTTCTTTCACTGCTCGTCCGGTGATAAGTGAAGTAGATACATTACCAGCTTCTACCAGTTCCTCGCCTGAGTCACACGTTCCTTTAAGTGAAAGGATGAAGAAGAGAAGACCTCCCACCCTCTTTGAGAAACCTGCGTCTGGTGCTGGAGAGGCAAAAAGAAGTAAGATTGACATCCCAGGGGAGGGGACAAAGAAAACTGATGCGCCTTCCTCGGCTGCCCCTGTTGTGAAGGTTGTCGAGAAGCCCCAAGTGGCTCCGAGCAAGTCTGCTGCTCCAGGAGAAGTGATTGTAATATCACCGACCAAGAGTTCCTCCTTGGTTGAATCTATTCCTTCTCCCCCAAGGAAGCTGAAGAAGAGCTCCTCGGTCAATTTGGTTGAAACCATCTCCCAGCCCTCAACTACTGGAACTGGTGTTCCTACTTTCGTTCCCCCGAGCTCTGCCATGAGCTCGGTGAAGACTTGGATCATTCCCGAGATCCAAGGTATTGAAGAGAACCTTTCTTGGGACATGGTCACCTCATTTTCTGCTCGCTATATTGCTTCTGTAAGTCTTATTACTTTGAAATTTTTATCTTTCCCTTGTTATATCTGTCTCTGACTTGCTTTCATTTTCTTTTCACAGTTGGTGAGCTGCTTTAATACAATTTTGAAGAAAGATGAAGCTATTAAAGCTTCAAGCTCCTCATCTGGTGTGGAGGAAGCTTTGATGGGCGTGAGGCAGTCTTTGGAAGATTCTCGTCAGAAGTACGATGCTGACAAGGCTGTTTGGGAGAAGAAACTTACCTCCACCGAGAAGGAGAAGGCTTAAGTTGTTGAAGTCTCCAAGGGGTTGGAGAAGAAAATAAAGGACTTGGAGGAGAAAAATAAAGAGCTTGAAGGGAAGCTCAAGAATGCTGAGGAGTTTGAAGATAAACTCAAGGTTGCTGAGGAAGAATTAATCCAACTTCGGGAAGTAAGTCGGCAGAAGGAGGAGGTTGAGAATAAATTGAAGACTGCTGAAAACCCTCTGTCCGAGAAGCTTTCCTCGAAGAAGTTAAAGAGAAAATTGGCTGTGAAGAAGTCTTTCAGCGCTGGCTGGGACAAGGGGTGGAACAAGGGCTTGGCTGCCATGATGTCGCAAGTAGAATATGGCAGCCTCAAGTACTTTAGGGATGGATGAGTCGCTACTATACAGGAGATGAAAGTGGATAAAAATTCTGAACTCTTTCAGCAACACATCCCTGGTCCCCCTCCAACTCCTGAAGACGAAGAAGAGGACGAAGCTGCCTCCGAAGAGTCTTCCATGGTGATGGGAGATCAGGTTTCTCTTCCCCCGACTATCCAGCCCGCTGACGAGGAACTTCAACTACCTGCAACTTCCTCCGAGCAACCTCTAGCACTTCCCCAACCACTATCTGCTCCATCCGAGCAACCTACTTCCTCGTCCCATCCTCCCGAAAAAGTTTTGGGAGACAAAGAAAAGGTGTAGAGTTGTTCGGATTTCTCTATTTTATTTTTCTTTAACAAATGTAATCCTGAACATGTAACTCTGAACCTTGTACTTCTGACCTTTATGATATAATAAAACTTGAACTTATGTTTATTCATACTGTTGTCTCTTCTTCATGCTCTATTTTTATTATTGATTACTGCTTTTTCTTCCTCTACTAGTTTCTGGCCAAGATAGAATTACTGTCTACTCATGATACAAAGCTGTTGCGGCAATGCAATGAATATTTTAAGGCTGGTCACACAGATCTGAGTGCATCACAAATCGTCGACATCCTCGGCCAAGATGCTTCGGAACAGGCAGTTGAAGTTTACTAATATCTGAAGTGTCTGCTTGATCGTGCGATGGCCAATAATGTGGCTTATTAGGATATGATCGAGGATCTCCAAGGCACTCTTGAAGACCTTTAGCAGCAATACAAATAATCCACTGCCCTTTTGCACGAGGGGTATGAGAAGAAGTATCAGCAACTCAATGCTAACAAGGGATACGAGAAGCATTTTGTTGGCTACGATGTGAGGGAGAGAACTCTGAGGGCTGAGGTCGAGGAGTGCAGATAAATAGCTGAATTATTAGAGCAAGAGAATAACAACCTGCAAAGAGAGTTATCACAGTTGAAGTCTGCATCTTCCACTTCAAAAGCCTTGATCCTAGTAACTGATGAGGGATTCTCGTTCTTGGAGGTCGAGAACGCCAACTTGAGGGGCGAATTGGAGACCTTGAAGAGAGCTGGCCCCTCTACATCTTCTCGTGGACGATCAAGAGCTGCTCGAATTCTTGTCGAGGAACAGAGGACTCAATCTGCCTTAGAGAACCAGGCCTTCCAATTAATGGCGAAGAACCAGGCGTTGGCTGAAATGTCAAAGAAGATCAGGGACCTGGAAGAGCAGCATTCTACGCAGAAGTCTGTCCTGGAGAATAAGGAACTCTTCATAAAAAATCTCCACGAACAGCTAGAAAGATTGACATATCAATTCCACACACAGCCCAGAGAGTTCTGGATGGCTGGGTACAACGAGGCTCTCTACCACTTGGACGATCGTATCCAGAATGCCAATAATGAGGGCTACAAGGAAGGCTGGTTGAATGCCTTAGGTGTGCTGCAACTCGAATAAGGTCATTACCTGTGGGACTACCACGATCCTGGGTTGCTCGACCTACCCGTGCCACCATTCAAACTGGATATGAGTTGGATCCTTGCTCGGGCCATTCCTCGATGCTTGATTTTCGAATATCTCGGTGACTACAATCTCCATTCAAATGTCAAGATATCTCGTCCCGACCACCTCCTAGATCGACCATCCGTGATGAATATCAGGATGTTAAAAGATTTGAACTTTATAAATTCTCATCTTGCTTTAAATGATCCGCCTGCTGGCGAGGAACCTGTTTCAAAAGCATAGGGGAAGAAACCAATAGAGTAGGAATTTTGATGTAATAGTTAGTATACATTTCATTCTCAATGTAATTTGTTTTTTATTTTAATGAAAGACTTTTATTTTTGTTCGCAATCTTAATTGCTATTGTCTTGTAAAACACTTTATATTTGTGCATGTGTATCTGTTAAAAAGATAATGATATTGTGTTATTCGTCGACCAACTTATTGTCGAGTAGTTTGAATTTGTGGTAATCATTTGACAAAAATGATGTTTTGTTTCTCGATCAACTTATTAAAAAGTTACGAGTATCAAAAATGTTGCTCGATCACTTTCTCGTTTTCATAAAATGTTTTCGACCAACCAAGGTCGGTAAATTTTCCTTTTCGACCAACTACGGTTAGTGGTTTTTTTCTCTACGAGCGACTTTGGCACTTTTTGAAATAATTTTACCTCCCGACTAACTCAAGTTGGCATTTTCGAGAATATATTTACTTCCTAACCGACATAAGTTGGCATTTTTAGGAATGCTTTTACTTCCCGAAGAACATATAGTTTTACTTCCCATAGGAATACAAGTTTTACTTCCCGGAGGAATACAAGTAGCTTTACTTCCCAGAGGAATACAAGTAGCTTTACTTCCCGGAGGAATACAGGTAGCTTTACTTCCCGGAGGAATACAAGTTTTACTTCCCGGAGGAATATAGGTAGCTTTACTTCCCGAAGGAATACAAGTTTTACTTCCCGGAGGAATATAAGTTTTACTTCCCGGAGGAATACATTTGTTTCTCGACTTACCTTAGTTGGCATTTTTGAGAAATTTTTTGAGTAGTCCGAGTTTTGCCGAGTAGTGTGTAGCACTAGTATTCCCCGAAAAACTTTCAATAAAAAGAGAGATTATCCATTACTGATAATACTTGCGCAGGTGTTCTGCGTTCCATGCATTTTAAACTCCTCCCCTTCTAAAGTTGCTATTCGGTAAGTTCCTGGTCGAAAAACTTCTGTAACTCGGTATGGTCCATGCCAGTTTGCCTCCAGTTTATTGTGCTTTTGAATTACTTTCTTCAGCACATAGTCTCCTTCTTTCAGGTCGCACTTCTTCAATCTCTTGTTGTAGAACAAAGATGTTCGTTGCTGGTAAGCAGCATTTCTAATGGCTTATTCTTCTCTAACTTCCTCGAGCATGTCTAAATCCAATCTTCTCATTAAGTCGCTGACAGGGGAATTGAAATTCAGTACCCCGTGTGTTGGGAGGCCCAACTCGGCAGGTATAACAACTTCACTTCCAAATGCTAGAATATATGGAGATTCTCCAGTTGCTGCTCGGGGAGTAGTACGATAAGCCCACAGTACTGACTGTAACTCGTTGATCCATTTTGCTTTCGCATCGTCTAGTCTTTTCTTTAAGCCATTCAGCAGTCTTCTGTTTGTCACTTCAGTTTATCCATTGCTTTGAGGATGTCCTAGTGCTAAGTGGATCTTCAAAATGTTTGACTGATGACAATTGGTAGCAAACTCTTCGTTATCAAATTGTGTTCCATGGTCTGTAATGAAAGCATGAGGAAGACCATATCGACAAATGATGTTCTTCCAAACAAATTTGTACACCTTGTCGTACGTCATATCGATGAGAGGCTCAGCTTCAATCCACTTAGTAAAATAATCCACTGCGACGACGAGGTATTTGAATTTTCCTCTGGTCGTTGGCAATGGCCTGACCAAATCTATTCCCCACATGGCAAAACGGCCAAGGGGAAGTTATGGGTGTCAACAATGTTTGTGGAGTTCTTCGGATGGAGGAAAAACGCTGACACTTGTCACATTTCTTGGCATAGGCTATACAATCAGCCCTCATCGTTGGCCAGTAGTATCCCTGCGTCATCAACTTCTGCAAAAGCGTCTGACCTGCTACATGGGCTCCACAGGACCCTTCATGGACCTCTTCAATTAAATCTTTCACCTCGTGGGATGCACACATCTCTGCAAACTTGCCATAATTCCTCGTCTATATAGAATACCGTTAGTTAATACATACCGAACAACTTTAAACTTCAATTTTTTAGCTGCGAGCTTGTCAATTGGTAATTCTCCCTCTTCAACATATGCCCTGATGGGATCCATCCAAGATGGTCCTAAATCAAGGGTAATAAAGTTCATCGTCAGATCTTCATCTATACTCTGACCAGCTAAAACTTCAATTGGGATTGTTCTTCGGATCTCGATACGAGTAGCTGAGGCTAATCGAGCTAGGGCGTCTGCTCTCGCATTCTCCATTCTCGGTATTCTGACCAGCTGAATAGAAACAAATTCTGACACCAGCTGCTTTGCCTTTGCGTGATATCTAATCATTAATTCTCCTTTGACTGCATATACTCCCATCATTTGGTTTACGATTAATTGAGAATCACTGAAAACAATAACCTGCTGCGCCTCCATAATTTTTGTCAAACTAAGACCTGCAATCATGGCCTCATACTCAGCCTCATTATTGGAAGCTTTGAATTGGAAACGTAGGGCGTATTCCATGTCTACCTTGTCCGGAGTGCTCAAAACTATCCCCGCCCCATAGCCTGTTGTGCAAGATGAGCCATATACATATAGCCTCCATATAGGTAACTCGTCTTCAAATTTCTAATCTGTCAGAGTTCCTCGGTGAAATATTTGTTGCTTCCTTTCATCTTCCCCTGATATTTCTCGCTCTTCGTCGATCATCTTTTATTGCCCTTTTACCAACCGGAGTTGGTCTAAGCTCGAATTTGATGATCCTGTAACATCCACTTGCCCTTTTACCAACCTAAGTTGGTCTGAGCTTGTGTTTGTTAATCCTGTAACATCCACAGGTTGATCAACGAGCAACTTTTACTCCTTGGGGGTATCATGATAGGTGAACTCTGCTATAAAATCCGCTACAGCTTGCCCTTTAGGCGATGATCTGGGTTCATAGACTATATCGTATTCACCGAGCTCTATTACCCAGTACATCAATCTCCCTAATTTTTCTGGTTTATGAAGGGCTTACCTCAACGGCATATCAGTATATACGACTATAGTATGAGCCTGGAAGTATGGCCTCATTCTCCTACTCGCCTCAATCAGCGCCAGTGCTAACTTTTCCAGCCTTGGATATCTGATCTCTGCTCTTCGGAAGGCCTTACTTGTGTAGTAGATTGGTTTTTGTACTTCATTTTCCACCCTTATCAACGCCGAGCTAACTGCATTCTCCGATACTGCTAGATACAAGTACAATTTTTCTCCCATCACTGGCCTGGACAACAGTGGAGGTGCTCCCAAGTATTTCTTCAAGTCTTGAAAAGCCTTCTCACATTCATCATTCCACTCAAAAGTATTTTAGAGTGTCTTGAAGAATGGGAGACATCGATCAGTTGCTCATGATACAAATCTGTTGAGTGCTGCTACTCGTCCTGTAAGACTTTGCACCTCTTTCTTCGTCGTTGGAGATCGCAGCCCTAATAGAGCTTTGATCTTTTCAGGATTTGCCTCAATGCCTCGTTGATTGATAATGTACCCGAGAAACATGCCTTCTCGTACTCCAAATATGCACTTCGTCGGATTCAGCTTCATTTGGTATTTATCCAGTTGATAAAAAGTCTGACTTAAGTCAACTAGATGATTGGCAGTTTTCTTGCTCTTTGTCAGCATATCGTCAACATAGACTTCCATATTGCAACTGATTTGTTTAGCAAAGACCTTGTTCATCAGCCGCTGATATGTCGCACCTGCATTTTTTAAACCAAAAGGCACAACATTATAACAATAAGTTCCCCTAGGGGTAATGAAAGAAGTACTTTCCCTGTCTTCAGGTTTCATTTTAATCTGATTGTAGCCAGAATAATCATCCATGAAGCTCAGCAGCTCATGTCCCGAGGTAGCATCGACTAGTTGATCAATTCGGGGCAGTGGAAAGTAATCATTTGGGCATGCTTTGTTGAGGTCGGTAAAGTCTACACACATCCTCCACTTGTTGTTTTTCTTCTTTACCATCACCACATTGGCTAACCAGTCTGGATATTTAACATCTTCAATGAAGCAAGCTTTCTGGAGCTTCTCGACTTCCTCCTGTATAGCTTGATTCTTCTCGGGGCTGAACACTCTTCTTCTCTGCTTCACTGGCTTGATCTCCTTATTCACATTGAGTTCGTGACATAAGAAATTTGGATCTATTCCGGGCATATCTTCATGACTCTACGCAAAAGTTTGCTTTCTGCTTCTTAGGAAAGTTATCAATTCCTGTTTTAGTGAGGCTTCCAACGACGAACCTACTTGAGTAGTTCGCTCAGGGTGCTCGTCGTCCACAATGATGTTTTCAGTAGCTTCCACCACTTGACCCTTCATGAGTTGAGACTCATCTCTAGGATCCAATGTTTCAATTTCTGCACCTTCATCCACTTGATAGGTAGTAGTCTTTTTCCTTGATTCCTCCAGTTCTTCTTGCTCGGCGGATGAATAATAGTATTCCCGAGCTACTTTCTGATCACCTTTCACAACTCCTACTCCAAAATTTATTAGAAATTTTAGGCACTGATGCACTGTAGATGGTACAACCTTGAACTTCTTTAATCCTACTCTTCCCATGATGATATTGTATGATTATTGAACATTCTTATCCATCACGAAGAAGCGTATTCTTTCTGTTCGAGAAGCAGGCCACGTACCAATGAATATATCCAACTTGATCGTCCCAAGTGGAAATACTTTCTCGCCAGCAAAACCGATGAGGGGTCTATGATAAGTCTCCAATTGAGATAGCTTTAGATTTAAACTATCGAAGCACGAGTAGAACATGATGTCTGCCGAGCTACCATTGTCGACCAGTACTCTTGAAATTATTACTTCCTTCATTCTCATCTTGATCACCAATGGGTCATCATGAGGATATAGAACACCTGCAAGGTCATTCTTTGAGAAACTCATGACCAATTTCTCTTTGTTAACCTTTCTCGGGCGATCTTCCTCAGCTAAATTTATTCGTTGAATGTACGAGCAAGCTTGAGCCTCACAAAGGTAAGCTTTTCTCTCTGCAGTAAGGTCTCCTCCTCCTGCATCTCCACCTGTTATAACATTACAGTCAAATGACCCAAAGCGTATTGAAAATACTTTACGTTCTGGCTGCCTTGGTCTCTTGGAAAGATCGGGGTCGTCTTCGGGATCAACTTCATCGTTTCTTTTCTTGTTCTCCTTTGCTCGACGAGAAGATCTAGACCTCTCTCTTGTTCGGTCGTTATTTCTTCTTTTACTTCCACGATCAACATACTTTGCCAGCTTTCCTCGTGTCATGAGTGTTTCAATCTCATTCTGAAGAGCTATGCAATTTTTGGTCATATGGCCATGATCTTTATGAAACTCGCAATACTTTGCCTTATTCCTCTTGTCAGGGTCTGACTTCATTTTCTCTGGCCAGTTTAATTCCTCGTTGTTCTTGATTTCTTCTAGAACATGGTTGATATCCTTCTTCAAAGGAGTATAATTATCAAATTTCTTCATCACGTCCCATACCGACCTAGTTTTTGAATATTTGTCATTACCATTGTTCGTATGCTCTTTCTTCTTAGCTTTATCACTTTCCACCTTGGATTCTTTAGCATCCATATTCTTCTTTGCAGCCATAGCCTCCTCGGCATTCATAATCTTGAACGCTTTTCCCATCAGGTCCGACATGGTCCTAGGTGGATCTTTGGCCAAAGTGTAGTACAACTTGTTTGGCAGTAGTCCACTCATCAATGCGGTAATCGCTGTCTTCTCCTCATAATCAATGACTTCAAGTTTCTCGTTATTAAAACGAGTTATATAATCTCTGGTTCTCTCACCAGCTTTTTGTCTAACACTTAACAAATGTGCTACTCGTTTAACTGGCTTTGTCCCAAAATAGAAATTCCCAATAAATAACTCGGCCAGTTGAAGAAAAGTTGAGATCTTACCCCGAGGAAGATTATTATACCATATTTGAGCAGATCCGGTAAGAGTTCCCGAGAATACCCTGCATCTCATCTCATCTGGAACAACATAGATGTCGGCTGTAACTTGGTATTGTTCTATATGAAGGACAGGGTCAGTCTTTCCATCATATTTGGGGGTCACAGCAGGTGCTTTGAATTTTGATGGTGTTGGAAAATCTACAATGACCTGGACAAAAGGTATTCCTCGAACAAAGGTTCGTTGTAGAGGGTTCTTAGCTTTAACCATTTCCCCCAATCTATCCTCCAGCCTTTGAATAGAGCCTTTCCATGCATCATTTCCTTCCTCGGGCCTGTTGGTTCGAGCAACTGATCGCGTTGAGGTGGCTTCCTAGGATCTATCTTGACTAGCAGCTGGTCGCGACTGGGCAGATCCTTCCCTTAAGTCTGATGGTCGTCGAAAACTCCTCGATGGGGCTCTAGGAGGACGTTTGCTCCTTCTAGGACCTAATCGATCGAAAGGAGATACTCTGCTTAATCTTTCTAGCGCACTGGTCCTTTCTGGGGAGAGAGTGATACGTTGTTCAGTATCTGTGGCTCGCACCGACGAAGTTCGTCCAGGTTGATAAGAAAAATCTTCAGACTCCTCATTGAGATATGAATCGGTACGTCTAGTACGTGAAGAAGGTGCACGGGTATTTCTTTGAATACTTCGCAGTCCTGAACGGGTTGGTGCACCGCCATGGAGGGTTTGTATGAGTTATCGCATAGTTTCTTGCATGGCGGTCTGGCCCTGAGCCAGATTTGTCATTATTCCAGCCAGATCTGGAATATTTGGCAGAGCAGATGGATTTGGAGGGCTTCCAGCGTTTCGATTGCTGGATTCTGGAATGTCAGCCATTTGTGATGAATTGTTTTTGATGAAAAATGATATTACCAGTCGTTTTCCACAGACGACGCCAATCTGTTGATGTAAAAAATTAGATCGTGTCTAATTTATTCAATCACAGATAAATAAATGAGACAGAGAAATTTTAAAGTGGTTCAGCCTTATAAGAATGGCCTACGTCCACTGTTATGTTATTGCTGAGTGTTTGGGAAATCTCGATTACAAGTTCTATCAAGAAATTCCGATCCCTTAACAATGAGGATTGTACAATGTATTTATAACCCTGAGGCTGTAATGTGAAAGGGTAATACATTAAATGATGTACATATGAAAGGGTAATACATTCAATGCCCCTTACGCGTATGCGTCTAAATGATAAGCATTTAATGAACAGTCAAACTGTTGGTTATCCTGCTATTAATGCTTTGTTCGAGGTGCAGCTCGGACCGCCTGAGTTGCTCGGACCGCCTAAGCTTCTCGGTACTCAAGAGTTCCTCGGAGAGTTCTTATTCCTCGAAGCGTATGAGTTCCTCGAAAGTATTTGTTGTTGCCACGTAGATTGCCACGTGTCTTCATTCAATTGGGCCATGTCAGCAGACTAAATTTGGTATCAACACCATACTTAGTGAATTTGTTAGGCCAGGGTCGTTCGAGGTTTTTTCCCGATTTGGGTTTTTCCTCGTACATCGCCGTGTAGTGAGATTATTTATTTTACCTTGTTTAACTCACCTAGAACGCATGCTTAGGTTAAAAAGATTAAATTGGGTTTAATTTACAATCTTGCTTAATTTGGTGCAAGTTTAATATTTGGGTAAGTTTAAATTAATTAATTCAAGTTGGAATGTTTAAATGGCCAATGATTTTATTACCGGTAGTTTAACTTAATAATTGAATTAATTTGGTTTAAGTTATATTTTAAAGTGTGCGTGAGTTTACTTTAATTCACTTTGTTGTGTTTAATTTTAATTTGAAAGAAATTAAAATTTGTTGTAAGTTGTTTATATATTTGAGCCATCTTTATTCTGCATTAAAGGAAATTGATTTTAAGAAGTTTAAAATTGGGGGTCTAGTGTTCCAACAATTGGTATCAGATCCGAGCGCTAAATTATTGCGTTAAGGTCCTTTTTAATATTTTTTGGTTAAAAATGGAATTTTCCCCATTTTCAAAATTTTCTATTTTCGATGGTTCTAATTACGGGCATTGGAAAGCGCGTATGAAATCGGCACTAAAATCTATCGACGAGAGAGTTTTGTTGTCTGTTGTTAATGGGTGGTCCCTATTTACACATTTGGTAGAAAATGAGCGTGTTCCCAAACCCGTAGATCGATGGAGTGAGAACCAATTTAAACTTTCTAATTTTAATTCCCTAGGTCTAAATGCCTTATTTAGCGCGGTCACACCGGATGAATTCTAATGTATCACGGCGTGTGAAACCGCTAAGGAGCTTGGGATATATTACAACTCATTCATGAGGGAACTAGTGTCGTTAAAGCTTCTAAACTCCGAAACCTCACCACTCAATTTGAAACCATCAAAATGAATGAAAAAGAAACATTTGATGAATTTTATGCTAATCTTTCCGATATATTTAATTCATCTTTTAATTTGGAAGAGAAAATACCCGACGACCGAGTATTGAAGAAAATTTTAAGGTCCCTACCTGAGAGATTTATCCCCAAAGTGACCATTTTAAATTCTTTACCCACCTTGAACTCTACCAAACTTGAGGAACTAATAGGTGATTTACAAACTTATGAACTAGATATGTTCCCCTCCAAAAATGAAAATAAAATTGATAAGGTCATTGCTTTGAAAGCCCAAAAGGATGAAAAACAAGTTATGGATAATAAGAGTGATAGTGACTTGGAGGACATGGCTATGTTTGCTAGGAAGTTTCATAAATTTCTTAAATTTAACAAAGATAAATTTTAAAATAAATTTAAGAAATTTGAAAATTCTATGCATGACAAAGCCGAAAAGATCCCTAAAACTTTTAATGAAAATTTAAATAGGGACGAGTCTAATAGGTGTTACGGTTGTGAGGGTTATGGACATAGGGCTCTTGAATGCCCCACTAAACTAAGGAAAGAAGGTAAATACCAATTTCATATAATGCTACCCTTAGTGATAGTGATAAGGAAGAGGGACTCGCTTCCCCCATTGAGTGAAACTTTGTCGCGTTCATGGCAAGTCATGTGAGCATAGATAATGAATCTTTCCATGAAGATATACAAATACATGATACTTCCGAGGCCAAAGTTTATGATTCCCTTATTTTTTATGGATGTGAGAGTGAAGAAGAGAGAGAGTGAAAATGAATAAGAGGTTGATGTGAGTGAACTTAAAATTGCTTTTCAAGAATTATATGAAGAATCTATTAAATTAAAAAGAACTAATTTGAAGTTAAAAGCTAGTTTAAAAGCGCGTGTTAAGGTCGTTGATGAGAGTGCGTTAGTTGATGACCTTAGGACACGCGAGAGAGCTCTTCATGAGAAGCTGGAATATATAGAAGACGAGATAGATAGCCTTAGAGGGTTAATGGAATACATGAAAAATGAGATTCTTATGTTTGAAGAGAGAAATGGTTTGCTTGAGTATAGGATTGTAGAACTTGAGAAGATAATAAGAGACTCAAGTAGAGTCAAATTTTATTTGGAGAGTCGTTCGGAGAAATTAGATAAAATATTAGGAACAATCCAAATTAAAAATGACACTTATGGTTTAGGCTTCGATTATTATAACGATTCCACTCATAAAACCGAAACCAATATTTTAGGAGAATCCTCTAGGAATAATGTTATAGATCATTCCTTAAGTAAGTCTTTTCATCGAGTATTTAAGTGCTCTCATTGTGGTCGAAAATGTCATCTTAGGAAGTTTTGTTTTGATCTTAAACGAGGTCCTAGAAAATTCAAACGTAAGGCAGCCGAGGTAGCCAAGATTCCTATACTCCGAGATCGTCATTCATCATTAGTTTGGGTTAGGAGATCCAACTTGGTAGCTTTACAAGATGTAGGAGGGTAGTGATACTGGGGTCTATGAATAACTGGAAAGGGTGAGGCGTGACCCACTCCAATGGACGCTGTCTGTAAGGTTCTTAAGAACTTCTGGAGCAGCTTCTGATGAGACCTTCTCCTTTTAGTAAAAATGGAGCTCAAGATGGAACTCCTTACCTGCAAGAAGATGAACTTGCACAAAAATAATAGTAATTTTCTCAAGAGGAGCTACTGAGAGTGATGACTGTCAGTGGGGAGTGAAAGAACAAGGCACTCAGCATTAGAGAGAGAGAGCAGGGAGAGAATACTAGAGAGGTTCTGGTGTGATTTTGACAAAGTGACTTTTGCTATTGAGTTTTTCCCTCCTTTATGACCTTTCCCAGAGGTCCTATTTATACTTGGGCACTAAGGCTGGGTTGGCACTTTTGGTTCCAAAACTTAGAGGGTTGGTGAGGGACAAAGTCTGCAGTGTACTATTTGTCCCTACCTGCAGGCAGCTCTACCTGTCCCCTCTGGCAGATGCCCCCCTGGTGCCAACCAAAGTTCAAAAGCAAATATGTCTTCTAATGGAGACAAAATATCTGATTTGCAAAATATCTTTTGAAACGGTAACTTTTGGTACAAACTTTGTAAACTTGAGGGGGGGGGGGGGTCTCGAGGACCACCTCCTCTAAAATCTTTGTAAGCTTGATGGGGGGCTTGAGGACCCTCTCCTTTTAAATCATTTTATAAACAGTTCTTTTCTTGTGAGCAGCCAACCCTTTGGCTGCTCACTTAACTTGTGACCAAGTGTGAAGTGTGTGTAGTCTTGAGTGACTTCTGGGTCTTCCTACTAGTATTCTCTCAATCCTATAGTGCTAAGTGGTTGAGCTTGCTCAACATACCTTGTCCCTTAGCTGCCAAGCCAAAACTCCCAGGAGGTCCCAACTAGCCTGTTCGAGCCCTGCTTGCACAACTAGGCAACCTGTACAAGAAAGAAAAGTGTTAATACTGTTGTTTCTTTTAAAGAATGACGTTTCATGAGGAGGAGTTGCTCATGGTGGCTACTCCCTCATCCTGGCCGCCCTGCGTGGGTTCCTTCTCGATATAAGATTCTGCCGGAACCCTTGCAGTGGTGCTTCTCAGAATGTCATTGCTGCAGTGATCCTTGCAGTGGCGACGACCCTTGCAGTAGCACTTCTCAATCTTGGACTTCTGTTGTGACCCTTGCGAGGCACCTCTCGAATGTCATTGCTGCAGTGACCCTTGCAGTGGCGCTGACCCTTGCAGTGGCACTTCTCAATCTTGGACTTATGCGGTGACCCTTGCGAGACACCTCTCGAATGTCATTGCTGCAGTGACCCTTGCAGTGGCGCTGACCCTTGCAGTGGCACTTCTCAATCTTGGATTTCTGTGGTGACCTTTGCGAGGCACTTCTCGAATGTCATTGCTGCAGTGACCCTTGCAGTGGCGCTGACCCTTGCAGTGGCACTTCTCAATCTTGGATTTCTGCGGTGACCCTTTGCGAGGCACCTCTCGAATGTCATTGCTGTAGTGACCCTTGTAGTGGCGCTGACCCTTGAAGTGTCACTTCTCAATCTTGGACTTCTGCGGTGACCCTTGCGAGGCACCTCTCGAATGTCATTGCTGCAGTGACCCTTGCAGTGGCGCTGACCCTTGCAGTGGCACTTCTCAATCTTTGACTTCTGCGGTGACCCTTGAGAGACACCTCTTAAATGTCATTGCTGCAGTGACCCTTGCAGTGCCGCTGACCCTTGCAGTGGCACTTCTCAATCTTGGACTTCTGCGGTGACCCTTGCGAGACACCTCTCGAATGTCATTGCTGCAGTGACCCTTGAAATGGCGCTGACCCTTGCAGTGGCACTTCTCAATCTTGGATTTCTGCGTTGACCCTTGCGAGGCACCTCTCAAATTTCATTGTTGCAGTGACCCTTGCAGTGGCGCTGACCCTTGTAGTGGCACTTCTCAATCTTGGACTTCTGCGGTGACCCTCGCGGGGTGCCTCTCGAATGTCATTAATAAAAAAAGCATTTTTATTTTATTTACTTTTTTATTGGTAGACACCCTTCTACACAAGATATGATTTTTTATTCTCATTTACTTTCACGCGATACCTCCTTTGCAAAATCTAAAGGTTGAATGTGTTAGTTGTTTGCATACTTTAGCATTTGTGCTTCATGTTATATTATCATGCTAACTGTATGCTTATTTATCATTTTCTAGTCATTGCTTTATCGCATATCTCATGCTAGAATTATGATTTTTGTTTATCATGTGTGTTTTACCTTTTTAGTAATTTAGGCTTAATAAAAAATACAAATGATTTTTATGTGTCTTTTGAGTAAATATTTTTCTTTGTTTGGTTAAAAATTTTAAAAGCTCAAAAAGATTTTTTTTGTGTATTTTGGTATTACACACCTTTTGTGGCATATATTTGTGTTTGAATCCCTTCTTTTTCGCTTTCATGTGGCTAGAACTTTTGGTTAAGATTGTCAATCCTTAAAATGTACTTTACCATACTTACATGGAGTAGCTGGATTTTGTGTTGCTTAATGGATTCTATTTTTATATGCCTCAATTCACATATGCACAAGCTCACTTGAAATTTGAACTTCACATGCATATTTGAGATTTGTGAGGTGTTCTCCTACCAATCTAGTCATCTACATATTTTTTACCTAGGAGGACTAATGCATGTTAAAATTCATTGCACGTGAGAATTGAGCGATAAAAAATGATATATATATATATATATATATATATATCTGTGTGTGTGTGTGTGTGTGTGTGTATGCGTGTGTGCACGGGGAAGGGCTCCGAGAGGAAATACCATCCTTTGCGAGTAAGCCACCATTTGCTTGGACCTAAAAGAAATACGTGATCCAAAGGCCTAAAAGAATAATGGCATTAAAAGAAAATATTTGCCAAGGCCTATTTTGTTTAGTTGATTTATTCATTCAAAAGATTAAAATAATATACTTATATTGAAGGAGTGTGGATAGATTGTCAATGGTTTTGCACAATGTCCGTTTATCCCAGTTGCGCTTTCATTATCATGACTCTATTGGTTTGTAGAATCATTAAAATTCTAGGCCTAAGTCCATTGTGTATGTTTGTTCATTGAGTTAAATTTATATTGTCACGTGAGGCTATATCTAAATGTGATAAAGTTATGCAACCAAATGAGAACTCCGTGAACATGTTTTAAGTGATTGGGTTTTAATTCATTGGTATGTTGTTCACACCCCTTCACTTCCGTTTCCATATGACACATTTATGTTATAAGAGGGTGGAAAACTCATGTTAATTTATTTTTTGTCATTTGTGAGTTTATATCTGTATATGTGTACTTGTATATATTTTATATCTATTGTGTATACATATATATGATATTATGTGTTATTTTTAGTCTTTGCCATTTTAGCTAGTCCACCTATGCATTAATTCATAATTGGTACCTAACTTGTTGCAAAATTTTGTTTGATATCACATGCCTAGTTTCTTATGTTTCAAATTGATGTCATTTTGTTCGCATCGTAGTTGGTATCCATTAATATCTGTTTTGGATTAGTTACTATTATTAGTTGCCCATATGCTTTCATGTTACTATCTGCTTATGCACATTCATGATTTACTTGCTTTTCCCATATTTATCACTTAATTCTATTGGGGGGGGGGGGGGGGGGGGATGAGTATTTTATTAATTCTATCACCTTTGTCTATTCCCGAACAAAAAGGGAGAGAATGATAGGGGGATAAATGGTATTTAATCCTATTATAATCGTATCTTAGTTTAAGAGATTTAACTTAGGGGGATTCGCGACCTTCTTAGATAGATCATAGTGGATACAAGGGGAGAATTAATTTAGGGGGAGTATTTATTTTAATTACGTTTAAACTTTTGATATTCCCAATGCGTTTAATGTTTTGCTTAAGTGTTCAGGAATTATTCTAACGACAACTTTCATCGGCAAAGATAGTAATAATCCTTGGGTTTTTGAGCCAAGCTTGTATTTTTATTTTTGGGTGGGAAGTTTTTGAGTCTAGTTGAGCTTGATGGCCCTTTAGGATTTTATTTTAATTTTTATCCCGAAATAGCCAAAGGGGGAGATTTTTAAGGACACAAATTTCCAATTGAGTCTTAATGTAGTGTTGGCTCAATTCTGGACAAAAACATTTGAGTCATAGGATAGTAATAATGAGTATCCTTCAAGCCTATGACATGTAAAGTTGAAGACGTAGAGGCCAGTATTTCAAGGGAACATCAATTGCCGAGTTTCAAGTGCCATGTTTCACCTCATCAATATCATATTTCGAGTCTTCAAAGGTATGAATGCTTTTATATATTGGTAGGAGACTTGGAATATTTTAAAATTGGTGTAATGTTTCTTTAAAATGAATTGTATTTTCAAAAAGTTATTTTAGAACTTTGAATAAAAAGTTTTTGGGTTTAAAATTGAAAAATGAAATTCTGACATTTCGTTCGAAATTGTCGTTCGAACGAGTTTGTGGTTCGAACGAGAATTTCGTTCGAACGAGTTTGCCAACGACTTTTCCCTTTTGGCCACTGGAACTTCGTTAGAAAGTCGTTCGAACGAAAATCTCATTTGAACGAGATTTTCGACGGGAATTTTTTTTGGCAGTTTTTCTCTAGTATCCCACTCTTTTGGTCCCACTAACTCTTCCAGATTTATTAGTGTAGGAGCCTCTTTTGAAAAACCAACTTTTGATAACTTCTAAACACTTCTTGAGAGAAAATTTCCCAACATCAAAAGTTCATAGTTTTGTGTTTTTGTGAATCCATGAAATAAATCTTCCCAAAAATACATACACCCAACTCTTTAGTTTATTCCAAGTATTTCTACTTCTATATATTTGCTTGGAGCAATTTGGCACCGAGTTAACTTTTCTACCCAAGAAGAAAAGAGTTTTGGGTTTGTTTCTACGTCCCTCAAAGAAGAAGAAACTTGTGTTTTGCTATGGCATTCTCACATGGTGAAAGGCACTATGTGTGGTTTATGGTCACTTGGTCTCAATTGGTGGACTCCAAGGTTCCGATGGACTCCAGGATTATTCGCTAGGCGGAGGTTGAAGATCGAAGGAGCGCGTCAAGGCTTGAAGGGAGTCGAGTCGGTTGTGTAAGTCCTCTTGTCGAGTCTTTGTAAAATTCATACCATACTTAGTGAATTTGTTAGGCCAGGGCCGTCCGAGGTTTTTTCCTGATTTGGGTTTTTCCTCGTACATCGCTGTGTAGTGAGATTATTTATTTTATCTTGTTTAACTCACCCAGAAGGCATGAGGTTAAAAAAGATAAAATTGGGTTTAATTTACTATCTTGCTTAATTTGCTGCAAGTTTAATAATTGGGTAAGTTCAAATTAGTTAATTCAAGTTGGAATATTTAAATGGCCAATGATTTTATTCCCGGTATTTTAACTTCATAATTGAATTAATTTGGTTTAAGTGATATTTTAAAGTGTGTGTGAGTTTACTTTAATTCACTTTGTTGTGTTTAATTTTAATTTGAAAGAAATTAAAATTTGTTGTAAGTTGTTTATATGTTTGAGCCATCTTTATTCCGCATTAAAGGAAATTGATTTTAAGAAGTTTAAAATTAGGGGTCTAGTGTTCCAACAGCGGCCAACTCAGTGCCAATATTGTCATCAACTTGGTCTTCTGTGGTAAAGCCCTCATTTTATGGCCCATCGGCCTCGGCGTCATCAATAGAAGCCGCCTCCTTCTCAGTGGTAGGGTTGGCCTCGTCATCCCTAGCAGAAGCAACAGACTCCTAAGCCTCAGGAATCACCTCCTTAGGTTCCGTATTTCTCTTATTCCCCTTCTTTTTTAGGGTTTGGTTAAAGCCAAGGGTAACCTCATCCATATCATTGAGTTGAGAAATGAGCAGCTCACGATCAATATCCTCGGCCCCACCTGAGAAAGAATTAGGAAAAATCAATAATGTCCAAATACACATCGCGATAAAAATTTAGAAGAAGTATGGATACCTTCCACTGTCATTTTGGGGATTTCCTTGGCTGGAAAATAACCCCTCTTAAAATGCTTCCAAAATGTTAATATACTAGGAAAACATTTTTCATCATCACTTAAGAGGGTCGCATCCTCAACCCTCTTCCTCTACCTGTTGTTAAGTTTCATGCTTGTAAAAGCTGTATTTACAAGTAATGAGTTAATATGAACAGAGAAAAATATAAAAAACCAAGAAATATAGGCTGCAATGTATGATGCAAATGACAAAAGAATAAAAGCCGCAAAAATAGTTACCGTGACACTCCGCCTAATTAAATACTAGGTGATCAGTCCTTTATTAAATTTAAAACAGAATGTTTGATGGATTCATTCTTAGCATCACTGTCGAAAAATAATTTTTCCTTATTCATCACCTAATAAATAATTAAGCTAAATGTCAAAACATTTAATTTTAATTATACTAAAAAATCCATTAATAAATCTCAATTCTTTAAGATATAAGCTATTACATTCCACATAAATATAATAAATATTGGACATGAATCTACTACTGAAATAAATCAGACTGGATAAAACATTCCAGTTCCAAGTCCCAAACCAACAAACAATAAAATCCTCAAGTGCATTGGAAATAAAATGCTAAAGTAAACTGAGTACAATCTCTACTAAACGATTGAGAATGGACAAAACAAGCCCTAAATGAATATCTGAAAAGGAACAAAAGGAATTGATAGAGGCGTCTAAGTGCAAAGACCTGCAACTCTCACAATTGTTGTAGCTCGCTAAACGATCCACGCGTCTACACCTGGTAACCCTGTGGCTGGGCACCTGATAAATAATATATATAGCAAAAGAGAGAATAATAACAAGAAACGAGTCAGATCCTGAGTTGTAAAAATATTTATTTTAGCAAGTATTTAAAACTGCAATAATGCAAGTATTATGTGCATGTTAGTTTCGAACTCTCACATGAGATTCCCACCTCTCCACTATTGTGCACGCCTCACGTACGTCTATCTTAACCTAGTTATCTATAATGTTTCCAACTAGGATATAGGCTTATACTTATAAATATATCTCAAAGGAGTAACCCGTATCGCCCATACAATACACTATTAAAATCATTTATCCCCCAAACCACATTCCATACCCTCTGTTTTAAGTTAATCTTTTACTCACAAGATTTTATTTATTTATCAACATTACTATATCTATAATTTATCCACAAGTACATACATATATATATATATATATCTGCACCCTTAGGTTAAGACCACTTGGCACAATGCATACTCTGCTATCATGTCCCGATGCATCAATTATTTCATAAAGGACAACCGGTTCAATCTCTTACGAATCATAAATTCAAAACATAAATATTGAAGGCGAGTATATTCCCCAGCCAAATGGGTCACGCACATGCCTATGCTCCCATTCAACCGTCGAAACTATCCCACTTCTCGGATAGCACGTAACCAAGTTCATATACTTGGGTACAAGTCAAATATCCCCCCATTAGGTCACCCAAGATAAGACTGTCCACTGCGCAAAAACCTCCTCCCGATAACAAGCAATGTAGGTATGCTATACACACAATAATAATAATAATCATATAATAGGCATTCCCACATCCCATTAAAATTTAAGGTATTCACCCAACCCTTACATGTATTTTCCAAACTTAGTATTCTCTCATTACTACTTATAATATAGTCATTTTCATTATTCCCTCTCTCGAAATTTCCAAGGTTAATTCACCTTTCCAAATATTTAAGGTATTACTCTACGAATATTCCCTAGCAATTAAGCACTATGCTACAATCACCAATTGACAGTTCCCTATCTCAAAGCAAATGTGTAAACCTAATTGGGCAAAAATGATAATTTTTCAAGTTTTGGACCTGTCGCTCAAACCAGGTCAGATGTCGTTTGAACGACATCTTGTGACATCCATTCTCGTTCGAACGAAGATCAATCTCGTTTTAACGAGATTGAGCAGTATTCCTCCCCACGAGACCTGTTACATTCTACACCCTTAACAGTTTCGTTTTCCACCATTTTTAAGCCTAAAACCTCTAAAAAAATTAGCCTAAACACCAATCATTCAATTTCAATCAACTACCTAACATCTACATATGATTTCCAACAATATATCATCATTAAATCATTACTAATCACCATCAAAATTCGAAATCCCCAAATCTAAATGTCAAGTGCCCTAGCTATAAAATTTACATGTAAAACTCTACATTAAACCCAGATTCAATCCGAAATTTATCATAAATTCAAGGACATAAACCTATCTACATAAGGGAATCAAACTTTATTCAAATCAGACCTAATTTATGACTAATTCTCCCAAATTTTTCACCAAATTTAATCTTTATAACAAAGGAAAATTTACCTAGTCTAACATGAACACAATTATTACTAAGGAAAGCAAGTAATAAATATTTGCCTCAAATTGATGTTCTGATCCATTGATGAAATTGGTATGGGCTTGCTCCTCATCTTCCGATCTATGCAAAGATGGATACGGTGGAGGAAGATGATGGATTTTGCACCAAGAATACTTATGGATTCTCTCTTCTCTTCTTTGTGGTTCTCTCTTTCTCTCTCGCGGCTTTGGAACTAACAGACTCCCCTCTTACCCACGTACACTTTATTTTATTTTCCTAATTTTCGTCCATTTTATTTTCTCAAAAATCCAAATGATAAAATACCCCTACAGGGTGCCGGTTCGGCCTAAAAATATTCAGGCGTCCAAATAAAATACCCGAGTAGATTTTTCTATCTCGACCCTTCCGAACTCAATGACGCACTCGAAATGAACATAATAGTTACTTAAAATAAATTATCTTTATATTCCATTTAATTAGTCCTGGTACGACTCACACGTGCATCCCGACTTGAAATGCCAAACTGTCATATTTCACATTTCGACAATTTATAAAATTTCATAATGCCATATTACATATTTACACAGTAATATTCAATAAATCTCAACAATAAGTATTAACCTTTGTCCCGCTAGTTAATATTTATTTTAATCCGAATTAATAATAAATAAATTTCTCACCTTATTAATTTAATTAATCCAACAATAATAATTAATCCCATAATTATTTTATACAATAAAATACGGGGTATTACATACTTCCCCCCTAATAACGGAATTTCAGCCTGAAATTCGAAAAGGAAAGCATACCTCGTAAAAATAAGTTTGGATATTTCTCGCGCATATCCTCCTCTCGCTCCCAAGTAGACTCCTCTACATTATGATGTTCCCACTAAACCCGCACACGTGAAACTACCTTTGATCTCAATTACCTCTCGCTACGGTCTAGGATAGCCACGGGTCTCTCCCCATAAGAACTGTCAGGCTGCAAGTAAATCTCCTCAATCGCAATGTGAGTGTGGGATAACTCATATCGAAGATATCATCTCAACGACGAAATGTGGAACACATCATGAACACGGTACAAGTGCTCCGGCAACCCAAGTCTGTATGCCACCGGTCCGATCCTCTCGATAATGGAAAATGGTCCTACGTATCTCGAAGCCAATTTCCCCTTCTTCTCAAACATCATCACTCCTTTCATAGGAGACACTCGCAGTAATACATGGTCCCCCACGTTAAACTACCTGAAGAATTGCTTGGCATCGGCGTAGCTTTTCTACCTGTCCTGGGCTACCCGAATACGGCTCCTGATCAACTCAATCCTGGCTAACGTGTCCTGAATCACCTCTGGTCCGAGTAACTTGTTGTCCCCCACCTCTAGCCAACAAGCGGGAGAACTAAAAAGTCTGTCGTACAACGCCTCAAATGGGGCCATTCCAATCGTGAACTGATAGCAGTTATTATAAGCGAACTCCACCAGTGTAAGGTACGTCTCCCACCCCCTCCAAAATCAAGGACACACATGCGTAACATATCCTCCAACATCTGATTAGTACGCTCAGTCTGCCCATCTGTTTGTGGATGATAAGCCATACTCAACCGCAGCTCGGTACCCATAGCCTCCAAAAAGCTCTCGCAGAAGCGTGACATAAAAATCTTGTCTCTGTCGGACACAATATTCAGGGGCACCCCATGCAACCTCACTATCTCAGTAATAAATAACTGGGCATACTTTCCCGTAGTGTAGTCTGTTCACACCAATAGAAAATGATCTACCTTGGTCAACCGATTCACCACTACCCATATAGAATCGTGACCCCTTTGTGAGGTAGGCAACCTAATGATGAAATCCATGGAAATGCTCTCCCATTTCCACATAGGGACCTCTAGCGGCTAAAGTAACCCTGGTGGTATCTGATGGTCCACCTTTACCAGATGATAGGTTACGCATTTGGACACAAACTCTGCAATGTCCTTCTTCATCCCACTCCACCGGTACTGTCGCCTCATATCCTGGTACATCTTATCCCCTATGGGATGTACCGCAAATAGAGATGCTTGCGACTTTGTCATTACTGCATGACGTAAGTCCTCCCCTTTCGGGACCACTAATCTCCCATTAAATCATAAACCCCCATCTGAACTCACTAAGTAGGACTCTGCGCCCTCGGCTAGAAGTCGTACAATCTGGTCCTGGCAAAACATATCAGCGGCTTGGGCCTGGATCACCCACGTAATAATCTCTGGTGTGACTGTCATGATGGATATAAAGGATTGGGCCACTGAATTCTGATGTCCCAACTCTTTCCATTTTTCCTTTCACACTTTCTCCACCTCACCTAGTGGCCTATGGCTCAACATATCGGCAACTACGATAACCTATCCTGGGTGGTACTGTATCTTGAACTAGCAATCTTTCATAAATTCCAGCCACCTATGCTGAAGCATGTTCAACTCCTGCTGAGAGAACAAGTATTGCAGTGACTAATGGTTTGTGAACAGGCGAAATTTCTCCCCCAACAAGTAATGTCTCCAAATTCGTAGGTCAAACACGACTGCTGCTAGCTCCAAGTTATGGGTGGGGCAGTTCCTCTCATGAGGCTTAAGCTTGGGGGAGGCATAAGCTATAGCCTGCTCCTCTTACTGGATTACTTCACCAAGTCCTTATAGAGAAGCGTCAGTATATACCAGGTACGTCACCCCTAGCCCGGGTAAAGAAAGAACTGGCGTCGAAGTTAACTTATCCTTTAGCTCATCGAAAGCTAACCGAAAAGCATCTTCCCAGATGAATGGCACCCCTTCGCGAGTCAAATTTTTCAATGGACCTGCAATCTTCAAAAGTGCTCGAATGAATCGCTTGTAGTGCCTGGCTAACCCCAAGAAGCTCCGCACCTCCGTCGATGTCGTGGGCTTTCCCCACTCCCTCATCTCTGACACTTTGCTTGGGTCCACTGATATTCCCATATCTAACACAATGTGCCCTAAAAAATGTACCTCTCGTAACCAGAATCTGTATTTCTCATACTTGGCATACATCTGATGCTCTCGTAGAGTCTGAAGAACCCATCTCAAATGCTCGGCATGCTCCTCCTCAGTCTGGGAATAAATTAGGATTTCATCTATGAAGACAATGACAAACTTATCTAAGAACTCTCTTAACACCCGGTTCATCAAGTCCATAAATACGGCTGGATAATTTGTCAGCCCAAACGACATGACGCGGAACTCGTAGGACCCATACCTCGTCAAGAAAGCAGTCTTTGACACATCCTGCTCCCTAATCCGTAGATGATGATATCCCAATCCCAAATCTATCTGTAAGAAGAAGGAAACTCCTCTCAACTGGTCGAACAAGTCATCGATTCGGGGCAACGGATACTTATTCCGTATCATGACTTTGTTCAACTTGTGGTAGTCCACACACAACCTCAATGACCCATATCTCTTCTTTACAAACATCAAGGGAGCACCCCAAGGTAAGGTACTCCTACGGATGAAGCCATGTCCCAATAGCTACTCAATATGATCCCGTAACTCCCTTATCTTAACTGGAGCCATACGGTATGGTGCATGGGCTATCGGTCGAGTGCCCGGAATCAAATATATGATGAAATTTATCTCTCGACCAGAAGGAACCAGATATATCCTGGAACACATCAGAAAACTCGTGAACTACAGGAATTGAATCAATGGGAATCACTATCTCTTTATAGGTCTCCTCCTATATATAATATAAATGGGTGGACGATCCTCCCTCAGGATGAGTCATCGCCACCAGAAACATCTCCTGGCCCGAAATAGCAAAAATAATACTCCTACTAAAACAGTCTATTATGGCTCTATAAGTAGCAAGTCAATCCATGCCAATAATGGTGTCATGCTCGTGTATTTCTAAGACTATCATATCTGCACGCAAAATCAAACTCCCAATCTCTATACCTACTCCCCAGCATATAAAGAAAATCAATGACCCATTACCCAGCGATGAGTCTACATATGTCATTGTACTCTTTGTTGTGCCTAATAACCTCATGGCTAGTGAAAAACTAGTGGCTATGAAGCAGTGTGAAGCCCTAGTGTCAAATAAAACGCGGCCCATAGTACCATGGATAGGAAATTTACCCTCAACTATGGGTGATGCCTGCGGTGCTCTTGCCTTGTGGACATTATAAACACTTCCGTACTACAATTGTCCCTGCTGAACTGGGACTGCTGGGATGGCTGGTAAGGTTGGTATCTGAGGTGGTCCTAGGAGGGCGACTGGAAATATCGGTCTCTGCGGCTCTTGATGGGCACCCTGGTTCTACGGGGCCCTGTCCCCCTCGGGGAAATCCTGACGTCTATGTCCATTCTTGCCATAACCAAAGCATCTGCCCCTGAAATTTCCTCCCCTCTGTCCCTACTTTCCTGGTCCCTGATGGCCGTTACCACCCCTCTACTGGCCCTATTAGTCCTGCTGATACCATTGATGTCTCTGCTGACTGGACTGGCCTTTTTGGCCCTATATATAGCCCCCCATGTACCTGCCTAGAGTCACCAGATCAAAATTTCTTAGTAGGGTCCCCCTGATGGGAACTCTACTTACCCGGACGGACCTTCCCCTGAGCTGCTGGTGCCTCACTGGCACTACTACTTCCTGTCTGGCCCTGCTAGCTGGACTCCTCGGTTTATTTGCTCCCTTGCTGATGGAAGCAGCGGTCCTGGCAATGCAATAGGGCGGCGTCGAGTACATCAGTATAAGTACCCTGCAACAGATTACCCCAAAGGTGTTGGTGAATCCTCCAGGTCAAGCCATACATGAACATCCAAATCTTCTTCTCTTCGATAGGTACCTCATCTGTCACTATAGTAATAAATATCGTGAACTCCTCTTCATACTCCGCAACAGTCATAATTTTTTTCTTGAGATTCAACAGTCTCTGCCTTATCTCAGTCTGCACGGCGGAAGGAAAGTATTTTCGGTCAAACCGCATCTAAAAATTTTGAATCGTCATACTGTCCCTCTCCTCCAAAGTGGTAGTGGACTCCTACCACTGTAAATCAGACCCTACTAGCTTAAAGGAAACCAATAACTATCTTTGAATGTCTGTGCACTCGTACATGCGAAGATGCCTCTGGATGTCTTTCTTCCATTGGCTCGCAATGACAAAATCAGAACTGCCCGAGAAATCTGGGGGATGTGCCCTATGAAAAGCATCCCTAACTCTCACCTATGCAGTGGGAAACTAAGTTAGAACTGGCGCCACAACCTGAACCTGGGGTGGGGCCTGCTGCACCACCGCTAAAGCTGCATTCACCGACTGAGAAACCATGGCGGTGACCTCGGCTGCGTTCATTATTCCATGTGCCTGAACTGCTGGTTGCTCCCTCTGGGCTTGTCTGTCTTGTGGTGAACGTCGAGGAGGCATCTGAGATGAGAAATCATTTTATTAGTCCACAATTATTATTAAATCTTAAATAGCTAAAGACGTAATCGCACAAATAAGAGTACAACAGTCCTAAAGATAGGGCTCTATATCAAAGAATGTTAAACTGGAAGCATAATAAGCCGTACAGATCCTAAAGGACTCTAGAACCTGATATACTGATACCACTGTGGCACCCTGCCTAATTAAATATTGGTTAATCAGTCCTTTATTAAATTTAAATCAGAATGTTCGGTGGATTCATTCTTAGCATCACTGTCGAAAAAAATTCCTTATTTATCACCTAATAAATAATTAAGCTAAGTGGCAAAATATTTAAATGTAATTATACTCAAATAATCCTTTAATAAATGTCCATTCTTTTATCATAAAAGCCATTTACATTCCACATAAATATAATAAATCAGACTGGATAAAACATTCGAGTTCCAAGTTTCAAACCAATAAACCATAAAATCCTCAAGTGCAATGAAAATAAAATGCTAAAGTAAACTGAGTACAATCTCTACTAAACGATTGGGAATGGGCAAAACAAGCCCTAAATGAATATCTGAAAAGGAACAAAAGGAACTGATAGAGGCGTTTAAGGGCAAAGACCTGCAACTCCCACAACTGCTGCAGCTCGCTAAACGATCCACGCGTCTACACCTGGTAACCATGTGGCTAGGCACCTGATAAATAATATATATATATATATATATATATATATATATATATATATATATATATATATATATATATATATATATATATATATATATAGCAAAAGTGAGAAGAATAGCAAGAAACGGGTCAGAGCCCGAGTTGTAAAAATATTTGTTTTAGCAAGTATTTAAAACTGCAATAATGCAAGTATTATGTGCATGTTAGTTTCGTACTCTCGCATGAGATTCTCACCTCTCCGCTATTGTGCACGCCCAACATATGTCTATCTTAACATAGTTATCTTTATTGTTACCAACTGGGTCATAGACTTATACTTCTAAATATATCTCAAAGGAGTAACCTATCGCCCACACAATACACTATTAAAATCATTTATCCCCAAAACCACATTCCATACCCTCTGTTTTAAGTCAATATTTTACTCACCAGATTTTATTTATTTATCAAAATTACTATATCTACTAATTTCACACAGTAGAATTTACCCACAAGTACACACACACACACACACACACACACACACACACACACACACACACACACATATATATATATATATATATATATCCTGCACCCTTAGGTTAAGACCACTTGGTACAATGCATACTCTGCTATCATGTCCCGGTGCATCAATCACTGCATAAAGGACAATTGGTTCAATCTATCACGAAGTATAGATTTAAAACACAAATATTGGAGGCGATTATATTCCCCATCCAAATAGGTCATGCACAAACCTACACTCACATTCAACCGTTGAAACTATCCTACTTCTCAGATTGCACGTAACCAAGTTCATATACTCTGGGTACAAGTCAAATATCCGCCCATTGGGTCACCCAGGATAAGACTGTCCACTGCGCGAAAACCTCCTCCCGATAGCAAGTAGCATAGGTACGCTATACATACAACAACAATAATAATCATATAATAGGCATTCCCACATCCCATTAAAATTCAAGGTATTCACCCAACCCTTACATGTATTTTCCATATGTAGTATTCTCTCATTACTACTTATAATATAGTCATTTTCGTTATTCACTCTCTTGAAATTTTCGAGGTTAATTCACCTTTCCAAATATTTAAGGTATTACTCTACGAATATTCCCTAGCAATTCAGCGCTATGCTACAATCACCAAATGACAGTTCCCTAATTGGGCAAAAATTGTAATTTTCCAAGTTTTGGACCTTGTCGTTCGAACCAGGTCAGATGTTGTTTGAACGACATCTCATGAGATCAATTTTCATTTGAACGAAGCTCAATCTCATTCGAACGAGATTGAGCAGTATTCTTCCCCACTAGACCTATTACATTCTACACCCTTAACAATTTCGATTTCCACCATTTTTAAGCCTAAAACCTCTAAAATAATCAGCCCAAACACCAATCATTAAATTTCAATCAACTACCTAACACCTAAATATGATTTCCAACAATATATCATCATTAAATCATTACTAATCATCATCAAAATTTGAAATCCCCAAATTTAATTGTCAAGAACCCTAATTATAAAATTTACATGCCAAACTCTAAATTAAACCCAGATTCAATCCAAAAATTATCATAAATTCAAGGACATAAACCTATCTATATAAGGGAATCAAACTTTATTCAAATCAGACCCAATTTATGACTAATTCTCCCAATTTTTTTACCAAATTTAATCTTTATGACAAAGGGAAATTTACCTAGTCTAATATGAACACAATTATTGCTAAGGAAAGCAAGTAATAAACACTTGCCTCAAATTGATGTTCTGATCCGTTCATGAAATTGGTATGAGCTTGCTCCTCGTCTTTTGGTCTTACGTAAAGATGGTTATGGTGGAGGAAGATGATGGGTTTTGCCCCAAGAATACTTATGGGTTCTCTCCTCTCTTCTCCGTGGTTCTCTATTTCTCTCTTGTAGGTTTGAAACTGACAGACTCCCCTCTTACCCATGTTCACTTTATTTTATTTTCCTAATTTTTGCCCATTTTATTTCCTCAAAAATTCAAATGATAAAAATACCCCTACAAGCTGCCGGTTCGGCCTAAAAATATTCCGAAGTTCAAATAAAATACCTAAGTGGAGTGTTTTCTGACTATTTCAACCCTCTCAGACTCAGTGGCGCACTTGAAATGACTATACTAGTTACTTAAAATAAATTATCTTTATATTCCATTTAATTAGTCTCAATACGACTCACACGCGCTTCCCGACTTGAAAAGCCAAACTGTCATATTTCACATTTTGACAATTTGTAAAATTTCATAATTTCATATTACATATTCACACAGTAATATTCAATAAATCTCAACAATCAGTATTAACCCTTGGCACACTAGTTAATATTTATTTTAATTCGGATTAATTAATAAATAAATTTCTCACCTTATTAATTGAATTAATCCAACAATAATAAGTAATGCCATAATTATTTAATTTAATAAAAATACGGGGTGTTACAATTACCTTGTTTATATGGACGACCAAATTGTCGGAGCAACCTAATTGCTCTCTCCCTTTCATTTTCCTCAGAGTTGGCCTCCCAGTTATGCCCAGTAGTAAAAAGGAACTTGCCTTTCTAGTTTTTGACACTGAAAGGCCTTCCCATCATCAAGTATCGGTTTCCATCCGTAGGCCGAAGTAGTATTCCGACGAATTTTCAACAGAATTCTCTTTGGGTCTATAAAACTCAAAGAACTCCGTGGCAAATATGTCCTTTTCAAAGTGCTTCTTTCAAATTACCATGGTAGAAAGAATGGTCCTCCAGCTATTTGGGTCAAGTTGGGCTAGGGCCAAATTTATGGTACTTAGAAGTCTCCTTACTGGAACAGGGACTGAAAGCCACAAACCTAAAAAAAATGTATGCAAAGGGAAGCAAACATCGTCATTAGGCACCGCGGAGCATGACCTCTGCTTCGCAATCAAAAGTGTGCAAATGGTTCCTTTAAGGAACTTAAAAGCCACAGTAAAGTCACTCAACCACTCCTTGTTCATGATTTAACGGTGGTTAAGTGATACAAGAGCTTTTTTCGTAGATTGGCCATGGCCAAAAGTCCCGGCCTCAGCGTTTCTGACCACTACCGCAACGTTTACTTCAATAGAGGGAGTGCTACTTGAAAGAGTGTCTTCCTCCATCACTACCGTAGCCTCCCTAGGATCCCTAAAATCAGATGAATCCGTGAAGTCAGAGTGCCCAATGGTTTTAATGGATTTTATGTGGAGCACAACAGGAAGAGGAACACCAAAGTACGTTAGGGACCCATTTTGGTACGCTCTAGTAGGGGATACACACGTGTACTGAACAATCAAATTTACGCGAGTGTAATATATTTGTCTGACATCCTGTCCTAAGTTGAGAGTGTGAAAATGGGTGATAAGCAGTTGGCCTAAGCTTAAGTAACTTAGCAGCATGTAGGATAGAATATTCCCAAGCAAAGACTGTGTGTTTAGATTGCATGAGTAAAGTTCATGCACTAAGTTGCAAACGTTTAATTAAGGACTCAACTAAACCATTTTGGGTGTGGACTTGAGGGACTGGGTTCTCAACATCAATTCCTTGTGATAAATAATAGTCATTAAAACTTGAGAAGTTAATTCTCTTGCATTACCTAAATGGATGGATTTAATGTGTTGATTAGGAAAATATGCTCTAAGTTTAATGATTCGAGAAAGTAATTTTGCAAAGGTAAAATTTCGAGTAGATAACAAACAAGCATGTGACTAAGTGGATGCATCAATTAAAATAATAAAATATCTAAAAGTTCCACTAAAAGGGTAGATGAGGTCAATAATATCACCTTTAATCCTTTATAAAAAAGGTGGTGACTCGGAAGCTACTTTGAGAAAATACGACTTAGTGATTAATTTACATTGAGAACAAGTGGTGCAAAAATGATCATCAGGTAAGGTAAGTCTTTTGTTTATTAACGAGTTCCTATGCGAGTCATTTATGATTCGCATAACATATTTGATCTAGGGTGACCCAAACGGTCATGCCACAATATCAAATTATTAGAATCATTAAGCTTCCTTGTTATGACGGTATGTGTTTCTACAACATTAATTGTTATATGGTACAAATTCATGGATAATGTAGGTATTTCTCTAGTGTGAGATTCTGGCTTCCAACACTTGAAGTAATGCAAATGAACTCTTTGCTACTTTCATTACATGTTTTCATATGATACCTGTTCATTTTTATGTCCTTAAAACTCAATAATTTTTTTCCTAAAATTTCTTGAGTATATTGCATTTTTTATGAAAAAGTGGGTACCTTTAGGCAACACTATGTGGGATCTTCCAAAGCCTTCAATGATTTTAGCATGACCAGCTATAGTGGAAATATTAGTTGTATTGTATACTAAGTCTGAGAAAAACTTCTGGGTTTTTAAAATAGTGTGGGTTATTCCACTATCAACTAGACAAGTATCATCACTTGCTACTTTCGGATCCATACTTTTAATATGAGTAAATAAAAAATTAAAATTCAATCCACCAATCATATAGCATTGCAAAAAAATTAATAAGTAAAGCCAATTTATTAACTAATAACTTCTCTAATAAAAACATAAAGATAATGTTGAACTATTCATGTCTCAATACTAAATGCTAATATAGTACTTTAAGATTCCAGGTTCTATTAAATACGTAATATTTATAAATTTATTTGATATTGTAGAACTTCATGTTGGATTATTGATCAAATATGAATCTTCGAGTTCATATAAAATTTATTTATGAATTTTAGGTCCTCCAGTTTATTTGTGAAAACTTCTAGTTCCACACATAATATTATTGAACTTTTAGTTCAATTTGATTTAGAAAGGTTCAACATTAGTGTTCACGGGACATTAAGGTCCCTGCCCTACATAATCAAATTTTTTGTTTTTGATTTTGGGAATATGTATATAGGAGCTTCAAGTCCCAAATCTTCAGAACTTTGGGTCTCAAATTTTATTTTATTTTATTAATTTATTCCAAAAAATAATGACCAGAATTGTACCTCAGTTATAAATAATAATTTGTGAACTTCAAGTCACGATAATGATTAGGTGCAAAAGATTTGTGAGGTTTAGGAACTTATTATTTATTTGTGAGAACTTCAATTTTAACACACAAAATTATTGAACTTCGGGTTCAATTTTATTAATATCTTGGGATTTTAAAATCCTCACCCCATTATGTCAAAACTTAAAGTTTGACCAAGAAAAAAAATATTTGGAACTTTAGGTCCAATTTACAAATTATCTAATCAAAACTTCAGGTTTTGATTTAAGCCTTATTTTATTTGGAAATTTCGGTCCAAAATTTAAATAGCAATTGGAAACTTCAGGCCCAAAATTCTAAATAATATTTGGGAACTTCAGGTCCTAAATTTAAAATAGTACTTGTAAAATTCGGGTCCGAAATTTTAAATAGTACTTGAAAAATTGAAGTTCTAAAATTTAAATAGTACTGGATGTTCAATAGTAATAAACTGATGTTAGGACAAAATTTCCAATTGAGTTCGTTGTATGTTTATTTGACTTATTCCCGAATCAAAACACGTTTGAGTCATAGGTTGTATTTTTATTGTCACGATCATACACGGACTATGACGTATTGAAGTTAATTGAAGACGTTACGGCAAAGCTTCAAAGATTTATCATGTCGGTTTTATGGTGCATATTTCGTCTCCAAATCAAATTGCATTACGAGATCACACATGTATGAATGCGTAATTTTAATGGGATTCAAAATTTATTTTAATATTGTTTAACGGTATTATTTTATTAAAGAAATATTTTAAAATATTTTTAAAAGAGTTTTAAAAGGATTACACTTCGTTTTATTCTGAGATAAGGGAGGATTAGAGTTGTATAAAATGCAAACTCTACTGTTTCTCGTTCAAACGACATCAACAGACATTCAAGCGAGATATGCATGTCGTTCGAATGACATGACAATCCCGTTCGAGTGATAAGCTATCTCGTTCGAACGATGCGCCGCCTCAAGAAAATTATTTAAGGTGTGCTTTCTCAGAATTTTTTCAAGTGTGCAGTCCAGAAAAACAGTATACAAGAAATACATTTTCTGCACAAAGTTTTCGAAGGTTTTCTAAGTCTAAAGCATATTTAGAATTTCAAAGATCCGACCTTTCATTATCATATGCAATAGCGATCTTTGTTGGCACCATTCGGAGTTTGTTCTTCATAGAACTTTGTTGGGTTTTACGGTGAAGAAGTGAAAGAGCCGTGTTCAACATCGTAGACGTTACAAGGCATATCGGTGGAGACTGAGGCATTCGTGGAGGTGACTGATGTGTACAAGTATCGCGGAAGGGTTCGCGTGGGCACCGTGGATGAGTGGCTGAAGAGCAGAAGAGCGTCAAGTCTCATGGGGATCGAGTCGTTGAGTAAGACTTGTGTCTGTTCCTTGTAATTCCACATCATAGTGATTATTTGGCTTGAGTTGTCCAAGGTTTTTTCCCTTAGTGGTTTTCTCGTACATTCGGTGTTGTGAGCATTATTTTCCTTACTTTACTTGCTTTGATCACTAGATGTATGTTTAGGATTAATCAAGATAAAATTTGGTTAATTTAAAATTGGTTCGCACTTGATGTGGTTTAAAAATTGGAAAAAGCGTTTTCATAAAAAGAAAGTTAGTTTTTGTCATCCTTAAAACACTTCCGCAAAGAAAAAAGGGTCCTATAAATTGGTATCAGAGCTAGAAACATACTTTTATTCTGTTGATCCCTTGTGTTTTTCAAGATGAAATTTGGAGGTTTTAAAAGTTTTCGTGCTCCTATTTTTTATGGCACAAGTTATGCTTATTGGAAAATGCGAATGAGAAGTGCTTTAAAATCCATTGATGAGCGTGTCTGGATAGCTGTTGAAAAGGGTTGGTCACCACCAGTCACATGAGAGGGTGAGGTCACTAGTTTGAAACCCGTTGAGTCGTGGACCGAAGAAGAACATAGACTTGCACTTTACAACTCTAAAGGTTTGCACGTAATTTCCTCACATGTCACACCAGAAGAGTATAATAGAATCATGAATTGTGAAACTTCAAAAGAAGCTTGGGATACACTTGCACTTACTCACGAGGGCACTAGCACAGTTAAGGCGTCTAAGCTACAAAACCTCACTACACAGTTCGAGATGATTAAGCTGTTAGAGAATGAGTCGTTTGATGAGTTTTATGCTAGGTTGTCCAACATTGTCAACTAGTCATTTAACTTAGGAGAGAAGATACTCGACAACCGTGTTATAAAAAAAATGAGATCTTTGCTGAGTAGGTTTGATGTGAAAGTGGCCGTTTTAAACACCTTAGGTATGCTTGAATCGACGAAACTTGAAGAGATTGTAGGTGAACTATAAACCTATGAACTCGACATGTTTACCTCCAAGCAGGTGCCAAAGAAAGAAAAGGGCATTGCTTTGAAAGCTCGAAAAGAGGAGACTAAAGTTTTGGATGACGTTTCTGATTCCAATTTTGAGGATGTCACCTTGTTGGCAAAGAAGTTCAAAAAGTTTCTTAAATTTTAAAAGCAATCGAAAGATGCCAAAAAGTTTGGGAAATTCAAGAACAAAAAGGTAGAGTCCACCCCTAAGGATAAGAGTGAGAAATTTAATCAGGTTGAGTCGAATAGGTGTTTTGGGTGTGAGGGGTATGGTCACAAAGTTGTCGAGTGTCCCACTAGACTTAAGAAAAAGGGCAATAAATCGATAGCTTATAGTGCCTCCTTAAGTGTAGTGATCCGGAAGAAGGAGAGAGTT
Source organism: Sambucus nigra (assembly GCA_949130495.1). Taxonomy (NCBI): domain Eukaryota; kingdom Viridiplantae; phylum Streptophyta; class Magnoliopsida; order Dipsacales; family Adoxaceae; genus Sambucus; species Sambucus nigra. The sequence goes on from OX422212.1 coordinate 292,995,676, forward strand.
CCCCCAATGAAAGTAAGTTTGTTGATTTCTTACCATGCCATGTGAGCGACGATGATAAATCTTCTCATGAAGATTCTCATGTGCATGGCACTTCCGAGGCCGTTGAATCCTAAGTGAGTGAGGGTGAAGTGAGTGAGGAAGAGAAGGATGATGTGAAAGAGTTGCAAGTTTCCTTTAATGAGTTGTATGCCAAAGAGATAAAGGTGAAAAAGGCAAATTCTAAATTACAAGTTAGGTTTAATGAGTGTGCCATAAAAAATAATGATGTTTTGATTGAGGATCTTTGGGCATAGGAGAAGAAACTTAGGGAGAAGCTAGAGTACGTTGATAAAGAGAGAGATAGCCTACGTGGTTTGATGGAGGTTTTGAAAAAAATGTGCTAGGTTTTGAGGAGTCTAGGTGTGTGCTTGAGTCTACGATTTGTAAGTTAGAGGAGAAGCTGAAAGACTCGAGTGAGGTTAAGTTTGACTTGAAAGCTAGGTCGAAAAAGTTGGATAGGATAGTAGGCACAATCCAACTAAAAAGTGATAGGTGTGGTATAGGCTACAATGATAGAGTTGTTCCCATTCTCAAAGCCAATACCAACTGCGTGAGAGAGCCAACTAGGAACATGAGGAGAGGTCAAAATTTTGGTAATCATTCCCTCCATCCTTACACTTGCACATATTTTGGTAAGAAAGGTCACCTTAGACATTTTTTCTATGACCTTAGGAATGCTCCTAGGAAGTTAAGAAATAAAGTTATTTTGGTTCCCCTATGTATAATTTCACACCTACTTGGGTTAGGAAATCGGACTTGGAGGATTTAGAACTTAAATTTCACGGTTCTCATTTGGTTGCACTTGATTCTTCCCATGCTAGATCTTAAGGATGATTGTGTTGCCATATTTATCATACGCTAGTCTTGCATCATGATTAATATCTTGCTAGTGTTATAACTTGTGTATATTTTGTATCATATTTTTTCATTTATTTAAGTCTTATTTGAAAAAATACAAAAAGATTTTATTTTTGAGTTTGAGAAAATACAAAAAGATTTTGCTTTTATTTGAGTCAAAATATGTTGAAAAACCAAAAAGATTTTTGTTTTGTTTTTGAGTTTACATGTTTGATGTGGCATGTTGGTGTGCTTGGACCCCCTTCCTTTCATTATCCATGTGGCCATGACATTTGGCCATAAATATTGATGCTTGAATTATATTAACCATTGTATTATGGGGTTGTTTTGAAGTTGATATGCTTTTTGATTTGACTTTATATATATGCCATCTTTGCACACATGCACGAGTATATATGAATGTTTGACTTCTCTTGCATATTTGAGTTTGGTGAGATGTTATTATCTCAATTTTGTCATCTATGCGTAAGTAGACTTAAGGAGGAGGTGTGCATGTAAGAACAGTTTACCGTGAGGATTAAATTAAAAAATGATGAGTGTTCACGAGAAAGGACTGCGAGAGTGCAAAATTGACTCGTCGTGAAAGCCACCGTTTAAAAAAGCCCAAAAGAAAATCAAGGCAATAAAAAGAAAAAAATGCCAACAACAGGGCCAATAGGATTTTCTCGTAGTTGATAATGATAGAAACCTTAAAAGAGCTTAAAAAGTAATTATATACATATATGACGGAGTTTGGTAAGAGAAAATTTAAACGGGTTGCACCACGAATCCTAACGTTGAAAAATCGTATCATGACGTTATTGTTTGTAGAATCATTAAAATTACGAATTTGTGTGCATGTTTGATTGTTTAGTTCATTTATCTCACATTTTAAATGTGACATATGGCTAAAATAAAGTTTGATGATTTATAGCTATCGATTAGAGCTTCTTGACCGTTTCGATGTGTTGGAATTGTGATTCATTTGTTGTAGTCCACGCTCATACATTCCATGTTCATGTTTGAGCACATCGGTACTATATTAGCATGTAACTCACATTATTTTATTTATTTTGTTTTCTGTTTTGCTACTGTTTTGCAGTTTTTGCTCTTTCCAGTTACTTTTTTCAGAAATTTTTTTCACTAGACGAAACTACATGTTTTTCAGCATTGGAACTGAGTTTTTGTTTTTTCTCGTTCGAGTAACTTATCGATGCCGCGCGAAGCACTTCAACCGACAAGCCTATGTCGTTTGAACTAGGGGTGCACATCAAAATCGAAAATTCGATAAATCGATGGCATTGGTTCGGTTCAGATCAGTTTTTTCACTCAATGGTTTGGTTCTGGTTAAAAAAAAATGATACTTAGGTTCGATTCTTGGTTCCAAGGACAAAAAAACAATTCGATCCAAAAATCGTTCCGAATCGAACCCGACACAAAACTCGAACCAATTCAGGACCAAACCGATGATATATATAATAATAATAATAATAATAATAATAATAATAATAATAATAATAATAATAATAATAAGTAAAACTAAAAAAAACCTAAGGCCTTATGGGCCGTTGTTTCCCATTCTTTTAACACTGGCCATATAAATACTACTCTTCTCTACTCTAAGAAGGGTTACTTTGAAAATAATCATCCCTCCTCTCTATTCTCTCTCTATCTCTCTCCGCTAAAAGTGAAGAACCGGAGCTCTCCCTCTCTTTGCTCAGCAGATTTGAGGAGCTCATTTTTAATTTGGAACTCAGATCAGAGAGCAATATGAAATCATTATGTTTTTCCTTTTTCCTTTTTGGATTTTGCTTTTTTTTTTTCATTTTCGGACCTGAATCCTATCCCCACATCTTCTAACACTTTTCGCCACTTGCTAGGCTGCTAGCACTTCCTTATCACTGAGTTTCGGCCACCGATTTGAATTTTTTTCCAAAAGAATACACTAGTAATAAAGGGAAAGACACCCATACATATGCAATAGCTGATTGAGAATGGTTTGTGTCCACTTTGCAGTAATGGCATGGAAGTTTATTGTCCACTTTCCAGACTGTTTCTAGTCCAGTATAGTTCTCAACTTTTTCAATTTGTAATTCAACTATTTTTTCTGTATAGTTCTCAACTTTTTTTTAGTATAGTTCTCAACTTTTGTTTTCATTTCGAGTTCAACTTTTTTTCAGTATAGTTCTCAACTATTTTCTGTTTTTAATTTGTTAGTCTAAATCTAAACTCATTTGTTTTTATTATTTTTTTCAGGTGTCAAGTATGGGTGATAATACAAATCCATCTCATAATGCACCTGCTTCAACTGACCAAACAAATGCAACACCTCCTGTTATATCCCAAGCACCTTCATCAGCTCAGGTAGCTTCTAAAAAGCCCTATAAATCTGATGTTTGGGACCATTTTAATAAGGTTGAAAATGAAGATGGAAATAAACCGAATAAGGTTTTGTTTTGTTGTTAAATATTTGTTTTGTTATTAAATGTACTCATTATATATTTGTGCTTTATTTTAGTCATTATAGAAGATCCCGATCATATTAATTTGTTCTCAAATCCTCCGTATTAAGGTAAATGATGCTGTTTTTAACTCATTTTTTCATTAAATATATGTTTTTAGATGTGATTATTTTATGTTAATTTTATTTGTAGTTAAATGGTGTTTGTTTGGAAGCTGTTTTGAAGCCTTTTTGATCCTGTTGTTTTTTAATTATTTAGTGTTGTTTATTAAGGGTTTTTAGTGGTTTTTAAGGACTTTAAGTGTTGTTTTATAATGCTGTTTGGTACTGTTTTTAATGTTATTTTTTATAAATGTAATGTGAACTATCTACCTATGTTGTTTTTTAAGTGTAATGTGAACCATCTATGTTTTTTTAAGTGTAATGTGAATTTTATGCTGTTTTTTAAGTGTGATGTGAGACTATATCATTGCTGCTTTTTAATGTTGAAAAAGAATGGTTAAATATTAAAATATGATAAAAGAATAGGAGTCCATTTGAAAACTATATTTGAATAATATGATAGAGCATTGTGGAAGAACAAATGTTGTTTTTACATTTATTAACTATTTTTGAAAGTTAATTGAATGTTTTATTTTAAAAAGTGAATAGAACAGGGAATCGATCCGAACCAACCCAAGAAACATCAATTCTATTTGATTGGTTCCCAAAAAAAATCAATTTCGGTTCCAAAATTCTGGAACTGAACCAACTCGGTTCTGGTTCTGGTTTAGTAATGAAACCGAACCAATCCGAACCGTATGCACCCCTAGTTTGAACGACAAGGTTGTCTCGTTTGAGCGACCTTCTGGGATTTTTCTTTCTTTCTCTTTCAGTACCCTGGTTCATATTGACATATTTTTGGTACTGTTGGGTTGCTTCTGGACAGTTTGTTGTATGCAGATTCTAATTGGTTACATCTATTACTGCATTGTATTTATTTAGTCACACCTGATTAGATTATTGCTTCATGTTGTGTGATTATTATTTCCTAGTAACAAATTTGACATCTTTTAAGCACTATTAGCTGGTTGCTTCATGTTTCTCTAGATATACTTCATTGATTATCTCATGCTAGATATGTTTATCTTTTCACTAGATTGTTTATTCGAGACAAAAAGGGGGAGAGATGTATGTGATGTAGGGGAGATTTTGTTTTATTGAGCAAATAGATTTTGTTGCATTACAAATTGATATCATATGCTTTCATGCTTATATGTCGGTGTTAATTAGTCTGCATAAATTGGTATCATATTTGATCATATGCTGATATCCTGATTTAGATATTGTTTACAAATTGTTATCCATATTCTTGCTCACATGTTTTATAACATTTGTTCCTCCATACTTCATTGGGTATTTGTATATTTCATGTATGTAGGTATGCTTTAGAGATTAAAGATTTCAAGACTACATCACATTCAGACAATTCATGCTTATCAGACTATCATTTACTAGTCTTGTCCTGTAATTTTTTATTTTGGGTTTTATGGAATGGGATTTAGGCATCATATGGCTTGATAGACCGGATGAGGCATTTCACTGTTGGTTTTGTCCCGGAATAGTCAAAGGGGGAGATTTTTAAGGACAAAATTTCAAATTGAGTTCGTTGTATGTTTATTTGACTTATTCCCGGAACAAAACATGTTTGAGTCATTGGTTGTAATTTTATTGTCACGATCCCACACAAACTATGATGTATTGAATTTTATTAAAGACAATGCGGCAACGCTTCAAATATTTATTATGTCGGTTTTATGGTGCATATTTCGTCTTCAAATCAAATTGCATTCCGAGATCACTCAGGTATGAATGCGTAATTTTAATGGGACTCATAATTTATTTTTAAATTGTTTAAGGATGTTATTTTATTAAAAAAATACTTTAAAATGTTTTTAAAAGAGTTTTAAAAGGATTACACTTAGTTTTATTCTGAGATAAAGAAGGATTAGAGTTGTATAAAATTCAAACTCTATTGTTTCTCGTTCAAACAACATCAGCAGTCGTTCAAGCAAGATATTCATGCCATTCAAATGACATGACAATCTCGTTCGAGCGACAAGTTATCTCGTTCGAACGATGAGCCGCCTCAAGAAAATTATTTAAGGCGTGTTTTCTCAGAATTTCATCAAGTGCAGTTTAGAAAAATAGTATACGAACAATATGTTTTCTGCACAAATTTTTCTGAGGTTTTCTAAGTCTAAAACATCCATAGAGTTTCAAATATCCGAGCTTTCATTATCATATGCAATAGCGATCTTTCTTGGCACCATTCGGAGTTTGTTCTTCATAAAGCTTTGTTGGGTTTTGCGGTGAAGAAGCGGAAGAGCCGTGTTCAACATCGTAGACGTTACAAACCATACCGGTGGACACCGAGGCATTCGTGGAGGCGACTGTTATGGACAGGTATCGCAGAAGGATTCGCGTGGGCACTGTGGAGATGTGGTTGAAGATCAGAAGAGCATTAAGTCTCATGGGGATTGAGTCGTTTATTAAGACTTGTGTATGTTCCTTGTAATTCCACATCTTAGTGATTATCTGGCTTGGGTCATCCGAGTTCTTTTTTTCCTTAGTGGTTTTCTCGTACATCCGGCGCTGTGAGCATTATTTTCCTTTCTTTACTTACTTTGATCACTAGATGTATGTTTAGGATTAATCAAGATAAAATTTGGTTATAGTAAAAAAGGAATATATATATATATATATATATATTAAAATAACAAGACATGACGAAAGAGGATCAACGTGAAAAAAAATACATGTGTGGTCTTGATCTGAATAAGTTGATAATGTGTTTTATCAATATAAATAACTATATTTTATTTGTCTACTAGAGTGAAAGAATGCGATTAGGAGGTATGCAATCAACATAATGCTTATTCGTACAAATCACATTACCCTTTTATTTATTTATTAATGATATTTCTTTTGCATCACTTGTTTATTATACGGGGATATAAAAAACTAGCATATTGGCAGTAACTCTTAAGGTATAGGTTTGAACAACACTATTTAGGTTTTAGTACCAAATATTAAAATCTTTATGCAGAGTACAACAATCAAAGCATATGGAGCATAACTATGGTGTAAAGGGGAATGCTTGTTTCTGTTTTATTTGTTCATGAAAGACTCTTCAATACTTTGCACTTCATAGTAGAAATTTGTTGGGACTTGATGGATGTAAATAATACTCAAACAATCGTGTTGATAACATGTTAAGAGAAATAAGGCATATAGATAATTTTATATAGAGAGGAAGAGTTTATCATTAGTAGGTGTAACAATCATAGAGGGTCGCCCTTTAATTACAGTACAAGTTTCTAAAGTCCTAATTGAAGTGGGCATCCACCTAAATATGATAAATTCAAATATTTATAACATTTTGGAGAATGTTATCATTGGCAATTTATCTATTAGACATGTATTGGGGTTAAAATTCTCAAACATGGCATTTGTGTAAAAGTGCATGGTATCAATTATTTATTTAATTCACAAATTTCCAATTTTTAAACTTATTTAATTAGAGTCAATCTTTGACATATGATAATATCCTCATTAAACGCTCAAACTGAGAATACTAAATGACATGTATTCAATCAAACATCTTCAAATCTTAACACTTTAGAAACTCCCAAATCTTTTCTCATCAGGGTGTACAATCCAATAGATATCAACTTTGTACCTACACACATGAGATAAAGAAAATACCCGTGGCACGCAACAGTTTGAAATATAATGATATGCAAAAATCAAAGATCAATTGAGTTTAAGCAAATCATAGATAAATCAACAAGATTTTTTCCCCCATAATTCATTCTCCCCCTTTTTATGATGTCCCCAAATAGACAGATATGAGAAGCATAAACATGAAAAATGTTCCTCTTTTTTAAAATTTTTCTATTTTTTTTTGAATTTTTCAAAGAATCAAAGAATGTTCTATTTTTGAATTTTTCAAAAAAATTGTATATAAAAAAAGAATCACACCATGAAAGAACACAAAGACAACCAAGTTAGTGATAGCGTAAATGTAGGGGTGTGAACACATTCGATAGGTAAATAAACTCAATCAATCATATGAGCACGGTGCATACGTGTACTCCTAACGAATGAACATCAAAAGTATCCTTAGGTGTAAAAATAATTGAATTTAGATGACATCGTCTTAATCAAATCAACAAATCAAAGTAAAAGTGATTTCCACACCAATAACGTCCAAAACTAATTAGCGCTTTTTCAAGATTTTCAAGGACGTGCAAGCCCGTTTAAATTTTCCAACCAAACTCCCTCAGATATATTTTCTTTTAGAGGTGATAAACTAAATTCTCAAACTTTGGAGAATTAATGGTGAAACCTAATGACCCATATTTGGCATGTATTTCTTTTTATTGCCATTAAATTTTTCGGGTTCTTTTAACCTCTTTGGACCCCGGATAATAAAATTCATCAATTTTTTAGGTCCATTTTAACGGTGGCTTTTACGCAAAGGATATATATTTACCTTTCGTAGTTCCTCCCCATTATAAAAAACACAGTCTCACCCAAACGGTTATTACATGCACACCTTTCTTATCAAGTTTTATCACGCTTGGTTCGTTTTAATGACAGGATTGAAGTGAAAACACCCAACCAACATGAGATAAGACAAGAACAATATTCAAACAAATCCGTGCATGTGTGCAATAAAGGAAATCACGAGTCAAACATGTAGGAAGTAACACTTAATTACATCTTAATGACTCCAAACATTATAAAGCACAAAAAGAACAAGATATATTGTCTCAAAACACTATCAAATAGTCACATGAATAAAAGAAATGAAATTGTGACTTGGCTATCTGAAATGCTCATTTATAAGAGGTGAAAAAGAACAAAAAAATCTTTCTATTCTTTTCTAATATTTTTATAAAAAGAAAATCTTTGTGTTCTTTTCTAAAATTTTATAAAAAGAAAATATTTTTGTTCTTTTCTAAAATTTTTATAAAAAAAATAAAATCTTTTTTATCTTTTCATTTTTTTTAAAAACAATATAAAAGTAATAATAATACACAAGATATAGTCTAGCAATAGGAATCATATGATGTAAACATGACAAAGCATCCTATCCTAGACACTGACCATCCCTTCAGTCAACTGTGCAAATCCCTAAAGATTTTCTAAGACACTCGAATCTAAGGGCATCTAAAGGTTTCGTGAAAATATCAGCTAACTGACGGTCGGTGGGAAAGTAACTCAGGTATACGACTTTCTCTTCAACAAGTTGTCGTATAAAGTGCTCACGTATCCCGATGTGCTTTGTGCGCAAATGCTAGATTGGGTTACGGGATATGTGTATCGCACTCGTGTTATCACAGGAAATGGTTATGGTGTCCTGTGAAATCCCATAATCCTCCAGCATCTGTTTCATCCACAAGAGTTACGTACAACAACTCCCGGCGGTGATGTACTCAGCCTCTGCAATGGACAAAGAGATGGAGTTTTTCTTGATTCCCGAAATTCGGATTGAGGCTGTCGTATGAGATCGTGTAGAGACGTGCCGAATGTAGCGGTATTAGACATACAAACTGTGATCTAGGAAAATAGAAAATTCCTAGATACTACCCGAACATTTATAAAATTATGTCCTTACAATTTAATTCACAAATTTCTAATTTTTAAACTTATTTAATTAGAGTCAATCTTTGATCCAAATTAATTAAACCCTAATCATGCATCTATATGATATAAATCAAATATTCAAATCAAACAATAACAAATCGAGGTTCAGGAAAAAAAACATTTTGGGTAATACCTTTTTATTTCACTATATAATGCAAATCGCAACTTACTACACAATGAAATCTGTAATGAATCTTTCGCAGAAAACTCACATAAATCCCAGCCTAACCAGCAAAGATCCCCTTGAGAACCTCAGTGACCGCAATCATCAATAAACAGCTCCCGCGAGAACTACCAATCAGTAGTAAAGATGGCACTCCACAAAGATAAACTTCGACAATAAGTATTTGGGTTCCCCAAATGATTCGCCAAAGGATTGGGGTGATTTGGTGAATCATAAACTAGATTTTTAGTCCTAAAAGATGAAGACTAAAAGTCTGCCAAAAAGGAGTTTTCGAGGTTCAAAAGTGTTAATGAAAAAGGTTTTCAAAATAGGTATTTATAGCTGAATAAAAATCTTAAGGTGGCGTATGTCATTAGAAGTCGTTCGAACGACATTGTCATGTCATTTAAACGACATTAGATGTCGTTACTAACAACCTAATAAACGATATTTAAAAATACAAAACAGTACGTGGTCGTTTGAAACAATTAAGGAACGACCCTTTTCGCGATCCTTCAAACGACATGTGATATCATTAGAAGCAATCGTTTGAACGAAATTGTCTTATCGTTTGAACGACAGGAGCAAAAAATATTGTTTTAAAAAGTCCGCCTATAGGTCTTTAAAAATAATTTTGACTTAGAAAAAATGCATCAGTTTGATAAAAATAGTTTCAAAAAATATCCTAATACTCAAGTAAAGCATTTACGATACTTACAAACATTTTATATGAAATTATACCTCATGTCGGGCATATGTTGAAGATACTTGAAATTCGGATCCATCATTTTTGAAGAATGAACGTGAGCTTCTCTCGACGGTTGTAGCAGTATACAACATACTCTATGTAAACTACAGACTATGGAAATTATGTCCTTACATATTGGGATTTGTCCTTGAAACAGTTTCCACTCTAAATTGTTGAGCCCCACTTGAGGATGAATATTTTATCGTTGAGTGGAAAACTTTGTAAATGAATATTTTATCGTTGGGTGTTTATTGCCTAATAAAAACTACAACTTAGTATAATATGGAGTGTAGCGGCAAGTAGGGATCGAATTAATAGGGAACGTAATTTAGGATTAAATTTATCTTTTTACTTAAAAGGAATAAAATAAAAGATGATATGGTTTTGGGTTTTGTGACTTAAACTACAATTAAAACTAGATAAGAAGTTAATTTAACTAAATATTAACTAAATGAGTTAAGGATCACTCCCCACCATGGATTAGCAACATAAATTAAGGTAAACGGTTCAAATCACATTTAAGCGATCATATTCAATTGAGTTATACATCATACACGAAGAGACCAAACTCAAAAATTAAGGATTGAAATTTTAGTTAAGTATGGTGACAAATGGATCAATTTTGTAGTAAAGCCTTAATCACTACCACTGCATGACAAGGGAAGTTAAAATATTAAGATACTTCAATATCAATATATAAGTTTTAAATTAAAAGTGATTCAAAACCAATCCCTAGATTTCAAGCATAAGCATCCAATAATGGTGGGGGTAATGATCTTAATCCATAAACTAGATACTAAACATGGTAAACTAACTACAACAATCAAATAAAGATAAACAATAAGAGAGAAATCAACACAAACTAATTACCATGTAGTGAAATAAAAAAAAGTAACAAAGCTAGAAACTCAAGCTACAAATCATTAATAATACAGGAAAAAAGAAAGAAAGATAATACTTATTAACTTACAAACATGCTGAGAGAGAGAGAGAGAGAGAGAGAGAGAGAGAGAGAGATAAAGGTAGGCTCCCAAAATCACATTGAGCTCCAAAACCGAACATAAAGTAACCAAAAATGATGTAAAAAATGAACTCCCAAATAAAAGGGGAATATTTACTATATATACCAAAACATTGTGGCAAACATATAAATAGGAGGAAAAAGATCTCTGCAGGGGTAAAATTCAACAATGCAGTGAGCTTGGACAAGGGTTGGGAATGGATTCCAAAATGGGGAAATCGATTCCCTTAGCAAATGATCTTCAACTCAGGGAGCTTGGAAAAAAGGGTTAATCGATTCCCAAAATGGGGAATCAATTCCCAAAGTTTCATACTTCAATCTTCTTCTTTGGATCTCAATTCCTTCACGGGATCATCTAATGGGAATTGGCATAACTTCTTCATCCATGGACTTTGATGCCTTTTGGGCTACGTAGGCATCCCGAGCCAAATTTTGGATTCGAGTCATATTTTCGCATTTAGCCACTTTATATTTTATCGTGTTTAGTATTATTGGAAATACGCTTACTCCTACATATTAGTATTCCCACTCAATATACACATCCACTCCTTCATAGTGATTTGGGATTTGACGAATACTCACACTATATTTTTATGTTATTCTTTTGCACACTTCTTAGAATGATTCCGCTCTATATTTCCCATGACGTGAGTTGTTTGATTTCTTTCTCTCATTTTTCACACTGCACACATGTACACACATATCACATTCTGGAGAGAAGGAGAACATTATCATAGCTCAAGAGAGACTGAAAGGGCGAAATGGGTGTCTAACACCTTTCCATTCCATAACTTAGTCCCCGAACCCCGACTCATTTGGTTTCATACGCATCATTATGTCTTTTGATGTCGTTCTATCAAGACGATCACATTTTTTTGCCTGTTTTGAGAAAAATAGTCCGTCGACTCCATTTTTACATTTTCTCCCCTTTTGACGACGGTCGATTTATATCCGTGGTAGCCCGCTAAGACTAGCGCGAGTGGCAAAAAGAGGATTCTCTTATCCTCGAATCCCCGCACACGAGAAGATAAATATTTCTTTGATTTTCTCTTACCTCTAATTTTGAGGTCGGCCTGTGACGGAGGAATTCGACCCGGATGGCCATAGTGGCGACTCTGTTGGGGATTATTTTCAGAGGACTAAACTCTACTTCATATGGGTTTTGTTTCCTTTGTCCTTTTTTCTCTATACTTTTCTCTATATGTAGATATGCCTCCACTTGTATGTTCTTCTTACTCTATATCTATATGTTGTATATATTCCTTATTCATATCATATATCTTTTTCTCTACCATGATCTGTTCTCATCATATGTACATATCATCTTCTTATCACATGTTTCTCCCTTTACTCACTTGTATATAGTCACCATGTTTCACTCTTTACTCACTTCTATATATTCACCATACTTCACTCCACTTACTCTCCCTTGCACATGATTCACATCACGTATAGATATTCAAGTTTAGTCTCACTAGCACACACACTCACATTCTTTTCACTTGTATATAACTTCATACTTACTCACACGTTTCACACACCACTTGTAGATATCCATGCTTAGTCACACTATCACACACTTACACATTTCTCCCACTTGTATATATCCACATACCCTCTTCCCCCACACATATTCATATGCCACTCTCTCACTTGGCACATGTTTACCACTCACTTGTGTATATTCACATGTCCCACACTTTGTATCTATCATCATATATTGCATAGTCTCTATATTCCATGTACATACTTGCTAGTTTTACTCTCTATGTTTATCCCTCTTATCACATGTTACTTGTATATCTTTTTCTCTGCCTCATAGTGGCAGTATTTTTCTCGCTTAGCATACATAAACTACTTCATAAAATACTAATTAAGACTCATGTATTCTTGCACACTACATTACTTGAGCAGTGCAATATTGACTAAAATTTTATCTCGTATTAGGGTATCACTTCGTGATGGGTATCGGTCCTGCGGGGCATGACTAACCTAAGCATTATGATTCCCACATTCTATTAGCATAGTTCTTTCGACGTATATCGAACGGTTCCCCCCGCATTGTACCACTTTACCAAACTCAGGACGGGAGGTATATAATAGAGAATTCATTACATATGTCGAGTAGATCGAATTCACTCTCATACATACCTTCTTCACGAGGTATATCGTGGGCCAATTCATGTATACTCAGGTATATCAAATGGCTTGTCCACATGTACCGATGAATGATTGCCCTTATAGGCAAGAGGTATATCATGGAAGTCATGCCAAAGGGTATAACCTTTCCACTAACCCACAAATTGAATCAACCTCGTATAGGCACCTACCCCAGGGTACTTAGACCTAGTTTGCTGATTCCAACGTGAAACTTTGCCGAAGTTTTGGGTCACCTTACCACCCGAATTTTCATGCTATTTCGCCCATTTTTAAAATAGGACTCTATCCGTTAGTCTGGAAAGAAGTCCAACCATGCCTTATATCATGTACCCTATATTTTCCCCAGACCCAAGGTTTGTCTGATATTTTAGGGAAAACACAATACAAGTGGAACCTAATAATAATAATCATGCTGAGAATTTTCCTTTATCCCCTTTTCAAAAAAAATACCCAAAATATTTTCCTCCTTTTTCAAAAAGAAAAACATAAATACCTAAAATATCCCTCTTTCCCTCAATATAAACAAAAAAATAATTTTCCTCTCAGGTTTGATCGCTGTAATACCCCGTATTTTTATGGCTTTTAAAATTGAGGATTTATTAAATTTAATTGAGTTATTAATTTAATATTAATCAGGAATTTTATTTAAAAATATTTACTAGCATGACGAGAGTTAGTAATTATTAGGAACTTGTTGAATATTACTTAATGAGTAAAGTAGTATATAGAATTGGATTTTTTAAATTGTCACGAGTGAATAACATGACAATTATGAAAATTAAATCGGGACGCGCCTGTGTCGTGTCGGGACTAAATTATTATTATAAAAGTGAATAAATTATAAGTCACCCATATGGTCATTTCGAGTGCGCCAACGTGTCCGAAAGGGTCTAGATAGTCAGAAAAGTGTACCAGGGGGTTTAGTTTGGGTCTCAGGGCATTTTTAGGCGTAACTGGCATCCGGGGAGGGTATTATAGTCATTCTGTATTTTTGGGTAACTAAACCCACGAATTTTCCTAACTTATATAATTTATTAGAGTTTAGCTTTTAGGGTTAACAATCACAAAAACATAGAACGACCATTAGAGAAGAAAGGTAGAGAGCTTTTCAAGAATTGATCACAAACCGTAGTACCTCTTTCAAGATTAACACCACCGGGGCATAGATCGTAAGACAAGGAACACAGCCATATCCTTATCACCAACAAATCAGACCTTCAAATCCCAGACAAGGATCCATCTTACTACTTTTCTAGTTAATGTTTCACCCATGTTAGAATAGGATTGATAAATATATGTTTCATGGAAGAAATTGATGATTTAGGGAATTTAAATCACATGCCTTAGAGGAAATAAGTGTATTATGGAAATCTCAACATATGTAGAGGATTACCCACGAAATTGTATTGATTTAGAAGTGAGAAATCTGGAAAAAGAATTAGAAGATTGAAAATTTAATGTAAAACTAGGGATCTTAATAATTATGATGAATTTACCCTTTAATTCGATACCGTTGATGAATTTGTACATGCTTCACGTAGGAAATCATGTATATAGGTATATTTAATCATTAGTAAACCTGTTTGGGAGTTTGGGACTCAATTATGGAGTTTTGATTGAGGTTGAAGAAGGAAACCCGTAGTAAACAATGGCAGAATTCGGAATACCTGCTTGATCGATCGATCGACCCAAGAATGTCGATCGATCGACCCCTTTCCTTGATCGATCGATCCCTCCTGGAAAACTGCATATTTTCCCCTTTTCGTTTAATTCGGATAAAATGCGTAGGAACTCTTGAATTTTATTTAAAGAGCATAATGGGTCATGAAGATGACCAGTAAGATCTAAGTAGAATACCGTTGAATGAAATTTTATATGGGATGAAACCGTGGGTTTACGGGGGGTTTAACACATATTAAAAATCGTTCGCACATTAGCTATGGAATTGAGATGTTTATAAATGACTTAGACCAATAGGTTAGAGAGGGTGAACCTACTGAAATTATCTTTAGTTAGAGATAATACTTTGAGAGATGAAAACTAAGTATGAAATGATTATAATTGAGAATAAAAGAGACGAATCCTTTATGCGAGATAATTGGGTAAAATTGTACTAAGTACGGTTAATAATAATTATTATGGGTCATGGGCGAACCTAATTGGAAAATGTGAATACTTATATATATGGTCGTGCGACTGTGTGCATATACTAAATATTATATTTATGAATAATCATACCCGCGCTACTTGCTATCACGGAGCTTGCCGCGCTGGGACAGTCTTATCTCGATGTGACCTTTATGGGGGACATTTACTTGTACCCTAGAATATAGAACTCCTTGGTACAGGCTATCTGATAATGATAGTCATACAGTCCTAAGAGACGTGAGGGGTACGTGCTGACCTCTTAGTGACTTGGAACTATGCTTCGCCTCCATTTTGTGTGTATTATGTTAATACAGTTCGAGAGTGATTCCGAACTAGTATTTCCCTTAGTACGAGTGATACGGGGACTTGATAGAAGAGTATTTCAGCACCATAGATTTTATGTGGGGTGCCGATAGTATATATATTATATGAGTGATTAATATATATACGTATATATGGAAATCTTCTACTGTGCGTATAAGTAGTTAAATATTGAATAAATGCTCCAAATTTTATAATAAGTATTCGGGAACTTTATAACGATACTGAGATATATTAAGTAACATAAGTAATCATGAAGATATTGATCTCTAAACTAAATATCATAGCCTTGTGACTTCTCAAAATAAAATCATCGGGAGATAAGTTAGATAGACTTATGAGGCATTTAGTCGTACGGCAGGCGTGCATGCACACTAGATGAGAGGTGATAATTCTCAAGAGAGTGTCGCGTACTAACATGGTGGTTATATTAGCCGGTAAGCATTTTAAATACTTGCTTAACTATTTTTAAAAATGTTTTACACTCGGGCCCTGATTCGTTGTTTATCATTTTCTCTCTCTCTCTCTCTTGTATATATATATGTATATAATACAGGTGCTCAGCCATAGGGGCGTCAGGTGTAGAATCATTTGACTGGATGTATTGCAGATTGTGTGGGAGTTGCAGGTCATTGTAGTATACACTTCCTCTTTTGGTTCCTCAGACTTCTATTTAGCTCTTTTAGCTAGGGCACGTGTCGCCCATTTCCTGACTTGTTTAGAATTGATAGGGATTTCATAATTCTATCATTTCAGTACTCTGTTTTCATTTGGGATTATTTTATCTCTCATATTATCTGTGGTTTGTGGTTAATTATTTGGATTTGAGAATCTAGTTGGCATGGTTCGTTGGATGATTGGTATTTTTATCATTTGTATTATTCAAATTTATTTGTGTTTAAAAAGATTTTACAATGGAATTAAATAAATGAAGACTTTAAATTGTTTTGACACTTCGCTTAATTATTTAGGGTGTTTAAATTGGAAATATTTATTTTGTGATAGTGATGCTAAGAATGAACCAACCGTTCACCTTGATTTTAATTTAATAAATGACTGATCACCCGGTATTTAGTTAGGCGGGGTCTCACAATCGCGTACCATGATTTTTGGCCTGACTCATTATTGTCTCCGGTCTTCCGCCAAACCACACTGAAGCTCCGCTACTTCCTTTGCTGCCTCTATAGAGTTCGAGTTTTTCCTTCAAAGGTTATTTATGGAGAGCATTGACCAGGCTACGAACACCCAACCAGATTTGATGACCATCCTTGCCCAGCTCAGCGCTAAGATTGACAACCTCCATACAGAAGTCTAAGAAATGCAACGACACCGGGTTCACTCTCGAGCCTGAAATCTTCTTTCCCGGTGCCATGGTTCACCTGCTCATGAACTAGTATGGGTTCCAGAAGAGCACCAACATGGCCCACTTGCCAATGGGCTGCCATCAACTCACCTATCAATACCGAATCTTTCCCAACTAGGGGATAGTCTACTAGTGTTAGTTGGTCATAAGGAGGAAGAACTGAATAAAGTCAAAGAAGACCTTAGATTTTTATTTAAAAGGTTCGACCAGGTTAAGATCTCAGGGAACTATATGGACTACACCCACATGTCTCCTTATCCCAAGGCTCAATTACTGGAGAAATTTAAAATGCCAGGTATTGATAAGTTTATGCATGTTATCATCGCGACATGCCTCTCCTTGGAGTGTTAGAGGAGGTAATGGCCCAAATGTTCCAACAAACCCTCAAGAAAGGCGCCCTCAAGTGGTTCCTGTCCCTCAAAGAGTCTAGAATCCACAACTGGGAAGATGTAGACAGAGAGTTCATGACACAGTATAAGTATAATAAAGAGTTGGAAGTCACCCGTAGAGACTTATAACTACTTAAAAAGAATACATGGGAATCAGTCAGTAGCTTCATTAAAAGAAGGAGAGAGAAAATAGCTACCATGATAAATCGACCGTGAGCATAGTGAAGAACCTCTTGCCCCATATCCGAGATTCAATGGGAGGTCAGTACTACCCTCACTTTAGAGCCCTTTAGGAGGCTGGGGTAGAAATTGAAGAAGGGGTCACAAGTCATAAAGAAGAATCTAAACCAAAAAGGCTTACTGGGAAGTTCATGCCATGAAAGTATGATAAATCGACTAGCACCTCAGTCTCAACCATCAATAACATATCCTAAACTTCCACTTCTTGGACACTTGAAAGTCGTCCTAACCCTGCTAAAAAGGAGTATTATGAACTTCATGCTCCTCTGTCAGAAGTTTATCAAGAAGCCCTTCTTGGCCGAAACCTCATTAAACCTTTGGATCCCTAACCGTTGCCAGATCCTCTTCCCAAAAACTTCAAACATGACACCCATTGTGACTTTCACTAAATCGCTGGGCATACCACAGGTTAATTCTTCTGTCTCAAGAATGTTATCCAGAGTCTCATAGATAAGGGTATCATTGCCCTGCCAGCCAATCCTAATCCCAATACCACTCAAAATTCTCTCCCAGCACACAAAACTGGAGTGAATGCCATCATTTCAGAAAGAGATCCAGAATTCGACCCCTCTACCATAATCAAGGCCATTAAAACACCCAATATACCTACTATCTCACCTAAACCCCTCAAAATTTATCCTTCCTTCATCTTGCATCCTACAAATTCTGCCGACCAAGCTCTATTACTCATTATCAGAGCCCATATTATCATTTGTATCCACTCAGAGGGGGAGGCATGGACATACATGAGATTCCTATCAACTTCAAAAGTTTGGGCTAAAATTACCTTTAAAGATGATCATTGATAGTGAAAAGATCAGCGACCTATTTATGGAAACTCGAAAATGGGCCTAGCAATCTGAAGAACGGGCTATACCCATGAAAGAGATCAACCTAAATAACATTGTGTAGGTAATACCAGATATGTTCCTCCAGAAGCGAAAAATATGAACTGTCTTAGAGTTGCTCATGATTATAAAACTCCATGGGCGCCTGATCCCTTCATTCCGTCACTTCCCCGCTGAATGGGAATATTTGTATGATAAAGTCAGAAAGGTTATTGAGTGTATCATTTTTTCATAGAAAGATAAAATCATTGCCTCCAAATAGGAGGGCGATTTTGATAATTCTGATAATGAATTAAACTGTAGGGAAGCCAACTTAGTCACTTCTTAGTATAGGATGATCTCATTCGAAGAATTATTAGGGGGTTAACAAGGTATCCATAACACTCAAAGTAGATGAAAATATAGGGTTCTTATTCTTCCCTGCCTTCGTTAACCACATGAACCAATTTGGGCGACATTACAAAGATCCAATTCCTTCGTTAGCTGGAACAGATAAAGAAAAAGGATTCAGTGAGGAGCTCCCGATGCCAGAGATGGCATTTAAAGAAAAGAGGGTCCTTGACCAAATAAAAAAGACTAAGACAACATCACCGTATGAGGGCTCTTCATGTCTTCCCAATTACATAAGCATCACTTGATAAAGATCCTCCCGGGACCCACGATTCCTCCTTTTACTACTACTGAAGAAGTAGTGCATATAGTCAGATCCATGACTACTGCCAAAACTCATCTCATTGTCCGAAGAGGAAATTTCTATTATAATTATGCCCTCAACATCTCCTGTAAAGTTATGGGGAAAACGGTTCCATCAGAACTTATAAATAACGAGTCCGCCATCAATGTTTGCCCACTTAAAACCCTTAATTTCCCGGGGATAAAGATTAGTGACCTCACTCCAGTATTAATCGATGTGCGTGATTATGATAATTCTCGTTAAGAAGTTATGGATCCTATAAAGATTACACTAGGAGATGGCCCTATCCGCCCTCAGATAGAATTCCAAGTCATCAACATACCCACTTGTTTCAACCTGCACCTTAGCCGCCCATGGCTCCACAGTATACGAAGGTATCTTCTTCACTCCACTAGAAATTAAAGTTATTTTCCAATGATCAAGTTATCATAATTTTCGAGGATAAAGAAAATTCAAATGGTATCGGCGCCAACAACCCAATAGTGGAGATTCAATATAGGGCCAATGGAATATTTATCTCCGACTTTAAGATTGACCCACTCATTGTCCCAGCTAGGGACAATTTCAAAGATTGAGTGAGTGTTCAGAGCACAACCCTGATGGGAATTTCAATGTAATTCAAATGTTTAAAAACATGAACTTTATGATTGAAATTGGATTGGGTTGATGCCAACAGGGAATTCTTGAGCCAATAATACTAAAAGAAGCCTTTACCCCATGCGACTTGGGCTACCAATCATCATCGACTGAACTCAAGATTCTCCATCGACCATATTAGAAGAGAAACTTAGAAAATAAGAAAATAATCTCAGGAGACTCCCTGAATGGGAGTTTTGTTAAGGAATGTGAGGATTTTCCCTTTGTGAATTCCCCGAACTATGGTATGATGTTATAGAGAAAAGTATGAAATCGAGGAGGAGATGTTCTTTGGATATGATGTCGCTTGGGATTCAGGAAAGAAGCTCGATGTAGATCCTTTAGCAGATAGAGACATGGAAAGCACTGAAAATGCTGGGACAGTGATACTGATGAATCCTTTGACCTGCATACACTGAACCTGGATCTCTACATAGTCCATTAGAAAGATGAATTGTTTGACCCATTCATGAAGATCACTGCTATTGATTTATCCCTCCTTAATTGGTATTCCATTCCTGTATAGCCTGCACAAGTCTACCTATACCCCGTTGTTCATACCCTCTAAAAAATACTCGACTTTACTATTTTTCCCCTATTTATGATATAATTATGAACAAGGCCTTATTTGCTGAGGTCCTCGCCACTATATTCCCTGAAAACATTTTTAATGAAATAAATGACGATTTTAAGCACCTTCTTATGCCTTATATTAATTGTCTTGATTCTAATCAAACTATTGATGGATATGATTCAATAAATGAACAATTCTTAACTGATCTCAATAAGGAAAAAACTAAACATCATAACCGTATTCAAACTAATGATGATGAGACTGTTGTTGTTAATCTTAGTTCTAGTAGCTATCCACATGAGATTATGATAGGGTCCACCCTCGACGAGCATGAGAATTCATAGTCTGAAGAGCTTCTGAAATAGTTTATCGACGTCTTCACATATTCCTATGACGACATGCCTAGTATTGACCCAAAAATAGCACAACATGAGATCCCTACATTCCTAAGGAGAAATCATGTCAAGCAGAAATTGATAAAACTGCGGACAAAGTGGTCCCTTAAAGTTAAAGATAAAGTAATAAAAGAGTTAAAGGTAGAATTCATTCGCATGGTCGAATATCCTACATGGCTTGTAGACATTGTCCTCGTATCGAAATTGGGAGGAAAAGTCTGCATGTGCGTTATTGAGATCTGAACAAGGCATCCCTAAAGGATGATTATCCTCTGACTAATATCGACATAATCATAAATAACACTGCTAGTCACGCTCTCAAGTAATTTGTCGACAGTTTTGTTGGGTATAACCAGATTAAGATGCATCCTAGCCATCAGAAAAAGACCACCTTCGTCACTTCATGGGAAACATTTTGCTACACAATCATGTCATTCGGTCTCAAGAATGCCAGGGCTACTTACCAAAGGGCCGCTACAACCATATTTTATGACCTTATCCACAAGGAGGTCAAATTCTATGTCGCTGACATGATCATCAAATCCAAAACTCGAGAATGTTACATTCCTACCCTAAGGAAATTCTTCAAGTGACTATGACAGTACCAGATACGGCTCAACCGGTAGAAATGCATATTCGGTGTCACAAGGGGAAAACTCCTCGGATTCATGGTCAGAGAAAAAGGGATTGAGGTTGACCCTGCCAAATTAAAATCAATACTCAAAGTGCCACCATACCGAATGGAGAAAGAGGTGCGTGGATTGTTAGGTAAGATCCAATACACCAGTTAGTTCATCAGCTAACTGACCTCTATCTACGAGTCTATCTTCAAGATTTTTTGAAAGGATAAAGTTTGGAATGAGGCGTGTCAGGAAGCCTTTGATCAAATCAAATGATATCTCACCCGACCTCCAGTACTCATGCCTCCGTAGCAAGGTCTCCCACCGACACTGTAGCATGGGCTATACTACTACGCTAGTCGAAAGTTAGCCGGGTACAAGGTAAATTACAATGCATTAGAGAAGGCATGTGTCGTATTGGTCCGGGGCACGCATAATCTCCGGCACTATATAGTTATATTTCCTATCAAACTGGTGTGCCGAATGGATCCAATGAAATATCGATCAGAGAAGTTTTCCTTGCCTAGCTGCATGGCCTGTTGGCGGCTGATGTTATTAGCTGAATTTGATATCACTTATATCACACAAAAGGGTATGAAAGGGAGAGACATCTTCGATTACCTTGCCAATGATTCTATGGAGGGAACCGAGCTTTAGATTTCTGAATTCCCGAACGAAGACATACTTTGCACCTATTACGAGGACCTTAGGTGATAGATTTTCTTCGACGGAGTTACAAACAAGAAATGGTATGGTATTAGGATACTCCTGATTTCCCCCGATGATTCTCACACTCCCATTATCATCAAACTGGATTTTCCTTGCACTAATAACATGACAGAATACGAGGCATGCATAGTAGGACTCAAGATTGCACTTAAAAAAGGAATAAAATGCATGGATGTCTATGGAGACTCATCCTTCATCGTAGGGCAGATCCTCGGGAAATAAAAAGTCAAAAATAAGAAGCTCCTACCCTTCCATTTTAACCTAGAAGAGCTCGCCTCCTAATTTAAAGATGTCACCTTTCATTACCTTCCTCGCTTGATGAATAGCCTAGCTGATGCACTAGCGACCTTATCCTCTATGGTTAAAATGCCTGAGGGGATAACAATGGACCACTTTCTAGTATAGAAACATGCTGCACCCACTCACTACTATCAAATTAAGATCATTATAGAAGAAGATTCAAACATGGTAGGATTGTGGTATTATGACATTTGGCTCCTCCTCAAGCATGGTAAGTATCATCAGGACACTAATAAGAAATATCATGGGACCTTTCGCAAACTAGATGCTATCGTCTACGACATGGCACTCTTTAAAAGGAATTTCGATAAAACCCACTTGCATTGGATATCAGGGTTTGGGATAGAAGATATAATGCAGAAAATCCACAGTGAGGAATGTGGATGAACGGTCATATGCCTACCAAGAAGATCATCCATCAAGGATATTAATGGACCATGCTATGGTTCAAGACTACACTATTTACGTCTGAAGATGATTCAAATGCCAACAGTTTGCCAACCTTCAACACTTGCCTCCTTAGGAACTGTACAACATGACTTCTCCCTGAACCTTCTCCATATGAGGCATATACATCGTAAGGAAAGACAATCCAAAAGATTCAAACGGGTATGAATTCATCCTGGTTACCATTGACTACTTCACAAAATGGGTTGAAGCTGAGTCATAAGCAGTACTGAATGTGAAAAAAGTAACCAAATTCATTAGAAAGAACATCATCTACCGCTACAGAGTCCCCCACGAGTTGGTGTCAGATAATGGATTCCATTTCAAGGTTGAGGTCACAGAAGTAGTTGGCGAGTATGAAATCAAAAGGCACAAGTCCTCTCCTTACCGACCACAAACCAATGGCGTTATTGAAGCTGCCAACAAAAGTTTCAAGACCATCGTTATCAAAATGACCAAAAGTTATAGAGACTAGTCCAATCAAATCCTATATGCCCTCTGGGGCTATCACAACTCCCTCAAAACACCCACCGAGGATACTTCCTACTCTTTGGTATAGGGCATGGAGGCGAGCCTACCTATCAAACTTAAAATACTTTCTCTACGAGTTATGTTCAAAAGTCAAGTCAGTGAGGAAGATTATCATCAAAATCATTATGAATAACCCATGCTCTTAGATAAAATGAGGGTTGAAAGCCCTATATCATATATAAGGGTACCATTGTCATATTACGTAATCATTCAACAAAAAGGTCAATAACCGCATTGTACAAAAAGGATATCTTACCCTCAAGGGAATCATAGAACGTGTCTGGGATCTGAGAGGAAAATTCAAACCCAATTGGAGTGCCCCCTACATTATAAAGAAAATTATGTCTAGTGGCACCGTTATGTTTGTAGACCTTGATGGAGAAAAAATGGCGCGTCCAGTTACCTTGGACCATCACAAGAAATTTTAGCCTTAGTCTGAAATCTCATCGCGCTACGACTTTTCTCACCCCATTATATTCTTAAAAAAAATATTTTCCCACCTCTTTACTCAAAACTGCCTAGGACCTGATTCTCTCTCAAGAATAACTCCTTTCCAAAAAAATTGAGAAGCTCATAATTTTCAAGCCCCAAAGAGTTACGTAGGTAGCCTATAGTACAGACATGGGCGCAATCCTTTCTCTCTCATAAAATGCGATTCTTTTCCCCCTCCGAGAACGATGGTTAACGAACAAAAGGATTATGTATGCCTTAACGATCGATAGATAGTTAAAGTAAAAGAATTCATCAAAGACACAATAAAATACGTTGAAATCATTCATCTTTATTTAAAAAAATAGGGTACAACTATTAAATGAGATATCAGTAACGGGAATGAAAAATAATCCACTACCTCACAAGCCTCAGAAAAACATCAAAACCCAAACAACCTACATCATTACAAGCTTCACAAATACTGAAACATATAAAAACTAAACAACCTTCTCACAAACATCTCAAAACCTACACAACCTTATCATAAGCTTCACATTACCACACGATCCCCTTTCATACCCAAAACTTGCATTTAGCTGCCAAATGAACCCGCTTTATTATCGTTTCCTTCATTAGAAGGCCCCCAAGAATCCCACTTATAGTTGTAACTCCAAATCCATTTCATGCAGCGATATACATTAATCATCATGAACGATACCACGACACCTTCTTCCAAAGTGTCGAACATCATAAGCCATGTCTGACCAGTCTCTTTAGCAAGAATATTCGTAACCACCTGTTTCTAAAACCACTTTAGATTATCCTCGAATATCAATCCAACCTCCCTAATAGATTAAGACAGACGGGTAGACGGTCGATGGCACTTTAAAGGCCCCAATATTATTTTACTCAGGTCCTCCATGGGAAAGAAGTTGGTGATATGTGAAGGAACAATTTGCCTCCATCCTTCTTAGCGCAGAAGCCACCATGTGAGATTAAAGAATTCTGACAAAGACCCACCAACTGCACATACCGGTAATCAACCCATTTTAAGACAGGCTATAGATTGACCCACTATGATAAGGACCAACGAAGACTCCTAGCCCCATGTTCTACAAGTCAATTCACCCAATTCTTTGCCATCAAGCTAAAACTGAAGAAAAACCAAGAAAAGAAGTTGGGAATGCTGATAGAGGGTTCTCAGGAGGGCCCGTCAGGCACAGTCTCTTAGACAACCACATGAATAGCATAACAGGGCTCCCTCGTAAGAAATTAGTCTGTTCTAGGCATCCAGTCCATTAAGGGTCTCTTCCAGTATAACAGTAGCTGGACTACATTGGTAAGATATTCGTAATACTATTATGGCTACCTGAGGGTTAGCCGTCATGTCATTTATCACCAAAAGCAGCCTGGCGATAAATCTCAGGGCTACGACACTAGTAAAGCCATTGTCAGTGAAATATCTCTGGCACACAGAGTTCAATACCATCGGGAGGATAATACTTTGTCCGTGCACCAATAATTGGGCAACCGAGGGAGAGACATGAAGCAACTCAACTAGTGATATTCGAGGAGAATAAGATATATCCTACATGGCGGTCATAATACTTAGGTTGACACCCAACATAGTAGAAAATTCTTCATAAGTAGGGCACACTTCATCTAGGATGAATCAAAATACATGCCCTTCAGGATACTAGAATTATACGAATGCTTCCAGAAGATTCCAATCTATAGGGTGCTTACACAACAAGGAGACACGGTTTAAGTTGAAAGGTTTTTAATTAACGTTGTAAAGGCACATGGCCTCCAAGCCTTTGAGATAAGATGTGGAAGTTTCAAACATCGGAAGCACCATTTTGGAAGAAGAAAAAAGATTGCAAAAGGAAGAAAGTTTGAGTTGTGGTGATGACAACTCCTATCAAAGTCCCCTTTTATACCCACAAGCACTCTTAAAAGACGAGCAACTGGAGCTGCTGCTAGGCCCTCTGATCCTAAGTACTCACAAGTACACAAAAAGTGAAATCAAAGCTAAGGAAGTGATTTTGACTTGACCCTTATGTTGATAGGTAGGCCAAGGGGTATGTCGATCAACACCCCTAATTTTTGGAAATTCTAAACTTTCCTATTTTGTATATATCATTTCTAAAATAAATTCTTTTATTCAACCTGTTAGTAAAAAACCATTTTTCAAGTCTTTCTTCTATTTGTTCTATTTTATTCTATCTTATCTTTGCAATAAATAATTCAGTAAAAACTTAAAGTGCTCGTAGATTAAACCACTAAATTAAGATAATAAAAAAAGATTCATTTTATATATATTAGGTATAGAAGAGTAAAAAAATAAAAAGAAAAGATAAATCGGGATGAACCCTCCAAAAACTCAATAAAACCTCCACGTAAGGTGCCCCAGTGAACACAATTCCCCCGACGACCTCCGATAGACCCCCACTCTTGGAATCAGAGATCTCCTCAGATGTAGCTGATGGCACCATGCAGGAGCTAGTCGACTTCCTTACATAGTCATACACTGACGCCATCTAGTCTAGAATGTCCCGCAGCGAGGTCATCGATACACGAATATTATGTGAGCGAATAAGTAATGAGAAGGAGGAAATCAAAAGGCAAAAATAAGAAAATAATAAGATAAGTCATACATATCTTCGAAGAGTCTCCTTAAGAAGATCCGTGAAGCCGTATATCTCCGCATCAAGCCGAGGAGACACAAATATCACCTCCCCACTGCACACCCGACTATGATAAGAAGGGAAATGTGGTGGAAAGGAACCTCCTTCGCTGCCATCGTCGCATCTCCCCCTTTGCTATGGTCTGACGTCTCTGGTACGCTGGTACCCCTCTTAGATCATGCTGTATGTGGAGTCATATTCTCCATTCATATATACATGACGGTATCAACTAACTGGTCACAAAATCCAGGTAGTCATAGTCTGTCGTCATGTCAATATAGTGCGTGTAAGGATCTCCCTCCATCGTCGCCACCCTATCCTCGTAATACATCTCCTTCACCCGCCTTATATACTCCAAGGGCACAAACGGTGGATCCTCCACCTCACCCTCCATCACCTACCTAAAAAATCTCTCTCCTAAGTATTAAACATACCCAAACTTGTGCAACAACAGCCTCCTCATCTGGGCATGCATGCCCGTGATCCCTGCGAACCTCGAAGATAAATGCCAAGGGTAGAAGGTAACATGTTTCCCCCACAAGAGTCAATAATATACCAAGTGAAAAATAAAGTATTAAAACCACAAAAAGATAAAAGCACAATACTAACTTGCTTGATCGTTAGGGTGTTTAGTGCCGCCCACACATCCTTCAAATATAGGGACTAGTTTGGTTGCCTGTTCGACTTTCTACACCTGTACATCTTGGAGAAATTTTCCGGCTCACTCGCCTTCAAGGATATCAACCCAACGTTGTGCCTGATCACTTCATAAAACCATGTTTCCAGAAGACAATACAAATATAAAAAAGAATGAAAATGGAAAGACAGGAAGAGAATAAGAGGAATTTGAATCTAAAGATTACCTCCAAAAGATACATGGCCTTATGAAAGTCTATCGGTAATACCGAATGAAAGCATCCAAAGAAGCACAGAGGGATGCCAACATAAAGCTCCCCCAGTCGTACAATTGGATCTCCGAGATGATCCTCAAGAATGGAAGAAACCAAATGTGGACGACATCGCCACTCGTTGCCACCAAAAACCCTCCCAGCACAAGCAAAATAAATAAGCGGGACCATCCTCACTTGTCGCTCGTCGATCTCATCAATCCGCCTAGACAACAAGGTATCCTTTAGAACCAATAAGAAAATAGAGTCCCCCAACACAGTCCTCCCAATGTCACCCAGCTTCCACCTCAGAAATGCGCAGGGTACGCTCCACCACTATCTGCTAGCCTTCGCACTCCAACCCCATTAACCGATGAACGTCCAGAGGAGTAACCTTCATCTCCCAATGCCCAAATGGAATGTGTGGGTCATGTCCCACCACCTATCACTTAAGGCACACAATTACGTTATGGAACACGATGTCTCATCCAAAGCCCCCGCCAATGGGCTGAATCCGATAACCTTTACGATCAATTGAAGAACTTCATGAAAGTGTTCCCTCACTTCCTTCATCCCAATCGACCCACAGGAGAGAACGCTCAATGAATTTATGTCAACCTACACTAAAACCAAGAAAACCCTTTAACATCTGAAGGATAAGAATAAAGAGAAAAAAATAAAATAGAACAAAGAGTGAACACTTACATAGATATTAGAGTTTTTCACCCTCGCAGAGTGATGGTGCACCTGCTCCTATAGCAGAATCCTTTTATCAAGAACGAGCTTGAAGTTGTCACAAACATTTTCATTCCCTAAAAATAATAGCGCAATAGCATGCCACTATTCCAAGCCCTCCCAGTCATCAGTTACCATATAATTATCATCTAAGGTGCCCGCCATGAGTTATTTTGAAAAAGTAGAGCCGAAATTGATTGCTAGAGAGAGAAAGTATGAGGTTCACTGTCGATAAACAGTCCTTTAGACCTGCTTATCGACAGTGATCTTTCATCTCCCTCGAAAAGCCCGTAATTTTATGTCATATGTCGATAGGCACCCACCGGCTATGCTTATCGATAGTCCCCTTAAAATTTCATTACAAAAATTCCAAGAATTTCCAAAAATTGATCGAAAAATTCATAAAAAATTCCCAAAAATTCCCCGCAAGGTCAAATGCATCATATCTCCAAGAAAAATTAGTAGGAAGCATCGAACCACTTGAACAACTCTCATTATTAGCACGATCCCCAGTAGGATCAGAAGCCGAATCCATTAGCACTTATAAAATTCTACTCACCAGTGGAAGCTAAAATCCAAGTGCACCTGCATTCGCAATACCATCACCCTCCCTAGTGGAGTCAGAATTAAAGAAAACTCCCCATTTGAAACCTTTTAGTTCCACAGAATAGAACTAGATCCACAAAATCGACCTTGATGTGCTAAATTAGTTGTTTAACTCTTTAAGTCCACAGATTTGACTTAGGTCCTCAGAAACGACCTCGACCTCGACCCTCTAAATAAGTTATTTTAACTCTTTAGGTTCGAAAAATTTACCTAGGTCCACAGAACTAGCATTGACACTCTAAATCGGTCATCCCAACCCTTTAGGTCTGCAGAATAGAACTAGGTCTGCAGAATTAACCTTGACCCTCTTAATCAGTCATTTTAACCATTTAGGTTCACAGAATTGACCTAAGTTCACAGAATCGACCTCAACCCTCTGAATCGATCATCTCAACTCTTTAGGTTCGTAGAATTGACCTAGGTTCACAGAATCGACCTAGACCCTTTGAATCGGTCACCTTAACCTTTTAGGTCCGTAGAATCGACCTCAACCCTTAAATCAACCATCTTCAAATCCCCAATAGGGTTCTCGACCCTTAAACATCAATAAGGTGTTTATCTTTTGAAAACCTCCACTTGTTCCAAGCTCTCTCGTCGAGGGACTCTGTAGGCACCCCATTCTGGTACCCCCTATATAGCTCCTTAGGTCCCTAATACTCCTCCTCCCATTATATGACCCTAGGTCCTAATCCAAACCCTGGTCCAGAAGCCACTGGATGCCCCCGGACATCGTTTAACATTTATCAACTCTCCAAATTAAGAAAAACTCATTAAAATCTCATAGGTATCTGATTCCTCTTTCTAACAGTCCATATCATGTGCAAATTTCCCTCACGGTTCACGCGTATCCACCTTTTTACTTCGAAACCTGGTCTAGAAGCCATCTGGCATTCTCGAACCTCGTTTGACCTCGATCAATCCTCTAACATGAGTAAAGATAATTGGAATCTTATAGAGATCTGAATTCCCTTTCCAATGACCCATACCGAGCATGAATCGGTCACACGGTTCACGCGTATTCACCTTTCTACTTCGATCCCTAATCTAGAGTCCACTGGCCACTCTCGAGCCTTATTTGACCTCGGTAAACCCTCAAAACTGACCAAAGCTTATTGAAACCTCACTGGGCTCTGAATATCCTTTTTAATGGTCCATACCATGTGTGAATCATCCTCACGGTTCACGCGTACTTGCCTTTTACTCTAAGTATCCCTTGTCCAGAGTCCATCAGACGCTTTCGAGACCTGTTTGACTTTGGTCAACTAACAAACTCGAGAGTGTCTCAATGGATTATTGTAGGGCTATGAATAGACTTTATAAAGGTTCCCTCCATTCATGATTTGGACTTATAATTTTCATTTTATGCTCATTTTTTTAAAAAAGTCCGTTCTAGACTACCTATAGGCACCCTTAGACCCCCTGCTTATCAATGGGGTATACTTTTCTTTGCCAGCAAGGTAGGAGTATGCTGATAGGTAGGTCAGGGGTCATGTCGATCGGTACCCCCCAAAACCCTTATTTTTTTATGATTTAAGGGGACTATAACCTCATTCCCAAAGGGTCCCTTTCTAAAGTCATAATATTTTCCTCGAAATCAGTGCGCTGAAATTACATTTTTTCGAATATTCTCTCCATTTTCTTACATCATTCTCATCCATCTTTCACCACACTTTTTACTATTACGTCACCATCATCAACCACCTAAGATCAACCTTTATTACTACAAAATCAAAATTAAAGTTCTATAGAAGGTCTACTCTTATCCATTTAAAACTCATTTAATTAGTAGTAGTTATATGTGTTTCTTTCCACTTTTGATATACCTTTTGCTTCATCTCTTCACTTCAAAACTAATATCACTTTTTATTATTTATTACACATAAAACTTATCTTCATAAAATATAAAAAAGCCAAAAAAAGGGTTTTCTTATGTGCCCTAAATTAGAATTTCCTCATTTTCCACACTCCCTATATTTATGCACATAATCTGAAAAACAAATTAAAGGAAGTTCTAATTCAGGATTTATGGTTTAAACCCCACCGTGATTAACTTTTGAACAACTTGGACTTTGAGGCCTTTTGGGCTTCGTAGGCGTTTCGAGCCAATCTTGGGGTTTCACTCATATTTTCTCATTTAGTCACTTTATGTTTTTTTGTGTTTAGTAGTATTGCGAATACACATACTCCTACATATTAGTGTTGCCATTCAATATACATATTCACTCCTTCATAGTGATTTGGGATTTGACGGACACTCACATTATATTTTTATGTTATTCTTTTGCATAATCCTTAGAATGATTACGCTTTGTCTTTCTCATGACTAAGGTCGAATGATTTCTTTCTCTCATTATTCACACCGCACACATGAACACACGTATCATATTTTGGAGAAAAGGAGAACATTATCATAGCCCACAAGAGACTGAAATGGCGAAATGGGTGCCCAACACGTTCAGATTCCATAACTTTGTCCCCGGATCCCCGACTAATTTGGTTACGTATGCATAAGTATGTATTTTGATGTATTTCTCTCAGGACGGCTGCATTCTTTTACTTGTTTTGAGAAAAATAGGTTGGCAACTCCATTTCTACATTTTCTCCTCTTTTGATGACGACCGATTTATATCTGTGGCAGCCCACAAAGACCAACGTGAGTGGAAAAAGAGGATTTCCTTATCCTCTAATCCTCCCATGTGTGGAGAGAGAGAGAGAGAGAGAGAGAGAGAGAGGGAGATTTCTTCAGTTTTCTCTACCCCCCAATTTTGGGGCAAGCCCGAGACGGAGGAATCAGACTCGGATGGCCACACATGCATTGTCCTCAGTGTGAATTAAGAACACAAGTTAAAGATAGGGAAAGAAATAAACCACCCAATATGGAGCGATCTATGGATAGTTAAAGTCCATTGATTCTACAAAATATTTTATAACCAAGTATAACAAAAAATAAGAACAAAAACTTTAACTAATTACACTAGACAGTAATTAAAAAAAAAATCAAACTACTATGTACAATTGAAAATTTTAACTTTGAATTTAGCTATAGACTAGAAGTTGAAAATTTTGAGGATCCACCCATAAAACAAGTTGAGCTTGAGGGATTAATGAAGGTACCTCATTTGATTTTATGCGTCCTAAAAAATATGAGTTCCGTTTATGCTACGAGGGCATGTTTTGGGCGAGGGGACGAAACCATCACCAATGAAAACATTTTGGGGAATGTTATTTAGCAGAGGAAAAGTACAAATGGGACCCAATAAAGTCCAAATTTTCTATCAATTTTTTTTTCAAATGGAATTGGAGGAGGGACACACGTAACAAAAAATTCCATCAGGAAAATCATTTTGGAAAATCATTACTTGACAAGAATCGAGTAAAAGTGCTCAAGACTTTTCTTTGATTCTTGCGGTACCAATAATGGTTCGATAACGGTGAAAGAAAATGGTGAGTAAAGAAATTCAACCTCCATAGATCTAACATCATCAAGAATGAGTTGAATTTAAAAGGAGAAAGATTCACTTTTAATGAATTGATCTTTAAAAACTGTTTGAGGTGAAACACAAGTCTCCACCTTATCTTTGTTTTTCCAAAAAGAAACCAGTTCTTTGTAAAGTGATTCAATTTTCATATTCTCTTTATTTATGGCCTCTTTTATGCCTTGGGCCAAATGAATAATGGTTTTCTCTAAAGTTGGTATCCTTTGATCACAACCATCAGATTCCTCATTAGGTTTAAAACATTCTTCATCTTACGAAGTTTCAGAAGATAAATCATCACTGGATTCAAATAATGTATCCATTGTTTTTTTCCAAAAATAATTTTCCTCTTGCTAATATTCGTCAAATTTTTTATTTTTTTAAATTTACATGTATGCACCGAATGAATTCGGTGGTAGAGAAGATTCATTAAAACTAGAAAAATTAAAAATTATTATCGTAACTCTTTAAAAAAATATTCATTGTAATAATTTTGAAAGTTATTGTTATAATAATTAGGAGAACTGTTACCATAATAATTTTCACCACCCTTATCATAAAAAAATTGTGGCGCTTTACTAAAAAAATCACTTTCCTTGGTTCTCCAAGAATCCTTTATTTGCCTTTGTAAATACTCACCTAAATTCATTTAAGAATTTTTATTTTGCTCCTTTTGCAAGTATTCACCAAAAGACACTGATTTTAGGAACCTTTGAAAACTATTCTTATGATAAATTTAAGAACCATTACCATTGAAATTACCGAAAATACTAGAGTAAAACATTCTTACCTAAAATTGCTCGCTCTAGAAATTCACCAAACACTTTGCGTGCACCCACTTTTTTAAAGTTTCTTGGAGCTCAAAAGCACAAGTCTACAAAACAAGTTAAAAAATAACAATAAAAAGTATATATAAAGTACTAACTCAATGAAATTAACGATGCCATTTTGACGAGCAATAAACTTTGTAAATGAAGATTTTGTCATTGGGTGGTTACCACTTAACAAAAACCACAACTTGGTACCCTATGGAGTGTAGGGGCAAGTAGGAATTGAATCCACATAAAATGTTATTTAGGATTAAATTGAATTTTTACTTAAAAGGGGTAAAATAAAAGATGATATGTTTTTTGGTTTTGAGACTTGAACTATAATTAAAACTAGGCAAGAAGTTAATTTAACTATTAAAGATTAAATACATGAGTTCAGGATCACTCACTGTCCATGGATTAATAAAATAAATTAAGTTAAACGGTTAAAATCAAATTTAACCAATCATATTCAATTGAGATTAAACATCAAACATGAAGAGACCAAACTCAAAAATGAAAGATTAAAATTTTCAGTGAAGTAATGTACAAATGGATTAATATTGTAGTAAAGCCTTAAACACCACCGTTATATAACAAAGGAAGTTAAAATGCTACGATACTCCAATAACAATACATAAGTTTTTTAATTAAAAGTTATTCGAATCAAATGCTAGTTTTCAAGCGCAAACATCCAATAGTGATAGGGTAATAATCTTAACCCATAAACTAGCCCCTAGATAAAATAAACTAACTATAACAATCAAATAAAGATAATGAATAAGATAGAAATCAACAAAAACTAATTAACTTGTATTGAAATAAAAAAAGTTACAAATCTAAAAAATCAATCTACAAAGAATTCATAATGGAGGAAGAAAGATAAAATGATAATACTTATTAGCTTACAAACATGAACCCTAAGGTAAAGAGGAATATAAGCTCCTAAAATCACATTGAGCCCTAAAACCTAACCTAACCTAACCAATAATTATGTAAAAATATAAACTCCCAAATAAAGAGGGAAGATTTACTATATATACCAAAATATTGTGGCAAACTTGTAAGTAGGAGGAAAAATATCTCTACAGGTGGGAATCGATTCCCAAAATGTGGGAATCGTTTCCCTTTGTAAAATTTAGTAATGCAGTAAAATCGGACAATAATTGGGAATGATTCCATTATAAATGATCTTCAATGTAGGGAGCTTGGAAAAGAGGGAGAATCGATTTTCAAAGTGTCAGACTTCAATCTTCTTCTTTGCATCTCAATTCTTTCATGGGAGCATCCGACGGGAATTGACATAACTTCTTCATCTGAACTCGAAATGACACACGATCAGTGGCTAAGCGAAGCTAATTCGATGAGATACAACACAATGTATTCTAAATATTTGAATTATGAAGTTTAAAATTTTAAAAATTCTCCTAAAGTTTCATTATACGATAAATTTTTTATGGAATGCAACCAAACTTTACGCTTAGCATCCCCAATACATCTAAAAGCTCAAATCTACAAGATATATATCATGAAAATAGAGGTTATATAGTATAAGGGCCTAATTATAGGTAATGAAGAATATAGGACTATTAAAATGCATAAATATAAGGTGTTATATTCGAAATATTGATGACTAATCCGTTAACATCCTCTAAACTTAGTTGACACCTCGTAATTTGAGTGAAGGTTGCATTTTCTTCCAATTGTGATACTCCTTCTTATAATTTAGACAATTAAAAACCCCATTATGGATGGACCCAGTATCCAATTTTTTGTTTTAAAATTAATGAGACCAAAATTAATAGGTCATAGGTTTGTAATTTCTTAGTTATGTTACATCAAAAATATGTATTTTGAGCCTCATCTTATAAACAAAAATTTATAAAAATAAAAAATATGGTTATTTAAATAAATAGTTTTGAGGCACATGCAATTGAAGATTTAACTCAATACAAGTCTTAGTATTCCCAATTAATTGTATATTAATTTTAGTGAAGTATCATTCAGTAAGTAAGAAAATTAAAGGTGAATTCGAAATCTTATAATAAGGTTATTTTAAACTTTATGCAAGTGCGGTAAAAGTTTGGCCAAACAATTGACTTTCGTCTATATTGGAGCTTGCACCCTACATAAGAGAACTAAGAACCCGCGGCCTACAATAATCAAAACATAACGAACCTTAAATTATAAATGACCCATATTTATACTTTTAACTCAAAATCCATGAACACCGCCTTAAGACTAAATATAATAAATGGGTAAAACTATCTTTTACATATATCACTTTTCTCTTATCCAACACTCCCAATTGTAAGTTCAAAATTTTTTTCAAGAAAAAAAGGTAGTACCATTTAATTTGTGTCAACAAGTGACAAAAGTACACCAATTAGAATTATTTTCACTATTAAATCAATGGTAAAAATTATCCTAAGTCAATGAAATAAAAGTTATACCAAAATGATCAACACTTGATCTTAATCTTAGTTATGATTACATAGGGCCTGTTTGGTCCTGTATTTAGAAAAAATCGATTTAAATGCTATTTTTAAATACAGTTTTAAAATTCAGTTTTTTGTGTTTATAATTATTGGTGCGCATTTGGTAAACTTGTTTTTAAATATAGTTTTTTGAAAATTTGAAAAATTGGAAAATATCTGTATTTATACTATACATATATGTGCGTATGTGCATGTATATATATATGAACACATACATAAAACTTTCATACATACATGATATATACATGTATACATACATACATAAATATATACATACATACATACATCATAAATTATATACATGTACATTTAATATCATGAACTTTTTACGTATATTTAACGAGGCATGTTGGAGAGTTTAACTATATATATAGACACAATACAAATGTAAACGTACATAGATAC
Organism: Sambucus nigra; assembly: GCA_949130495.1. Taxonomy (NCBI): domain Eukaryota; kingdom Viridiplantae; phylum Streptophyta; class Magnoliopsida; order Dipsacales; family Adoxaceae; genus Sambucus; species Sambucus nigra. The sequence continues at coordinate 293,031,569 of OX422212.1, forward strand.
ATAAATGAACATGCATATATATATATATATATATATATATATATATATATATATATATATATATATATATATATGTTTATATAATGATATTGCATGTATAATTCCCAATAAAATTATATACATACATGAATTGATAATATTTTTTTAATACATATGTACTATACATATATTTTATACTATTCCATACATTAATAATACATGTATAAAACTATATATAAGTATCATGTATCTGTTGATAGAATTATTTAACATATGGATCTTAGTATATTATATAATTTAATAATTTAAATTTACATAATTTTGTGTACACGTACATATATATTTTTTACTTATAAAAATTACACACATATTAATGTCTTATGTATGTATATTATATATTAAGGTATAATTGCATTAAAATATTAAGAATGAATAATATTGAGTTGAAAAATAAAAAACAAAAGTTATAAAACACCATTTTTCTATTTTTTGAAAAACTTGATTATAACACATAAATATTATAATTCAGTGTTTAAAAATAGGTTGTCAAACGCAAATTTTTATCAGAATTGTATTTAAACACATAAAACAAAATTATGATTACAAACCAAACAGGCCCATAATGATTTGCGCAGAAGGGTACAAACATTTGCAATGAGACTTAGAAATTTCAACAAGGAAATCATTTTGGAAAAAATATAATCAAACAAAAAACTAGCACTAGTATTAGTGAACAATCGCACAAAGGAAAAATTGACTTACAACCTTGATACATGCGTAAAATTGAACGTGCAACTTCCACAACCATTTTTTTCACCTTGTAGTCGCAAGAATGAACACAAATCTCATATAATCACATATGACATCACAATGCATCAACCTTGGTCTCTATTGATATTTCCAACTTTGAACCAATTCAAATCTTCTTATGTTATGAAGTATATTTTATTTTAGGCATGGAACCAATGTGAGAATAGCAAGCACACGTTAATAACTTCTTTGTGTATTTTGAGAGTTTGGAAGTGAGTGACTAAAACCTAAGGTTTAATTTACTCACAAAGTATCTAAGACATAAAATGATCTTGTTTCAAAAGCTTGACATTTTTGATAAATTATGAAAGAATATGAGAGAATAATAAGCTTTACAATGAAGTTTCTTGAAAGAAAAATATTTTCCCAATTTTTATATCTCTAAAATTTATTATCTTACAAGTCAAGACTTGCAAATGACATTATAAGCCTTAAGATAGGGAGCATGTGACATGCATATGTGCCCCTTCCAAGTCCCGTGCATCATAGTTAATAGACACACATTTAATGTTTTTATCATTTAAAGGCATGTCCTATGACATGAAGTAAACTAAGAAATGACTCGTATGGAAGGCAATGTTTTTGGGTGAATTTTCCAAGGCCGGAGAGGAAAAAAGATCAAAAGATTTGAGATTGGAAAAATCATCAGAAATGGTTTCTCAAGTGAGGATTCTAACTTTTCATTTTCACTGGAGATTTTTCACAGGTGAGAACTATGTCCGTAAGTTGTGAACAAGTTGTAGAAACCTACGACATTGGATCAAACTTAATTGAGTTAAGTTAGTATGTGGGAATTAAAGTTTGCATGCCCAATTGGCTCGTAAGTAACTCACACCCCTTCTTGTTGGTTGTAAAATACCTAAATTTTGTTCTCTTTAGTTTTTAACATAAGGACATCTAATACAATACATTCTTCTATATTCTAATTAACTAAATAATATTTTTTTTAATACAAACAATATATTATACATAATGTTGAGGCATCCAATAAAAAATTCCTATGAATTTAATAAAAAATGTTTTTAAATACTAATCAAAACAAATCCGAGGATCAAAATATAGGAGATAAAATTTTTGAGTTGCCACATTACATTGTACATGCTCTGATTTTATGAACACCGCCACCAAAACTCATCAACATCAAATCATAACCTCTCATCACTATCGTTATAGATGACATGTTTTACATGGAGATAAATAGAATTGAACAATATTAAAATAAAACATGTAGTATGATTATTCTTATCAACTTTATAATTTCTACCTATGAAATTTCCATACACGGAAGTTCACATCTCATTCTTTTATTTTGGAATTTCACGTCCTTGATAATCCCATATCATGTATGTCAATTAACTCTTTTAAATTATACAAGCTTTACAAAAATGGACTTGTTTAATAAAATATAGGAAAAAATATATGAAACCCTAAAGTTTAGGGGTGAATATCAATTTCTCCCTCGAATCGATGGGAAAAAATAGACTTCGATAGAAAACATTTCAAACCTTGAAATTTTAAGGTGATTTCAATCTCTCTAATAATGTTATCAAAGACTTAAAGTGTATAAATTTGATTATGTCAATTTTAAAACTAAACACAAATATAACTACTTAACTCTAAATTTAGTTAAATAAAAATAGTTCTTTCCTTGAAAAAAATATTTGGGTATACATATATACACATACAGATAAATTTCTCGTATCATTTTTAATTGAGCATGAATACGAATTTCTCATATATCATTGTGTGTTGATATTGATAACAAGCTTTACTAATTCTCACTCTCTCTCTCTCTCTCTCTCTCTCTCTCTCTCTCTCTCTATATATATATATATATATATATATATATATATATATATATATATCATGGCTTATATTTTATTTCATTGATGATTTGGGTATGGGTTTGCTTGAAGTTTTGATTTAAGATTCTATAATATATTCTAAATCAAACTCTATGGTCTAAATTATATCCTTCCTTATTTTTCCATTACCCCAAATTACACATTTTCACGGTGTTGTGATTAGAGTTTAAATTGAAACAAAAAATGTAAGGGTGACATTATAAAAATTCAAATATTTAGGGAGAAATTAAAATCACCCCCAAACTTAAGATATTTTTTCTCACGCAAATATATAATATGAATCATTGTGAAATTTTCAATTAAGATATTTCTCCTCCAATGTTTCAATTTTTAAAATATTGGAATTATCTAACTTTTTACGGATCATATTCTATAAATCTCATAGAGAATTTTTAAATAATATATATATCATGTTCAACAAGAATATTTGGAGGAAAATATTTTAATTTTAATTTCATAATAAGAATAAATATAAAAGATATGGGGATAATCGATCTAAATTCTTTATCACCAAATGCTTGACTTCTCAACAAGATATTTTTTTAATTTTTCCTTATTAATCCGCAAACCGTGAAGGGGAAGAGGGGCATCTTTATAAAAAATTTTCTTAAAAAATATTATTAATTTAATTTAAATTCTATAATACCTTTTACATCCATGCCTCTCTCTCTCTCCCCCCGCGCGCGCGCGCGCACACACACACATATTCACTTATTTGTGAGAGATTGAAACTAATGATCTTCAGAGTTAGACAATTGATCGAAGGAACAAATCAAGATAGACATGATTAGAGGTCAATTCCCTTAGTCTCTCATCTTCTTGTTTTCTCTCTATGATCCGACTTTGTCCCTCAAAACGTCCTACCTCCTCTCTCTAACATCACATCACATGTCTGTTATATGATAGTTTTTTCACATACTCAATTCCTTGACATTGGGCTTGTCCTCACATGCATAAAGTTTGTATTTTTAGGATAATTAGTTCACATTTTTTTTATAACTTTCATAATCATTAAGACATATTTTTTAAGAGTAGTACTACGAAGATGTTTTTTGTGATCCTTTTTTAATACTCTCCTTATGTGTCAAACATTCATTGAGTGGTGTTTCAAATGGACCAATGTGAATTAGAAACACCACCCAATGTGTGTTTGATACATCAGTCGGGTAACAAAAAAAGGGTCACGAAAAAGGGTCTCCTTAATATTACTTTAAAAAAAATGTGTTTTGGTAATATACATGTAAGTATTCTTATGAAATGGTTAACATGCCTATGAAAGTTATTGTTAACTTGCCTTGAGTAATTACTGACGTGACTTTGAAAAATATTATTAACCTATTTTCAAAAAATAAAGTTAACCTGCCTCTGAAAAATATATTCCATGTCTTTAATATGCTTACAAAATTATAAAGTAATGTGGTTAATTATGATATTTGTGTTCAATAAATAATAAGTAGAGGAGATGAATAGTTTATTGAGATAAAATTGGAACATGAGAGATTGTGGGCTAAGAAAAAAAATAAAAATAAGACCTACACTAAAGAACCGTTGACATAATAAATCAATGTAGTTTTAAAAATTGCGTAATTACAAAAAGGCATATAATAAAATGACCACATTGTCACGACCTTCATCATAGTAACACCATAATTATCATTATACCGCACCATCACCAATATGCATTGATACTACCACTACTTTGGCATTGCCGCTTAGAGCTGGCAACTCTTAACACGACTTGAAGACAATGCGATAAAAATCATAGTGGGGTTAAGATTAATTTTTATCAACTTTAATTTTATCAAGGGATTTATCAGTAAATACATTAAATAAATATATTGACATGTATCTGGATATGCATGACTTATACAGCATTGTTAACCATTACGATGTCTCCGTCACATATCTTTTGTTGTAATGTTCGACCATCTTTGGAGCTTTTGCTCATATATCCTTTGCTATTTTGCTCCATGATTTTGCTCATTTTGGAAGTATGGACCACTGATCAAAATGCTATTTTTTGCTAAAACAAAAAGGCACAAAACAACATCAATTGGAATGTCGTACGATATTTGGCCCATTTTGTAGCTAGTCGCGTGGTCACTTCACTCACACGACTGTTGTTTTTATTAAACCACTTATTCTTTTGTGCTTTATAAATCCTTATTCTCATGAGGGTTATTTGGCATTTGGTCTCCACTCATATGTTCGTATTACAGTTTGCACCCAATCTTTTTCATAATATATGGTTGGGGCCCATTTTGAAATGAAAGCATCAAGTCAAAGTTTTGACCATTAAGTGACATCAAGATATTACTTAATACCCAAGAATCCCCCTATTAATGTGTCTCGTACGTTTTTTTATAATTTGGTCTTAACCCCATTTGAGTTTAATCTTCCTAAACCCATTTTTTAAAATGTAATTATAAACTATATCCCAAAATTTTACAAATAAACTTATGCTTTTTATTTGTTATATTTACTAATTTTATTTATACATATCACATATTTATTAATATAATTATTATTTATACTAAACTATAAAAATTAAAAGCATAAATATATAATAACAACACACATTTTTATGCTAAAACGTCACCAATAAAACCTATATAACAAATCAATCTTATAATTTATAGCATTTACATGAATAAATTAATCAAAGTCATTTTTTTTTAGATTTTTTCGAAGCTAATCTTTAGACAAATTGCTAGGAGTCAAATACAGAATGGCCATAATTTTTAATTTCTACTATTTTTAAAATTAATATTCGCAGTTCTAATTTTTTTTTTCTTTAGAAATTGAAAATTTTATGTATTGCACAAAATAAGAAAAATTGGAAATTTGGAATTCACCAAATATATATATATATATATATGCATGTGTGTGTGTGGGTAAGAGTTAAATTGGTTGGTTTGGTTGATATTTTCACTTTTGTTTTTGTATTTCCCCATAGTTCTTGATAAACAACATGAATTGTCAATGCCTTGCTTCCAAATGGTATTACTTTTGTCACTGAAAAAAGTCCTGTGATTTTTTATTCAGTAAGTGTTAAAACTGGGTGGTTTGATTCAGCTGTCACTTTTATTAGATGTTTTCGCTCACTTTTCGTGTGTGTAAATTAGTTATATTGTGTGAACATATTTAAGAACATAATTATTATGTAAATCAATTTTATGTGTACATTACTAAGTGTTGTATTGTGTGAATATATTTAAGAACATAATTATTTAAATTAAGATGTAATAATAAAACTATATTTTTATTAATAGTAATTGTAGTATACGTAGAGAATTATGTAGACTTAGAGGTTGGAGTAAGAGGACATAAATGTAGTAATGGATTGAGGCTACTTTTTTATAGTATATGCTTAACGCAATTATGTCCCTACTACAGTACTCACGACCCTTTGAAAGACTGCCTCCTGGGATCCAACGATCACCCAAACCAAAAGTAGTACTCCAATTTAGTTTACCTACGAACCAAAGTTTGTGTGATGAACTTTTTGTTTATGCAGACTCAAAGAGATTGATGAAATAGACTAACTAAAAGTAATTTGTAATCACAAAAGTTTTCAAATGGTAAAATGAAATGGAAGTATTTATAGACCAAAATGTGTTTATTTCGAATAAGTGAAAGTTTGTTCAGAGTAGCCACATGAACCAAAGTACACAACTTTCAGACAAAAAAGATCATGTATAGCTGACCAAGTATAAATTCTTCTGAATTTAGACCCTTAAGTGAGTGATTTTTATATCCCGAATAAGGTAATTGAACCATTTTTATTCCATATCATTGCCATTGACTGTTTCTAACAACTTCCCCGAGTTTCGTGTATTTCTGATGAATTTTGTTAGGAATGGAGTGCAAGAAAGAGAGAAAGAAACCGGAAGAAAGAAACAGAAGAAAGGAAGAAAAGTCAAAGGGAAAAAACGTAAAGTTATACCCAGAGTTCGAATTCGACACCTAAAGGGAAGTTGAAGAGCTTGATTTCACAAGAGCATCGGAAGAAACGACACGCAAATCGGAGCTCGAGATCAAAAGTTATGGCCAGTCAAAGAAGAAAAGGAAAAAGTCAACCTGGAAGAAATCGGACCGATCCGGTATATATCCGGACCGATCCGAAATGACCCAAGTCCAGTAGACCCCGGATGGATGACAAATCGATGACAGCAGAACCGATCCGGTGGGTACCGGACCGATCCGATAGAATAAAAAAAGAACCGATCCGGTGGCTGAAAAATGGACCGATCCGAGGGATATCCGGATCGGTCCGATCATGCGAAATCCTGACATTTATTATGAAGATTTCGATGTGCATAGCTGGTGAAATCTTGAGCAACAAGCAATTTTGGCTGTCAAATTCGTACTACTTGGTGCTATAAAAACCCATGCCCTACCTCATTCTAGGGAGATTTTTAAAGAGAGAGAGCAATTCAGAAGTTAGGAAATTTTCATTTTCTTGGGTAGGAGTTTTCATAAACCCTAGTTTCTAAGGTTGAGAGAGACAAAATTTCTGCATTCAAAGTCTTTTCCTATTGCTGAATACAAGTATAACACTTCCATTCTCTTATTTGGTATCTATGTTAGTTAAATTTCAATTGTATTGCAAATTATTTCCAATGTTTGGTAGGTCTATACTTCTGTGTATGAATTTGTCTTCTAATCAAATCATGTCTAGCTAAATTCTTAAGGGCTGGGGTACATGAACTCACTCCGAGGCAAATTACTTATGTAGAAAATAAAGGGTAAATTAAATATTGACCGAATCGTGGAAGGAAATTACATGAACATGCCAATCTTTTAATCTCTCTTGCCCTAGGTACTTGAGATGTTTAAGAACGTTTTGCAAGTGTAATTGTCCATTCACCGCTTTATATTTACCTTTGATTTCATATGGTGAGGGATAGATCCTTCATATATGTAATGCTTAGGATTTATAAAGATTGGATTTAGTTAAGAATTTTAATTTACATTTCTAGTATTCTACACGGTAATTCGTTAAGGTTTGAGGGATTGTACCCTACCCTATTTTCTCTTATTTTTCAATCTAATTTCTCCACAATTTTTTTAGGGTTTTCTTTTCTTTGAGTATATTTTATTCCAATTGCAATTTCTCATCATCAATCATCTTTATATTTCTTTGGAGGAATCATTTCACGATTTAATAACTTCTCCTACAAAAGTGCCAATTTTTGATCCCTGTGGAGACGATCCCGACTTGTCGGATTATTACTAACGCGACAGGCTTGCACTTGAGCCTATAGAAAACGCACTTTTGAGACAAATTCTTAGTCGCGTCAATAGCCATTTAATAAGATATTTTCGGATAAAAATAACTGCCAAGTCAGTTAAAAAATAACCGTTTACAAATTTTCCCAAACGGGACGGTTAAATTGTGCATTGGGTCAAAATTAAAGCCCAATTAGTTCAAAAAATTAATTTCAAACATGCCCAATTCAATAGAAAAATTAAGAATAAAATTAAATAAAAAATGGCCCAAAAATAAAGGACAAGACCAACGGACCTATACACGGGCTAAGGCATGCGATGGCGAGCGTGTGGGATTTTGGGCCAAGTCCAAACCATGCATAGTATAGCCTTAAGGTCATCTCATGAGTAGATATATACTCATTTTTCTTCTAATTTTTTTATGTGGGTCTAACCCACTTCACCCAACTAAACACTACTTCACCCATGTAATACCCCATACTTTTGCTATTATTTTATTTTCACGTATGGATTAAATTATTAATTTAATTGAGAAACTAAATTGGTTTCGATAGATATTAATTATCCGGTTTAGGGTTAATAGTCAAAATTAAAATTATTTACTCACGTGGAATAAGTAAATAGCGATGCGAATTATCATATTATCATTTAATGAGTGAAAAGCGACGAATTATTATATTATGTCGTTAGAGAGTAAAATGACGAATTTAAATGGTTTATGGGAAAGTGTACCGTACGCATGTGTCGGGTCTGATTAATGAGATGATGGTATATTTTGAGTTCGATGACTAATATGGCCTTTTTGAGTACACCGGTGATCCAAAATGGGTCGAAATAGTTCAGAAGGTACTCGAGATTTATAATTGGGTTCCGCGGGCTTTTTAGACACAATATGGCTCGTATGGGGGTATGGTCATCTTTTTACCCTTATGGATTCACTTAAATAGGGTTGTAAACGAATTGGGTCTATATCGGTTAAGGGTATATCCATATTTGATCCGAATATTTTTTTAGCGGATCGTGTCTTACCCGATTACCTGTTGGGTCCCAGTAAATGGATCCAAACCCGAATCCATTAAAGACCCGGAAACCCGACCCGAATACCCGACCCAATACTTCATCATTAATATACTTTTGACAGCAAACATAATTCTTCACCATTTGACAGCAAATATAATTTTTCACCATTATTATTTTATTTACGAATTTTATGTTTTATAAAAGATAATACCTATAAATTTCATATTCTACTAAAAAACCTTTACACTGTAATAAACTTATCTGTGAAACAGATCTAAAACCCAAGATCCAAACAGATTTAAAATCGTTAACAATCTTGGATAAATCGATAAGGAGAAACCAAAATTCCAAAATGGATTTGTGAACCGAGATGGAGAAATCGAGATCTAACTTTTAACAGTCCAATCGATATGGAGATATGGAAAACCGTATAGAGAAACAGAGATCTAATCGAGATGGAGAGATGGAGAAAATGTATGGAGAGATGGAGATGAGATAGAGCAGACCAAGTTTTGGAGTTGGAGAGAGAAATGGTTGCAATGAGATAAAAATAGGAATGAGATGGTTTTAAGGTTAAAGTCTCTTAACTAAGAGACTAGGACGACTAAAATCTAATATATATATATATATATACACACACATACACACACACACATAGAGAGAGAGAGAGTGTGTGTGTTTTATGTATATATATAATATTATATATAAATATATATATATATATATATATATATATATATTTGCTATTTTATATATGTACACATTCGAGTCGGGTCCTTATCGGACCGGATGTATATATATCTAGACCCGGTCCATTAACTAATCGAGAAAATGTTTCTATAAATTTTGCTCAGATCCATTAATTCTGGTTGGGTCTGGGTGCAGACTCAGTCCATTGACAACCCTACACCTAAATACGGAATTAGGGTTTAATTAAGAGGTATTTAAGTATTAGTGTGGAAATAAAAACATCATTTCAGCCTTTGATTAGTGAGGGATTAAGGGAGCAATCAAAGAGAAGATAAAAGAGAAGAAAAAGAGAGAAGGAGAGCTTGGAGAGGAAAGGAAGTGGTGTCTCCGAAAATTAAATCATCTATACGTGTTAAGCTTCAAATTTGAATCCATGAAGGCACGTATTTACTTGCTTTAGAGTTGCGATTTTCTCTTGATAATTATGTTCATAGTTAATTAGTAAATAAATATAGGAATTTAAGATGAAATTTTTGGGATTAATTGAGAAGAATTGGTTTGTGTTTAACCTATGATCATGATTGAGAATTAATAAGGGAGAAATTCATAATTTAAATCTAGGAATATGACTATGAATATGGAGAACATTGATAGGGTGTTAGATCAATGAATTTCAAAGATTGATTAATTTAAAATTAAGTAAATTGAATCAATAATTAGGAATCCTTGAGATTTAATGTTGGATTCAGGTTTAGATCGGGCTTAAAATACTTATGGGTGATTGTGTATTGGTTTGGGGATCTAAATTTATGGTTTTAAAAGGATTGATACCTCCCGTGGTGACAATTATTATGCAACACAAATAAATATGAAATAGGTAACAACCAAGAAAAGATAAATAAAATGCCAATCACACAACAACGGGTATACGTGGTTCAGCAAAGATGTGCCTACGTCCACGGTGGTTCAGTCAGTGTTATTTCTCTATATTCTGAAGAATAAGTACAGAGAATACAACTTGTCCTTTGCCCCGGACTTAGGATTTAATTTATACATGTATATGTTGGTTAGTGGGGGTGATGGGTTCCTCCTTATTAGCCATCTCCCCTGTAACTTTCTTACATGGGATCGCGCTTCCCCACAACTTCTCTTCATGGGATCGTGGAGTAATCGAATCAATACAAAAGGTGATGGGCCTGGGCTTTGGGCCCCTAAGGCGAGGCTACTTGTCCAGGCCTATAATGCTAAATTCAAGGTACCCACAATTGCCCCTAAATTTATTGGGCCATTTCTATGGGTCCAATGAATTTAAATGATCAGCTATTATGGTTGATTTCTTTGAAAACTGTGACGTTGCTTTGGCGGCACCCGCTTCGCTATCCGTGCGCTATGATTAGAGTTGAAGGCTTGTTGGAATAAGGCACATTTCTTTTCGTCGCTTCAGCTTTTCCAGCAATCTTCTATCTTCTGAGAACTCTTACGCTTTGTACCTTCTGTTTTCGATCTCTACTTTCGTTGCTTCTTCGCCATTTGACCTGATCTTCTGTCTTGTAAGTCTCTCGTGCTCTTTGCATTTTATCTTTGGTTTGTAGTTTTTCTTGTATTTTTCCAATGGCGAAGATTGGAAATAGGTCAGTAACTGAGTTTAGAAAATTCTACAGTATTCCTGAGTGGGTAGAGATTGAGTGTTGTGCCTCGCCTCCTAGGAATATTAGGGATATAGAGGATGCACATTGGATTCACGTCCTGTTGCTCTCCCAGGGGGGACTTACCTTTCCCCCTAATGATCTGTTTCTGCACTTCTTTAGCTATTTTAGTATTGTGCTTGCACAATGTTCGCCCAACGTATGGAAAATAGTGAACGGCGTGCATAGGATAAATCAATTGTATGGCACAAGGTTAGGGCTTGCCGAGGTCTGCTTTTGTTACTCATTTTCTCGAATGAGTTCAGGTGTTCTGTACCTTAAGGCTAGGAGCCCTGATAGGGTATTGGTAGTAAATTTACCTGATTCCCATAAGGACTACTGGCAAGAAGGTTTTCTTGTTAGGAATTGGCAACTTTCCCCCCAATTTGAAGGGTCGAGGTCTGAGAGGTTCACTGTTCCCTTTTATGGGGAAGAATATATAAGTAGATGTCAGATTATTGTTTCAACCTTTGCTGACTTGTGATTTTTCTAACCTCTCCTTGCGTTTTCTTTCACAGCGAGGACAAAGAACTTGGAGCCTGCTCTCAGCGAGGTTCGTATCTCGGAACTGGTGAAAGCTTGGAACATCAAGGAACCTTTGGGTGACGGCGAGCATCCTAGGTCTGCTGCTTTTCTGCTTGAATACAAGAACACAAGCTCCAGCTTCATAGCCTGACCTGTGGATAGTGTTCCAGACTTTGACTCTTCCGAAGAGATTTCGGCTGAGCCCATCCATTTGGACGAAGAAGAGAGCAACTCGGAGAGTGAGCCTGTAGGCATTGTGAGTAATTTGGGTGCAGGCAGTGCTGACAGTAGCAGTTCTTCTGAAGGGGATTCCGAGGCTCAAGACTCGTCGAGCACTACCAGCAGTTCTGGTGAAGAGATGCCTCCCAGGAAGAATTTAATCAGAGATGATGATGATGATGATGATGTGCTTCTTGCACAAAGGTCCAAGAAATCGAAGACTGCCTCCGGGGCCATAGCTACTGGTTCTCGGCCTTCTTCTCAGGAGCAAGAGAAGAAGAAGAGAGAGGTGGAGCAGGAGAAAGAGAGAGAGAAGAAAAATGAGGAGGAGAGGAAGAAGGTGGAAGAGAAGAAGAAGGTGGAGGAGAGAAAGAGAAGGGAGAGAGAAAAAGAGGAGGAGAGGAGGAAGATGGAATTGAGGACCAAAACTGGTCAAGCCCTGGTCCCAGTGTCTGCCTTGCCTGAGGGGGCTTCGGTGGCCACCTCTCCTCAGCTTGCCCCTGCGCTGCTCGAGAGAGCAGTCCTCCCTGCAGATCATGAGAGGGCGTTGGGGTCCGATCAACTGGCTTTGCAAGCTAGCCAGAGGCTTGCCTTGGTAAGGTTCCCTTCTAATTCTTAATTTCTTTTAACAAATTTTGATGGTTTCTTCTTCTTGATCCCTTCCTTGTTCTTTGCAGTTTGTGACCGATTTCGCTGTGATTTATCGCTCTCGCGATGAGCTGATGAGAAGGAATGGCGAGCTGGAGCAGCAAAAATCTATCCTGGTAGCCAGGGGGTCTCAGCTAGAGGCCAATCTGAAGGCTGCTGATGCAGTTTGAGCTTCATCTGACTTGGCTCTTGTTAATTCTGCTCGCGAGAGAGATGATGCGATTAGGGAGCTTGGGGAGCTGAGGAAGGCGTATGACCTGGTGTGCTCGAGCAAGCTAGACCTTACAGAGAAGAACAGGGTTTTGACCGAGCAACTGGAGGCGGAGAAAGCCCAGACAGCCACTCTTAAGGAAGATTCATACAACTCTGGCTGGGCTGCTGCGTATGAGGACGCCGAGGTTCAGATAGGCTATATCAGCCGTCTGAACTTCAAGAAAGGGTGGAATAAGGCTCTCGTGGCTGCTGGGGTGGACGTTGCATCCCCACTCTTTGACGAGCATTATCCAGGGCCAAAGCCAGTCGTGGATGAGGACCCAGCCCCAACTGCTGAAGGCACTGATCCTGTCTCTCAGGCGACTTCTACTGATGCTCCTTTGGTCGAGAGGACAGGGGACACCCCTGCAGAGGGTAATGCCCCTGCTGATGCTGATAAGGATAAGGGACCATCCGCCTCTGGGCCACCCGAGGTTGCTAATTGATAGGGCTTCTTTGTAATTTTTTTTCTTTTTTTTGATATGATGTAACCTCGTTCATTATCAATGAAAAGACTTTATTTTTGTTTATGCTGATCTCTTTCTTTTCTTTTTCTTTTACTTGTAGTTGGTTGATGTGGATGACTATATTCCTGTTACCTCCCAACTAGGTAGGACTCTTGGACCTAATGCAAGCCCTGCAGTTCGCCAGGCCTTTGCTAGGCTTTGCAGGTTTGCTAAGTCAAGGAACCAGAAATATAAGGATCAGTCCGAGCTAGTGGCCAAGTTGAAGGACAGGCTCCAGGAAATGGAAGAGATCGGTACTTCAGTGCAAGAAGAAGTTAGCAAGCTGAGAGCGAAGTTACTGGAGGCCACCGAGATCAACCAAGTTGGGGAGTTTCTGCAGCGGGAGAATGAAGACCTGAGGCGGGAGGTCTCGAAGCTTAAGGGGCATTCGCCGAGCATCGTTTCGGCAGTCCTACAAGGCTCCTCTTCATCGCGAGCTACTCGGCCTCCCCTCCCTCGTGCTGGTAGGAGTGCCAGGGGTAGAAATAGGGAAGTCGAGGAACAGCGTGAGAGGGAAATGGAGGAGCTGCGCGGCGATGTTCGGCGAGCTTATGTGACTGCTGTTGGGCTCCAGAGGGACGTTACCCGACTGCGGCATCTATTCAAGAAGGGCCCTCGCCAAGTGTGGTCTGATGGCTATGATCAGGGCTGGCTGGATGCTCCCACAAGATTATCAGAGTTCGAGGAGCTCTCCTTCATCAGGGGGTGGTTGAGTGCTCTCAAAGAGCTGCAGGTCCCGAGGAACTCGACGTTGTGGTATCGACACGAGATGTCCTCCTCTACTCTGATGCCTAATCCATTCAGGCGGGATGATCGATGGATCCCCATCGATGCTATTCCCCAGCGACTATTGGAGTTGGACGCAAATGAGGTCGTGGAGGAGCTCGCTCCTGCTCCTGATGATGGAAGGAGAGCTAAAGTTGCTGACTATCTTGCTCAGAGGCTTCCACCTCCTTGAGATTTTGTTTTTTAATAATTGTAAATGCTTTGGGCGAGCTTCGCCGACTAAACATGTACTATTATTGTTTGTAAATATAAAAGATTAATGGAAAGTTCGAGTTTTGGGCGATTTTGCCGACTAAACGTGTTCATCCAATCCTTTTATATTTTTTCAGCTTCACAATCCTTTTTATCTTGTCATGTGAGTGTCCGCCCAGTCCAGTATTAAGAATACCATTGTGCCCTTCCTTTACCTTTTAGGTCGTGTCGTCACACTCCCTTAGGCCTAAGTAGGGCAATTGGTGAGGACACACCTGGTATTGGATGTCTTCATCCGGTCAGGATTTTGTTCAACCAAAGTAGGTTTGATGCCTAAGGATACTCTGTAGGGCTTCATGTATTGCCATGGGCAATGCTAAGAGGTCTGTCGTGCTTTATGACGATGACCTGAGGAGGGGTGTTCCCCTGCTGTGTCAACCATTATGCCTGTGATTTGAAAAGGATGTGCAATAAGATGTAATTATTATTTTTTAGAGAGTGATCAACTGAAAGATTTTTACTGGTGAATTGAGAAATGAACTGTCCTTTCACATAGTGAGTACAATAAAAGATCTAACAATAGAACTCCTAAAAATATAATTTCTTGAGATTATCTGCGTTCCATGCTCGTGGTATCTCTCTGCCCTCCATTGTTTTCAAATGATAGGCACCTCGCAGGTCGTCTCTAATTATCTTATAAGGTCCTTCCCAGTTCGGGCCCAATTTACCGTCTGATGGCTTCACTGTGTTGCCCAGGACCTTTCTTAGAACATAGTCCCCAACTTTGAATTTCCTCGGATTGACCCTTTTGCTGTAGTGATTCGCGGGTTGTTGCTGGTAGCTTGCTAGTTTTACTAAGGCAAGTTCCCTGCGCTCGTCAGCCAGGTCGAGTTCGGCGAGCAAAGTCTGATCGTTCTGGCCTGCTCGACAACGTCGGATCTCATTGTAGGCAATCCTGCTTCTAGTGGGATGACCGCCTCCATACCATATGCTAGTGAGAATGGCGTTTCTCTTGTGGCTCGCCTAGGAGTCGTTCTGTACGCCCATAGGATATGCGATAGCTCGGTTGTCCATGCGCCTTTGGCTCGCTCTAACCGCTTCTTTAATCCAGCGATCACTGTCTTGTTGGAAGCCTCAGCTTGTCCGTTGCTTTGAGGGTAGGCCACCGAGCTGAAGTGGTGCCTGATCCCGTGTTTGTCGCAGAAGTCTTGAAAAGGGCCACTCTCGAACTGTGTTCCATTGTCAGTGATGATGGTTCTGGGGATCCCGAATCGAGTGATTATATTTCTCCATATGAACCTCATCATGTCAGCATCTCGGATGTTCGCCAGTGGTTCTGCCTCGATCTACTTGGTAAAGTAATCAGTTGCAACCAACAGGTATTTGCGATTGCCGGCAGCGGTGGGCAGTGGTCCCACGATGTCCATTCCCCACTGGGCGAACGGCCAGGGACTGGTCAGGGATTTTAATTCGCTGGCGGGCTGGTGGACCATGGGAGCGTGAAGTTGGCATTTTAGGCATTTGCGGACATATAGCGCGGAGTCCTTTTGCATGTATGGCCACCAGTAACCTTCTTTCATTGCTCGAAAGGCTAGAGACCTTCCTCCGACGTGACTTCCACAGGTTCCTTCGTGAAGCTCGTGAAGTTCTGCTTTGACATCGCCGGGGTGGACGCATCTAAGGTAGGGGCCGGAGAAAGATCTTTTATACAATTTGCCACCTGTGGATAAGTGAAAGCGAGTAGCTTTGACTCTTATCTGGTGGGCAGTTCTCTTATCCTCTGGGAGCATTCCTCTCTTTAAATAATCTCTCAATGGATCCATCCAGCTGGGGGCTGATTCCAATTGGAGTATTGGTTTTGCTTTTGTCAGTTCGCAGTTGGGGTAAATGCTTGGGCAACTGAGGAAATCGATAGGGATGATCCTTTTAAGGCTAGAGTCAACTGCCGAGCTCAGGGCTGCTAAGGCGTCAGCGTGGCTATTTTGCCCCCTGGGAAACTGTTGGATATTGATCTCTTCAAAGTTCGTCATTAAGTTTTTTACCAAGGAGAGGTAGGCTGCCATTCTCTCATCCTTTGCGTTATAGTCTCCACTTATCTGATTGAAAACTAGTTGCGAATCTCCGAATACCTGCAAATGCTTTGCTCCCAGAGTTTGCGCCCTTTGGAGACCTGCTATCAAGGCTTCGTATTCTGCTTCGTTGTTGGAGGCTGCAAATCCCAGCCTTATTCCTTGCTCGAGGACTGTATTTTCTGGAGTGATGAGAATAATTCCTACTCCTGCCCCCTTTGAGTTGGAGGCTCCATCAACGAATAGTTTCCAGCCTTTCCTTGTAGCCTGGTTATTTTGTTTTGTTGGCTTAGGCTGGTCGAGAGGTTCTTCGCCTGTGAATTCAGCTATGAAATCAACAAGGATTTGACCCTTGATAGCTGTCCTTGGTTGAAATTGGATGTCAAATCGGCCGAGCTCAACTGACCATTTAGACAGTCTGCTCGATAAATCCGCCTTCCTTAGGACAGCCTTGAGGGGGTGTGATGTAAGGACGCTGATCGTATGAGCTTCGAAGTAATGCTTCAGTTTCCTCGAGGCCATTACTAGGGCGAATGAGAGCTTTTCTAATGGTAGGTAGCGCTGCTCGGCATCTAATAAGGTTTTGCTCGCGTAATAGATTGGATGTTGAATCCCTGTAACTTCACACATTAGCGCTGAGCTGACAGTATGGCTGGATACAGAGAGGTAGAGGTACAAAGAGTCCATTTGTTGTGGTATGACAAGCAGTGGTGGGGAGCTTAGGTAGGCCTTGAGCTCGTCTAACGCTCGTGAGCAACCTGGGGTCCATTCTACTGTTTTGCTGCCTTTTAAGAGTTGGAAGAAGGGCTTGCATCTCTCGGAGGATTTAGAAATGAAACGATTTAGAGCAGCGAGCATTCTAGTGAGCTTCTGTACATCTCGGACTGTGCGAGGAGGTTGCACTCTCTTGATTGCATCAATCTGGTCCGGATTAGCCTCTATGCCTCGCTTGCTGACCAAATACCCAAGAAACTTTCCTGACTGGACACCGAAGGAACACTTGCTCGCGTTGAGTTTCATTCGGTACTTCCTGAGGATTTCGAAGGTACTTGATAGGTCCGAGAGGTGATTTTCCTTCTCCTTGCTCTTGACGAGCATGTCGTCGATGTAGACCTCCATTGTGTTTCCCATTTGATTTTTGAACATTTTGGTAACTAGCCGCTGATAGGTTGCCCCTGCATTTTTTAGCCCAAAAGGCATGACCTTGTAACAGTATAAACCAATCGTCGTGATAAACGCCGTTTTGTCCTGATCTGGGGCATACAGGGGAATCTGGTGATATCCTGAGTATGCGTCCAGGAAACTCATTCGTTCGTGAGCTGCGGTGGCGTCTACTAGTTTGTCTATTTTCGGAAGAGGGAAGCTATCCTTGGGGCAGGCTTTGTTGAGGTCAGTGAAGTCTATGCAAACTCTCCACTTCCCGTTACTTTTTGGAACTACCACTGGGTTGGATAACCATTTGGGGAATTGCACTTCCCGTATGGACCCTGCATCCAGCAGTTTTTCGACTTCTTTTTCTATTGCTCTGGCTTTCTCGGGAGCAGTTCGTCGTGCCTTCTGCGCTATCGGCTTGAATGTGGGATTGACGTGCAACCGATGGCACACCATATTGGGATCGATTCCTGGCAGCTCATAGGGTTCCCAAGCGAAAACATCTATGTTTCTTCTGAGTAAGGTTAACAAATCCTTTTGCTCTTGGTCAGTGAGTGAGGTCCCGATCAGGAAGACTCTGCTGTTGTCGCCTTCTTTAGCAATCACTTCTACCAGGTCCTCTACAACACGCTCGGAGGGGAGGAGCCTGGTCTCTTCCACTCCGGGCCTTCCATATTTTAATTTCTATTTGGAAGGGATTGCACCTTCCTCCATTTTCTCTCTGGTTTGAACGACTCTTTTCTCTGGCTTTGGTCGGATGGCCGCTATGAAGCACTTTCTCGCCATCGCCTGGTCGCCATGTATCTCCATCACTCCCCTCTCGGTGACATATTTGAGTTTCTGGTGGTAGGTCGAGGAGACTGCCTTCATTGCATGAAGCCATCCCCTGCCGAGGATGGCTTGATACGGTGAATCGATGTCGACCACCAAGAATTCGATCATTTTGGAAACATTTCCAGCGAGCACTGGCAGTACTATCTTGCCCAGAGGCATGGTCATCTTCCCAGCGAAGCCGACCAGAGGGACAGTGGTTCCCTTTAGGTCGGCGATGTTCAACTTCAATTTCCTGAACAGGTCGATGTACATTAATTCGGATGAGCTCCCTTGATCGACGAGCAACCTGTCGATATCAAATTTGGCTATCCTGAGTGTAATGACTAAGGCATCGTGATGTGGGGTCCTTACTCCCACAAGATCTTCATTCATGAAAACAATATGCTTGTTGTAGTTGATGTCCTCTGCTCGCCGACGTTTTCCTGCCTGTGATTTTGCTGGATCAATCTGAAAATCTTGCATCACCGCTGTCAGCTTCTTTACCTCCATTCGAGCTGAGTTACCCTGGATTTGCTTAACATCGGATACTCCGTGGATTACTGCGAATTCGTGTCCGGCGTCGTCTTCCAATACGTTGTCGGGTTTTGCCTCCTTGTGGACAGTCACTCTCTCTACCTTCTTTTCCACAAAGTCATTCAAATGTCCGGATTGGGCCAACTCCTCAAGGTGGGACTTAAGAGCCTTGCAGTGCTCGGTCTTATGCCCTCCCTCTTTGTGGAAAGTGCATCTTAATGCATTGTTTCTTTTCGAGGGGTCTCCTCCCATTTTTCGGGGCCATTTGACGAACGACTCATCCTTGATCTTCACGAGAATTTTGTAAATTGGTTCTTTGAAGACGGTGTTGACCGCCTGGAACGATTTTGCAACGTCAGGTTTCCCTCCGCTTTTGGAGCCATTCTTGCCCCCACTCTTTCCTCCTTTTCACTGGTTCTCAACTTTCTCACTTCCCTTAGTAGTGAGCTTGGCTCGACCGTTTTCTCCTATATTAAGGCGGGTGACATCTTCCACCTTTGCGTATTTCTCAATCCGGGCCATGAGGTCGTCAATGGTCGTAGCTTCCTTCTTTGTCAAGGGCTGGTAAAGGAGGGAAGAGCTAGGTAGCCCAATTTTGAATGAAGCTACTGCCACTTCTTCCGCGCAGTCCTCGACCTCGTAGAATAACTCCTAGTACCTCTTCGCGTAGTCTCGGAGTGTTTCCTGAGGTGTTTTCTTCATTGTTAATAGAGCATCCATCCTTTTGGGGTGGGAGCTGCTAGTGATGAACCGGGCCGTAAAGAGCTCGGCCAGGGATTTGAAATTTCTGATGGATCGATGAGGGAGTTTCTCGAACCATTTTTAGGCCACGTCATGAAGGCTCGAGGGGAAAATACGGCACATCAGTGCATCTCGGTGATTCCAGAGAGTCATAGCCTGCCGGTACTGCCTGACATGATCAATGGGATCAGTCTTCCCGTCGTAAATCTTGAACCTTGGAATGGCAAACTTTTTGGGAGCCTCTTCTTCTTCAATTTCCCTCATGAAGGGTGATTTCATCTGGGTCTTGAGGGCTCTCCTGGCGAGTTCTCTGGTCGACCTGGTACCGCGGTGAGCTGGATGTTGGTCCATTTCTCTGCGGACCAGGTTTCGTATGTTGTCGTTGCTGCGAGCAGGGCTCTGGTAGCGGTGAGCTTTTCTTAGTTGTTCACGGAGGTCGTCGTCTGAGTCGCCACCTTCGTACCCTTGATATTGCCGCCTAGGGCTCCTTCCTCGTCTGCGATATTTGCTCGCCTGAGGGCTAGGAGTGCGATAGGGGCGTCTCCTGGTATCAGGACGTAGTTCCTTCTCCAATTTTTCTAGTCTTCTTTTCAAGCGAGCATTCTCAGCCTCATATCTGCGAGAAGACTCCCTCTGCTCGTGGAGCCTTGCCTCGTATGCATCGATCAACCTGGATATCTGCGTGGACCTTGCTGGTCCTTGACTCTCTTCTGAGGCTGGCCTTTCTAAGCGAGCCCCTTGATCTGAACGTCGGACTTCAGACCTAATCCTGCGAGGAGCAGGTGGCTCCTGAATATCTCCTGCTTGAGGAGCGTTGCTGCAGTGACCAGACATCTTAGATTTTTTCTCGGCGTGGGCTCTTCTCAGGGAAAGATAAACACTTCCCACAGATGGCGCCAATTGTGGTGACAATTATTATGCAACACAAATAAATATGAAAGAGGTAACAACCAAGAAAAGATAAATAAAATGCCAATCACACAACAACGGGTATACGTGGTTCAACAAAGATGTGCCTACGTCCACGGTGGTTCAGTAAGTGTTATTTCTCTATATTCTGAAGAATAAGTACAGAGAACACAACTTGTCCTTTGCCCCAGACTTAGGGTTTAATTTATACATGTATATGTTGGTTAGTGGGGGTGATGGGTTCCTCCTTATTAGCCATCTCCCCTGTAACTTTCTTACATGGGATCGCGCTTCCCCACAACTTCTCTTCATGGGATCGTGGAGTAATCGGATCAATACAAAAGGTGATGGGCCTGGGCTTTGGGCCCCTAAGGCGAGGCTACTCGTCCAGGCCTATAATGCTAAATTCAGGGTACCCACACCTCCATTCACGGGTTTAGGAGTTAAAAATACGAGGTTAAAAATCGAACCGGTTTGTTAGGGGTAGCGAATCGATTCTCTTAGCCGAATCAGTTCCGTCTGTCGGAGAACTTATTCAACTTACTAGTTTGTCCATATTTTTATTATGCGTTGTTTTAACCCGTTATCATTAGGTAAATGGGTGTATGGGTATCCAGGGTAATTGGGATTTCCTTGGAACATTGTCAGGGGTTGGTGCATGCTTTAGGCTAATCATTAATTGGATTCGAGCGAGGTGAATCGGGTAACAAGTGAGTGAACACTTAATTGGAAATTGAGAAGTGAGTTCAGATTTCAGGATTAGTAAACTAGCACGCTATGAGATTTTTGTACGATATATGTATATATACGTATTGTGGGTTACTTATATATGTGTGTGATTATTTGTCTATTTATTTGAAACAAACCTACTCGGTAGTGCTATCGTTAGGAGGTTGCGCGTAGTGGGCAGTCCACCCTAGCATTGAACAGCAGGTGTTGAAGTCATAGCAATGTTGCATGGCCACAATCCATGTGTGAGGATAGGCGTTGGTTTGTATATCTATTTGGTGCGATGTGGCATGGTCGCTACCCCTGGACTTCTGTTTATGACCGCCTCTGTTTGTTTGTGTTTACGTTTAGATTCGGTTGTGAGATTCTGACCCGATGGCCTAGTTGTGTTACATGGTATACCTGAAGCCCGATAGCACATGAGAATTGCATCGACGATATCCTGCTCTGGAGATGTGATATATACGTATATAAGGAGTGATATATGTGTATGTGTATATGGGATAGTGTGTGAATATCTATTTATAGCATGTGTGTAGCTATGCATATATTTATGAAAATGTACCAAGTGAATGTAGTACATATTAGCTAATGGTGATTGTTAGCGGCATCGCTACGTTAGCGGTTGAAAATGAGATTTCCTTAACTTATATGCTCCGATACCAATATGAGAATGTGATTTCTTAGAATATATGCTTTGATACCCCAATTTTAAAATCCTAAATATAAAAGATAGTTCACACAATATACCACACTTAAAATTTCATCCAAATTTAACAATTAAGGTTCCCAAATTTTAATTTTCACAAAATTAAAATTAAACTCAACTTAAACAAATAAATATTTGGATTTACACTTAAACACATGTTTAATCCAATTCAAGTTCAAATTATGCCAAAGAAACTAAAGCATACATTGTGCCAAATTAAATATAGCAACTTGAATTATATTAAATTAAACTTACCCAAAATATTAAATTAACACCAATTTAAGTAAAGGTTGTGATTAAACCGATTTTTATCTTGTTACCCCTAAGCATGCATCTACGTGATGAATTTTCAAGATAAAAATAAACATACCACAACACCACTATGCACTAGGAAAATTCACAACAGGAAAAACCTCGGACGACCCAACCTCATATCCACTAGGTATGGTTTTACATAAACAAGACAAAAGACTTACTTCCTCGGCTTGCCTCTCTCTTAAGCCTTGGCGCTTCTTCTTGTTTCTACCTCCGCCTAGTTGATAACTCCTGAATCCACTGCAATCTCGGAATCCACTAATGGGGAGAAACAACCGTCAAGAAGTACGAAGGCCTTTTCAATGTATGCACACCATGAATCTTCAATAAATCAGACTCCTCTTTTGTAAACTTATCTTTTTGGGATGAGAAAAAAATACCCGGTGCCAACAATGGTGATCTCAAAGCATATATATGTTTATGACTTGGATCAAAACAAGCATTGGGTGTAAAAACTTGGTTTTGTTCTAAATATTAAATCATTTGATTAACAAACACCAAGGAGACTTTTTGATAAAGATTTTTGTTCTCTAAAGTATTTGGAAAGTATGAAAAATTCTTGCTAAAAATGTTGTTCCCACACATATTAAAGCTGGTAAAAAGATAGAGGGGAAATAGGAGGTTAAAATTAAAAACTGGTGAAACTGCCAAAAATCGCTCAGGTCATTCGAATGACATGGTTCAAACGAGATTACTAACGAAAATTCAGTGATAAAAGTCATTAGATATGTCGTTAGAATGAAACTTTTAACGAGAAAATAGAAAAAATCTCATTAGATATGTCGTTCAAATGAGAAAAACTTGTCGTTCAAATGACATTTTAGAAAATCTAAAAATGTTTTTTAAGCCCAAAAACTTTTATGCAAAGTTTTAAAATGATTTTCTAAGAAAAACAAAAATTCGTTATGCAAAAGTTTTATAAAAAGACACCCATAAAAAATATCCAAGTCTCTCTCTATTAAATTCATTCATACCTTTAGAGACATTGGAAATAATGAAATGTTGATGACATAAAAGCTTGGCACATAAATTGGCAATAATGTAAACTACAAACTCTTGGCCGCTTCGTCTTTAACTCAAACGTTATAAGCTTGAAAGGATATTACAAACTACTATCTTATAACTCAATTAGTTTTGTACGGAATTAAGCTAACACTACAAATTGACTCAATTAGAAATTTACCCTTACAAATCTCCCCCCTTCGCTATTCCGGGACAAGACCCAAAATAAAAATCTTATGGGCCGTCAAGGTCTTCTAAAAAGCACAAACCCTCCCAAATTAAAAAAATTATAGACATTTGACTAGACACGTGGGATGAAATGCTTTGTCGCTTTAAAAGGTTGCCACTAAGGATGAAACCCTGCACACTTAAACACAACATCAAACGCATAGGGAATATAAAAAGATAAATGACATTATTAAATACACCCTTTTTGACTAGAATGACCTACTTAAGAAAAGCCGCACATCTCCCCCCTAAGTTAGATATCCCAAATTAAAAGGTTTAGATACCATTTCTCCCCCTTTTTTTTTCATGAATAGACAAATGTTAAGATGCATTAAATAACCTATTTCTCCCCAATTAAATCAAATATTCCCCCTAAATGAAACAATGGATATGAATAATGGAAAAAATAAGTATATCATGCAATGGTGAATAAAGTGATAAGAATAATAAATCACGTGGCATGAGAAACAACTAATCCAACACAGAGATTAATAAATACCAACTATGATGCAATAGAAAAACGATATCAAATAGAATAATGTAATATAAGCAAGAGATATCAATCACAATAAGAAGAATATATATTTCAATATGAATCATACATGGACTTGATAGCAAGGCAAAGACTCAAAAATAAAAGAAATACTGTATATATATACACAAAAGATACCAATAACGTACATGCACATATATATAGGTATAAACACCACATATGACACAAAATACATTAAGATTTCCACACTCATATGACAAAAATGTGTCTAATTAACATGTGATAAACGGTAGTGAAGGTGTGTGAGCTAGCAACAAAAGAATTAAGACCCAATCACTTAAACATGTTCACAAAGTTCTTATTTGAATGCAAAACTTTATCAACATAGATATAGCCTCATGTGACAATATAAAGTGAACTCAATGAACAAACATACACAAGGAACACAAGCCTAGAATTTTGATGATTCTACAAACCAATAGAGTCATGATAAAATAAGCATAACTAGGATACATTGTCATTGTGCAAACCCATTGATATATTCATCCAAACTACCTCAAATATAATAATATTTTCTTTTATTTTGAATGATCATATCAAACTCAACTACTTTAGCCTTAACAAATTTTAATAATGCCACATTTTTAGGCCATATTTTAATGATGGCTATTCATGCCAAGTAATTTTTTCTTTTGCATACCGATTCTATTGATAAATAACTACACCGGATTGATATGTTTCTATTTTTTTTAAATCTGGGCAACGGTTCTTACATGCAAAAATTCTCCATAGTGACAGCAACATGTTGATGAATAAATTGATAGGATAACATCTTACTTAGCTCAAATATATATGCGAAGTTAAAGATCAAATGAGCTCGTGCATGTGTGAATCGAGGCATATAAAAAGAGAAGCCATTAAGTAAGTCAAAGTGAAACTACTCCATGCAAGCATGATAAAGCACAATTTAAGGATTGAAAATCTTAGCCAAAAGTTCTAGCCACATGGAAGAGGGGATGATGTTAGATTCAAACACAAGTATATTTCCACATAAAATGTGTAAAACTAAAATACACAACAAAAAAAAATATATTTTTGAGTTTTTCACAATTTTTACACAAACAAAGAAAATTTAACTCAAAAGACAAACAAAATCTTTTTGTATTTTTCAATAAGACCCAATAAATAAAAAAAAATTAAAATACAAAAGATAAACATGTCATAGTTCTAGCAAAATTTATATAATGAAGCACATACTTGAATATGACAATCAAACATACAACTAGCAAGAATATATCATGAAGCACGGCTAGTGTATGTAAACATGCAAGCAATTACTCATAAGATATAGCAAGTGAGGAGTCATGTGGGAACCATAAAAAATAGATAATTTTGAAAATTATATATTTTCTCTATTCACAAAAAAAATTCTTAAAAATCATGATCACATAATATTTTAGTGTAACCTGATCTAATACCACTTGAAAGGGGGTGATGGTACATGAGATATACTAAATTTTAAATTCTAATTTTTTTAATTTCTTTTAAAATTAAAGTGAAATTAAATTCAACTGTTCAAATAATTAAATTTCCACTTAAATAAAATTAATTCAATTCAAGTTCTAAATTATGCCAAACAAACTAAATCACACATTTGACCAATTTAAATATTTCAACCTGAATTAAATTAAACTAAAGTTACTCAAATATAATTAGCAGCAAAATTACACTAAAGTTATGATTTAAATAAATTTTTATCTTTTTAATCCTACACATGCATCTAAGTGATTTTGCAAGATAAAAAGAAATCACAACACATAACGCCGCGATGTACGAGGAAAACCCATAACAATAAAAACCTCAGACGACCCAGCCTCAAATCCACTAGGTATGGTTTTACCTAAATAAGACAAAAGACTTACTTCCTCAATTGGTTTTACCTAAACAAGACAAAAGGCTTACTTCCTCAATTCGACTCTGTCTTAAGCCTTGACGCTTCTTCTTGCTTCTACCATCCTATTTGATAACTCAAGAATCCATCGCAGTCTCGAAATACATTGATGGGGCAAATCAACCATCAAAACATACGAAGGCCTTTCCAATGTATGCACACCACGTATCTTCAACAAAACAGACTCCTCCGTTAGGAACTTCTCTTTTTGGTATGAGAAAAAAATATTCAGTGCCAACAATGGTGATCTCAAAGCATATATATATCTAGGACTTGTATAAAAAAAACAGTGGGTGTAAAAACTTGGTTTTGTTCTAAGGATTAAATCATTTGATTAAAAAACACCAAGGAGACTTTTTGATAAAGGGTTTTTGCTCTCTAAAGCACTTGAAAAGTATGATAAATTCTTTCTAAAAATGTTGTTCCCTCACATATTAAAGCCGGTACAAAGATAGAGGGGAAATGAGAGGTTAAAATTAAAAACTGGCGAGACTGTCAAAAATCGCCCGGATCGTTCGCATGACTTTTGAATGTCATTCGAACGACATGGTTCGAACGAGATTACTAATGAAAATGCAGTGTCAAAATTTGTTAGATATGTTGTTCGAACGAAATTTCTAATGAGAAAACAGAGAAAATCTCGTTAGATATGTCGTTCGAACGAGAAAAAATTATCATTGAAATGACTTTTCAAAAAATTCAAAATTGCTTTTTTAAGGCGAAAAACTTTTATGTAAAGTTTTAAAATGATTTTCTGAGAAAAACAAAAAGTTATTATGAAAAAAGTTTTATAAAACGACACCCATAAAAAATAACCAAGTCTTTGTATATATTAACTGCATTCATACCTTTAAAGACCTTAGAAATAATGAAACGTTGCTGACGTAAAAGCTTGGCACATAAACTGGCAATGATGTAATCTACAAACTCTTGGCTGCTACATCTTCAACTCAAATGTCATAGGCTGAAAGGATATGACAAACTACTATCCTATGATAAAATTAGTTTTGTCTGGAATTAAGCCAACACTACAAATAGACTCAATTGGAAATTTGCCCTTACAACGATTATTATCCTAGTTGGACTGCGTAACATGATTAGGATAATAAGTGAATGTGTTAAGTTCGCAATATAGATGAGAGGTGAAGAAAATGTCTCATATGACTGCAATTGGAAAGTTAATTATGAAGGTAATACATTGTACCTTTACATTTAAACCATTTAAATACTTTCATATATTTTCAAATATTTTTTGAGCTTTGATCCGATGTCAAATTATTTTCCAAAACCCCAGGTATTCAGCAGTAGGGACTGCAGGGTTAGTCTGTTCATCATGCTGTTGCGAGCAGTAGATTTTGATGCTGCAAGATTTGATTATATCCGCCTCGGTTCATTCTATCTAGATATGATTGAGTTTTTAGTATTTTCCTTTTGGGGGGTTTCCTATAGATGGATAGGACATTTCATTTATGTTAGATATTTCTTATTACTCTTTAGCAGTTTGTTACATTAATATTATTTATGGTAACCGATGGTTTATTCTCTTTACGTTATTTATGCTTATTCGCTTATCAACTATTCTGTTATTTTATTTAGTGCATGTTTATATTACTTATATTTATATTTATTTCGATAGTGATGCTAAGAATGAAATTATAATGATTCCTATTTATTTTTAATAAAATCTTGATCAATCGATATTAGAATAGGCGGGGTGTCACAGTTATTATCAGAGCATCAGATTCTAGTGTACTTTAGGATCTATGGGAACTTGCTCCATTGTCTGCATTGCATTTTTTATATAGAGCCCTATGTTTAGTATTTTTATTTCATATTATACATTTTTGTTTTGTGTGGGAGCAAGTTAGGGAGGCATTTCAGAAGGGACATCCACCAGAGTTTTAGGAGAGAACAAATACAGTGGTAGCGAGCCAATTAATGAAGGATAACCAATGTTATCTTCGTATGGTTTAGTGCAGTGACACTTAGAAGTAGGTACTGGGTACTTTTAAGCTAGTTAGGGAAGCTCTACAGTGGTGGAAGTCAGTCACCATGCCAGAAGAGAGGGATACTCTGACTATTCAGGAGTTCTGGGTGCGATTTGATCATAAGTTCTTTCCGTCAGTTATGTATCCAGCGATGAGGAGGATATTTATGAATCTCATCTAGGAGAGACGAACAGTGTTCAAGTATGAGGAGGAGTTCACTTGCCTAGAGAACTTTATGCCAAATGAGGTGAACAATGATGAGGAGAGGATTTTGAAGTTCATGGACAGGCTCATGTGGAGGATCCATTAGTATCTACTGGGTAACGTAGCTTGAGGACTTACACTGATGTTGTTAACGCCACATTGCTACACTGTCAGGATCATCGTTTCCATCTGAGGAGAGCAAAGAGGACAGAGAGTCGAGCCAACATAGCAAGACTAGGGGCAACAATGCTAGCGGGGCACCGTAGCAGCAGGGCAGGCAGCTGGAGCGGGGTTCTCGGCATGGGTCTCGACTAAAAGGTTCAGATCAGGAGATGGTTAGTAAAAGTATGGCCATAAGGGAAAACAACGTTATTCTCAGGGCCTGGGGAACCAAATTAAAGGCCATCAGGGCTAATGATATCAAGTCCAATAGGACAAAAAACCGAGGCAATCTCGTAAAGTCTAGCAGGGCCAGAGGCCGAAAGAATTTACAAGGAGGTGTTTTATATGTGGGGAGCAAGGCTCCATGCGACATACTTGCTCGAATAGAACTCGGGTGTAATACCCCGTAATTTTAATGACTTTTAAAATGAGTTAAATTAAAAGTTAATGGGATTAATTGGAATTAATTATAAATTAATTAATTGGGATTAATACGCATTTTATATTACTTGTGGATATTGAAATATATGATTCTGAATATTACTTTTTGATATTTAAGTAATAGATGAATATGATGTTATTTATATTGCCGTGAGTTACTTATACAGTAATTATGAAACTTAAGTCGGAATGCGGTATGGAACGTGTCGGGACTAATTTAAATAAATAAAAAGGAAACATTATTTTATATCAACCTTATGGTCATTTCGAGTGCGGCGTTGCATCCAGAAGGGTTGAAATACTTAGAAAAGTCCATTCGGGTGTTGGATTTGGGTCTCGAGTCACTTTGGAGATGAAAGGACACCTCGAAGGGGCATTTTAGTCATTCGAATTGGGGATGAATGGCTATTTCGGGATTTGTCTTATTATAAAGGTGATGGATTAGAGGAATGTAGGTTCATTTCATTTTATCATAAAATACTTGAGAGGCCTTAGTGTGAGAGAAAGTGAAGAGTTTCTTTGGAGGAGAAAAGGTTGCTTAGGAAGGAGGATAGACTTTTGAGGCAAGCCAAAGGGGATTAACCACCTTCTACCACCAACACCACCATCAGAAAGTCATCAAAAAATAAGGAAAGTATTCTACGCCATCATCACCAAAGGTTCAGACCTACAGAATTAAGGCAAGTGTAATTCTTGCTTTATTTTTTTGCTTACAATATCCATACTAGATAAGTTAAGTAAGAAGTATGAACTTACATGATTTAAGGATGAACTATAGAGTTTTTGAAATTTGTTCTTGATATGGAAATTATATAGAATAAATATCTTTCTATTTAAATTATTTAATCCATGAATTTTGGGTCTCAAATGATAGAAGAAGTCTGAGTTAATATGATTTTTGGAGAAATAATAACCTATGAGAATTAAGGGAATAATAGGATTTAATCCAAACTATTTGATGATTTTAGGTTGTTTGATTATTAGAAAATGATCATATATCTTGCTATATCAATTGAAATTAATTAGGAGAAGTTTTGGATTGATTTGAGCTGGTTTTGATGAGAAAGAAAATTGATAAAACGCATGAAAAAAATTGTTGAAAAGGACGAAAATTGTATGATAATTTTATGACTGTTTTTGGAAGAAATTACGAGTGTGCTAGCGAGTTTTTGTATGAAATCACGTTCTCCACAACTTTGCAATTTTATGTTTTTTCAAAATCGGAGCAGAAAAGCCTCAAAATTGTAATTTTATATTTCTGACAGAATGTACCTTTATTGAAAATAAAAGTTTGAAAAATGGTAATTTGTCCCATGGTTAGATTTTATTAATTTTCATACATTAACAAGGAGAGAGGGACTTGGGTTAGTGTTGGAAAATTATTTGGATTTGGGGATTAAATTTTGTGAGAGATATCCACATAATTATTATACGATTTAGAGGAACTTAATCGTTACAGCAAGTACGGGTAATATTGAGGATATATACGAGTACTTGGGTTGGATAAAAGATCATGTGAGTAATAACTACATAATAAATGCATGATGATAATCATAATTACAAGTACGGGTAGTATTCAAGAAATACGACGGGTACTTGGGGATAAAATAAATTCATAAAATTGTACATAGGTCGAATAAGTACCTAATTTTATATAGGTAGATGATAATGCCTATTGTTTGATAATTTGTGTATATGACATACCTAGCTTACTTGCTATCGACGGGAGATATACGCGTGAGGGTAGTCTTATCCTGATGAATATATGGGACCTTCGACTTGTCGCTCGAGAACATAAGACTTAGGTCGATTACCATTAGTGATAACAATGGTATAAAACGGTCATTTGGGTGTGCAGGTATCTGCGTAGCCCAAAGGCTTACGACTATGTTCGCCTCCATTATTTATGATTTGATATTTGTGGTTCGAGGAATATTTACCGAACCTGTAGTCCCCTATACGGAGACAAGCTCTACTAAGACATGATAGCAGAGTAATGCATGCACCGTAGCTATGTCTCGGGGTGCTGTATTGTATTATATATATATATAATGAATTGAATGAATATGTATATACTGGTTAAATCTATCTACTGTGTGAATTACGTAGAATTGAAAGATAATAGTATGTAATTAATTAAGTATGATAATGCTTAATTATGTTGAATAAATAAAAAGGCTTATCCATGTTGAATCTTATTGGATATATGTAAATTATGCGGGATAGATATGGGTTATGATTAGTTGATACAGTTATGAACTAGTTAGAATGGAGAATAGTAACTAGTATGATTTAGAGATACGTTAGGTGTGCACTCTAGATGAGAGGTGAGACTCTCAAGAGAGAGTCCGATAATCTAACATGCATATTATAAGTGATAAATATTGTAATTATTCACTTGCTGTTTTCAAAACTATTTTACCATCGGGCTCTTACCCGTTTCCTTGCATATTCTCTTTTCTCTCTTGTATCTTCTATATCAGGTGTCCAGCCGCAGGGACACCTCCCATAGAGGATTATAATGGTTGACGAGCTATGAAGTAATGTTTAAACGCCTTCATTTATTTGATTCATACTCTATAGTAATCTTTCATTTAGGGCATGTCGCCCCAGAGGATTTCAGCTGTTTCTTTTCTATTTGAGTCAGGATTTTATATTCGTGTCGTTGTGTTACATTTACTATTGTTGGGATTTATGCATTGAGATATTTTTTGGAAAGTTTATTCCAGTTGCATTTAAATTCTATTCTGATATCTATTCAGTTTATTGTTGTTGTGGAATGGAATGTGTAGAATTTTTCAAAATGGTAAAATGAAATTTTTATTGGAAAGTTTTTAACATCAGCTTGATTGAGTATTAGCTGATAGGAAAATATTTTTGTCAGTGATGCTAAGAATGAACCAACTGTATATTTTGATTTAATCAGTTATGGGACTGATCACCCGGTATTTAATTAGGCGAGGTGTTACATCGGTTTATTCTCAGATCGAAGGAGAGACACAAAGAATTTATAAACGATTCTTCAGGCTTTGTGGGACCATCAGTTGCATGCCAAGTTCGAGAAATGTGAATTCTGGTTATAAAAGGTGCAGTTCTTGGGTCATATAGTCTCCGAAAGGGATATTTTGGTAGATTCGAGTAAGGTGTCAGCAGTGAAAGAGTTGGGCCATCCCACAACACTGACATAGGTTTATAGTTTTATAGGGTTAACAGGTTACTACTACTGGTTTATCAGAGAATTTTAAAAATTGCGGGTTCCTTGATGAATTTGACTCGTAAGGACATACCTTTTATTTGGGATGATCACTTTCAGTTATCTTTTGATGAGCTAAAGGACAAGTTAACTTCAGCACTAGTGATCACATTGCCTAGGGGAGGAGATGAGTACTTTGTTTTAATCGATGCAACCTTACAGGGACTTGGGGGTGTCCACAGTAGGAGGAACGAGCTATAGCTTTTATATCTCGTAATCTAAAGCCCCATGTGAAGAACTTTCCTACGCACGAATTGGAATTAACAGCAGTTGTTTTTGCCTTGAGGATTTGGAGGCACTACTTATTGGGGGAAAAGTTCTAATTGTTCACGGACCATAAGTCACTGCACTATCTTTTCACATAGAAAGAGTTGAATGTGAGGCAGTTCAGATGGCTTGAATTCATGAGGGACTACCAGTTTGACATCCAGTATTTTCTGAGAAAGGATAACATGGTGGCAGATGCATTGAGACGTATGCCCACGGGGCGGTTGGAAAAAATTTAAAAATTAATGTGGGATGAGCTTACTCGGGGGGAGGAAGTAGCTCGGGATTATATGGTAGTGATGACTGTCACAACAAGATTATTTTAAGGGTTGTGAAGGCACACACAGGGGATCCTTACTGTCAGAAGAAGATGCGGCAGTTATTTCTAGACGGAGAGAGGTCCTACTTACGCTTTAATAGGAGGTTGATTTTCCCAGACAATGAGGACCTTGGGTGAAAAGTTATGGAGACGTTGCACGGGTCATGATTCTCAATTCATACAGGAAAGAGATGTAATATGATATGAGGAGGAAGTATTGGTGGGACGGTATGAAGTAGGACATAACAAAGTTTGTCTTCAGATGCACTACTTGTCAGATGTTGAAGGTTGATCATCAGAGACCAATCAAAGTTCTGTATGTATTGGAGATTTAAGTGTGTAAATAGAAGAGTGTATCGATGGATTTTATCACGGGGTTACCAACATCACTAAGGAGTCATGATTCCATTTGGGTTATTGTGGATGATTTGATTAAGGTAGTTCATTTCTTACCTGTTCGGGTGGACACACGACATGAAATATTCCCATCTCTTCATTGAAGAAATATTGAAATGACACGGAGTTCTACTCAACATTATTTTAGATCGAGATAAGATCTTTATGTTCCACTTCTAGTAGATTTTTCAAGAGGCGATGGGGACGGAGTTGTAGTTGAGCACGACGTATTAGCTGTAGATCGATGGGCAAATGGAGAGGGTGAATCAAATGCTGGAGGATATGTATTCTGGATTTTTAGGGTAGTTAGGAGCAGTATTGTTGGTAGAGTTTGCATATAATAACTCGTATCAGTTTACTATTGGCATGACACCTTTCAAGGCTTTATACGGGAGACCTTGTCATTATCCCACATGTTGGTTAGAGGTGGGGAACAACAAGCTTCTTGGGACGAATGTGATTCAGGATACGTTGGCAAAGATTGAGTTGATTAGGAGTCGTATTCGAGTAGCTCAGGAACGTCAGGAGAGTCACGTCGATGCGAACTGAAGATTCTTCGAGTTTGACGTGGGTGATTAGGTCTTGTTACGGGCATCTCCCATAAAGGGAGTGATGCGGTTCAGGAAGGAAGGGAAGTTGGCACTAGATATATAAGACCTTTTCCCATCATTGAGAGGGTAGGGTCGGTTACGTATAAGATTTCCTTACCAGAGCACTTGTAGCTGATTTATAATGTCTTTTACATGTCATCATTGAGGAGGTATCTCAATGTTGAATTGGCTTACCGAAATATAGCAGTAGAGGAGATAGGCTTGCATCTAGACATTACTTAAGAGGAGAGACATGTTTCCATTTTGGGTCGTAGCGAATGGAAGCTTTGATCAAAGGTGGTACCATCAGTATGTGTGCAGTGGGGGCATCACAATGTCACGAAATCGACTAGGGAGAGCGAGGATGACATTCGAGAAAAGTATCCAAGGCTAGTACGCTCAAATTTCAGGGACGAAATTCTGCTATTTGGGGAGAATGTAACACCCTTTACTTTTAAGATTATTTTATTTCCACGTGCGGATTAAATATTAATTTAATTGGGAAATTAAATTGGTTTCGATAAATATTAATCAACGAGTTTAGGATTAATATTTACGATTAAAATTATTTACTTGCGTGTGATAATTAAATAGTGATCCGAATTATTATATTGTCATTTAATGAGTAAAAAGCGACAAATTATTATATTATGTCGTTAGAGAGTAAACTAATGAGTTTAATTGGTTTATGGGAGATGCAACCTGTACGCTCATGTCAGGTACTGTTAATGAGATGATTGTATATCTTAAGTTCGGTGACTCGGATGGCCTTTTTAAGTTCACCGGTGATCCAGAATGGGTCGAAATAGTTTAGAATAGGCACCCGGGGGGTATAGTTGGGATCCAGGGACTTTTAAGACATAGTATAGTCCGTATGGGGGTGTGGTCGTCTTTTTATCCTTAAGGCTTCACCTAAATACTAAATTAGGGTTTAATTAAGAGGTATTTAAAGATTAGTGGGGTGGATGGCAGCCTCATTTTAGCCTCTTCTTAGTGGGGATTAAGGGAGAGATCAAAGAGAAGAAAATGAGAGGAGGAGAGCTTAGAGAGGAGAGGAAGAACCGTCTCCGAAAATCAAATCATCTATACGTGTCAAGCCTTTTATTTGATTCCATTAAGGCAAGTGTTCACTTGCTTTAGAGTTGCAATTTTTTGCGATTAATTATGTTAATTGTTAATTAGTAAATAAATATAGTAATTTAAGATGAAATTTTGTGGATTAATTGAGATGAATTGGTTCGTGTTTAACTTATGATCACGATAGAGAATTAATAAGAAATAAATTTGTGATTTAAATCTAGGAATATGAATATGAACATGAAGAACATTGATAGGGTGTTAGATCAATGAATTTCAAAGATTGATTAATTCTAGATTAAGTAAATTGAATTAATGATTAGGAATATTTGAGATTTAATATTGGATTCAAGTTTAAATTGGGCTTAAAATACTTCTAGCTTTGAGATCTAAATTTATGGTTTTGGGAGGCGTATACCTTCATTTATGGGTTTGAGTAATGAAAACCCGAGGTTAAAGAAGAAAGGCAGCACAATAAATCGAACTGGTTTGCTGGAGGAGCGAATTGATTTGCTTCGTCAAACCGGTCCGATCTGCTAGTGAACTAGTTCGATTTGCTGGTCTGCCCCGATTTTTTTATGCATTATTTTGACTCGTTAGAGTTGGATAAATTGGCGTATGGGTTTTCGGGATAGTTGGTATTTACTTGAAACATTATTAGGGGTTGGTGCGTGTTTTAGGCCAATCAATAGTTGGATTCGAGTGAGGTGAATCGGGTTACAAGTGAGTGAACACTTAATTGGAAATCGAAAAGTCGGTTCGGACCTGGGGATTGGCAGACTAGTACGTTGTGGGATTTTCATAGGTAGTTAGTAATTTATATATATATATATATATATATATATATATATATATATATATATATAGACTGTTTGTGTATTTGTTTGAAACATACCTACTCGATAGTGCTATCGTTAGGAGGTTACACGTAGTGGGCAGTCCACCCTCGTGTTGGCAACCATGTGTTCGATTGATTCCTGAGGTCATTGTATTGTTGCATGACCACTATCCATGTGTGAGGATATATATTGGTTTGAAGACCGCTGCGGTGCGATGTGGTATGATCGCATTCCCCGGACATATATTTATGACTGCCTCCATTTGTTTGTGTTTATGTTTGGGTTCGGTGGTGAGATTTTAACCCGGTGACCCAGTTGTTGTACGTGGTATACCTAGAGCCCAATAGTATAAGAAGAATGCGTCCGCGAGATCCTACTATGGGGATGCGACTGATATATGTGTATGTGTATATGAGATAGTTTGTGAAAATCTATTTATAGCATGAGTATAGCTATGCTGATATTTATAAAAATGTATCAAGTGAAGGTAGTACATACTAGTTAATGGTGACTAGTAGCGGGATGGTCTATTGTGACACCCCGCCTAATTAAATACCCGGAGATCACTCCTTTATTAAATTAAATCAAGGTGAACAGTTGGTTCATTCTTAGCATCATTGTCGAAAAATAACTTTTCCAATTTAAACACCCTAATTAATTAAGCTAAGTGTTAAAACCATTTTTAGACATTACTTTCCAAATTTTATTTTATAAACCAAGATTTAGATCTTTACAATAATTCAATATTAAAGAATCACACCACAATTATTCTGGAACATATAATCCAAATAATTTAAACATTCAACAACTAAATCCCAACATTAAAAACTTAAAGTAAAACATCCAGACAGTAATGAATCTCAAAGTAACAATACTAGAAATAACTGAATCACAATGTCCAAATAAACAACTGAATAATCGAAAGGGCGACACATGCCCCACTAAATAAATACTCTAGGAGTGAGGTCAAATAAATGAAGTCGTCTAAGCAAGAGGCCTGCAACTTCCACCTAAGCTGCAGCGCGTTCCTTCCAAAGGATTGTAATACCCCGTATTTTTGTGATATTTATTTATGGGATTAATTATATTAAACGCGTATTAATTAGAAATTAATCCGGATTAAAACACTAGCGTGATGCGAGTTGGTATTTGAATATAACGTGCATATATGATTATATATGAATATTGAAGTATGAAATTTGTCGTGAGATTGAAATACGGCGATTTGGAAATTTTGTTGAGACGCGTGTGACAGTCGCGTCATGGTATATAATGATGATAATTAAAAAAAAAGTGAATTTTATTTCTATAAACCGTATGGTCATTTTGAGTGCGCCAACGCGTCCTGAATGATGGCATAGGATTCTCATTCAGGTGACGAGCTGTAGCTGTTTGTGGAAGTTACAGGACTTTGCTTGTAGACGCTTCATCTATCTTGACTCGATATTCATCAGTTATCAGTTGTAGGGCATGTCGCCCATTTCTCTTAGAGACATTTCATTTATTTCAGTTATTCAGACTTCTGGCATGTAATTATTCAGGATTCAGACTTGTCATTTTACTTTCAGTTGTGGGATTGTTGTGAGGAATTTTCCTCCGGATTTATATTTATGTTGTTGGTTATTCATTACTTCATTATAGTGAATGGTTGTTATTCTTTCATTATTCTTTTACTGCATGTTAATCAGACTTAACTTAAAATTTGGCAACTTACTTTTAAATACTAGGTGGTTAGTAATTATTAAAATGTTTTCGACAGTGATGCTATTAACTGAACCAACTTGGCATTTTGAATTAATTTAATAAAGGAGTAGCTACCCGGTATTTAATTAGTCGGGGTGTCACAAGGATCCTATGCAAGACGCCCCTGTGGCTGGGCACCTCTAATATATATATATATATATATATATACAAGAGAGAAAGGAAAATAGAAACGGGTCAGGGCCCGATAGTGTAAATGATTTAAAATTTGTTTAGCAAGTATTTAAAATGTTTACAGGCCAATGCAACAACATATTAGTGCGACACTCTCTTGAGAAATTCTCACCTCTCTTCTAATGTGCACGCATATCGCACTAACCTTCCCAACGGATTATCTTATCTTATATTGCACTAAACTTCCCAATGGTTTAACTTATCTTATGTTACTCGTAAGATTTCAAAATGAACAATATAATTATTTAAGAGGAAAATTTCATTCAGTAACAAAGCTCTCATTTTAACTTTATTTATTAATAAAGTTTCCCAGTGTCATATTATACTTTTTCAAAACAAGTATTTCCAATTTGAGTCATTATACATGTCTTACTCACCATCCACCGTAGGCAGTTCCAAATTTCAAAATTTCATATATATATATATATATATATATATATATATATATATATATATATTAAATACTCGTATAATATATATATTCTAACAGCACCCCACATAAAAACTATGGTGCGGGCATACTCTGCTATCCAATCCCCGTATCACTCGTACTAGGGAAATACAAACTCGGAATCACTCTCGAACTGTATTAACACATACACAAACAATATTGAGGCGAAGCATAGATTCCAAGTCTCTAAGAGAATAGCACATGCCCCCACGTCTCTTAGGACCGTCTGAACTATCAATTCAATAGCCTGTACCAAGGATTTATATCTTCTAGGGTACGAGTCAATATCCCCCATAAAGTTCCCATCGAGATAAGGCTGTCCCAACGCGGTAACCTCAGGGATAGCAAGTAGCGCGAGCACGATTTTCACACATAGATAGTATATGCATAAACACAGTCATATAACTATACTAATATTACCATATCAAATTAGGTACATCTTAAATCCCATAATTACGACATTTGTCCTTATTTCTCATTAGTTAGTTCTCACGTATAACCGTTCATTTCTTAATTTAATTTGAGGGATCATTCCAACTTATTACGTAATACTCATGGACTTTATCCTCCCAAGTGTAGAATTCAATAGGTACTCATCTAATTTCCAACGTAACTATCTTACGCGTCTCTCCCCTTAATACATAATTTCATCGTCCCTTATATGTAGATATCCCAAAAATACAACTCTCGTCTTACATTAAAGGCCCCATAATTATTTATAAGTCCTACTGGTCTTCTTTATCTCCCAAAACATTTTACTAAGGGTGTCCAAGGATTATTTCTCATTAAATTGAATTCAACTAATTTAAAAAGGGGAAATATGAGTCTTCTAGAAGGGGTAGATCGATCGAGGACTGGGGATCAATCGATCGAACCTTCGATCGATCGAAGCTCTTGGCTCGATCGATCGATCAAGCAGGTATGGCGAATTCTGCAGTTAACCAGTTACGAATTCTATCACACAACCTCATCCAAATCCAGATTTTTCATTCCCAATCGCCCAAAAATTTGTACTACTAACAGTATAAACCCATTTCATACATCTTTTACGTAAAGCATGTAAATTTCCGTCAATAACCATGGATTTATAGGCCAAAAATTCATTTTAATCTCAAGAACCCTAGAAATTCTTTAACCTTGTTCTAATCAATCTTTTTCCAGAAATTCCTACTCCTAATTCATCATAAATTCGTGGTTAATCCTCTACATGTGAAGGAGTTTCCAGATTATCATTCAAATCATTACTACATGCTTTCCTATCTCCAACATGAATTTTTCCTCTACCAAACTCATCCTAATCACCCTAGACTAACATGAACGATGCATTAACGAAAATAAGCAAGATAAATACTTGCCTGGGATTTTCAGAGTTCTGGTTTGATGACGAATTTGGTGTGGTTGCATTCCCCGTCGCGCGATCTACGCGTTGGTGGTGGTGGCGGTGCAAACGGATGGATTTTGGGCCTTGGATTGCTTTGAAAACTCTCTCCTTCCCTCTCCTATGGCCGTCACTTGTCTTTGGTTGCTTTAACCCTAGAAGGCAACCTTAGACATCTGATATAACCCTTGAAATTTCGTGGGTTTAATTACCCAAAAATGTAAAATGTCCAAAATGCCCTCCCGGGGTGCTAAATAGGCCTAAATATGCCCGAGACCCAAACTAAACCCCCGGGTATACTTTTCTGACTATCTCGACCCTTCCGGACACTTTGACGCGCTCAAAACGACCATATGGGCAACTTATAATATATTCACTTTTATTAATCAATATTTAGTCCCGACGCGACACGGGCGCGTCCGACTCAAATTTCCAAAATTATCATTCTATTCACTCGTGACATTTAATATAGCCAATATTATATATTACTTTGATCATTAGTAATATTCAACAAATTTCCAATAAGTACTAACTCTCATCACATTAATAATTATAACATAATTAATTTCGGGATTTATATTAAATAATTAATTCACATTAAATTTAATAAATCCCCAAATTAGTATTGCATAAAAATATGGGGTATTACATACTTCCTCCCTAATAATGGAATTTCGTCCCGAAATTCGACATATAAGGCATACCTGGTAAGAATAAATCTGGGTATCTCTCGCGCATATCTGCCTCGCGCTCCCAAGTGGATTCCTCCACATTATGATGCTCCCACTGGACCCGTACAAGTGGAACTACCTTCGATCTCAATCTCCTCTCGCTATGGTCTAGGATAGCCACCGGTCTCTCCTCGTAAGAGCTGTCAGTCTGTAAGTGTATCTCATTTATCGCAATGTGAGTATGGGCCATATCATCCCGAAGATATCGTCTCAACGACGAGATGTGGAATACATCGTGAATGCGATGTAAATGCTCTGGAAGTCCCAATCTGTATGCTACCGGTCTAATCCTCTCGATAATGGGAAATAGTCCCACGTACCTCGGGGACAATTTCCCTTTCTTCCCGAATCTCATCACTCCTTTCATAGGAGATACACGTAGTAACACTTGGTCCCCCACATTAAACTCCTGAAAGAACCGTTTCATATCGGCGTAGCATTTCTCCTGTCCTGGGCTACTCAAATATTATTCCTGATCATCTCAATCCTCGCGGAGGTTTCCTGAATTACCTCTGGTCCTATCAACTTGTTATACCCCACCTCGAGCCAACAAGTTGGGGAACGACAAGGCCTGCCATACAAGGCCTCAAATGGGGCCATGTCAATCGTGAACTGATAAGAGTTATTATAAGCAAACTCTACCAGTGGAAGATGTGGCTCCCAACCTCCTCCAAAATCAAGAACACACATGCGTAGCATATCCTCCAACATCTGATTAGTACGCTCTGTCTGTCCATCTGTCTGTGGGTGATAAGCCGAACTCAATCTCAACTCAGTACCCATAGCCTCCTGAAAGCTCTCCCAGAAATGCGACAGGAAAATCTTATCTATATCTGACACAATATTCAGGGGCACCCCATGTAATCTGACAATCTCAGCAATGAACAACTGAGCATACTGACCTGTGATATAGTCTGTCCGCACCGGCAGAAAATGAGCCACCTTGGTCAAACGATCTACAATCACCTAGATAGAGTCGTGGCCCCGCTGTGATGTAGGTAACCCTGTAATAAAATCCATGGAAATACTCTCCCACTTCCACGCGGGTACTTCCAATGGCTGAAGCAACCCTGACGGTTTTTGATGATCCACCTTTACCAGCTGGCAGGTAGAACACTTGGACACGAACTCAGCAATGTCCTTCTTCATCCCACTCCACCAGTATTGCCGCCTCATATCCTGGTACATCTTATCTCCTCCAGGATGTACCGCAAATCGGGACCCGTGAGACTGGGTCATCACTGCATGATGTAATTCTGCTCCTTCTGGAACCACCAATCTCCCATTAAAATTTAAACCCCCATCAGAACTAACAGAAGAGGACTCAGCACCCTCAACTAAGAGTCGTACAATTTGCTCCTGGCAAAATGGGTCTGCGGTCTGTGCCTGTATCACCCTTGTAACAATCTCGGGTGTCATTGTCATAACAGATATGAAGGAACGGGCTACTGCGTCCTGGTGGCCTAACTCCTTCCACTTTGCTTTCCAGACGTCCGCTACATCGTCTACCGGTCTACGGCTCAACGCATCAGTAACTACGTTGGCCTTCCCCGGATTGTATTGTAAGTCGAACTGATAGTCCTTCACAAACTCTAACCATCTGCGCTAACGCATATTCAACTCTCGCTGAGTGAACAGGTACTGCAGTGACTTTTGGTCTGTGAACAAGCGTAATTTCTCCCCTAATAAATAGTGCCTCCATATCCTCAATGCAAAAATGACCGCTGCTAACTCCAGGTCGTGGGTGGGGTAATTCTTCTCGTGTGGCTTAAGCTTGCAGGAGGCAAAAGCTATAGCCTTCTCTTCCTGCTGAAGTACTCCCCCAAGTCCCTGTAAAGAGGCATCGGTGTAAACCAAGTACTCCACACCCGGCTTCGATAACGCAAGGACCGGTGCTGAAGTAAGCTTGTCCTTCAGCTCGTCGAAAGCCAATTGACAAGTATCATCCCAAACATATGGTACCCCTTTGCGAGTCAAGTTCGTCAATGGACCCGCTATTTTGGAGAATCTCCGAATGAATCTCCTGTAGTATCCAGCCAACCCCAAGAAACTACGCACTTCCATCGGTGTCGTGGGATGTCCCCACTCCCTCACCGCTGACACTTTACTCGGGTCAACTACTATCCCCTGCTCGGAAACAACATGCCCCAAGAATTGTACTTCTCGCAACCAGAATCCTCACTTCTCGTACTTAGCATATAACTGACGCTCTCGTAGAGTCTGAAGAACCTGTCTCAAGTGCTCGGCATGCTCCTCCTCGGAGTTTGAATATATCAAAATGTCATCTATGAAGACGATGACAAACTGATCCAAGAACTCTCTGAACACTCGGTTCATTAAGTCCATGAACACGGCTGGAGCATTTGTGAGGCCAAATGGCATCACCCTGAACTCATAGGACCCATATCTCGTCAAGAAAGCAGTCTTTGAAACATCCTGATCCCTAATACGTAGCTGATGGTACTGTAATACCCCGCATTTTTATCGATATTTATTTATGGGATTAATTGAATTAAATGTGAATTAATTGAGAATTAATCCGAATAAAATATTAACGAGATGTGAGTTAGTATTTGATTATAATGTGTATATATGGCAATATACGAATATTGAAACTATTGAAATTGTCGCGAGATTTAAATACGGCAATTTGGAAAATTTTGTTGAGACGCGTGTGACAGTCGCGTCAGGAAAGTAATTATTTAATTAAAAAGTGAATTTTATTTCTATTAACCGTATGGTCATTTTGAGTGCGCCAACGAGTCCGGAAGGGTCGAAATAGTCAGAAAACACTAGCCGGGGGTTAAGTTTGGGTCCCGGGGCATTATTGGGCCATACCGGTAACTTAAAAGGGCATTTTGGTAATTTCGAATATTTGGGAATTAAAACCCACGAAAATTAGAAATAAAAATCTGACTTAATCTTTATCCACTAAACCCACTATCTACACTAAGGGACTTAATGGGCTACGGGAGAAGTTAAGGAAATAGTTCAAACTTGCCAAAAACCAAACCCCACCTCCATTGTCATCATCCTTAGAGAAGAACTTGTAGAGAGAGAGAGAGAGAGAGAAGAGAATTCTGCAGAGAGAGAGAGAGAACAACTCAGTCTTCAAGATTCAACATCAAATTCAGAGAAAGATTAGAGGCAAGTGGTTTAATTATAATTGATTCAATGCTATGCTTTTCCATGTTTAGGATAATTATCAAATTTATCTTGGAAGATTGATTAGACCCATGAATTTGAGGATTAAAACTATGAAATATGTTAGGAATTGCATGTAGAAACATTCTGGACGAATTATGAATTCAAAATATAACCATTGATGATCTAAAAACGGATTTTAGAAGAAGTTTATTAATGTTCTTGAAAGAAATAGAAAACTGGAATTCTTGATGAAGTTTTGATCCAAACAAAGCCCTTGGATGATGAATTATTGGTTTTAGAACGTTAACAATGTTGTAGGATGGTTGTATGATGATATTATAACGTTATCTTAGAGTTTCATTCTTGTTAATGGTGTTTTGAGATGATTTGAAAACTGCAAAACGAAGCAGTCCGTAGCCTACCCGGTGCGTTCGATCGATCGACATTCATCAGTCGATCGATCGACCACCATCGATCGATCGAAGGTCAAGGTCGATCGATCGACCTTCCCAGAAAGAGTAAAATTTCCCCTAGTTAAATTTTAATGATGTTAACCCTTGGAAAATATTACTGGAGACCTTATGAATATCCTTAGACTTAAGAAAGACCAGTAGGTATGGTTATAAAGTTTGGACCTTAATTAGTATTTAATTTGAGGAATTATTCTAAAAGCTAATGAAGCTCGATGAGTGAGATAATATTAGGGTTAAAAGAGTAATTTTGAATAAATTGATGAATTGAGGTTTGGGGCAGAAGTAAGGACCTTAAGAATAATGATGTAATATGTGGGAATAATAGGAAACTTAATAACCCCTTTGAGATAGGTTTTAAGTATAAGAATCTATGACGTGAGATGTGTCGACAGTCTACATTATATATTATCGGAAGACTTAAAATGTATACAATTGGAATAATGGTATAAGGATGTAGAAAATACCTTTATTAATATTGAGAAATCTAAGATCTGTGCATGCTTAGTATATGATCTTATGTGTATGACATACCCACCATACTTGCTATCACGAGAGGTTTACGTTCGCTTAGGGCCTTCTAATCCTTGTGTGCCCGGATTTAGTTTGGTACCTAGAGGACATAGTTCAAGGGAATGACTTAATTGTGAGTTATTAAGTCAGCTGACTATGGAGCGTAGGTATGTACGTGACCCATGGATATGTTGAATTATGTTCGCCTCCATTTTTGTGTGTTGTGCTTATTCTAACAATTCCTGAGAGATTCAGAATTTGTAATCCTTATGTACGTGATGTACCGGGATGGATAGCAGAGTATGTGTGCACCGCAGCTTAGCCTCGTGGTGCTTATATTGTATATTTATGATGTGAATAATATACGGTTGAATGAAAAGGAATTGTGATGTTTATTTATGAGAATCATTTATAGTAACTCCTTGAGAAGATAAATAAGGGGATAACCTCCAGTAAACGGCAATGCTAATAATTGAGAATCCGAGTTCAAGTAAATCTATCTATTTAAGTAATAACATTGGGAATTGATATTGTGAATCGAGTAGTTGGGTTAGAACTTATGATGGTTTAATTAGATAAATAACACATGAATGGGTACAGGAACGTTAGGAGTGCACAGTTAGACGAGAGGTGAGTATTTCATGTGAGAGCACGTCCTAACATGTATCTTGCATTCATTGTTTTAATTGTTATTAAAGCACTTGATGTTTTTAAAATACTCTCCACATTCGGGCTCTGACCCGTTTGCTTTCAAATCTA
Organism: Sambucus nigra; assembly: GCA_949130495.1. NCBI lineage: Eukaryota > Viridiplantae > Streptophyta > Magnoliopsida > Dipsacales > Adoxaceae > Sambucus > Sambucus nigra. The sequence goes on from OX422212.1 coordinate 293,076,543, forward strand.
TCTTTTTGTAAAAACCATTTTTAGGTGCCCAGCCACAAGGACACCATGCATAGTATTTCCAGTCAGGTGACGAGCTGTAGCTGTTGTGGAAGTTACAGGGCCTTGCTAGTAGACGCTTCATTTGCCTTGACTCTATATTCAGATTTCATCAGTTGTAGGGCATGTCGCCCATTTCTTTTAGAGACATTTCATTTTATATTTCAGTTATTCAGACTTTGGTTTGTAATTAATTCAAGATGCAGACTTGTTTTATTTCTTTTCATATTGGGATTGTTGTGAGGAGTATTTCCTCTAGACTCATCTTTATTTGTTGATTCATTATAGTTGGACTTTATCGTGAATGGTTGTGTTACATTTCTATATTTCATTTATTGCATGTTAATCAGATTTAATTTAAAATTTGACAACTCACTTTTTAAATACTAGGTGGTTAGTAATCATTAAAAATGTTTTCGACAGTGATGCTATTAACTGGACCAACTTGGCATTTTGTATTGATTTAATAAAGGAGTAGCTACCCGGTATTTAATTAGTCGTGGTGTCACAGGTACCCCGACCTCAGATCTATTTTCGAAAAGAAAGTTGCTCCTCTCAGCTGGTCGAACAGATCATCGATTCGAGGCAACGGATACTTATTTCGTATCGTGACCTTGTTCAACTCCCGGTAGTCCACACATAGGCTCAGTGAACCATCTCTCTTCTTCAAAAACAAGACTGGAGCGCCCCAAGGTGAGGTACTCCTGCGAATGAATCCCTGACCTAACAGCTGCTCTATTTGATCTCGTAACTCTCGCATCTCCGCCGGAGCCATACGGTATGGAGCGCGTGCTATCGGTCTAGTATCCGGTAATAAATCTATGACAAAGTCTATCTCTCGATCGGGGGGTAGGCCTGGTATCTCCTGAAATACATCAGAATACTCACGGACAACTGGGATCGAGTTTATGGGAATCACAACCTCCTTAGAGGTATCCTCCTCTATGTAATACAAATGAGCGGTAGAGCCTCCCTCTGGACGAGGCATTGCCACTACAAACATCTCTTGCCCCGGAATGGAAAAAACAATACTCCCACCAAAACAATCTATCATGTCCCTGTAAGCAGCGAGCCAATCCATACCGATAATAACGTCATGCTCATGCATATCTAAGACTAACATGTCTGTAGGTAATACCAAGCTACCAATCTCTACCCCCACTCCACGGCATATAAAGAAAATAAGCGACCCACTCCCCAGTGGTGAGTCTACACACGTCACAGTGCTCTCTGCTGTGGCTAATAACTCTAAGGCCTTCGCAAAATGCGTAGCTATAAAATAATGCGACGCCCCAGTATCAAACAAAACCCGACCCATAGTACCATGGATAGGAAACATACCCTCAATCGCGGGTGGTGCCTGTGGAGCTGCTGGGATGGCTGGTAGGGCTGGTGCTGGGAGGGCAGCCGAAAAAAGTGGCCTTTGTGGCTCATTACGGGCACCCTGCTGCTGTGGGGCCCTCTCTCCCTCTAGACAATCCTGGCGCCTATGGCCATACTTGTCGCACCCAAAACATCAGCCTTTGAAATTCCCTCCCCTCTGACCCTGCTGGCTGTTACCACCCCGTCACTGGCCCTGTTGGCTCGATGAAAATGCTGTTGGCCCGGTTGGCCCTGCTGCTGACCCTTCTACTGTCGGTGTTGGCCTTGCTGGCCCTGCTGATTAGGTTGGCCCTGCCTATAACCCCCAAATCCCTGTCTGGAATCACCTGAACGGAATCGCTCTGCTCGTGCTGACTAGTATGTCCTTGAGATGTCGGTGCTCCAATAGCACTACTACCCCCGGTCCTGCCCTGCTGGTCGGAATATCCTTCTCTCTTGCTTAACTGCAGATGGAAGCGATGATCCTGGCAATGTAGTAAAGCAACATTGAGTACATCAGTGAAAGTACTCAGAGACAGATTCCCTATAAGGTGCTGACGGATCCTCCAAGGTAACCCGTCCACAAACAACATTATCTTCTTACCCTCGGTGGGTGCCTCATCTGGAACTATGGTGAGAAGTCTCGTGAACTCCTCCTCATACTCAGCAATGGTAGAATTCTCCTGTTTCAAGTTCATTAGTTTTCACCTCATCTCAATCTGCACGGTGGGTGGAAAGTACTTGCAGCCAAACCGCTCCCAAAATGACTGAATCAGGATCGTATCCCTCTCCTCCAAGGTGGTGGTGGACTCCCACCACTGCAAAGCGGCCCCCACCAGCTTAAAGGAAGCCAACAACTATTTCTGCACGTCTGTGCACTCATACATACGAAGATTCCGCTGGATATCTTTCTTCCATTGGCTGACGATGATGATATCTGAACTACCAGAGAACTCAGGGGGATGCGCCTTCTGAAAGGCATCCCTAACCCGCTCCCATTCAGATGGAAGCTGTGCAGGTACTGGTGCCACTGCCTGAATATGGGGTGGAGACTGCTGAACCACCGCTAGCGCGGCATTCACCGACTGAGCAACAATAGCGACTATCTCATTAGCATTCATAGTATCCTGTGCCGGAGCTGCTGGCTGCTCGGCTTGGGCACGCCTATCCTTTGATGCACGTCTCAGAGGCATCTCAAACGTGAAGAAATTTATTAGTCTACAGTTATTATCAAATCTCAAATAGCTAAAGACGTAAACATAAAATCAGGATTACAACAATCCTAAAATAGGGCTCTATAGCAAAAATGTTAAGCTGAAAGTGAAATAAGCCGTACAGATCCTAAGGACACTAGAACCTGATGCTCTGATACCACCTGTGACACCCCGCCTAATTAAATATCGGGCGATCACTCCTTTATTAAATTAAATCAAGGTGAACAGTTGGTTCATTCTTAGCGTCACTGTCGAAAAATAACTTTTCCAATTTAAACACCCTAATTAATTAAGCTAAGTGTCAAAACCATTTTTAGACATTACTTTCCAAATTTTATTTTGTAAACCAAGATTTAGATCTTTATAATAATTCAATATTAAAGAATCACACCACAATTATTCTGGAACATATAATCCAAATAATTTAAACATTCAACAACTAAATCCCAACATTAAAAACTTAAAGTAAAACATCCAGACAGTAATGAATCCCAAAGTGACAATACTAGAAATAACTGAATCACAATGTACAAATAAACAAATGAATAATGAAAAGGGAGACACATGCCCCAATAAATGAATATGCTAGGAGTGAGGTCAAATAAATGAAGTCGTCTAAGCAAGAGGCCTGCAACTCCCACCTAAGCTGCAGCGCGTTCCTTCCAAAGGATCCTATGCAAGACGCCCCTGTGGCTGGGCACCTGTAATACACACACACACACATATATATATATATATATATATATATATATACAAGAGAGAAAGGAAAATAGAAACGGGTCAGAGCCCGATAGTGTAAATGATTTAAAATTTGTTTAGTAAGTATTTAAAATGTTTACAGGCCAATGCAACAACATATTAGTGCGACACTCTCTTGAGAAATTCTCACCTCTCTTCTAATGTGCACGCCTATCGCACTAAGCTTCCCAATGGATTATCTTATCTTATATTGCACTAAACTTCCCAATGGTTTAACTTATCTTAGGTTACTCGTAAGATTTAAAACTGAACAATATAATTGTTTAAGAGGAAAATTTCATTCAGTAACAAAGCTCTCATTTTAACTTTATTTATTAATAAAGTTTTCCAGTGTCATATTATACTTTTTCAAAACAAGTATTTCCAATTTGAGTCATTATACATGTCTTACTTACCATAACACAATAGGCAGTTCCAAATTTCATATATATATTAAATACTCGTATAATATATATATATTCTAACAGCACCCCACATAAAAACTATGGTGCGGGCATACTCTGCTATCCAATCCCCGTATCACTCGTACTAGGGAAATACAAATTCGGAAGCACTCTCGAACTGTATTAACACATACACAAACAATATTGAGGCGAAGCATAGATTCCAAGTCTCTAAGAGGATAGAACATGCCCCCACGTCTCTTAGGACCGTCTGAACTATCAATTCGATAGCCTGTACCAAGGATTTCTATCTTCTAGGGTACGAGTCAATATCCCTTATTAAGGTCCCATCGAGATAAGACTGTCCCAGCCCGGTAACCTCAGGGATAGCAAGTAGCGGGGCACGATTTTCACACATAGATAGTATATGCATAAACACAGTCATATAACTACACTAATATTACCATATCAAATTAGGTACATCTTAAATCCCATAATTACGACATTTGTCCTTATTTCTCATTATTCAGTTCTCACGTATAACCGTTCATTTCTTAATTTAATTTGAGGGATCATTCCAACTTATTACGTAACACTCACGGACTTTATCCTCCCAAGTGTAGAATTCAGTAGGTACTCATCTAATTTCCAACGTAACTATCTTACACGTCTCTCCCCTTAATACATAATTTTATCGTCCGTTATATGTAGATATCCCAAAAATACAACTCTCGTCTTACATTAAAGGCCCCATAATTATTTACAAGTCCTACTGGTCTTCTTTATCTCCCAAAACATTTTACTAAGGGTGTCCAAGGATTATTTCTCATTAAATTGAATTCAACTAATTTAAAAAGGGGAAATATGAGTCTGCCAGAAGGGGTCGATCGATCGAGGACTGGGGATCGATCGATCGAACCTTCGATCGATCGAAGCTCTTGGCTCGATCGATCGATCAAGCATGTATGGCGAATTCTGCAGTTAACCAGTTACAGATTCTATCGCACAACCTCATCCAAATCCATATTTTTCATTCCCAATCGCCCAAAAATTGTACTACTAACAGTATAAACCCATTTCATACATCTTTTACGTAAAGCATGTAAATTTCCGTCAATAACCATGGATTTATAGGCCAAAAATTCATTTTAATCTCAAGAACCCTAGAAATTCTTTAACCTTGTTCTAATCAATCTTTTTCTAGAAATTCCTAATCCTAATTCATCATAAATTTGTGGTAAATCCTCTACACGTGAAGGAGTTTCCAGATTATCATTCAAATCATTACTACATGCGATTTTCCTATCTCCAACATGAATTTTTCTTCTACCAAACTCATCCTAATCACCCTAGACTAACATGAACGATGCATTAACGAAAATAAGCAAGATAAATACTTTCCTGAGATTTTCAGAGTTCTAGTTTGATGACGAATTTGGTGTGGTTGCGTTCCCCGTCGCGCGATCTACGCGTTGGTGGTGGTGGCGGTGCAAACAGATGGATTTTGGGCCTTGGATTGCTTTGAAAACTCTCTCCTTCCCTCTCCTATGGATGTCACTTGTATTTGGTTGTTTTAACCCTAGAAGGAAACCTTATACATCTGATATAACCCTTGAAATTTCGTGGGTTTAATTACCCAAAATTGTAAAATGTCCAAAATGCCCTCCCGGGGTGCTAAATAGGCCTAAAAATGCCCCGAGACCCAAACTAAACCCCCGTGTATACTTTTCTGACTATCTCGACCCTTCCGGACACTTTGACGCACTCAAAACGACCATCCGAGCAACTTATAATATATTCACTTTTATTAATCAATAATTAGTCCCGACGCGACACAGGCGCGTCCCGACTCAAATTTCCAAAATTGTCATTCTATTCACTCGTGACATTTAATATAACCAATATTATATATTACTTTGCTTATTAGTAATATTCAAAAAATTTCCCTTAATTACTAACTCTCATCACGTTAATAATTATTGATATACCCATATATACCCTCCAACCGGACGACCCCTTAGGGGCCGACCCTTCATCAGGTTCCAGACGACCCCTCAGAGGCCGACCCTTCATCAGGCTCCGGACGACCCCTCAGGGGCCGACCCTTCATCAGGTTCCAGAAGACCCCTCAGGGGCCGACCCTTCATCAGGCTCCGGACGACCCCTCAGGGGCCGACCCTTCATCAGGTTCCAGACGACCCCTCAGGGGGCCGACCCTTCATCAGGTCCAGACAACCCCTCAGGGGCCGACCCTTTATCAGGTTCCAGACGACCCCTCAGGGGCCGACCCCTTCATCAGGTTACAAACGACCCCTCAGGTTGTCGACCCTTCATCAGGCTCCGGACGACTCTCCGAGGGTACGACAGTACGAGGCCTAAATTAGGCCAGACTCACTACCGGAAGGAACTTTGCCCTCGGCCTCGGCTCATAGGCCGGGGCTGACATCATCACATCGCGTGGTTTGGGAGACGCGTGGAATAGTGCGCGTGAGGCTCACATGTCACATGGGAGACCGTTATAACAAAATCACACCTTCACGTGAGGGAATATTATGTCATCATTTGGCATCTACAGGTGTCAACAGGGGATTGGCTAGATCATTATTCACATGCACCATGCATACTTGGGGGGTACACTACACCCCCCAAGACCTATATATACTTGTCACCTACAACCCTACAGGGGATCGATTAATTTTTTGTGACCCTAGCTAAAACTCTGCTTGTACACACAGTAGAGAGAGAAAGTGAGCTTATGTGCATTGTATCCAAGGCCATTAGTGCCCATACTTAGTGGATCACACACTCACAGTGGATGTAGGCCAAATTGGCTGAACCACTATACATCATTGTCTTATTTCCTCTTATACTCATCCCCTTCTACACACTTAAACACTTATACCTCTCTATGACTACCATGGCTGCCATTGTTTGAGCTCACTATCACTTATTCGGTGGTGCTAAATCTTAGCATCATCAATTATAACATAACTAATTTTCGGATTTATATTAAATAATTAATTCACATTAAATTTAATAAATCCCCAAATTAATATTGCATAAAAATACGGGGTATTACATCTATGTTAGCGGTTATTGGCCGGTTGGACTGGGTAGCATGATTAGGATAATAAAATGAATACGTTAGGTGCGCACTGTAGATGAGAGGTGAGGAAAAGATCCCACATGAGTGTAACTCGAAAGTTAATTATGAAGGTAATACACTGCACCTTTACATTTAAAGCATTCAAATACTTGCAAATATTTTCAATATTTTTTGGGCTTTCACCTGTTGCTAAATTATTTTCCAAAACCCCATGTATGCAGTAGTAGGGACCGCAGGGTTAGTCTCTTCATCATGCCATTAAGAGTAGTAGTTGGAGATGCTGCGATATTTGATTATAGCCGCCTCAGTTCATTCTATCTAGATAAGATTCAATTTTCAGCATTTTCCTTTTGAGCATGTTGTCCGTAGATGGATATGACATTTCATTTGTGTAAGATATTTTCTTATTACTCCTCAGTAGTTTGTTACATTGATATTATTTATGGTAACCGATGGTTTATTCGGTCTACGTTATTTATGCTTATTCGCTTATCAGTTCTTCTGTCATTTTATTTGGTGTATATTTATGTTGGTTATATTTATATTTGTTTTAACAGTGATGCTAAGAATGAAATCGTAATGATTCCCGTTTATTTTTAATAAAGGCTTGATCAACTAGTATTAGAATAAGGGGTGTCACAACCCACTTCAAATGAGGTATTGTGAGGCAAATTTCTCATTTACCTCGTAATGATTTTGAAAATATGAAAGTACCATGTTAATCTCCTTGCGATGAGAAACACGTTGGTATGTGGATCCACATTAAAAGGTGTGCGAGCCCCACTTTTATTTGGTCCTAAATTTGACCCATTTCATGTTTAAAACTCATTATTACCCAACACTTAGACTGAGATTCATTACTAAAATGATTAAACTATATAAGTAATCACGGTTTTTTGAATGATTGCCTTCCAGGAGACAACAATCATGCAAAGCAAAAGTTGTATTCAAATCTAGTTTATCTACGAACGAAAGATTTTGCGATGAATTCTTTGTTTATGCAGACTCAAAGAGACTAATAAAATAGATTGGTTGAAAGTAATTTATAATTGCAAAAGTGTTCAAATGAGGGGACGAAATGGAAGTATTTTTAGGAGAAAATGTGTCTATTCCGAATAGGTGCAAGTTCGTTCAAAATAGCCACATGTGTATTCAACTATAGGAACGAAATAGAAGTATTTATAGGAGAAAACATGTCTATTCTAAATAGGTGCATGTTTGTTCAGAATAGCCATATGAACTAGAGGACACGATTTTTAGAAAAAAACAACATACACGACCCTTATTGAACAAAAATAACTTTCGAGACAGTTAAAAAATTAAATAAAAAGTGTCCCCCAAAGAAAGGATAAGACCTATGTACCCGGGCACGTGCCGAACGAGACAAGCGAACGGTAGTGTGCTCGCTTGTGTAGGTGTTTGAAACAAAGCTCAAATCATGCATACTGTAGGTCCTCTCTCCTTGAAAGGTGATGGGATACCCTAAAGGCATCCATGCCTTTAGGTGATCTCATGAGTAGATATACTGCCCACTTTTCTTCTAACTATTATATATGGGAACTCACTTCACCCAACTAAACACTAGTTCTCCCACTTCAAATGGGGTACTTTGAGGCCAATTTCTCATTCACCTCTGAATGTTTTTGAACATGTGAATATACACATGAATTCCCTTGTATAAAGGAACACATTGGTATATGGACTCCACACCAAAAGGTGTGTGGATCTCACTTTTATTTGGGCATAAAGTTGACTAATTTCATGTTTAAAACCCATTATTTTCCAAGACTTAATAATTGAGATTCATTACTGAAAGATTAAACAATATGATTAATTGTATGCTTAACCAAAAACTAGTTGAAATATTCTTCTCCATTAGCATAATTCCGTCTTTAACTATTTTCCAGATATCTAATCTTTTAGGTTCAAAGAATAGGCTCTTAGTGATATTTTTTTTCATATAAGAAATGCAAAGATGAAGATTCCTGATTCCTCGCCTCTCTCCTATTTGACCTAAATAAGTTTATTGTATAAGAGAATCTAAACAAAAAGAGGTGACAATTTGATCTATCAATGACAATTAGGAATACATAAATGTCCTCCAATGAATCCCCTAGAAAGGGATATGGGAATATATTTACTCTCTCCGCACTAATGTTAAAGGAAAATTCAATCTTCTTTAGTGAAGGAGATGCCCGAACGAGATAGATAGATTGGAAGCCTCCAGCACTAGGAATTCTATTCCTTTACATATATATATATATATATATATATATATATATATATATATATATATATGTGTGTATGTATGTATGTATTAGGGCTTTTTATAAAAACAAAAGGCTCGGTTAACGGTCTTGTCTGGTTTTCGTCCATTTTGGCGGCCAATGATGTATAAATGAAGTAAGTGGGTACCAAACTAAAAATCAAACAAATAAATGGGTATTACGAGCTAAATGATCGTTCTTTTGAAACGATAAGAAAGGTTTAACTGAATACCAAAAATAAAATTGCAACCTTAACTCAAATGGGTGTTTTTGTATTCATTTGCTTATAATTAAATTTTATAAAAGTAAATAATAAAAAATCAACTTATCGAAAGCATAAATAATTTTTGCAAAAAAGGCACAATATTTACTTGGCACATAAGTGCATAAATTATCTAATATTAATGTTTATTTTATTTTTATTGGTCACCAAACTAAAAAATGTGTTAGAAATTATATATTAAATATGATATGTTATTCAATTCTTCCTAATTTTTTCATAGAAAATATATCTTTTCCAACATTGGAGGATTGCATTTCACTAATATGGGAAAAGTAAAATATTGTGTTTCATATTTTTTTTTTTACATTTTTTGAATATAAAGTATTTTTCAATTTTTTTTAACTTTATAATTAAACATGTCATTATTTTTTAAAATTAAATCAAATTCTTATTAAAAATCATACTTGCCTTGCCATGGCATTTCAAGTCTCATAGGAGAAGATGTGCACATCAAAAGAAATGTCGTAGGTGAATATATTATACAATAAGTATCGGGGTTGGGTGTGTTTTTGTCGGACTAAAATGACAATAAAGCATTTTGACATAACAAAATATAACAAAAGTATAGTATGCATAAGATATTCCCAAATCAAAAAGTATTTTGCTGGTTAGGACTTGAGTTTACTCCTCAATACTAATCAGTTTGAGTTCTTTTAGGGTCACTGAAGATTTTATTCGATCATCAGAACTTTGTGAAATTAATCAAGGTGCGCACAGAGTGACCTGAGCACCTATGATCATAAAAAAATATATTATAATTTTGAACATTTGACCTTTCAAATAAATTTCAATCTACAAAGATAAAATAGTTGGCATATTTTCAAGATAATGGTTAATGTGAATAAATATATCGTATCTATCAATCTATATATATGTTTTTTAAGCTTGGAATGACACTAGTAATTTGTTACAAGCGAGAGTATTTATTATTACTAGTTGTGCCCACGTGCGTTGCACGTGTGACCGTTTCCAGATATTAATCTTTCACTGCAAATCTGTAAAGAACAAAGTAATAAAAATACTTACAACATATTATGTAGAATCTGTTTTGTTTGAATATAACATAAAGTACCTATTACGAATCATTAATCATTACCTCCCAAACCAAACCTCCATTCAACTGTAAACTATACAAGATAGTCATGTTCTTGCTTAGTCATTCATCAGTGCTTAGTCGTGTTGTGTCATATTACCTTTATAGGTGAAAATAAGATTTTGAGGCATGTCGTGTCATTTTTATTTTGGTTGGGTTCGTGTTTGGTTAAAAAAATAATATATATTGTGGGGTGACACTTTTACTTGGGTCGTGTTAGTGTTTTGTAAAAAAAAATAATATTTCATGTTATGTCGTGTCATGTTGTGTCGAGTTACTTTTATTTGAATCATGATCGGTTATAAAAACAATTTTCAATTTTAAAAACAATTTTTTATTTGTTCATTTTTTCCCCATTTAAAAAAAAACTTCTATAAAAGTATCATAACAATTTTTTAAATAAAAAAGGGTTTTTAAAACTATCATAAACATGAATAGAGCAACAATAAAATTGAAAATATAAAATTTGAGCACAAAAGAGAGACAACATTCATGAATGAGATAGATATAATTACAAAAATTATATATTTGCTTTGAAATTAACAAATGCATACTTTTGATGGCAAAATATGAATCTGATGGGAAGATGAAAGAATTTGGGGAGCTGACTTTTTATTTATAGAATTTCAAGATAAATGTATTTAGAAGTTTTGTTAGATGAATGTATTATGAGAGAGAACGTATCAAGTTAAGATTCATGGAATGATTTTAATTTAATGAATGTGTGAGACTAATATTAAGGGTATGATAAAAAATATTAATTTAATGAGAATAGTTTAATACTTTAAGATTTGAAGAAAAACTTTCCTCTTTTTAAACAATAGAGATAAAAATAGAAATATAGATTATTATTATTAAATAAATCTATTCTCATGTAGCTCCGTAGCTTCCATTGTTTATATATATTGGGGAAGGCAGAGAAATTTTCGTCTTTTCATAAAACTTTACGGATCTGCCTCTAAATCGTCGTGGCAATAACACCTCCACAAATGGCAGAAGAATGCAACAAACACAAACGTGTTGTATTTGGCACCACCATTACCAGAAATTTGTTACTGCCACTGTTAACACGAACACCATCAAAACAATTATTACCTCAATCAATCACGACTCTCTTGGCACCTCACGGTACAAACACTACCATTCTTTTAAGATCGTTAAAACCCCAAATAAATATCAAATAATTTATGACATCAAATCTTCAGAAGATAGCCATTCTTTTATGATCCTTTATGCGCAAAGGACATAATTCCTTTGATTACATTTTTGGTAATTATTTAATGAATGTTTAATGAGATGGTCTAGTAGTTGGTGCTACATGGGTCGTCGTTGACTATTCTTAATGGAAACTTGTTGCTTCATTTGGGCCACGCCACCCCCGCAATTCAGTTCACATATGGTGACTTTGAAGTCTCATTCTCTATGTGTGATGTCAACCGCATATCTGCCACGGCCAAGTGCATGTATGATGCATTCCCTATATTTACGGGAAAATGACATTTCATCCGAGAGGAATGGTTTAATTACCAAGTTTTTTTTTATTAACTTTGTCTTACAAGTACATTAAATAATTAAGGATAAAGCTTGGCACTTTTATACCCACTAGGTATAAACCCGCGCGATGCGCGGACCATACACATACCTAGATACACCCACTTGTTCTCACCCATCACCCAACTCTCCCTCATCAAATAAAAGCAGTTGGCTGCATTTCAAACCAGAGCTTCAAGACAAAACTCCATAAAATTCTTTCATAGGCCACAGTTGTACAAAATACAAAAAACTAAAATAGAAACCCATGACCAAACTATGATTAGCTTATATTATCATGGTTTAGAAGCTTTTAAACATTTCAACAATTAATTTCGTTGAAGAAGAGACGAAGAATTTCAAGACTGAAAATAACAAATTTCAAGATAGGTAGGTAGGAACTAAAAAAAATTAAAATATAACCTACCCAAAGCAGAAAAACAGTTTCCAAAACAAAAATTGTTTATCTGTCGAACAACAAAAAAGCCAACAAAACCTATCTTACCGCCTCTCTCTTTTACCCGAAAACCCTGTTCATTCCATCTTTCTTTGTTATGAACTCTCTTCCATGTTCAAGAATTAATAGTAAAATTACTATAAAATAGAAAAATACAAAACAAAAGGCCCAAAAAGATTAAATATGAAATAAATCCCCAACAAAACTCACCGTCATAATACTTTCCAAATCCTGAATAAGAAAAAAATAAAATCACCGGTTGAAACCTTTGACCTGCAAAACCAAATCACAAACAACAACAGGAAATATAAAAAAGTTGAGGAAAAATTGAGATATAGAGGGAAAAAACTAAATCGCAAGGCAAAATGTAAAAAAGTTGTCGGGAGAGAGAGAGTGAAGAACTTCTTGCATCTGCTTGTAGAATGAAGGAAAAACAAAAACAAAAGTGAATACAATAGTATTAGGCAGTGAAATTGTATCACCCGTTCCAGACGTTGATAGTATACACCGATCCAAAATAAAATCAGTGCACAAAAATAAAATCCAAAAAGAAGAGGAGAGAGAGAGAGAGAGAGAGAGAGAGAGAGAGAGAGAGAGAGAGAGAGGCATACCGTTATAACAAAGAGGTAGCATCCAGTGGCGGATCCAGGATTTTAGTCCAACCGGGGCGAAATCAATGCAAATTTTTTTTTACCGACACTAATAAATAATCAACTCATAAAAACCAACAACCGATAAAACATAAAGGGGCATATACCAAATAGTCCCTCAAACATTTTTTAATACATGTTTAGTCCAAGCCTTTTTTTTTTGTTCCAAAAAGTCCTTCTCCATGCCGCTGGCGCGGATTTTCAAAATTAAGAGAATATTAGTTAAATGGGATTTGAGGGACTTTTTGGTACAAAATAAAAAGCTTGGACTAAATGTATATTACCAAAATGTTTGAGGGATTTTTTGGTATTTGATCCAAACATAAATACTGAATATGCCAAAATTTCATATCAATTCATCAATACAAAACCAGAAATTGCAAATACAAAGAAATTGTTTACACAAATTTTTATATGCACAAATTTCTATATAAAAATTTCTATACAAATTTATGAGATATAAAAGCCACGTATAAAAAAATCACAAATTTCTTACAAATTATTTCTATATACACATTTTGTGTATACACAAAAACCACATATAAAAAAAACATTCACCAAATTTCTAATATACACAAAAATCACAAAAAACACACATTGTATGATTTCTAAATTACAAAAATCACAAAAACCATATACACCGACTAATCATCTCACTTTAATATACACAAACCATATACACTAATCAATCATCTCACAAAACCATATACACAAAAAACATTACATATAAGAAAAATTACCTGAGTCGGCAGTCAGGGGTGGGCGCCGGGCGGCACAGCAGAGCAAGGCTGAGTTGGGCGGAGGCAGCAGCAGCAAGCAAGGCAGAAAATGAGGTGTTTTCGTTGGGTTTTGGTCGGCCGTGGATGGGAGGAGAAAATGGGTTTTCTTATGGGTTTCGTTGGGCGGCAGCAAGGCAGAAAATGAGGTGTTTTTTTACATGGATGAATGCTATAGGTTAAACATGGGGTGTTTTTACCAAAAAACCCTTTTTTTTTTTTTAATTTCAACCCGGGCGATGGCCCCTGTTGGGCCCAAGCTGTGTCCGCCCCTGGAAGCATCGAATGGGTAAATGAAGGACTGTTCTACCGTTCATGAATCTTAATATTAAGGGGTCACATAGATAGGTTCATTGTAAGAAATCATAAATGCCTTATTTTATATTTTATAATAATAAAAGATAGAGATAAAATATAGAGTGCCACGTGGACACTCTCAATGAAGAGGACTCTTAAATGCTAATAAATGCCTTGTTTTGCATTTTAGAGTATATAGAGATTTTTCATATTCAGTACATAAAATTTTTGTACCTTGTTATCAAAGATCGGGCAGGGGATAAGGTACAAGTCATAAGCTGTTATTGTCTTGTCTTATTAGGCGGGTATAAAAGTGGATATGAAAGTGTGCAAGTGTAATAATACTCAATAATTAAATAATTGTACATACATTTGAGATATAGTATTTTAATAGAGTTGTAATACACACTTAGTAAATAAATTTGGTGCATATAGATTTTTTTTACCCAAACATCTCACAAAATGCACGAAATATTTGTACATTCAATTAGGACCCACACAAACTACAAATATTTAATACACTTTAATAGGTAAAGTGACCAATGAGAAATTGTCTTCATTGTCCAATGCAATCTATTTAAAATATGGTTACGATGATCACAAACTCGTTTTTTATCCTTCACCGCTATATCACGGTACAAGGTATATTAAAATATCAGACGACGGTGAAGATAAAAATGAGAGAATTCATTTAATACAAACTCTTTAAAATATTTCACAATGACATTAAGACATAATAGTGTAAGCATTTTCAAAAATATCTCGCATTGTCTGTATTCTCAAAATTTCTCTTATTATGTCACTTTAATTTTAGATTCAGTTACACTTATTCCCTCAACTTTATTCTCTGTTTAACTTTACCAACAAGATATTTATTTTTTGGATTTCACCCATCAAACTTAAAAACAACTTCATGTAACCCCTAACCCTAATGAAATAGTGGTCCTACACGAGTGTGTTTCAAATCAAACCAAATTTCACCAAAAATTATCCAACTTTTAATGTGCACCAAACCAAGTTGTGAAAAATCAATTTTTACTTTAAACCAATTTTATCTTGATTAATCATAAACATGCATCTAGTGATTAAAATAAGTAAAGTAAAGTAAAGAATACTCACAATGCAGGATGTACGAGGAAAAACCCAAGACGGGAAAAAATCTCGGACGACCCAAGCCAGACAATCACTATGAATAAGGAATTACAACGAACAGATAAAAGACTCACTCAACGACTCAATCCCCACGGGTCTTGACGCTCTCCTGTGCTTCAACCACTCCTCTCACAGTGCCCACGCAGAAAGTCCTTATTCCACGATATCTGTCCACAACATACGCGTCCGCGTATGTCTCGGTGTCCACCGAATGACTTTGATACGTCTACGATGTCGAACAAGAAGTCCTTCTCTTTTCTTCACCGCAAAACCTAGATGTTCAAGAATAGAACAAACCTTCTTGGTGCAGCAAGATCACATAAACATATAGTAATGATAACTCGGATCTTTGCAAACTCTAAGGATGTGTTTAAGCTTTGAAACCTTAGAAAAACATGTGCAAAACTTGTACTAGATTGAAAACTGTTTTCCAGATTGCATTGCTTGTAAATTCTGACGAAACCACGCTTTAAATAGGATTTTAAGTCGACGCCTCGAAAAATGTGTCGCTCAAATGAGATTGACCAGTCGTTTGCGTGACATGACTATCTCGCTCGAACGATCAGAGATGTCATTTGAACGACGCGTGTGTTAGTTTGAATTTTTCTTTAAATCGTTTCTTCGAAAGAGATCCAATTAAGTCAAACTCTTTTTCGAGCTTATTAGAATAAAACGTAGTGTAAAACATTTAAAACACTTTTAAAATATTTTAAAATATTTTTTCTTAAAAAATTACATCCTTATCTTTTATAAAAATAATTTCGAGCACCATTAATTATACGCATTCATACCTGTGTGATCTCGGAATGCAGTAAACTTGAAGACGAATAAACTTGCACCAATTAAACTTCATCATGATTAATTCTTTGAAGCTTTGCCGCGACGTCTTCAATTTCTTCAATACGTCATAGACCAAGTGGGATCGTGACAAAAATAAAATCTCCCTATGACATATTACAAACACAGTTTTGTTCAAGAAATTAAGTCAAAACAATACAGGGGCTCAATTGAAAATTTATGTCCTTACAAATCTCCCCCTTTGACTATTTCGGCACAAAACTAAACCAGTGAAATGCCTAATCCGGGCCGTCAAGCCGTATGACGCCTAAATCCCATCCCATAAATTCGAAGTCAAAAATTACAGGACATGGACTAGTATATGAAGCACCGACAAGCATGAATTGTCTAAATGTGATGTAGACTTGAAATCTCAAATCTCTGAAGCATACCTACACACATGAAACAGACAAACAAATACCCAGGGAAGTATGGAGGAACAAATGAAACCAATATATATATCCAAATGATACCAATTTTACAATAGATACCAATATGAATAAACTCTGAAAAATTATTTGTTAAGCAATTGAGCAACAAAATGATACCAATTTGTAATACCAATTTGTAAAATATGTAATAAAAAATATGCTCAACAAATCTCAAATCTCCCCCTACATCACATACATCTCTCCCCCTTTTTGTCTCGAATAGACAAGCCGATGAAAAGATAAACGAATTAATCATGTATCTAGCATGAAGATATACAAAAAAAATCGCTAGATAATCATGAAACAACCAACTAAATATGATCAAGTAATGACAAATCAGTAGCCAATAAACCAATGAATCACACAATGAATATAGCAATCTAATCAGGTGTGATAAACGAAATCATATGCAAAATATTAATTTTGAAACAATATAACCTGCATATAAACCAGTAAGTCCAGAAAGCTTCCAACAGTACCAAAAATATATACCAAAATAACCAGGGTGCTGCAAACAAAAAGAAGCAAAAAATCCCAAACTGTCGTTCGAACGAGCCAGGGACGTCGCTTAAATGAGATGAGGACATCGCTCGAACGAGTCTTATCACGACATGGTAATGTCGCTCAAACGAATTCTCGCGACAAGCCAAACTTTCCCAGATTCCCAGAAATATCATATATTTTTGCCCAGTAAAAAAATTTCCAGAAAAATCACACTAGAAGGGCCTGACAACAGAAAAACAGTGCTAACACAGTAAGCTTTTTACCAAAAATGCAAAAACGCATAAAAACTAATAATGCGAGTTACATGCAAATATAGTACCGATGTGCTCAAACATGGACATGGAATGTATGGGAGTGAAACTACAACAAATAAGTCACAATTCTAACACATCAAAAAGATCAAGAAGCTCTAATTGATAGCGATGAATCATCAAACTTTATCATAGACATATGACAATTAAAGTGTGAGCTTAATGAACTAAACATACTACATGCAGAAAAATCCAAAATTTTGATGATTCTACAAACAATAGCGTCAAATTGCAATGTTTCAACGTTAAGATTAGTTGTGCAAATCCATTTAAATTTTCTCCAACCAAACTCCCTCATAAACATACCTTTTCCAAGTTCTTGTGAGGTTTCTAGCATTCTCAACTTAGAGAAAATCTTATTGGCCCTTTTTATTAGCATTTTGCCTTTTTCTTTTGGGCTCTTTTAAACGGTGGCTTTCACGATGAGTTAATTTTGAACTCTCGTAGTGCTTTCCCATGAATCACTCATCATTTTTTTAATTAGGTACCAATTCAAATCCTCACGGTAAATGATTCTTACATGCACACTTCTCCTTAAGTCTACTTACGCATAGATGACAAGATTGAGATAAGAACGCCTTACCAAATTCAAATATGCAAGATAAATCAAACATCCATATAAGCTCGTGCATGTGTGCAATGATGGAAAATTTACAAAGTCGACTCAAAATGCATATCAACTTCGAAACTACCCCATATAAACAATGGTTAAGATCATTCTAAGCATCGATAATAGTGACCAAATGTCCTAGCCACATGGATATGAAACGATTGGGGGGGGGGGGGGGGATCAAGCACACTAATATGCCGCATAAAACATGTAAACTCAAAAATAAAAACCAAAAATCTTTTTGGCTTTTCAAACATATTTTGACTCAAAGGAAAGCAAAATCTTTTTGGGTTTTCAAAAGTTTTCTCAAAACCAAAATCTTTTTGTATTTTTTCAATAGGACTCAAACAAATGAAAAACTATAATACAAAATGATGCACAAGTCATTATACTAGCAATGAATAAATCATAAAGTAAACTAGCATATGACAAACATGGCAACACTATCATCCTTTAGATTTAGCATGAGAAGAATCAAGTGCACCTAAATGAGAATCATGAAGTTTTATTCCTAAAGCCATTATATCCGATTTCCTAACCAAAGTAGGTGTAAAACGACGCATGGGGGTTTGGGGAACCGGGGCAACTTTATTCCTAAACTTCCTAGGAGCTTGTTTAAGGTCGTAACAATAATGCTTAAGGTTACCTTTCCTTCCACAAAACGTGCAAGTGTAGCGACGGTCGGAATGATTACCTATATGTGGACCTTTTCTAACTTTCCTAGTGTTTCTCACATGTGCGGGGGGAATGGGAACAACTCTCTCATCAAAACCAATACCTCCTCTATCTCCATTAATTTGGACTGTGCCTAAGATCTTATATAACTTCTCCGACCTAGCCTCCAAATCAAGCTTAACTCTAGACGAGTCTCTCAATCTCTCCTCCAACTCATGAATCCTAGACTCGAGCAAACGCCTAGACTCCTCAAACTCTAGAATTTCCTTTTTCAAAGACTCCATCAAACTACGAAGATTATCTCTCTCTTTCTCCACAAACTCTAGTGTCTCTCTAAACTTCTTCTCTCGTGCACTAAGATCATCTGTCAACGCATCATTATTTTCTATGGCACGCTCATTCAACTTAGCTTGCAATTTTGCATTTGCCTTTTTCACCTTAACTGTCTTGGCATATAATTCATTAAATGCAAATTGCAATTCTTTCACATCTACCTCCTCTGAATCACTCTCTTCTTCCTCACTAACATGGGATTCACTCAAAACCTCATCGAAAGTGTCATTCACATGAGAATCATCATCGCTCACATGACATGCCATAAATGTAATAAAGTTACGCTCAATGGGGGAACTCTCTCCCTCTTTCGAATCACTATCACTTAAGGTGGCACTATATACAATGGGTTGCTTGCCCTCTTTCTTAAGTCTAGTGGGACACTCCTTAACTTTGTGACCGTACCCATCACACCCAAAACACTTATCCGACTCATCTCTCCTAGGCTTCTAAAACTCATCCTTAGAGGTGGGATCAACTTTGTTGTTATTGAATTTTTCAAACTTCTTGGCATCTTTCGATTACTTTTGAAAATTAATAAAATTTTTAAATTTCTTTGCCAACAAAGCAACATCCTCAAAATCGGAATCAGAATCGGAATCCGAAACTTTAATTTCCTCCTTTCGGGTTTTCAAAGCAATATCCTTTTCTTTCTTAGGCACTTGCTTGGAGGTAATCATGTATTTCATAGGTTTGTAAGTCACCTACAATCTCTTCTAGTTTCGTCGACTCTAAATTACCCAAATAGTTTAAAATAGTCACTTTCGCATCAAACCTACTAGGCAACGACCTAAGGATTTTCTTAATGACACAGTTATCAAGAATTTTTTCACCTAAGTTAAACGACGAGTTGACAATATTGGACAACCTAGCATAAAGCTCATCAAAAGTCTGATTCTCTAACATCCTAATGGTCTCAAACTGCGTAGTAAGATCTTGAAGTTTCGATGCCCTAACCGTGCTAGTGCCCTCGTGAGTGAGTGCCAAAATATCCCAAGCCTCTTTTGATGTTTCACAAGTCATAATTATATTATATTCTTTCGGTGTGACATGTCAAGAAATAACGTGCAAACCCTTAGAATTATATTGTGAAAGTCTATGTTCAGTTTCGATCCATGACTCGACAAGCTTTAAATTAGTGACCTCACCTAAAATAGTGACAAGACGGGAAAAAACATCGGATGACCCAAGCCAGAAAATCACTATGAATGTGGAATTATAATGAACAAACAAAAGACTCACTCAACGAATCGATCCCCACGGGTCTTGACGCTCTTCTGAGCTTCAACCACTCCTCTCATAGTACCCATGCAGAAAGTCCTTCTTCCACGATACCTGTCCATAACACATGCGTCCATGTATGTCTCGGTGTCCACCGAATGGCTTTGATACATCTACGATGTCGAACAAGAAGTCCTTCTCTTTTCTTCATCACAAAACCCAAATGTTCAAGTATAGAACAAGCCTTCTTGGTGCAGAAAGATCACATAACCATATAGTAATGATAACTCGGATCTTTGCAAACTTTAAGGATGTGTTTAAGCTTTGAAACCTTAGAAAAACATGTGCAAAACTCGTACTGTATTGAAAAATATTTTCCAGATGGCACTACTTGTAAATTCTGACGAAACCACGCTTTAAATAGAATTTTATATTGGCGCCTAAAAAAATGTGTCACTCGAACGAGATTGACCAGTTGTTCGTACGACATGGCTATCTCGCTCGAACGATCAGAGATGTCGTTTAAACGACACGTGTGTCAGTGTGACTTTTCTTTAAAATGTTTGTTCAAAAGAGATCCAATTAAGTCAAATTCTTTTTCGAGCTTATCAGAATAAAACGTAGTGTAAAACATTTAAAACACTTTTAAAACATTTTAAAATATTTTTTCTTACAAAATTACATCCTTATCTTTTATAAAAATAACTTCGAGCACCATTAATTATACGCATTCATACATGTGTGATCTCGAAATGCAGTAAACTTGAAGGCGAATAAACTTGCACCAATTAAACTTCGGTATGAATAATTCTTTAAGCTTTGCCGCAACGTCTTCAATTTCTTCAATACGTCATAGAACAAGTGGGATCGTGAAAAAAATAAAATCTCCCTATGACATATGACAAACACAGTTTTGTTCATGGAATTAAGTCAAAACAATACAGGAACTCAATTGGAAATTTATGTCCTTACACCTAACACCACTAATTTTTTAGATGACAAAGGATTCATGTGCAAAGTACACGAGGGCATTTTCGTTCTAAGAGATTTATTTTAAAATTTAAAAAAATTATTGAAAACTTTTTAAAAATTATGAAAGATACTAAACATGTGAAGATTAAAAAAAAATATTTAAAAATTCTTAAAGAAAAAGCATTTAAAAACCTGAAAAATACATAAAACATATTTAAAAAAAAGAAAATACTAAAAAACTCAAAAAAAATCTGGAATGACAAAAATATGGTTTTAAAAAAAATGAAAATTATTGAAAACCAAAAATCTGAAATTTTAATATTAAGAAAAAAAAAGATTTATAAATCTGAAAATTGCAAAAACAAAAAATATTCTGAAAATTACAAAAATAGGGAGCTAAAAAAATTTAACATCTAGAAATCACAAAAATAATATTGCAATATTCTGAAAATTAAATGAATATATTTGTAAGTTTGCAAATAGTAAATAAGAAAATATGAAAACAAAAATGTTTCAAACATAAAATATGATCATAAAATTAACACTTCCACACGATCTTCCGACTCTAAGGAAATAATAACAAATCCAACCCCAACATATATTTCCTACCCACCTCTATTAATTGTATTATCAACAATGGAGGATTTGTCATTATCAACAAAAGAAACAATAATAAATCTTACCCAAACCTCCCATTATAAACCCATCTCCATATGTTTTAAACCCTTTATTTTAAACCCACCTCAATCCATTACAAACCTAACACTAATAAAAAATCAAAACCCCAAATCTAATGTGAGATGAAAATATCCATAAATTTAGATATACAGTTGGGTGCCGATTATGGGCGGTTGATGTGAGAGAGATGGACGACAGTTTGATGATGAGAGCGAGGGATGAAGTGTTAAAACCCACAATGTTTAGATCTGTAATGCTCGTGGGTTTGTTTTCATTTGTGTGTGTGTGTGCATGTTCATAAGAGAGAGAGAGAGAGAGAGAGAGAGAGAGAGAGAGAGAGAGAGAGAGAGAGAGAGAGGAGGGGGGATGGAATATAAAGTAAAGTAAAAGAGTCATGGCAATAACCATGAGAGAGTGAGGAATAGAAAGGGAAGATGAATTAATAAGCTAGTCTCCTTATTCACAAAATTGACCTTCTAAATAGGAATGGAAAAAAATACTCTCATATGTTCTCATGTGCCACGAACATGATCACTTTTCTATTTTAAAAATTAACGGTGTTATTATTAGGGGGTTACTTAAAGTTGTTTCTAAAGTTGAGGGAGTTAAGTCTAAAAAATCAAAGTTCGAATGTTGAAGGAAAACAAGGGGTAAAATTTAATCCTTAATTTTATCATTAGAAATTTAGTCCCGGGTCTCTTGTTATAGCGTTCTAAAAGACATAGTACATGTATATTTTTTTGAATGGTATGTTCCTCTATACTGTTTGGGATCCAAATTATTTAAATGTTTAAGTCATTTTGTTATTTGGTCGTTTTCTCACGAAACTTTAAAATTAAATCTCTCCCCCTCTCTCAGAGATAGAGAGAGAGGCTTTCCTTATTTACTAATCTATGTCTTTGTCTCTCTTAAACTCATATCTGCAAACTTTGGTGCAAAAATATTCTTTTATAAAAAGAGGTATTTTAGAATAAAATCTTTGTTAGTTTGGGGTACTTATAAAGAGTGTGCTAACGGTTAACTAACGAAAACTGTTAGTTTGGGGGCCAAACCTTAAGAATTGAAAATAGTAGGTTTTCGAATCAATAAACAATAATAAATGGTTACTAAGACCTAAATAACCCAATATATTATGTATTTTGAAATGTCGTTCAAACGAGATAGGCATTGTCATTCAAAAAAGCCATAAATGAGATCATTATGCTTGATCGAAACTTCTTGCGCAAAGATCACTCGATCCTCGTTCAAACAAGATTTAAGGGTTTGTGAGAAAAACTTGGTTTCTATTCGAACGAGGTGTAACGCACCGTATTTTAATGAATATTTAAAATGGGATTAATTGGAATTAATCCGTAATTGGAATTTAATTGGAATTAATCTAGATATTTTAAATGGGATTAATTTAATATTTACTATGATGAATATAATTGGATATTACAAAGAGAATAAGTAATATGCCATTGTATGTTTATCGTTAGTGAGAAATACAATACATATGATAATTTAGTTAGGGCAAGCGTATGACTCGTGCTGGGACTTAAATATGGGGATTAAAATAGAAGTGAAATATAAGTAACCCATATGGTTATTTTGAGTGAGTAAAAGTGTCCAAGGGGTTGAAACAGTCAGAAAACTATACTCGGGTGTCGGTATAGGGTTCTGGGTTAATTTTGGTCCAACTCGGCATTCCAAAAGTCATTTTTAGACTAAGAGATACGGGATTCATCACTATATAATAGACTTTTGAATTTGAGAAAATTATTATTAGGAAAAAAAAGAAGAGGAAGTGATAGGTGAGGTATATGAAGAGTCCTAAGAGGAATTTGAAGAGTTTTCAAGGGGAGAACAACCATTAGCACCACCAACTGCCGCCGAAATCGAGAGAGGAGTGAGAAAACACCTACATCATCATCTAAACATGAAATTCAAACCTTTATTTAGAGGCAAGTGTTTACTTGCTTTAATTATTGAGTTCTTAAAATATGCATGCTAGAGTAAGATAAATTTTTGATAAAAACCATGATTTTTAAAAGGATTACATTGAGATAATTCCATGGGGTGATGTAGAAATCATGCTAGGGATATCACGAAATTGGGATTATAGCATGTATTTAATTGGAGATTAAATCTGAGTTTATAATTTAGTATGATTATTAAAAAAATAGGATTGCTTTGATGGAAAGTTCAGGGATATCATTAAGGGTTTATTCGAGAATGATATTAGAGATTATTGAACTTTATTCATGATATGAAAATTTATAGAGAATGAATTTTATAAAAGGGGAATTCTGGGGTTTCAAAGTGATGAACATGGATTATGGTTAATATTAGAGTTGTATATAAAGATGATGAAAAACAAAGGTTTGTTTGGTGAATATAAGATAAAAATGTGCCAGAATTTTTGATGCGACTTAAAACAAAGACCATTTTTAGTGTGATTTGAATTAGAGTGAGATGGATGGAAAGGTTTGTGTATTAACTTTCCATTGAGCTTTGAATTAGCTCATTTGGACTTCAGTAGAGGGAGAAATCGCAATTTTACTACAAGGTGTTTAATTTGTCAGAAAGTTTACAACCCGATTCGGTTGCTCAGAAAATGGCAATTTTGTTAGTTTCGATGTAAGACTTTAAATAAATTATTGGAACCATAACTTGAGTTGTTTGATATTATTAAAAAAAATAATAGAATACCAGTAGTATATAATTGAGAGATAGGGGTAGTTGAGGAGTCGAAATTATAGACTAGATACTATTGAAAATTATTGAACGTATTAGCATAAGGGAATCAAATGGGGATACGTAGAGAATTGAGATTAACGTGAGATTTGGATTACTAGAATAATGTGATATTAACTACTGAAATTACAAAAGAGATGAATAGAACTCTTCGAATAGTGAGTGATATTCGTAATAAATGAGAATAAAAATAAAGTGTGAAATAGTAGTACGTTAAATAATTGAGATATAAATGGAACACACTATATGAATATAAATGGGTTGTGTGAATGGTTGTTATGTATGATTCTTATGTGTATAAGCATACCTACGTTGCCTGTTATCACGGGAGGTCATGCGCAGTGGGTGATCCCACCTTGGTGATGCCAGCAAAGTCTGGATGTGTGCCCCGGAACATAGAACATAGGGCTGACCACTATTTGAGTGTACGACAGTGTGACTGGTCATTTGGGTGCGTTAGGTATGTGCGTAGTCCAAATGCTTAATACTATGTTCACCTCCATTATTTCCTTATTGATTTATGGTTCATGGTGCCATTCAGAACCGGTATTCCTTATTAGTACGAGAGGTGCGTATGAACTTGATAATAGAGTATGCCGAATCGTGAGTTCTATCTCGGGGGATGGTGTATTAGTATACACACACACACACACACACACACACACACACACACACACACACACATATATATATATATATATATATATATATATATATATATTAAATTTGAAGTTAAGTATATGAAAATTAATAAATAATGTGGTGATTATAAATCTGGTAAAGGCAAGTAATCTATTTACGTATTGTATGGGATATACAGGTGGGATAAATGACTAATATGTATTATTAGTAGAATATGTAGGTTAGTTAGGTGGGTAGACTAGGAAGAATATCAAGAAATGTTAAATGTGATAATAAAATGAGAGGTGAGGACTCATGTGAGAGCACGCACATCTAACATGGATATTAATATTGCTATTTTTTTTTTCACTTAAACACTTGAAAAATATTTTAAAAATGTTTTAAGGCTGGACCCATTGCAAATACTTTTCAAAACATTTTAGGTGTCCAGCCACAGGGCCATCAGATTTATCAGTTTATTCTAGGTTGACGTGCTGCAATTGCTGTGACATCTGCAGGACCTCGTGATTAGACAATTTCATTTCCTATTAATTCTAGAATAAGTTCTCAGTTATTTCATTCGATCATGTTTCTCCTTATTTAGTCAACAGTTATGAATCAATATTTCCATTTGTATTTCAGACATTTTGTCTCAGTATTTCTTTAGGGATTGTTGATACCAAAAATTATTCATCTATGTGAACCATTTGGATACTGACACGTGTTGTATGGTGGAAGATTAATTCCATTCTGGAAGGATGAAATGCCGACCAACACCAAGAATGCCGACCAACATCCGGAAGACCGACCAACGATGATAGGAAAACACCAACAGTTGTATACACAAATTATTGTATAGATGTAAATGTATATGATATAAAGACACTCCATAATTTGATATTCCAATACTTGTACACCCTCTGAGGGCTATAAAAAAATTGTAAACCCTACATCCAGGGAGGACGAAGAAAGAGGCAATCGAACAAGCCCAAAGCAAAGCAATATACAACAGTGGACGTAGGCTCTTCCCTTAAGTCGAACCACTTTAAAAATCTTTTGTCTCTTTTATTTATATTTATTTGTGATCAATAAATTAACCTAGTCTAGTTTTTTGTATCAACAGATTGACGCCGTCTGTGGGAAAGATTTTTCTAATCAATCTCACTCGATCAAACATCTAAATGACGGATATTCCTGAATCAAGTCTCAGGAATAAAGGTATTCTGTCTGTCCCTTCCGCTCCTCCATCTGTAAATGATTTAACTGGGATTTTGGCCAGTCTTGCAAGAGGCCAAGAGGATATGCAAGATACTATCAGGCAACTTGCACAAACTCTTCAAGACGAGGCACCTACTCTATCTGCCCAGGGAAATATGCCACCCCCGCCAAGAGGTTATCGGCCAGACACTCAATGACAACAAGAGATGTCTCCTACCACCCAAGGTAAAATTCATTACTCAGGACATCAGAATCTTTCCGCACGCAGTCTTATTCTCCCGAAAGGCCAAGTGCCTTAGAGAGATTAAGTCATGCTTCTCCCTTAGATCGCTTGGGACCCAGGGGAACATAAATATTCCTCGGGCAAGATATGGTAACACCCGATGACCATCTGATCAAAGGGAAAACACAACTCAATCCAGATAAAATGCCCGACGAACTTCTACTCGGACAGAGCAATGGTTTCAGGAAGAAATCTCAGCAACTAATAAAGTTACAACGCATAAATCTGGTGCTACTAATGATGCATGAAAATGCTCCATGCAGAGATTGGAAGATAACTTAGGAGAAATGGTGAAGATAAGAAACCCACTACAAAGAAGTTTTATAAAAGGGTCTCCGTTTGTGCAAGAAATTGTGGATTTCCCTACTCAAGCAAAGTTCAAGGCTCCAGTAGTAACACCCAAATATGATGGAAAAACTAATCCATTCCTCCATATAGAACAATACCAGGCAGCTACTGATATTTATACGATGAAATGAGATGTAGAGCATTTTATGGAACCATTACTGGATCTTCCCAAATTTGGTACAATGGTCTTCCTCGGGGATAAATTTCTAGCTCCAACTAACTGGTCGAGCTATTCATTAATAACTTTTGCTTTGGATCAAAGCCTGTGAAAAGGGTGGCACACTTACTTAGTGTGAGACAGAAATAAGGGGAGAGCACCAGAGATTACATAACTCATTTTAATAACGAGAAACTAAAAGTCATAGATTATAAAGAGAAGACTGCAATAACTGCCCTCATGAGTGTATTTCTCATCGAAAAATTGTACTACACTCTTGGCAAGTGTGACAACCCGGATATAATTATGATTAAATATGCTTAAAGCATGCTTAGCTTATGTGATATGAGTAGTATGTTATTAATATATATGATGTTAAGTCATTATGTTTAGTTTAATTCTACCTTCATAAAGCTTGAAATATCGAATTAGTTACAAATGTGAAATTTTAAAGTTTTCGATAGGAATGTTCCTATTGGAGGCTAGTTTTGACCTTTATGACATAACAATGAACTTGAGGTGTAAACTAGATATTTGTAGATATATGAGTTAGGTTTATAAAAAAACAAACGGTTCATCGAACGAACATCCGAGTGGGAAGGTATTAACTTTTTACGAACATGGGGTAAAGTAGTCATTTAGCCTTAAATGGTATTTTGTTTTATATAATGCCACATGTTATATTTTGATTGGACCAAGGGGGGTGACCTTATGCCGACTTATAACCCTTGAATTAAGCTCTTCCTTCAGCATATTTCAGCCATGGAAGAGTTTTAACCTAAGGAAAGAGAGTTTTGAAGTTTAGGAAGAAAGTGTGAGGAGAAATTGAAGAAAAATTCATAGAAAATTACGTAAAAGCCCCTAAGGTATTTCCATTCATAAATCTTGTTTATTTTTTTGTATTACTTATTTAAATGATTGAAATAATCAGTTTTTACTGAAATTCCATGTCTTAATGTGTACTTATGGATAGATGCAAGTTTAAGCAAACTTGAATGTGTAAACCCTTGAGATTGTTTTGTTTAGGAACCTTGTTTATTCAAACTTCCATATATTTTTGTATACTTACTGGAATTGATTAATTCCAATTGGAGATTAACTTGGACCCATATATGTATTACATATCCGAAAATCATGTTAAAATACCAAGAAATGAGTCTTTGGTGAGAGTTTGAAGTTCGGGTATGAAATCTTCCCTAAGCATGAAAGTATGCCCGCCATGTGTTTGATATTTTACTTGACATAGCAAACGAATCTTAAAAATTATGAAACTTTAATTTCTTATTGTTCAATATGTTTACTAATTTTGGGTAAAATATTATAGAAATTTATGATGTATAAAAATTATGAAAATTCCTAGAAATTGAATGAACGATAAAAGAGCCTATAGGGCAGATTTGTTATGTGGTAAAGAAATGGGCATATCTTGCTCTAGGAGACTTGAAATGATGTACCATATTTCGTATTGGAATACTAATATGATAAGGATTGAATTATCAAGAATAAATGAATTTATATTTCGTCTATGATTTGGATATGTTAAATATATTAACATGGATTTGGATGCAACTTCACTTGTAATAAATGATTTGAATGGAATCATGTGATGCTTATGGATTGAATTATGTTTTAATCATTCTTTGGATTATTGATATTCTTATGATGATACTAATATTGTAAGTATTATAGGAAGGGAATAAGATCTTATTGAACAAATACCGGATAAAGGCAAGGAAAAAGCCAGTTAAACTATCAAGGTGAGTGTACTTATGATTGTTTCATATATACAGATATATGAATATAGCACTAAGAGCAGGATTTGTTTGAATACTTCGGTGTTCAGGATTTGATTGGATATTAAAATATCCAGGATTGTTTGGGTCTTATGATCCATGATTTGTTATTGCCAACGGGCAGAATTATTTGGGTCTAATGATCTAGGATTTGTTATTGCCAATGGGCAGAATTATTTGGATCTTATGATCCATGATTTGTTATTGCCAATGGGTAGGATTGTTCGAATTTTATATCCACATATTCGATATAGAATTTTTATTCCATTGCAGGGAAGGAGTACGTCACTAAGCTTAATGCTTACGGTTTATATTTTAACAATTTCAGGTTCGTATGCTGCCAGCTAGGATACCATATGATCGGTAACTTTGAGAGTTGCACCGTTGGAGAGAGCTGGGGTTTAAAAATAGGGATTTTATCGTTGTCACACTGAAGATTTTAATATACTCACGCATTGTATATATTGATTTAGTATGGATTGAGTTGATCATAGTTAATCACAGTATTGTATGTCCGCTTAATTATGACTCTGATATTGAATTTTATGGTATAAGAATAATATTATGTTAATTATGCACACTATACAGGAAAATATTGATGAATGAATCATATTTCCAATGGGATCAAGATTATGTTCTAATTATTCCAATAATAATAAATGATTAGTATGGATATTGGGTTTGGGGTGTGACAATTAGTGGTATCAGAGCGTGGTTATTAGTTCTGGACGTGTGTGACGATTAGATGGCAGTATTGAGTTGATTTTATATTTATGAATTGTTTATATACTAACCAATAGTTTAGTATTATAAACTGTTTATATTTGTTGTTAGAACTTTGTTGTATTACAGATAATTACAGATGGAACCTGGGAATGGACAACATAGAGAAGAGGGAGTGGCTTCTGGTACAGAGAATACTGAAGTAGAGCAAAGTGTTGCTGGAAGGCCTAGAGAGAAAGAGCAGCCTACAGAGATGCAAATAATAGCATAGGCAATGATTAGGATGGCAGAGCAATAAGAAAGAAATATGGCACAAATGGAAGAACAACAGGCTAGATATCTAGAATCAAAGACTGTGGCCAGGATTGAGAAAGAGGTAAGGAAGGAAATGAAAGATTCCATGCATGAGAAGTTTTTGAAGTTGAATCCTCCAGAATATTCAGGGTCAGTTGAACCTACAGAAGCTGAGATGTGGGTCAGAGATCTAGAAACTATCTTTGCAGTTATGAAGGTTCCAGATAACCAGAAAGTGAATTAGTTGTGTTTAAGCTCAAAGGAGAGGCGAAATATTGGTGGGAAGCCAGCAACCATTTGGTGCCCAGGATGGAAGGTACTGATGTTATTACTTGGGCTGAATTTATTAAAGCTTTGTATATTAAGTATTTCCCTAAGGTTTATAGGAGGGAGAAGCTGAGGGCGTTTATAAATTTAACCCAAGGGAACATGTCAGTGAGGGAGTATGATGCTAAATTTACTGCTTTGTCTAGATTTGCTACTAAGTATGTGAAGGATGAAGAAGATAAATGTAGTAAGTTTCAAGATGGACTGATTTGGCCTATTAAAAATAGAGTGGACACTTATGAGTTCGAAGATTATGCTTTCTGGGTAAACAAAGCCACGATAGTAGAAAGGTAAATGAACCAAGGGGTGGCGAGTAGAGAGAGTTTTAAGAAGAGTAGATTCGACACATCTCACTCCAAGGGAGGTGAGGGTGGAAGTGTTAAGATGGAAACTCATAAATTTCAGAGAGGTGGTGGAGATAGTAGTAGAGGTCAGGGGAGATTGGGTAGAGATACCAGGGGTGGAGGATCTTTTGGTTCAGCCAGAAAGTCAGGGAGAGATGAGGCCCCAATAGGAGGTGTTACATGTTTCTTTTGTAAAGAGGAAGGGCATTATAAATCTGAGTGTCCTAAGCTTAAGGGATTGGAATCCTACCATTGTCATCAAGTGGGGCTTATTAAGAAGAATTGTTCGCAATTGGCACTGACTCCAGCAACACATAGTGAAGTAGCAAGCAGAATGTTATCTCCAGGCAGTGCAGTGAAAAGTATGGACAGAGGACAAGCTAGTAGTTCCAGGCTAGGTGGACGAGTTTTTACAATGAAAGAAGCTCAGATTACTCCAAATGTGGTGACAGGTACACTTTCTGTTACTGATAGAAGTGCTTATGTTTTGATTGATCCTGGTTCCACACATTCTTTTGTGTCCTATGCTTTGGCTGTATACCTGAATAAACCATGTACTCGTTTAAATGTGGGGTTGGGTATTTATATGCCTATGGGGGATATGGGGGATATGGTTGTAGCTAAATATGCTTTTCGTGATTGTGTTTTGACTGTGGGGTCTAGAGATACAGTTATAGATTTACTTCCATTGGGTATCTCTGATTTTGACATAATTTTGGGAATGGATTGGTTATCCAAATATCATGCATCCATGGATTCTTTCCGTAAGGAGGTTATTTTTAAATTACCTGGTGAGTCTGAATTTAAATTTGTGGGGGAAAGGAAAATTGTTCCTAGTTGCATTATTTCTGCTATTCAGGCAAGGAAATTATTGAGTAAGGGTTGTGAGGGTTTTATTGCATATGTTCTTGACACTGTGAAGGGGGATTTACAATTAGTTGATGTTCCTATAGTACGAGATTTTCCAGAAGTGTTTCCTAGCGAATTGTCTGGATTACCGCCAGAGAGAGAAGTTGAATTTAGTATTGAATTACCACCGGGAACAACCCCTATTTCTATGGCACCGTATAGAATGACACATGTTGAATTAAAAGAACTCAAGATTCAGTTACATGATTTACTTGATAGAGGGTTCATACATCCAAGTGTATCTCCATGGGGTGCGCCCGTTTTATTTGTGAAAAAGAAAGATGGCACTATGCATTTGTGTGTTGACTATAGGCAACTGAATAAAGCTACAATTAAGAACAAATATCCTTTACCTTGTATAGATGATTTGTTTGATCAGTTACAGGGTGCTAAAGTGTTTTCAAAAATAGACTTACGATCGGGTTATCATCAGTTGAGGGTCAAGGAGAGTGATATTTCTAAAACTTCTTTTCGTACTCGGTATGGTCATTTTGAATTTTTGGTGACGCCTTTTGGGGTGAATAATGCTCCAGATGTATTTATGGATCTTATGAATCGGGTACTTCATCCTTTTGTTGATTCATTTGTGATAGTTTTTATCGATGATATTCGGATTTATTCACATGATATAGTTGAACATAAAAAGCATCTCACAACAATTTTAAATCTGTTAAAATATAAGAAGTTGTATGCCAAGTTTAGCAAGTGTGAATTTTGGCTATCAAAAGTTATATTTTTAGTCCATGTTATTTCTGGAGATGGTATATGTGTTGATACCAAGAAGGTGGAAGCTATTGTAAAATGGGAGAGGCCCAATAATGTAACTGAGGTGAGAAATTTTCTGGGTTTAACTGGGTATTATAGAAGGTTTATTAAGGGATTTTCTTCAAATGCCTTGCCAATGACTAAATTGACCCGAAAAGATATTAAGTTTGAATGGAATTCTGATTGTGAAAATGGTTTTGAAGAATTAAAGAAGAGATTGGTAACTGCACCTGTTCTTAATATTCCACACGATGGAGATGGTTTTGTTATTTATACCGATGCTTCACATCAGGGGTTGGGTTGTGTTTTTATGCAGCATGGTAAAGTTATTGCTTATGCTTCTAGGCAGTTGCGTACACATGAATGTAATTATCCTACACATGATTTGGAACTTGCTTCTATTGTGTTTGCTTTGAAATTATGGCGTCATTATCTATACGGTGAGGTATGTGAAATTTTTACTGACTATCAAAACCTTAAGTATTTATTTACTCAGAAGGAGTTGAATTTGAGGCAGAGGCGGTGGATGGAGTTAATTAAATATTATGATTGTACAATTCACTACCACCCAGGGAAGGCAAATGTAGTTGCAGATGCTCTGAGTAGAAAGGCTTCGGGCAGGTTATCTTGTATTCAGTGTGCTAGAGTTTTCCACATCATGGAGTTGATATTGATGGGAGTAGAATTAAAGTTAGCCGATTGGGACAGGTTATTTGCTCATGTAAGCATGAAGCCTTTGTTAGCTACCCGTATTCGTGATTTGCAAAGTCAAGATCCTTTTCTTGAGAAGAAACGACAAGATGTCCGAGATGGTAAGTCTGAAGATTTTTGTATTGTGAATGATGGCACTTTATTGTATAAGCAGTGATTATGCATGCCTAATGTGTGTGGATTGAAAGAGAAAATTTTAGATGAGGCTCATAATTCCATTTATACTATGCGTCCTGGTAGTACTAAAATGTATAGGGATTTAAAGGATCATTATTGGTGGAATAATATGAAAAAGGAAATAGCTAGTTTTGTTGCTAGGTGCCTTATATGTCAGCAAGTGAAAGTGGAGCATCAGAAGCCTATTGGTCTGCTTAAGCCATTGCCAATACCGGAATGGAAATGGGATCATGTAACGATGGATTTTGTGATTGGGCTTCCTCGATCTCAGAAGGGGTCAGATTCGATTTGGGTAGTGGTGGATAGATTGACGAAGTCCGCTCATTTTCTAGCAGTCAAGACTACGTATACAGTTGATAGGTATGCTAGATTGTATATTAATGAAATTATTCGATTGCATGGAGCACCGGTATCTATTGTTTTAGATAGAGACCCTACTTTTACATCCAGATTTTAGAATAGCTTGCAGTGTGCTATGGGTAATAACTTAAAGTTTAGTACGAATTTTCATCCTGAGACAGATGGGCAGTCTGAAAGGACAATACAGATTTTGGAAGATATGCTTAGAGCTTGTGTGCTTGATTTCAAAGGTAATTGGGATGAATATTTGCCTTTGATAGAATTTGCATATAACAATAGTTTTCAGTCTACTATTGGTATGGCTTCATATGAAGCATTGTACGGTAGACGATGTCGTACACCGATATGTTGGGGTGAAGTTGGTGAAAAGAAGATAGAGGGTCCAGAATTGATTGAAGTCACCACTGAAAAAGTGAAGATTATTCAAGATAGAATGAGAACAACTCAAAGCAGATAAAAAAGTTATGAGGATAAACGACGAAAAGATTTGGAATTCCAGAAAGGGAATTATGTGTTTCTTCGGATATCGCCATGGAAAGGAGTTATGAGGTTTGGAAAGAAAGGGAAATTAAGTCCACACTACATTGGACCTTATGAAATTCTTGAAAAAGTCGGGATGGTTTCCTTCAAGTTAGCGTTACCACCAGAGTTAGCTCGGTTACATGATGTTTTTCATGTTTCTATGTTAAGAAAGTATGTAGCAGATCCTTCACATTTATTGGTGTAACAACCTATTGCATTGAAAGAAGATTTGAGCTATGTGGAAGAACCACTTGCAATCGTCGATAGGAAAGAACAAATATTGAGATCAAAAGTGATCCCACTTGTGCAGGTTATATGAAGAAGGCATTCCATGGAAGAAGCTACATAGGAGAGTGAGGATATCATGAAGATGCGTTATCCATATTTGTTTGATTCAGACAACCAAGGTATGTCAATTTCTGGGACGAAATTTCCTAACTGGGGGAGAATTGTGACAACCCGGATATAATTATGATTAAATATGCTTAAAGCATGCTTAGCTTATGTGATATGAGTAGTGTGTTATTAATATATATGATGTTAAGTCATTATGTTTAGTTTAATCCTACCTTCATAAAGCTTGAAATATCGAATTAGTTAAAAATGTGAAATTTTAAAGTTTTCGGTAGGAATGTTCCTGTTGGAGGCTAGTTTTGACCTTTATGACATAACAATGAACTTGAGGTGTAAACTAAATATTTGTAGATATATGAGTTAGGTTTATAACAAAACAAACGGTTCATCGAACGGACATCCGAGTGGGAAGATATTGTTTTTTTACGAACAGGGGGTAAAGTAGTCATTTAGCCTTAAATGGTATTTTGTTTTATATAATGCCACATGTTATATTTTGATTGGACCAAGGGGGGTGACCTTATGCCGACTTATAACCCTAGAATTAAGCTCTTCCTTCAGCATATTTCAGCCGTGGAAGAGTTTTAACCTAAGGAAAGAGAGTTTTGAAGTTTAGGAAGAAAGTGTGAGGAGAAATTGAAGAAAAATTCGTAGAAAATTACGTAAAAGCCCCTAAGGTATTTCCATCCATAAATCTTGTTTATTTTTTTGTATTACTTATTTAAATGATTGAAATAATCATTTTTTACTGAAATTCCATGTCTTGATGTGTACTTATGGATAGATGCAAGTTTAAGCAAACTTGAATGTGTAAACCCTTGAGATTGTTTTGTTTAGGAACCTTGTTTATTCAAACTTCCATATATTTTTGTATACTTACTGGAATTGATTGATTCTAATTGGAGATTAACCTGGACCCATATATGTATTACATATCCTAAAATCATGTGAAAATACCAAGAAATGAGTCTTTGGTGAGAGTTTGAAGTTCGGGTATGAAATCTTAACTAAGCATGAAAGTATGCCCGCCATGTGTTCGATATTTTGCTTGACATAGCAAACGAACCTTAAAAATTATGAAACTTTAATTTCATATTGTTCAATATGTTTAATGATGTTGGGTAAAATATCATAGAAATTTATAATGTATAAAAATTATGAAAATTCCTAGAAGTTGAATGAATGATAAAAGAGCCTATAGGGCAGATTTATTATGTGATAAAGAAATGGGCATATATTGCCCTAGGAGACTTGAAATGATGTAACATATTTTGTATTGGAATACTAATATGATAAGGATTGAATTACTAAGAATAAATGAATTTATATTTGGTCTATGATTTGGATATGTTAAATATATTAACATGGATTTGGATGGAACTTCACTTGTGATAAATGATTTGAATGGAATCATGTGATGCTTATGGATTGAATTATGTTTAAATCATTCTTTGGATTATTGATATTATTATGATGATACTAATATTGTAAGAATTATAGTAAGGGAAGAAGATCTTATTGAACAAATACCGGATAAAGACAAGGGAAAAGACAGTTAAACTATCAAGGTGAGTGTACTTATGATTGTTTCATATATACAGATATATGAATATAGCTCTAAGAGCAGGATTTGTTTGAATACTTCGGTATTCAGGATTTTTTTGGATATTAAAATATCCAGGATTGTTTGGGTCTTATTGTTGATACCAAATTTAATCTACTGACGTGGACCAATAATAAGAAGACACGTGTCAATCTACATGGCACAATAACAACGAGGAAGTTTATTTCCCCCGACCAAGTCATGTTCTCTCCGAGCAACGAGGAGGACACCCCGAGGAACTCCATCCGAGGAACTCTATCATCCCGAGATACTCTAAGCACTCCGAGGAACTCTTGATCAACGAGCAACTAAGGCGGTCCGAGCTGCATCTCGACCACAGCATTGACTTCCAGATAACCAACAGTTCAAAACTGTTCATTGACTGCTTATCATCTTGACGCACACGCTTGAAGAACATTAAATGAGTTACCCTTTCATATGTATATCATTTAATGTATCGACCCTTTCATGTACAACCTAAGGGCTATAAATACCTTGTATCATCCTCATTCAAAGACAACTCAAAACAGAACAACTATGAAGAGAGATCCGAGAGAACCAAGAAACACCATATTGTGCTAACTTATGATCCAGGATTTGTTATTGCCAACGGGAAGAATTATTTGGGTCTAATGATCCAGGATTTGTTATTGCCAATGGGCAGAATTATTTGGATCTTATGATCCATGATTTGTTATTGCCAATGGGCAGGATTGTTCGGATTTTATATCCACATATTCGATATAGAATTGCTATTCCGTTGCAGGGAAGGAGTACCTCACTAAGATTAATGCTTACAGTTTATATTTTAACAATTTCAGGTTCGTACGCTGTCAGCTAGGATACCATATGACCGGTAGCTTTGAGAGTTGCACCGTTGGAGAGAGATGGGGTTTAAAAATGGGGATTTTATCGTTGTCACACTGAAGATTTTAATATACTCACACATTGTATATATTGATTTAGTATGGATTGAGTTGATCATAGTTAATCACAGTATTGTATGTCCCCTTAATTATGACTCTGATATTGAATTTTATGGTATAAGAATAATATTATGTTCATTATGCACACTATACAGGAAAATATTGATGAATGAATCATATTTCCAATGGGCTCAATATTATGATCTAATTATTCCAATAACAAATGATTAGTATGGTTATTGGGTTTAGGGTGTGACAGCAAAGATCCTCTAAAGATAATGACAGAATTGATGGATAAAGCAACAAAGATCATGAATGCTGAGGAAGCAATGGCAGCCAAGAGTAGCTCGAGCAAAAAAGTTAATGGCAAAAATGATAAGAAATACCATAAAGATCCCAGAGACCATAGGAAATCAAGACAGAAAGGAGTTCTGGAAAGACTCAAGAAGTACAATGACTATACTCCATTAACCATGGGAATTCACCATGTTTTGGATGAAATCAAGCATAATAAAGATGTGCATTGGCTTGATAAGTTAAAAAGTTCCCCGACCAAGAGAGATAAAACTAAATACTGCGAATTCCACAGGGATCACGGTCACACAATGGAACGTTGTATAGCTCTTCAAAATGCGATTGAAACTCTCATCCAAATAGGAAAGCTGAATCAGTAAGTTGATCAGTAGGACAACAAAGGAGCTCGACATAGATCAAAATCCCCCTGTCTACCTAGGGAGGAGAATAACAGGGTTCATGAAGATGATCGGGATGATGATCCCGACTTGCCTAAAAATCCCCGATAACAAGAGCGCGAGGAATTCACACTCAGTTTTGGTCCTTTTAATTACAAAATGATTACAAGTGGAGATGTAGGAGGGGGAGATCATACAATAGAGAAAAATCTTACCTCAATGAGGCACAAGCTTGCTCGTACGTACGGAAGATCAACCTTACAGAGTAAGATCGACCATAAAAGGTTAACACAGACAATCTAGTATTTGGTTTCTCTAAATATGACCTTTCAGGAGTACTGTACCCTCATGAAGACCCATTAGTAATCAAAGTCAGAAAGGAAGAAACCATTATCTCTAAAGTATTAGTAGATAATAACAGCTCGACGGATATCATGTTCTATCCTTATTTCAATAGCTTGAATTTTAAACTCAGCCAACTAGAGCCTTATGATCGACCACTAATAGGCTTTGCAGGAGAGAAAGTCTTTCCTTTGGAACCATTAAAATGGAGATAATGATCAGCACCTGGCTAGTTAGCCGAATAGAGAAGATTCATTTCTTTGTAGTGGATGAAAACGTCCATTTAATTTACAATATAATCATGGGAAGAGTAAGGCTAAAGAAGTTCGAAGCAATACCATTCACTATTCAACAGTGTTTAAAATTCCCTACTAATTTTGGTGTGGGAATTGTGAAAAGTGATCATAAAGTATCTCAGAAATGTTACTACTCCTTTGTCGAGCAAGAAGACTTGGAAGAAATAAAGAAGAAAACCACTACCTACCAAGTGGATACTCTCGAGCCTGATGAAGAATCTCAGGTTGAAACCTTCGACCAAAGGAAGGAAACAGAGCTGGTAAAGGGACAAATTATGGAAGTAACTGAAAGTATTATGTTAGACGATGACTAGGCAGAGCGCAACACTCAAATAAGGACAATATTGGATCATGCTCTTAAACAGGAACTGGTGAGCATCCTTAAACAGAGAAAACATATGTTTTCCTGGAGTCATGAAGATATGCCTGGGATAGATCCAAATTTCCTTTGCCATGAGCTCAACAGAAATAACGAAGTCAAACCAGTAAAGCAAAGACAAAGAGTGTTCAGCCTCGAAAAGAACCAAGCCATACAGGAAGAAGTCGAAAAGCTTCAGAAAATATCTTTTATTAATAAAGTGAAATATCCAGAATGGTTAGCCAATGTAGTTATGGTAAAAAAGAAAAATAACAAGTGGAAAATGTGTATGGATTTCACAAATTTAAATAAAGCATGCCCAAAGGATCATTTTTCTTTAGCCCGAATAGATAAACTCGTGGATGTAACATCAGGACATGAATTACTCAGTTTTATGGATGCTTATTGTGGTTATAACCAGATAAAAATGAAGCCTGAGGATAGGAAAAGCACGTCTTTCATCACTCCCCGAGGAACATACTGTTATAATGTTATGCTTTTTGGTTTGAAAAATGCTGGTGTTATATATCAAAGGCTGGTCAATAAGGTGTTCGAGGAGCAAATAATCAATAATATGGAAGTCTACGTGGATGATGTGCTTACAAAAAGTAAAATGGCGACCTCAGCCAGATTTTTGATCAACTTGAGAAGCACCAGATGATGCTGAATCCAACTAAATGCATTTTTTAAGTGCAAGAGGGAATGTTCCTCGAGTATATAGTAAATCAAAGGGGAATTAAAGCAAATCTAGACAAGATCAAGGCATTAATTAAAATGCAATCTCCAACTTGCAAGAAAGATGTGTAAAGACTGACTGAGAAAGTAGCAGCTTTGAACATATTCGTGTCTCGAGCTACAGATAGGTGCTTGCCCTTCTTCAAGGTGCTCAGAAAAAGATTTGAATGGAACGAAGAACGTGAAAAAGATTTTTTAGAGTTGAAAAAGTATTTGGGGTCACCTCCATTACTCTCTCGACCAACCACATGTGAAAAATTGTACCTGTATTTAGCTGTTTTTGAATCGGCTGTAAGTTTTTCATTGATCCGAGAAGAAAATGGAGTTCAAAAACTCGTCTACTATACCAATAAGGCTTTTCGAGGAGCAAAAATCAGGTACCCTTGTTTAGAGAAATTGGCTTTATCACTAATTGAATCATCTAGACTTATAAAACCTTATTTTCAAGCCCATACAATCGTAGTTTACACTGATATGCCTCTAAGGTAAGCTTTGCATAAACCGGAGAAATATAGTAGATTAATGCATTGGGTTATGGAATTAGGGGAGTATAATATCATATATGAGTCAAGGTCTTCTTTGAAAGGCTAAGAAGTGGCAGATTTCATAGTGGAGTTCACTTATTCTGAGGTCCCTGAGCAACAAAGTAAGTAGGCAGAACAAGAATCATGAGGAAGTGATGTTAACAAGAAATTTCTCAAAGAACGTTATTCCAATGAAGCGGTTACAGACCTGTCAGATTCCTCTTCCAGAACACAAGAGATGACCCAAGAAGTATGAAGGAGCTAAAGGAAAAATATTCCACTATGGGAGTTTGATAGATCAAGCATTTGATGATGACGTCCCGATATGGAACTTATATGTTGATGGACCATCTCGTTCAACTGGCTGTGGATTAGGTATATTACTTATCACTCCTGATGGTATTGATATTGAGTGTGCACTACGTTTTTAATTCTAGGCTTCAAATAATGAAGCAGAGTCTTTTTGTGGGCTTAAGTGTGGCGCACTTATTGATTGCCGAGCAAGTTGTGGCATACAGTGGCTCTCAGTTGGTAGTAAACCAAACACTGGGTTTATATATAGAGCTAAATGAGAGTTAAAAACCAAGTATTTATCCAAGGCAATAGAAGTCATTTTAAAATTACCAGTTGTTCAAATGAACAGAATCCTAAGGTTAGAAAATGCCCGAGCTGATGTCCTTGATCGGCAAGCCTTTGCTACCAAAATTGAACTCTGACGAACTATCCTTATTGAGATTTTGGCCAATAAGAGAATATATGAAGATTTGATGATCAATTTTATTGCCATAGATATGGGGCTATCGTGGATGGACCCTATCAGAGCATACATTGAAGAAGGAAATCTACCAATAGATATGGTGGAAGAAAAGAAGTTGAAGTATAAAGTAACTCGGTATGTACTAGATAATGGTATTTTGTACAGGAGAGGAATAATAGTCAATTTACAGCGCTATGTGCATCCATCATAGGTCCAAGATCTGATTCAGGAGGTGCATAAAGAATCATATGGAGCTCATATAGCAGGGAGAACACTTCTACAAAGAATCAGTACTCAAGGATATTATTGGCCAACAATGCGAGCAAGTTGTGTAACTTTTGCCAAGAAGTGTGATAAATGTCAAAGATTCTGTACAATTCAAAAAACTCCACAGGCTGCTCTCACTCCAATCACTTCACCATGTCCATTTGCCATATGGGGTATAAACTTGGTCGAACCACTGCCGACCTCCTGAGGAAGATTTAAATACTTGGTTGTTGCTGTAGATTATTTTACAAAATGGGTTGAGGCAGAGCCCTTTATAGACATAGCTTATGAAAAGGTCTATCAGTTCATATGGAAAAGCATCATTTGTAGGTATGGGTTGCCCTACGCTTTCATTACCGACCAGAAACACAGTTTGATAATGATTAATTAGTAAATTACTGTGCTTAGTCCGATGTTCAAAAATTACATTCTGCTCCAGGACATCCTTTGAGTAATGGACAAACTGAAGTTACGAATATGACTTAACGGGTTGAAGAAAAGGCTTGATGATGCTAATGGAAATTGGATAAATGAGCTACATTCTGTCTTGTGGGCAAATAACACCCAGGACAACAACCGGAGAATCCCCATACATGTTAGCATTTGGGACTAAAGCAGTCATTCCTGTCGAGCTAGGCTTGCAATCCCATAGAGTTTTAAACACTTTAACTCTCCTGTAAGTGACCTAATGAGAAATTTGGATCTAGATATGCTGGCACTACACCAAATATTGAAAATGGTAACGAAAAAGGGGTCATGGCCAAGAGCCGTGACCAGTTGGTCACGTCCCAAACTCGTGACTACATGCAAAATGAGCGTGACCAATTTTAAGACTCAGTATGGTCATGCATCTACTTGTAGGTGGTCACGACCTTTGATCATGGCTCTTAGGGTCATGGCTGACAACCGTGACCCAGCCGTGTTTAATACCCCGCACTTTTATGGATAATTAAATTTCATAAGTGAGTATAATTTGGTAAGTTGAGGAATTTTGATGAATAGTAAATTTTGGATTAATAAGCGTTAGATGATTTTCGATGGGTGTTACATTTACTTTTGGAATTAAGTAAATGAGTTGGACCATTTTTATGACATGTCGCAGTTGGGTAAAGCGACAAAGGATAATATTTTAATTGGAAAACTTGTATTGAGATGTGTTTGGTTTAATTAGTGAATTGTATTTAAGTGACTCGAATGGAGATTTTGAGTGGGTGGTTGGGTTCGGAATGGTCGAGATAGTCAGAATAGAGTATTCGGGGGTAGTGTGTAAGTCCCGGAGATTTTTGGACTAATAGGGACTCGCAATTGAGTAAACGAGTTATTTTTGGATTTAAAAAGGGATAAACCCCTATTCCCTCCTATAAAAGGCACGGGAGAGGGAAAGAAAGAAAGAAAGAAAAAGAGAAAAAAAGAAAGAGCAGAAGAGAGGAAGGAGAGAAAAGAGGAAAGAAAAGTAGATTCCAGCCAAACTCCACGGGATTCGACTCGAGGTCGTCGAATTTTATCCACGAGGCAAGTGTTTACTTGCTTTATTAATTTAGCGTGTTTATCTCTCATATTATAATTGGTGTGTAAAACTATAAATATTTTTGTTTTGGGTTTTCGTGAATCAAAATGGGTTTTTTAGAAGATTAATGAATAAACCCCGGAATATATCAAATTCGAGAAACTCATAAATTAATCAAAATTAATTGATGCTTATGGGTTCTAGGATGTTTAAGACCCTTTTTATGTGTGTATACATGGTTGTTTGAGGTTGGTTGGGGTTGGGAGAGAAGATAAAAAGCTTAGGGTTTGTTAATGGCCGAAATAGAGCCCTGTTCGATCGATCGATCGACGGCCAAGGGTCGATCGATCGACCCTACAAATTTTTTGGCAATTTAGGCTAGTTAAGTTTAAATGGGATAAATTCCCAAATTTATGTTTTTTAGCTTATTTATTTGAGGAAATATATACCCAACTAAGGGAATTAATGTCTATCCATTTGAGGAAGTTTATGGGGGCTAAGAGGGTGCAATAATTAGGTGGCACTTAAATATCTTTTCGAGAAAGATAAATAAAGGAATTGGACATTTGGGGTTCCTAAAAATAGAGTTGGGACCTCTAAATTATTATTTGAGCAAAATGTAAAACTTGAGTTCGTAGAAATAGAATCCATGACTTATTGATTTAGGGGTGTTCGGGATAGTATTTCGGCGGACAATTATATATAATTGTGCGCGTATAAGAGGTATTTATAGGCCGATTATGTTTGGAGTAAATCCTACGAGGTGACTAGGATAGAATTTAGGATAATAGGTTGGAGGTAGCATAGTGGTTATCCGGTACGTCTATTGCGATGGTTATTATAGGTGGTGAGACACCTATGGATTTAAGATAAGTTGATAGTATACTTATCTAATTAGTACGGATTTGTTTATTTGGGTTTATAAATATAAATCCTCAGTAGTAATTAAGGTGCGAGTCATATTTCAAGTGAGAGAATACTTATCGGTTTAGTATTTTAAGTTTGAGAATACTTATATACTATTACGAATAAATATATCTATGTGTGATTGGTATATTTATATCTTAGAGGCTGGTTCCATGGGCTTTCCGTTGGCGTAGTGTTGGAACAGCCAAATTATATATTTCTCTAGTGCGATCCGGGGAGGTTGCGCGATGTGGGTGAATCCCCTGGCTTGAGGAGTAAGGAGAGTATATCCCCAGGTCATCTCATCCCGTGTTCGAGTGTGATGTGTGTGTACTCCACTTGCAGAGGGAATAGGGCTGCCTCCACCGTTGTGTATATTTTTACCATGACCATGAGTGAGTTTGGCTTGCTACCCAGGTATAGTGAGTAAACCCGAATTCGGATAGGCACTATGAGACTGCATCCTCGAGTTATAGCTCGGTGGGATGGTTATTATGCTTGTGGCTGTAATAAGTATAATTATATTCGTTGAGTTATATATATGCGCTTTGTGCTGAGGGCCTAATGGATCTCGATGATCAACATTATCAGGTAGCAGTGTATCGGGTGGCTTCCTTGTTTGGATTTCACTTCGAGAGACACCCCACGCAGGAACGTAGCGCAGTTGGGAATGGGGAGAAGTTTATCCCTTAGTACTCTGGTTAATTAGAATTTTTAGAGATTGGGTGAAACGGATTAGTTAGGCAGGGTAGCTTAACTAGGTTGTTTAATAGGTATGCGATAGGTGTGCACTATCAAAAGAGGGGTGAGGGGTATCTCATGGGAGTGCGATACCAATTTAAATATGAGGTAAAGTATATTTTTTTGAAAATATAGCATTTATGCACTTACAAAATTTTTTCACAACTCGGGCTCTGACCCGTTTATCTATTTTTCCTCTTCTCTCTCTCTCTCTCTCTCTCTCTCTCTCTGTATATATATATATATATATATATA
Organism: Sambucus nigra; assembly: GCA_949130495.1. NCBI lineage: Eukaryota > Viridiplantae > Streptophyta > Magnoliopsida > Dipsacales > Adoxaceae > Sambucus > Sambucus nigra. The sequence continues at coordinate 293,121,031 of OX422212.1, forward strand.
TATATATATATATATATATATATAGGTGTCCAAACACAGGGACGCCTTAATGATGATTCCTTCGAGTCAAACGCTTGCCGCAGTAGCTGTGGATGCATGCAGGTTTCTTTTAGACGCTTCTATTCTTGTGATCTAGATAGGAAGCATTGTAGTATCACTCGGGCTGAAAGCCTAAATTGTATCTATTTATTCTTTCACCTCCTTTTAGTGCGACTTTCGATTTGGTTGTAATATGTTAAACCGAGTGTTCGGTTATTTTATTTCATTTCAGTTTCATATATATAAACTACGTGGATGTTTTATTTAAACGCTTTGTTTAAAAAGATTAGCTAAATAAAATTTTGACGCCAGCCGAATAGGTTATTAGTGATTAATTTAGCTTTCGACAGTGATGCTGAGAATGAACCATATAAGACTCCTGTTTTAATTTGGTATATGACTGATCACCCGATATTTTATTAGGCGAGTTGTTACAGATGGTATCAGAGCATCAGGTTCTAGTGTCCTTAGGAATCTGTATGGGCGTACTATGCTTTCTGCATTGCTCTCGATTTGATATAGAGCCTTAGGATTAGGATTGTTGATCCCTCTTGTGATAATTCGTTCTCCCTCTATTATGTATGATTATAGTAAATCTTTTGAGCGCTCATTCGAGGTTCGTGTGATGATCAAGGAAGGGCGATTAAGGAAGGTCATGATGAGTGTAGCGGGAGGCGGGGCTTAGTTGGATCTATAAGTTGAAGTAGGGATTGAGGACCACAGTAGAGGTCACTCCCCTTTGTGGAATTGTCATGGATTTCTATGGCGACTACTAAAGTATAGTAGTTATATTCATCCAAGTACCGTTATAGTAGAGAGTGGTGCTAAACTTGAATTACCCAGTGAAGTTAAATTGGGAAAAGGTTCAAAAGGTCTTCGATAGGGAACATACGTTGAAGTTTAAGTTATACGGAGTAAGTGCAATGTGATTCAGCGGAAGTGAAAGGCTCAGAAGCTTTGGCTTAGAGCAGAGTGTGGAAATAACCATATGTGAAAATTTGAGGAAAATTTTTCACTCGTGGGGGAAATATTGAAATGGTGGGAACGGTGGTAACCATATTCGGGGGAGAAGGATGTTTTTCTCATAGAGGGATCTTACGGATAGTTTTAACCCTTACTTCCATTGGTTTATCAGGAGAAAAAAAGGAATGCAGTTCCTGAATTATTCACACGAGGATCGGTCAGAGGCCGACAGTGAATGAGTAATTATAAGGATAAGTAAACTTTGTATCGAATTAAGGTAGGTACAATGGAGAGAGAGTCCTTTAGTGGAATGATAGGCTCAATGGAAAGTGTTCCTAACACTTATGGAGATTTTGTGTTCGTGGAACCCCATTGGTGGACATCCACCCGGGGAGTTCGTTGAAATAGGGCTGTTGAGGCTGGTAGTGTAGTTTCCTTTTCATGAAGAAATTAAGGGAGTTATGAAGGCGATTGTCAGGATCGAGGCTATAGAGTTCGAGATACTGATAACCTTAACATGGTCAACGTGGCCAGAAATGGGGAATGTTACAATGTGGAGTGTAAAACCGCACGGTTAGTCCTTGCCCGATAGGAACTAAAGGACAAGAATGGAGAGTCAAGATGGGACATTGATTAAGGTAGTTTTGGGGTTAAATTAGGGCAAGTGTACCATGTTCAGGAACCATTTGGAGTAGCTAGGGGGATTGGCGAAGTTGTTGCTATGAGTTTCACCTCGGACGAAGGAGGCATACTTTGTGTGGTAAGATTTAGTTGCAGTATTATAATTTCCCTAGATTCATGTGTTATTTTGAGTTTACTGGCAATATCGATAACATTATATAGAGTATACCTATATGTTTTTTTGTCGCTGCAGCGGGGTCTTATTTTTAAGTTTTTATCTGGTTTGTATTGCCCGTTTTGTATGTGTCATACGAGCATAGTACTATGATGAGTACAATATGCGTTTGTGAATGATCGAAGAGATAATAGGCTAATGATTGCAAGACTATCGTATCCGCGGCTTCAGGGTGGAACTGGTTGTTGTTGCGATATCTCTCCTGGATACAGGTTGAGCTGGCCTTTATTATACATCTAGATGGAACTTCGGTGAGCAGATGTTTTATTATTATGGTTCGAGTGCGTGGAGACCTTATAGATATGATTTAAGGTATTGAGGATTTATTGATAAGCTGTGAGTTTAAACTTGTTGCTGTTTGTGCAAGGACTTAGTGTTAGTACAAGCGCCTTGTGGTATGGCTCCTGGAAAGAAGTAGGAATTTTGACCACATTTTTTTGATAGGTGGGGATGGAATTATCCCGGTTGCATATTTGAATCTAACGGACCTCCATGACCGATAAAGTTAAAAAATAGTGTATAGGAGGGGTTCCTTGTTTGGATTTCGCTTGCGAGACACTCCACGCATGAACCTTAATGACGTAGGTAGTGGAGAGATGTTATGAGATGCAAGGATGCTGGTTTTGATGATAAGTTACTTAGTGTGGAGAAAACACTATGGAATGAGAGCCGTGTGATGATTACATGCTTATGTAGATAGAAGTGTTATTTAAAAAGCACTGAAATGGTTCTCTCACTGCAAGTATATGGGTGAGGCAGGAGTTAGAGAAATTTATTTGAGGCTTATATCCAGGCCTTGGATAGAAGGCAAATTTTGGAGGTAATATGTTTTGGTTATGACGTTTGTAACACTTTTGCAGAAAGTAGGCGCCCCGATTAGTTAGACTTTCCATTTCGCCAAGATGGAAGGACATAATAGTAGAAGTTCGTTAGTAGGTTAGCGAGGTAGGATTTAGGACGTCCCGCTGGTGTGCCTTAGGCCATTATATCTCGATGGCCGATGCTGCAAGGAAGTAGTGTAACGCGAGGGTTCCTTGTCTGGATTTCATTTTGTGTGACGTCCCACGCATGAAACTGAGCAAATGTCAGAAATTAAGATAGGTCTTGGGCACTAGGGACATAGTTAGGATAGTACTCATCTTACGGGTGTAGGAAACACATCGATCTTAGGATTATGGGGATGTAAGTCCAGTGAGGCACGTGGCGCGGTTGTAGGAAGAATGTAGTAAGTTAACCACGATAAGATTGGTGAGTTAACCTTAAGTAGGATTGAATTTCCAGGTACAGGAATAATTGGATCTCGAGAAGATTGTTGAGAATACCCAGGTGTTAGCACCAGGCCAAGGAAGTGAGGCCCATTTTTGTGACGTTTGCAATATTTGTGCCAATGTGCATGGGTGAAAAGGTGTATGGACACCTTGGTAAGTTGATTTTATATATCGCCTGAGGTAAAAGAGGCGTATTATATAAGTTGAAGGATATGCTATGGGGCAGTTATAAGTGAGATTGGAGTTTATTGGAGGGAATATCGCAGGAGGTACGCGATAATCCGATTGCATAGGTGCAATAGGATTTAGTACACATAAGATAAGTGATGAGACTGATGGGTGTACTCAAGCGTTAGTGCAATTTCCTTTTAAGGGAAATTAGATGTCCTGATCTAGATGAGCGGGCGCTTAGAGTCGTGATTCTCTAGTGAGATTTTTACGTTTGAGAGCTGTTTAAGGGCTCGCTTTCTTTAGATGAGACTATAGAAGAACTAGGTGCAACTTGTCATTATTATAGTGATTTTACGACCGAGATAGTGCGTTAGCATGTAGAGATGTAGATAAGCTTATGGTTTAAGCTAGTGCATTATAGTATAATCCTTAAGATATGTGGGTACCGAGAATGAGTATAGGGTAGGATACCATTGGGTTAGTACCATTTGACTTTTGTGCACTAGGATGTAGTATGATTAGCCACCCCAGGTTGGTAGTACTGGTCATATCTGAATTTCGAGGATGAAATTCCGTTGTACGGGGGGGGGGGGGGGGAGAATGTAATACCCCTCACTTTTATGGATAATTAAATTTCATAAGTGAGTGTAATTTGGTAAGTTGAGGAATTTTAGTGAATAGTAAATTCTGGATTAATAAGCATTAGATGATTTTCGATGTGTGTTACAATTACTTTTGGAATTAATTAAATGAGTTGGACCATTTTAATTACATGTCGCAGTTGGGTAAAGCGACAAAGGATAATATTTTAATTGGAAAACCCGTATTGAGATGTGTTGAGTTTAATTAGTGAATTGTAGTTAAGTGAACCGGATGGAGATTTTGAGTCCGCGGTTGAGTTTAGAATGGCCGAGATAGTCAAAATAGAGTATCCGGGGGTAGTTGTAGGTTCCGGGGATTTTTGGACTAATAGAGACTCGCAATTGAGTAAACGAGTCATTTTTGAATTTAAAAAGGGATAAAACCTTATTCTCTCCTATAAAAGGCATGAGAGAGAGAAAGAACGGAAGAAAAAGAGAAAAAATAAAGAGGAGAAGAGAGGAAGGAGAGAAAAGAGGAAAGAAAAGGAGATTCCAGACAAACTCGCATATTAATTTAGTGTGTTTATCTCTCATATTATAGTTGGCGTGTAAAACTATAAATATTTTTGGGTTAGATTTTCGTGAATCAAAATGGGGTTTTCAGAAGATTAACGAATAAACCCTGGAATATATCAAATTCGAGAAACTCAGAAATTAATCGAAATTAATTGATGGTTATGGGTTCTAGGATATTTAGGACCCTTTTTATGTGTGTATACATGGTTGTTTGAGGTTGGCTGAGGTTGGGAGAGAAGATAAAAAGCTTAGGGTTTGTTAATGGCTGAAACAGAGTCGTCGGAGAAGAAGCCCTGTTCGATCAATCGATCGACGGCCAAGGGTCGGTCGATCGACTCTACAAAATTTTTGGCAATTTCGGCTAGTTAAGTTTAAATGGGATAAATTCCAAAATTTATGGTTTTTAGCTTATTTGTTTGAGGAAATATATACCTAACTAAGGGAATTAGTGTCTAGCCATTTGAGCAAGTTTATGGGGGCTAAGAGGGTGCAATAATTAGGTGGCACTAAAATATATTTTTGAGAAAGATAAATAAATTAAGGAATTAGACATTTGGGGTTAATAAAAATAGAGTCGGGACCTCTAAATTATTATTTGAGTAAAATGTAAACCTTGGGTTCATAGAAATAGAATCCAAGACTTATTGATTTAGAGGTGTTCGGGACGAGGAATACTCGGGATAGTTTTTCGACGAATAATTATATATAATTTTACGCGTATAAGAGGTATTTATAGGCCGATTATGTTTGGAGTAAATCCTATGAGGTGACTAGGATAGAATTTAGGATAATAGGCTAGAGGTGACGGAGTGGTTATCCGGTACGTTTATTGACGACGGTTATTATAGCTGGTGCGGCGCTTATGGATTTAAGATAAGTTGATAATATACTTATCTAATTAGTACGTATTTGTATATTTTGGTTTATATATATAAATCCTTAGCAGTAATTAAGGTGCGAGTCATATTTCAAGTGAGAGAATACTTATCGGTTTAGTATTTTAAGTTTGCAAATACTATATACTATTACGAACGGGAACATTCGGGATTATTAACTATCTCTCTAAGAGTTTGGCAATTATAGCCGTATATATATTGGGAAGCGATATTATAAATATATATACGGAAGTTGTTGAAGTATATATATGTGATGATATGAATAAATATAACTGTGTGTGATTGGTATATTTATATCTTAGAGGCTGGTTCCACGGGCTTTCCTTTGGCGTAGGGTTGGAACAGCCAGATTATATATTTCTCCAGTGCGATCCGGGGAGGTTGCGCAATGTGGGTGAATCCCCTGGCTTGAGAAGCAGGGAGAGTATATCCCCAAGTCATCTCGTCTCGTGTTCGAGTGAGATGTGTGTGTACTCCACTTTTAGAGGGAATATGACTGCCTCCACCGTTGTGTATATTTTTACCATGACCATGAGTGAGTCTGGCTTGGTACCGAGGTATAATGAGTATACCCGGATTTGGATAGGCACTATAAGACTGCATCCTCGAGTTATAGCTCAGTGGGATGGTTATTATGCTTGTGATTGTATTAAGTATAATTATATTAGTTGAGTTATATATATGCGCTTTGTGCTGAGGGCCTAATGGATCTCGATGATCAACATTGTCAGATAGTAGTGTATCGGGGGGTTCCTTGTTTGGATTTCGCTTCGCGAGACACCCCGCACACGAACGTAGTGCAGTGTTGGGAATGGGGAAAAGTTTAGCCCTTAGTACTCAGGTTAATTAGGATTTTTAGGGATTGGGTGAGACGAATTAGTTAGGCAGGGTAGCTTAACTAGGTTGTTTAATAGGTATGCGATAGGTGTGCACTGTTAGAAGAGTGGTGAGGGGTATCTCATGGGAGTGCGATACCAATTGAAATATGAGGTAAAGCATATTTTTTTGAAAATATAGCATTTATGCACTTGCAAAATATTTTCACAACTCAGGCTCTGACCCGTTTATCTATTTTTCCTCTCTTTTGCTATATATATATAGGTGTCCAGACACAGGGACACCTGAATGATTCCTTCAAGTCAGAAGCTTGCTGCAACAGCTGTGGATGCATGCAGATTTCTTTTAGATGCTTCTAGTCTTGTGATCTAGATAGGAAACATTGTAATATCACTCAGGCCGAAAGCCCAAATTGTATCTATTTATTATTTTACCACCTTTTTGTACGGCTTTTGATTTGGTTGTAATATGTTAAACCGAGTGTTCAGTTATTTTATTTCATTTCAGTTTCATATATATAAACTGTCTGGATGTTTTATTTAAACGCTTTGTTTAAAAAGATTAGATAAATAAAATTTTGAGGCCAGCCTAATAGGTTATTAGTAATTAATTTGGATTTCGACAGTGATGCTGAGAATGAACCATATGAGACTCCTATTTTAATTTGGTATAGGACTGATCACCCGATATTTTATCAGGCGGGTTGTCACACTGTGACCATTATGGCGCTAAGTTTCTCGCCAAATGTGGTCATGGATGGGGTCACGGCTCATAGTCGTGACCAGGGGCACAAATACACACCAATATAGTCACGACTTAGGACCGTGATGAGTGAGTCATGACTTTCGATTGTGACCATGGTCTTGTTTCCACGCCGACGTGTTAAAGATAAAGGGTTCATGTTGGTTGGTCACGACTTAGGGCTGTGACCAGTGTCTTTATACTTAAAAATCGCAGATGAGATTTTCATTTCATTCGAAAATTTACAGACCCTTTTCCCTCAATCTCCGACAATTTCGGCTCTCATTATCTTAATCTCAACCTCTCTCATTCTCTTAATATCAAAGGTAATCCAAACCCTTGTTATTTCATTGTGTGTATTGTGTGTATTTCCAAACCCTTGTCATTTATTTCATTGTGTGTGTGTATAATCTCAAACCCTTATTAATTATTTCATTGTGTGTGTGTATTTCCAAACCCTTGTTATTTATTTCATTATGTGTGTGTATTTTTGTGTGGGTATTTATGTGTTTGTGTATATATATGTGTGTGTGTGTATACGTGTGTGCATTTCTATGTGAGTGTGCGTGTATACGTGTGTGTATTGTGTACATATGTGTGTATAGATTATCATTATGTGTATTGTGCATGTATCCTAGGAAAAAATACATATATATATGATTAATGTTGGTTTAAGTTTCAAACTAGGGCAAATTTTAATTTAATGGATATTGTTGGTTTAATTTTCAAACTAGGGCAAATTTTAATTAAATGGATATTGTTGGTTTAAGTTTGGGGCTGAAATATAAAAACATACCTCTCCATTAAAAAAATACTAGACCATTAAAACATACCAAACATAAAGGTTAATTTTAGGGATTGTTGGCTTAAATGACAAAATTAGGTATTCAAAACATAATAAATTAACGGTTGATGATTCATTAGAGCCGTTATTTATAGGAATCATATCCACGCCCTCGTACATAATAACTAGTTAATGATTCATTAGAGCCATTATTTATAGGAATCATATTCACGCCCCCGTTCATTATTCTTAGGAAAAATGAGTCACGGTGATAACCGATGGCAACAAGAGTGTGAAACATTGATATTGGTCCGCACTCGTACCTCTTTCATTAATGATCCTCATAAAGTGGGTACTCCCATTTATTGGTATGGGAATAGGAAGTTCGAACAATTTAACTACCTTGTAAACCATGGAGTTCATTTCCAGCAAGAGTACTTGTTCGATCGTATTATGTTTTCCCTACCAAAATGTCGGGATGAAGCTATACAATATATATATCGCATACATAATCCCGATAGAGCACTGACCTCGCTTACGCTTTTAGAGAAGGCTGAAAAAAATTCACCCATTATGGATAAAATTACGTACAAAGGGCATTGACGAAGACTGTGATGCCTCACGACATATGCATGTCAAACTCGATCTTGCCAATAGGCTAAGAGGATGAGATTTCGAGTTCATGTCACTGACAACTATGAATCCATTATAGATACGCTTCCTCCTAATTGGCCAAGTGCAAAAATCCGTAGGTTTTTAAAAATAAATCCAGAACGGATGGAGATCAGACACATTGAACTTTTGTTAAAGTCTTACCATGAACAGGTAGATTATAATATATGGTCAAAAAAATTATTTTGTTATTTATATTTTCATATTGAACTTTGAAATTATGCATCTATTATTATAGATACACATTTAACTTTTATTATTTTTGTAGATAATGTCAGGCAGTAATGGAAGCAACGCTCCAACCAACAACAACCAATAACCACAAGGAGAATTCTCATCACCAATTGGTGAGCAATACTCAACTCCACCAACTGTTCACTCCCCTACTCCACAAACTGTTCACCCCCTACTCCGAGTTGTAGTAGGCAAGGTACTCCCACTAATCCAATAAACATGCACAAAGCTCCTGAAACTTTCGGGTCAGTTGAGAAGAAGACCATTGGGTTCTCTCTTTTGGGAAATATCCCCACGGGGGATAAGAATCACTTTCAACAATTTAAAACCCCGCGTTTATACTTGGAAAAAATGAATGTGGGAGTGGGAGGAGATGACAATTGGAACCTCGTAGATAAAGTTATTAAAGATGACATCTACGAGTAACTCAGCAAACGGTTTTCATTTTCCCCCAACTCAAAAAATAAGGTGCTTTCTCGATTTGTCAATCTTATTTGTATCCTATTTTGATATTGACATTGTATTAGCGCTTTACTTTGATGTATGAATGTTTAGTTACTTTTACAAATATTTAATATGATTTATGTAAGTTAACTTTCGATAATATGTTATGCTCAGTCGAATATTTAGTTACTTTCACAAGATACTCGATTTTAGATTAAAGTTATTTGAGTTTGTGATTGGATCAAATTGACCCAGCTCAATTTTAACATGTTCCTATATATATACATTTGCTCATTAGTTTCATTCATGCAATGTTCATAAAATTAAGTTAAATTATCTTGATTTTATGAAGATTGTATTAAAAAAACTAGTCAACAAATGTACATGTAAAAGAATATGTTGGGGGCTCTAGGATCAATTTGGTCCAATCACACATTCATAAAACTTTATTTAATTGAATTTTTGGATCACAGGAATCAGGTACTCTTTACTTTAACTGAAGTAGTTATATAATTGATATGCATTATCTTTTAAATATTTTAGATATATGGGATAATTATTAGTTTTGTTTGGTTTGGCTGTTGGATAATTATTGGTTGTTGGTTTGTTGTTGGATAGTATGTTAGAAGGAGTACGAGATAATTATTGGTTTTGCTTGGTTTGGTTGTTGGATAATTATTGGTTGTTGGCTTGTTGTTGGATAATTATTGGTTGTTGGCTTGTTGTTGGATAGTATGTTAGAAGGAGTACAGGATAATTATTGGTTTTGTTTGGTTTGGCTCTTGGATAATTATTGGTTATTAGCTTGTTGGTGGATGATAAGTTAGAAGGAGTACGAGATAATTATTGGTTTTGTTTAGTTTGGCTGTTGGATAATTATTGGTTGTTGGCTTGTTGTTAGAAGGATTACGGGGTAATGCTTTGGGTTTTCGCCCTCTAACGACATGTTTTTAAACGTAATTCTAGATATTTTCAAATTGTCATCATATTCTCAAATTGGGGGTCCCTTGACCACACAATCAATTCTTGCGAGTTACGTTGGTCCCGTGCGAGGTGTTCAAACTTTTTTACGGGTTGTAGGGTGGGTGTTAAGGGGTTTCCCCACTAACGGCACGTTTTCAAGCCTAAGTCTGGATTTTCTCAAATTATCATCATATTCTCAAATCGAGGGTCCCGTGACCAAGCGATTGGTTCATGTGAGTTACATTGGTCCCGTGCACGACGATCGCTCCCCTAAAGGGGCCGCTTGGGGGGTGCTAAGAGATTTCTCCCTATAACGGCACGTTTTCAAGCATAAGTCTGGATTTTCTCAAATTATAGTCATTTTATAGAACCAGGGGTCCCCTGACCACGCGCTCGGTTCCTGTGAGTTAAATTGATCCCATAAGAGCTGTTTGCACCTCTCACTGGGACGTTTGGGAGGTGCCTTTTGTTTTCACCCTCAAAAGGCATGTTTGGTAAGAAAATCTGAACAGTCATGGTACGGGAACACTAGAACCGTGCTCTGAACATTCCTTGGAGCTTTATCAGGACAGTCCTTGGACCAGTGAAGCCATGTAGTCTCCCACGAGTGAATCCCTGAATTTTTACAACTATAGCAAGTGTTCCCATTATTGATTTTAGATGGTGGAGTACCGCTCACTCTACTCAACAATAGTAAGTCTCACACTTCTGATTGATAATTGTGCTCACTCTACTCAACAAAATCGAACTCCACCATCTAAAATCAATAATGGGAACACTTGCCATAGTTCTAAAAATTCAGGGATTCACTCGTGGGAGACTATATGGCTTTGCTGGTCCAAAGACTGTCCAGACAAAGCTCCAAGGATTGTTCAGAGCACGGTTCTAGTGCTCCCGTGCCATGACTGTTTAGATTTTCTTACCAAACATGCCTTTTGAGGGTGAAAACAAAAGGCACCTCCCAAACGTCCCAGTGAGAGGTGCAAACATCTCTTATGGGATCAATTTAACTCGCAGGAATCGACCGCGTGGTCAGAGGACCCCTAGTTCTAGAAAATGACTATAATTTGAGAACATCGACACTTATGCTTGAAAACGTGCCGTTATAGGGAGAAATCTCTTATCACCCCCAAGCGGCCTCTTTAGGGGAGCGATCACTATGTACGGGACCAATGTAACTCGCAGGAATTAATCGCGTGGTCACGGGACCCACGGTTTGAGAATATGGCGATAATTTGAGAAAATCCAGACTTAGTCTTGAAAATGTGCCGTTAGAGGGGAAACCCCTTAATGCCCACTAAACGGCCCTCTTAGGGTAGCGATCACTGCGCACGAGTCCAATGTAGCTAGTAGGAGCAGATCACATGGTCATGGGACCCCCGATTTGAGATCGTGGCCCAAAATAGAGAATATCCACACTTAGGTTTAAAAATATGCCTTCGGGGGGCGAAACCCCTTAGCACCCCCCAAACGGCCCCGTGAGCGGTGCCAACACCTCACATGGGACCAAAGTAGCCCGTACGAACCAACCGCGTGGTCACGGGACCCCCGATTTAAGAGCACGGGCCAAAACAGATAATATCAACACTTAGGCTTGAAAACGTGCTGGGGGGCAAAACCCCTTAGTGCCCCCTAAACGGCCCCGTGAGCGGCGCCAACACATCGCATGTGACCAATTTAGCCCGTACGAATGGGAACCCCGGTTTGATAGCACACCCCAAAATAGAGAATATCCACCCTTAGGCTTGAAAACGTGTCATTGGGGGGGGGGGGGGGAGGGGAGGCGAAACTCCTTTGCTCCCCCCAAACGGCCCCGTGAGCGTGCCAACACCTCGCACGGGACCAACGTAGCCCACACGAACTGATCTCGTGGTCACGAGACCCCCGGTTATAGAGCACGACCCATATTTCAAAATTCCTACATGGGTCTCGTGACCGCGTGATCACGGGACCCCTCAATTGGAGATCACGGGACCCTCGATTTGAGAGCACATGACCCCCTCGAGGTCACCCAAGGAGCACTTGCAGCAACTGATCGATTAGCCTCTCGATTCGAGGATTTATTAGTCATTAAAACTGGTCACGACCTAAAGTCGTGACAATATTTTATCCACAGTAAGTATAGTAACGCCCCAAAGTCGTTATAATATTATCTTTATTGTAAGCGTGGTCATGACCCAAAGCCGTGATAATATCATATATATAGTAAGGTTGGTCATGGCCTTAAGCCATGATAAAGATGGATCGCACAAACAACTGTCCACGGCTGTGAACCGTGATCAGATGGTCTTTAATCGCCAGTGGTCATGGGTTTGGGCCATAACTAGGATTACAAATAGGGGAAGGGCTATGGTCCGTGACTACATTTTTGACTATGGGAAATCCGTGATCAGGCTGTGGGTCAGGGATTTGGGCCATGATCACTGAAATTGGTCATGCCCAATTTAGTCATGGACCAAATTCGCGACCCATACTTTCTGGTCAGGGATAAAGTTCGTGACCATTAGTCCAGTTTTGGTGTAGTGTGGAAGAAGTAAGAGAAGATACTGCCCTGAGAAATTCAGCCTATCAACAAAGAACAACTCATTTTTACAACCAAAGGATGAAACCGACCAACTTGAAGGAAGGAGATTATGTGCTGAAGAAAGTGCTGCAGAAAAATAATAATCTTGAGGCCAATTGGCATGGTCCATACCACATTTCAGCGGTGATCCGATCTGGAAGATATCAAATTGAAACCTTAGAAGGAGAAGAATTCAAAAACCCATGGCATGCAGAGCATATTAGAAAATACTATCAATGATGTTGTAATTAGTTTGAAATCAAATTTCAATATCAATAAAATAATCCGTTATTTCAATTTTTGTTGTTAATTTTTTTTGGAAGTACTAGTGCTATGCCCTAATATAAAATTCAAGTTGACAAAAGTTAGAAGTTATTGCCATAAATTATTGCTCGGTTTAAGAAAATCTTTTTCTAAAAAGATGCTCGGGAGATCACAGGAATACAAGAGTTTCTTGAGATAAGCAATAAGTTGCTCGATAAAGCCACAAACTTGATCGCTGATACACAAAGTCCAAGTCAACGGGATGCTAAGTCCTCAAGAAACTTGGTCCACAAACATAAGGACAAAACAAGATCTTTATCCTACTGGTCAAAGTACAGGAAGAACGTTGCAAAGATTCCTCAAGAGGAATGTAAGCACATATTCCACAAATTCCTAGTCACACCACTAGTATCTAATGCAAAAATCTAACACTTGGGTGTATTAGTAAAACCTTTGGAGACACATGGGTAATTATCTCTAAATATAGATTTTAATCTAAGTATGCTAGTAGAACCTATGTATTCATCTAACTAGCTCTAAATTTAGATTTTAATCTAAGTACGCTAGTATAACATCTGCACTAATTGATCATTGATTCTTAACTTAATAAAAGTGTGTCAATAGAATTAATGATAAAGAAATGATTAACATTCAACAAAAGATAAGTTAATCAAATTTCCATTTCATTCAATCAAATTAATTACATGACTGTGTTAACAAAACCAAATACAACGCTTCATTCTGCATGACGTTTCCCTTCAACTTTGGAAACATAATTTATTCCAGCAGGAGGATCATCTAAAGTATATGGAGAATTAATGAAGTTAAAATCCTGAAGCATTCTGGTATTGCTGCTACTAGGACGATCAAGCAGGTGAGGAGGTCAGATGATTTCCAATTCATCCTGAAGCTCATAATCTCCTAAGTATTTAGAAATCAAGCATTGAGGAATACGATGGACTGGAATCCAATTGCCATATAATTTAAGGGGGGATTATCAAGCTCAAGCAAGCCTGGATCATACCTGTTCCATAATGAGAAGTTTTGATCCACCTTCATCACTGTCAAATCATTCATCCAACCCCATTTATAGCTCTCATTCTTAGCTTGTTAAAGCTTATCATCAAAATGCCATAGAGCTTCATTATACCTGTCCATCCAGACTTTTCTTGGTTGTTTATGGAATTGAAAAGTCAGTCTATCAACTTGGTAATGCAGTTTTTGCAACAGTCCATCCTTATCTTGTAACTGAGAAGATTGAGTGGATAGTTTCTGGGACAAGGCCTGTGGCTTCTGGGACATCTCATCAATGTCTTGATCTTTGTCTTTTAGTTGTGCAACTTGATTTGTAAGGGTATGTTGGGTCCTAAGTTCCTCTGGAGTACCTCGACCAGGTTTGACTCTAGCTCGGGAAGATGAAGCAGGTTTAATTTCTTCAGAGCCACCAACTCTTCACTCAATTTTGCATTTTCAGCCTCCAAGAAGGAATGACCCTCATCTGTAGTAGCAACAATAGTAGTGGATAACTTAAGGGCATCAAATTCATCTCTCAAGTTGTTATTCTCTTCCTCTAGAAGCTTGGCAATGTCCCTTGCTTCATCCACTTCACGTTTCAGTAAGAATTCTTGCCTTCGAAAATGGGAAGAAAATTTATCCAACTTTTTCTCAAAGCCCCAACCTTCACTAAGGGCCTAGAATGTCTTCTCATAATCTTCGTGCAAACATGCCTTATCTTCTTTGTGGTCCTCTTGTAGATCTTTAATCATTTCATAATAGGCAACATTGTTGGACACTGCCCGATCAAGAAGACACTTTAGATGAATATAAGCCTCTTTGGCTTGCTCGAGATACCCCTTCCCTGAGAAACTTTAATAGGTCGGTCTCAGTCAGAGATAAGTGACCAGCTTTAAAAAGATCATTACCCCTCTGGAGTAGCTTGAAGTCAATAGATGAGAAATATTCCAATTTATATATGAACTATTAAGAAGAAGAAAGTTACCAATTAACAAAGTGTACAGTATTGAAAAACATAAGCAGAGGAACAAAAATATTTCTCTTTTCATTAGTAAGAAAGAGAAGTGCAGATACATCTTCAAAGAAGAAAAATTACAACTATGGAAAAAGGAAAATAAAATGTTGCTCAGTTTTATACCTTCTTTTTATCCGCCTCAGGATTAACTGAAGAAGCAGGAATAAAAGAAGGATGATGATTAGCTTTGGAGGGTGCAATAAAATCAACATCCTGGTGTTGATCGACAGACTCCATCACCATAAGGGATGCAATGGAACCCCCATTATCATCAACCTCCTTGTCCATATTTAGAGGAGCCCCAAGATTATATCGCAAGAACATCTTGGAGTCTTTTGGAGTGCCGACCTCCACTAGGGCAGCTGACCAACCATCCTTGAAGCATTTATTCTTCGCAAACTCAATTTACGAAGAAGCTTATCCAATGGCCTTATCCCAACCTTTGTTGAAGCAATATTCTCTAGCCTTAGCCCTCTTCACCTTCTCATCACCCAAGTTCTTCTGTAACTGGGCAGTCTTGACTTTCTCAGCATCTAAGTTTTTTTACAACTTGTTAACCAGACCATGAGCAGTTTCAGCAGCTTCTTCAGCAGCTTTCATCTTCTTCACCCATTTCTTCTGTTCATTGACCAATGCTTGTTGAGAATCAATCAATGACTTTTTTTGTTCATTACAAGCTTCTTCAACTTCACCGGAGGAAGAATCTCTCAAAGCCTTATCTTTGTCCAATATATTATTGAAGTCAAAGAGGAACTGCACAAGAACAACAAGGAAATTTATTATTATGAAGAGATAAAAAATTAAAGAAGGACAAATAATATACCAGAGCAAGGCTTTAAGCAGTCATGTCAGAACTTTTGGAATGAGGTAACGCAACTACAGCACCCCTGTGGTGAGGCAAAGTCCAAAATTTTATTAGCTGTCTCGCCAATCTAGGGCCAAGGACCACTAGAGAGGCAGAAGAAGATATATCGACCAACTCTCATTGGCCAGGAAGCACATAAGAACCTTCTTCTAACTTAAAAGGGATCCCTTTCCTTATTCTTTTCAAGGGGTTTTCTTCAGTTTTCTTGGTTGGGGGCTCTTCCAAGTCTCATCTTTATTTTTTACCCATTCTCCAGCTTATTTGGAAGGGGCATTGGCCGTTATATCTCCCAAAATATTGGGAAATCTCATCTTTACCATGAATATGGCAAGGGGAAAATTTGAATCTAAAGAAGAGGGGGAAAGGGCAACAAAATCACCATTGCCACATTCAATAGCTGAGGAAGTAGAAGGAGGTCCTTGCTCAAGGTCAATACATGGGAAGGAGTAGGACGAGCAACAAAGGAAGAAATTGTATTCTTGTACTGCAACTAATATGATGCATACCTGATGCGCTCCTCGCCAATCCTCTGCTAAAGTCCCCAAATAAACTTCAACTCCCTCACATTCACTTCACTTTACTTTGGGCACCTTCTCTTCTTATCAAATGCAATAAAAATTTACAGAGCAATGATTAATGTTACATTTAAATAGATATGTATAGGGCAAAATAGTTAAATGAGGAATGACATATCCCATTGCCAAAAGGAGGGCCCCTGGGCCCCTGGTACTCAGCATTCCCAGTCAAAGGGGCGTATTGCCAATTTTTTACAACAACTCCATGCTCAACATAATCCCTATTGGAGTCTGGAAGATTAGATATTAATGATTTGTTTACAACCCTAGTCTTTAAATAAAAAGTGGTGTCACTAGTCATCCACTTATAACAAAACATTATTTCTGGAATCCCTAGATGGGTTCAATGAATTTGATTCAACCTATACACCCCATTTACAACCCTCCAAGTATTGGGGATACCCTATCTGAGACAATGTCAAAGGATTGAAAAAACTCATGGCATAAGGGGTGTAGAGTAAAGGTAAACCCATACTCAACTAT
This sequence comes from Sambucus nigra, assembly GCA_949130495.1. NCBI lineage: Eukaryota > Viridiplantae > Streptophyta > Magnoliopsida > Dipsacales > Adoxaceae > Sambucus > Sambucus nigra. Next base: position 293,137,835 of record OX422212.1, read on the forward strand.
AAAAATAGAGGGAAACTAGTGACCTCAGCAAGTGAGAAAAAATCAACAGGTAAAGTAGCATGTTCCAAAACAACCCAAGAGGGAATCTTAAATTCATTTATGAATTCATCAATAGAATCAATAGAGTAAACCATGATTAAGAATAGAAGATAAGAGAAAGAGTTCTTACAAGAATTAAGGATTCAGTAAGAACTGAAGAATAAAAAATGATCGCTTTAGAGAGAAAAAGAAAGCTTAAAAGACAATGTAGCAAAAAACAGTCAAAAAATTTGAGGTAATAAAAGTTTGTGGATTTTCCCTCTCTTTATAGGTTGCCTCAAAAACTAAAAAAATAATAATTAAAAGGCAACGTCATTTGAACTGGTGGTGGATAAAGGAAAAAAAGATGGATTTGTCCAAAAACGATTCGTTAAAGTTATAGATAATTTCAAAAATTCCACGTGCATTATATTTCCATAGTTAAACCATAATTTTTATAAGTATGGGAAGTCGGCAACCGACCAAGCCTAAAATAGTTGCCTGAGCAACTTTAAGAGCTACATGCTCCATACTCTTGTAAAAACTTCAAGCATGAAACATTGGGGGCTTCTGTTGATACAAAAAATTATTCTTCTATGTGGACCATTCGGATACTAACATGTGTTGTATAGTGGAAGATTAATCCCATTCATCAAGGATAGAATGCCGACCAACACCAGTAATGCCGACCAACGATGACAGGAAAACACCAACAGTTGTATACATAAATGATTGTATAGATGTAAATGTCTACGATATAAAGACATTCCATCATTTGATATACCAGCACTTATACACCCCCTGAGGGCTATAAAAACATTGTAAACCCTACATCTAGGGAGGATGAAGAAAGAGGCAATTGAACAAGACCAAAGCAAAGAAATATACAATTGTGGAAGTAGGCTCTTTCCTTAAGCCAAACCACTTTAAAATTATTTTGTCTCTTTTATTTATATTTATCTGTGATAAATAAATTAGCCTAGTCTAGTTTTTTTGTAAGGGATATTGTATGGGTTTGGTTTATGAATTTTATTCTAATGGTTTATCCAGTTATTATTCAGTCAATGTTGTTAATGTTATGAATGTGGTTGATGAATATTCAATTGTATTATCATTAATTTAAGATAAAAAGGAAAAAGATTTTTATAATCGGCACCAGGCTTAATAGGTTATTAGTAATTAATATGTTTTCGACAGTGATGCTAAGGATGATCCACTTTTGTAACCTGTTTAATTATAATAATTGACTGATCACCCATGGTTTTAATTAGCGGGGTATCACAAATGGTATCAGAGCATCAAGTTCTAGTGTCTTTAGGATCTGTGCATAATTATTACGTTCCAACATTGCGTCCTTTATTTTAGAGACCTAATACTAGGACTGTTGTGAGCGTATTACGCATTTTTATCCTCAACTTTTGTGATATATTTGAGCCGTGGATCTAAGTAAATTCTCCTCATTTCATATGCCTCCTAGACATGCACGACCTGCAGGGTTATTAGAGATGACTGATAGTACAATGACTTGTGGTGACTCGCATTTGGATAGCGGGTCACTTATCTTCTTCATATGTAGAGGTATGGGTATAAGAATTAGGAGATTAGTTCTACCGGTCGATATGCTTGTGTTGGACATGTTAGAATACGATGTCATTATTGGCATGGATTGGCTATTATTGTATAGGGTCATGGTTGATTGCTAAAGTAGGAATATCATTTTTGCTATTTTGGGCCAGGAGATGTTTCTCATGGCGATGCCTCACCCCAAGGGAGGATCTTACACTCATTTGTGTTATATTGAGGAGGAGATTTTTATGAGAGTGGTGATATCCTTTGATTCCATACCAGTGATATGAGATTTTTCTTATGTATTTCAGGAGATACCGGGGTTGCCTCCTAGTAGGGAGATAGAGTTTGTTATAGACTTAACGTCAAGCACATGACCAATATCTTGTGCACTGTACCGTATGGCTCCAACTATGATAAGAGATCTTAGAGATCAAAGCGAGCAGCTTTTAGGGCTGGATTTCATTCGTAGGAGTACCTCACCCTGGGATGCTCCCATTTTATTTGTGAAAAAGAAGGATAGATCTCTCCGACTGTGAATCGACTACAGGGAATTGAATAAAGCAACGATACAGAATAAATATTTGTTGCCTCACATTAACGACTTGTTTGACCAGCTGAGAGGTGCATCCTACTTCTCAAAGATTGATTTGAGATCGGGGTACCATTAGCTATGCATCAGGGAGCAAGATGTTCCTAAGATTGCATTTTTGACAAGATATGGGTCTTATGAGTTTCGAGTATGCCATTTGGGCTAACCAATGCGCCAGTAGTATTCATGGACTTAATGAACTGCGTGTTCAGAGAGTTACTAGACCAGTTTATCAGTGTCTTTATAGATCATATTCTAATATATTCTCGAACAAAGGGAGAACGCGCATAACATCTACGTATGGTTCTTCAGACACTGCGTGAGCATCAGTTGTATGCAAAGTTTGAGAAATGTGGATTTTGGCTTTGGGGGGGTACAATTCTTAGGTCATATTGTCTCTGATAAGGGGATAGAAGTGGATCCAAGTGAGGTATATATGGTGAGGGAGTGGGGATAAACCACGACACCAACTGACGTTTGTAACTTCTTGGGGTTATCCAGTTATTATAGAAGATTCATTCGAGGGTTTTCGAATATTGTGGGTCTATTAACAAACTTAACACGTAAAGAGTTGTCATTCATATAGGATGACTCTTGTGAGTTATCCTTTGATGAGCTAAGTGATAAGTTGACTTCAACACCAATACTCGCACTGCCCAGGCCAGTGGTGGAATACCTTGTATATACAAATATGCCCTATAAGGACTTGGGGGTATGCTATAGTAGAAAGAGAAGGCTATAGCTTATGCTTCATGTAATCTTAAGCCCCACGAGAAGAATTACTGCACACAAGACCTGGAGTTACCAACGATTATGTTTGCATTAAGAATATGGAGAAATTATCTTTTGGGGGGGATTTTTTATCTTTTCACTGACCATAAGTCACTATAGTATTAGTTTATGAGAAAGGAGTTGAATATGTGATAATGCAGGTGGATTGAATTCGTAAAAGACTATCAGTTTGATATTCAGTACCACCTAGGGAAGGAAAATGTGATGGCAGACACGTTGAGCTATAGACCAGTAGGAGATGTAGCTGAAGTATGGAAAGCAAAGTGGAAAGAGTTGGGATAGTAGGATTCTTTGCTTAGATCCTTTATGTCAGTTATGACTGTCACTCCTCATATTGTTACCAGGGTTGTGAAGGCTCAAGCAGTCGACCTATTTTATCAGGAGCGTTTATGTCAACTTTTAGCCGAGGGAGCTGAATTTTATCCCATGTGTTCAGATGGTGGCTTATGCTTCAATAGTAGGCTCATTATTTCAGAGGGTGATGATTTGTGACATGCGATGATGATTGAGTCACACGGTTCACAATTTGCGGTACATCCTGGAGGGGGTAAAATGTATCAGGGCATGCCACAACAGTATTGATGGAGTGGGATGACGAGAGACATTGCTAAGTTTATTTTTAAATGCACGACTTATGAGCTGGTGAAAGTGAATCACCAGAAGCCAACCGAACTTCTTCAATTATTAGAAATTCTGATATAAAAATAGGATAGTATTTCTATGGATTTCATCTCAGGATTTCTGACATCGCAAAGGGGTCATGATGCCATTTGGGTTATTGTGGATAAATTGACTAAGGTGGCTCATTTTCTTCCAGTGTGGACAAATTATGCTACAGGTAATTATGCCCAGATATTTATTACCGAGATAGTGAGATTACATGGGGTTTCGATAGATTTTACGTTTGATAGGGACAAAATCTTCCTGTCTCGCTTTTGGCATAGTTTTCAGGAGGCTATGGGTACAGAGTTACATTTGAGTAAAACATACCTTCTGCAGATAGATGGGCAGACTAAGCGAGCGAATCAGATGCTGAAGGATATGCTGAGGATGCGTATCCTAGATTTTAGAGGAGGTTGGGAGTAGTACCTTCCACCGGTGGAGTTTTCTTTCAACAAATCCTATCAGTTTACTATTATCATGGCGCCGTTTGAGGCATTATATAGCAAACCTTATCGTTCGCCCACTTGTTAGTTAGAGGTGGGAGACAACAAAATTCTCGGACCATAGGTTATACGGGATACTTCTTCCAAGATTGAGTTGATTCATAGTCGTATACGGATAAGATGGGAGTATAAGATGCGCGAGAAATATCCAGAGTTGTTTCTACCAGGTAATTTTTCGAATTTTAGATGGGAGAAGTAAGTAACACCCCATATTTTTATGAATATTTAAAATGGGATTAATTAGAATTTAAGTGAAATTAATTCGTAATTAGAATTTAATTGGAATTAATCTAGATATTTAAAATGAGATTAATAGAATTTTTATTATGATGAATATAATTGGATATTATAGAGAGACGAAGTAATATGCCAATGTATGTTTAGTCGTTAAGAAATACGACATTTTTGATAATTTAGTCAGGGCAAGCGTATGACTCGTGCCGGGATTTAAATATGGAGATTAACTTAGAAGTGAAATATAAGTAACCCATATGGTCATTTCGAGTGCGTAGAAATGTCCAGAGGGCTTAAAACAGTCAGAAAACTATACTCAGGGTGTCAATATAGGGGCACAGGCAACTTTTGGGACAACACGACATTCCAAAAGTCATTTTTAGACCTTTGAACTTCTAAGCTAAGAAAAGATACATGATTCGGCACTTTATGATATACTTTTGAGTTAGATAAAAGGATTATTGGAAGAAACAAATAAGAAAGTGATAGGTGAGTCATAGGAAGAGTCCCAAGAGGAATTTGAAGAGTTTTCAAGGGAAGAACCACCATTAACACCACCTAGCATTAGCACCAATAACCGTCGAAATCGAGAGAGGAGGGGGAAAATCTACACTATCATCTAAATGTGGAATTCATGACTTCATTTAGAGGACATTGGTTACATGCTTTAATTATTGAGTTCTTTAAATATGCATGCAAGAGTAAGATGCATTTTTTATGAAAACTATGATTTTTAAATGGATTACATTGAGATAATTCTATGTGGTGATGTAGGAATCGTGCTAGAGATGAATCCTATATTTTAAATCTTGAAATTAGGAATGTAGCATGTATTTAATTGGAGATTAAATCTGAGTTTATATTTGAGTATGATTCTTAAAAAACAAGGATTGTTTTGATGAAAAGTTCATTGATATCATTAAGGGTTTATTCGAGAATGATACTAGAGATTATCGAACATTATTCATGATATGAAAATTTATAGAGAATGGATTTCGTAAAAGGAGAATTATGGGTTTTCAAAGTGATGAACATGTATTCTGGTTAATATTAGATTTGAATAGAAAAATGATGAAAAACAAAGGTTTGTTTGGTGAATATAAGATAGAAATCTGTTAGAATTTTTTACACAACTTCAAACAAATGCCATTTTTAGTGTACTTTGAATTAGAGTGAGATACATACATGGATGGAATGATACCAGTCTTATCTTTCCATTGAGATTTGAATCATCTCATTTGGACTTCGATAGAGGGAGAAATCACAATTTTACTACAGGGTGCTTAATTTGTCAGAAAGTTTACAACCCGATTCGTTTGCTCAGAAAATGGCAATTTTGTTAGTTCTGATGCAAGACTTTAAATAAATTATTAGAACCATAACTTGAGTTGTTTGATATGATTGAAAAATAAGGGAATACCAGTAGTATATAATTGAGAGATATGGGTAGTCGAGGAGTCGAAATTATAGACTAGAACCTATAAAAAATTATTGAACGTATTAGCATAAGGGAATCAGATGGGGGATACATAGAGAATTGAGATTAAACCGAGATTTGGATTACTAGAATAATGTGATATTGACTACTGAAATTAGAAAATATATGATTATAACTCTTCGAATAGTGAGTGATATTCGTAATAAATGAGAATAAAAATAAAGTGTGAAATAGTAGTATGTTGAATAATTGAGATATAAAGGAACGCACTATATGAATATAAATGGGTTGTGTGAATGCCTGTTATGTATGATTATTATGTGTATAAGAATACCTACGTTGCCTGTTATCACGGTAGGTCATGCGCAGTGGGTGATCCCACCTTGGCGATGCCAGCAAGGTCTGGATATGTGCCCCGAAACATATAACTTAGGGCTGACCACTATTTGAGTGTACGATAGTGTGACCGGTCATTTGGATGCGTTAGGTATGTGCGTAGACCAAATGCTTAGGACTATGTTCACCCCCATTATTTGCTTATTGATTTATGGGTCAAGGTGCCATTCCGAACCGATAGTCCTTATTGGTATGTGAGGTGCATATGGACCCCATAACAGAGTATGCCGCATTGATAGTACTATATCTGGGGATGCCGTATGTGTGTATATATATACACACACTTGTGATTATTCCACTCTGTTGTGTGCAGTAGAATATATAGATTGTGAATATCTAAATTGGAATTAAGCATGTGAAACTCAATAAATAATAGGGTGATAATAAATTAATAAAAAGGCAAGTAATCTATTTACGTATCGTATGGGAGATACGGGTGGGATGAATGACTAATAGGGATTATTAATGGAGTATGGGTTAGTTGGGCAGGTAACTTAACAAGGAAGAATATCAGGAGATGTTAGATGTCCATAATTGAATGAGAGGCGAGGACTCATGTGAGAGCACACACATCTAACATGGATATTTGTATTGCTCATTTTTTTTTTCATTTAACAACTTGCAAAATATTTTTAAAATATTTTCAGTTTTAACCCATTTGTAAATCTTCTTCAAAACATTTTAGGTGTCTAGCCACAGGGCCACCAGAAGTAGCAGTTCGTTCGAGGTTGACATGCTGCAATTGCTGTGAAAGCTGCAGAACCTCGCGATTAGACGATTTAATTTCCTATTCATTCTAGAATAAGTTCTAAGTTATTTCATTCAATCATGTTGCTCCTTGTTTAGTGAGCAGTTATGATTAAGTATTTCCATTTTTATTTTAAACATTTTGTCTCAGTATTTCTTTAGGGATATTATATGGGTTTTGATTATGAATTTTATTCTGACGATTTATCCAATTATTATTCTATAAATGTTGTTACTATTGTGAATGTGGTTGATGAATATTCAATTGTATTATTGCTAATTTAAGATAAAAAGGAAAAAGGTTTTTATACTTGGCACCGAGCTTAATAGTTTATTAGTAATTAGTATGTTTTTGGCAGTGATGCTAAGCATGATCTTTTTTTGTAACTTGTTTAATTATAATAATAAACTGATCACCCGGGATTTTAATCAGTGATGTGTCACACGAGGTACCCAAAATTATTCGAACGAGTTATGTGTTTAAGTTCAAACAACTTGCCTCGAGTTGGGTGCTGCCATTTGTTTCCAGTTTTCTATAAGTATAAGGTACACCAAAGCAGTTTTGAGTTTAAGGGTTTCGAAAATAGTTTTCCAAGATAAAATACAAAGCTTAAAAAACCTCTTATAAACCTAAGTTTTGAGATCCAAGTTTTTACATTATATGTTTATTTGAGATCTCAAGGTTCTTGCACCAAGATTGTTTACTCAACATCATTGTGTGTTTTGAGCGGTGGATTTCGTGTTTTGTTCCAGTAACGATTGATTAGCAAAGTAAGAAGGTTGAGGGATACCGAAATGCTAGAGGTGCCTATGTTATGAAGACCGTTGAAAGGCGTCTAGGCTGTAAAGAAGGTTTAAAGAGCAAATAGTGCATCAAATCTTGAAGGGATCAAGTCTGTGGGAAAGTCAAATTTGTCCTTATACAATACCTATATCATTGTGGATGTGTGTGGTTCGGTCGTTCGAAGTTTTTCTCATTGTGGATTTTTCTCGTAAATCGCAATGTTGGGGTTTGTTGATCTTTATTTTATTCTTACAAATATCACTTAGATGCATGCTTAGGTCAAGATAAAATTGGTTAATTGTTTACACAATGCATGTTTAATTGGTGCTAAGATTAAAATTGGTTTATTTCTCACTCGGTAAATAATTGGAAACTAAAAATAGATGTGTTTGGCAATTCATCCCTATTAGCACTTGTCAGGCATTTATCAGATTATTGACATCATAAATTTCTATGTGGATGTGATTGATTTCTTTTTTCATCTTGTTTATATCTGCTATCTCTTTTATTGGAATTAAATGTGAAAATATTAACCAATTAGGTCAAAGTCTTGTTTGTATATTAACAAAGTTTATTTTGCATACATTATGTAAAAAAATTCTTTGTTAAAATGAAATATCGAGTTGTGTTACATTGAATAAATCTCTCGGGTATCTTTTTCATTTGATATATTTTGCTTATACAATGAATGCATATAATGTTGGATATACACATATGTTTTCAGTACACATGTATACTTAGCGAAAACTAATGTATTTAGTATATGGGAAATATACAATTTATATTCTTAACGTGTTTAAATTATTGGTCGTGCACGTAATTTTTTTTATTTACACGTATTATTTGTGAGTTTTACATATATATATATATATGTATAATATGAACATTGATGTGAATCAATGATGGATGTGATGTTGTTAATGTAATATGAATTTGTACAATTGGTGACGCATGTGGAAAATCATGATGATTTACGGGCGGATTAAGTTTTGGTTATGCATCTAGTTTAACATGTATGTAAATGAATCTAGTTTGTGGGCTCATTTTTTGTTTATTTTGTATAGTTACTTTTCTTTATTTACACGTGTACTTTGGTGATTCACAAATGTACTCTTATGGTTTATGCTTGTACTGTTATGATATTGCATTTATTATTTATGATTCATACAATTTTTATATAATTCATGTGTGTAATATTATGGCAAACAATGATAACTTGAAAAAAGTACCTCTAATGTAGATTTTTGTGTCTTTGTTGCAACTTCTTTCTATCAAAATTCCCTTGAACCTACAAAATTATAACATGGATTAGTGTAGAGGGTAAGTAAGGGAGTTAATCCATATCTAAGGGTGAAACACAAAATTAGAGAGGACATATATAGATTCATTTGCATTTTATTAGATATTTTTTTTATTTTTGCTTTTTATATTTTTTTATGGATTTTTCAAGGGATTTTTTGAACTAACTAACTATACTAATTTTTATAACTACTAATTAAGAAGTAAAAGATAATTTAAGAAAAGTGAGATAAACAAAATTGTCCTAATAAATAAACTAACAAAATTGGACTCATGAGGGCTTCAAAATTTCATCCCATAAATGGGAGATTAGCCCTCAATAATCATCATCCAAAAATATAAGACAAACAATTGAAAGCATGTGAGGATTAAAATAAAAGTAAAAGAGAGGAATAGATCAAACCAATTTAAGCCTTGAATTGGAATGGAATCTTCAATTACATCAACACTCTCTCAATTATACATCAAAATTCTCTCAATCTCATTCACTCATGTATTTATTGAATCTAAAATAAAAATTACAAACTAAAAATTAAAAAGGATAGTGGATGAATTCATAATGGTCAATTAAATAATAAAAGAGATTTGCTAAAAATACAAATCCTAACATTATAAAATTGTACATTAGAACTCACCCAAAGAAATAAATTCTAGATCATTACTTTATATTGAGATAATTGCTAAAAATGCAAAATCTCAACATAAAGGAATAATTTGGAATTTACCTCCCATAAGGGATAAATTCAACTACATCAATCTATAATGAATTAATGGCTAAAAATGTCAAGATTCATAATAGAGGGGTGGGGTGAAATTTATCCTAGAGATAATTTTCACTTCACGCCTCTATATTGAGGTATTTGCTAAAAATGCAAATACTCAACATAGAGGGGTGGAGAGAATTTATCACACCAAGCTTAAAACTAAATTTGAGATTCTTCGAAAATGGCCCAAGTCTTCAATTTATATGGTGCACATACACTACACCAAAATGGGCAAATTGTCACCTTTCAGCCGGCCAGCCTTGTCAAGGTCATTGACCGTGACAAAAAAACACGCGTTTTATGTCACGGTCATTGACCTTGACACGACCGTGATAACGAATTGTCACGGTCATTGACCGTGACAATTATTTAAATTCTTGTCACGGTCAAAGACCTTGACACGACCGTGACAATCTTCGCAGCAAAAACCCTTAACCCCTTCTTTTTTCCCTCTCGCGCCGTTCCCTCCATTTCTCTCTCTCTCTCTCTCTCTCTCTCTCGACGCTGCTCTCTCTCTCTCTCTCTACTTTCAGGTCCATTTTCTCTCTCTCTCTCTCTTTCATTTATATATATATTTGTGTGTATGTGTATATATATATGTGTGTATGTGTGTGCGTGGAGGGGGACAGGGGGTGGGGGGTGGGGCGGGGTGGGGCAGGGTAGGGGAGGGGGTGGGGGTGGTGGAGGGGGGCAGGGGGTGGGGCAGGTTGGGGCGGGGTGGGGCAGGGTGGGGGAGGGGGTGGTGGAGGGTGGGGTGGGGTGTGTGTGTGTGTGTGTGTGTGTGTGTGTGGTGGTGTGTGGTGGGGGAGGGGGTGGTGGAGGGGTGGGGCAGGGGGTGGTTAGGGGTGGGGTGTGTGTGTGTGTGTGGTGGTGTGTGGTGGGGGAGTGTGTGGTGGTGGAGGGGGGCAGGGGTGGGGTGGGGTGGGGTGTGTGTGTGTGTGGTGGTGTGTGGTGGGGGAGGGGGTGGTGGAGGGGTGGGGTGGGGTGGGAATTAGGGGTGGCAATTTTTGACACGACACGATAACCCGACACGAACTCGACACGAAGTTAGCGGGTTAGGGTTGACGATTTCTTGACACGAACCCGAATATGACACGACCCGTCAACACGAATAATAAACGGGTTGGGTTAGTGTCAAACACGTATAACTCGAAAATGAGAGTATATTACATAATTTATATATCTTGATAGGTATTCTATAAAATTCATGGAGAATCGGATGATAAATTATTTATGTGTTGCAAGAATTTGAAATTAATTAAATTAAGTTATTGTAGGCCTATGAGTGCTATGATTGGTTAAGGGAGAAGAAAAAAATTATTTTATATTTTACTTAATGGGTTATGCGGGTCAACCCGAACACGACACGATAATAAATAGGTCGGGTTAGTGTTTGCTCATCTGACACGATTAGTTAAATGGGTCGGGTTAGAGTTGACTAATACTTAACACGAACCCGACATGACACGACCCGAACACGACACGACGCACACGAATTGCCACCCCTAGTGGGAATTGATATCCAAGACATGTATTTGAATTGATATCTATTTATTTGAATTGATAGAATTGTTTCTAGGATAATAATCCTACTATAAGATAATTGCTCAAAATAAATATTAAATAATAATTACTAAGATATCAATTCAAATAAAGTCTTAATAACCTAACCAAAAGAAATAAAATAAAATATCAAATAAATTATCATCCACCTCATAGACATTCCCTACCAATCATTTTAAGATAATTTTATCCTTATAAAGATAATAGATTATGTAATTTTAGGACTTAAAATAATATTGATTATAGATATAGGACAACAAACATTTTGTTTCCATTTTTAGTCCCTATTTTCAAATTAAAGGGACACGTGGCATGTTATGATTGGTTAACGTTTTATGAATATGGGTCCGCGCCAGCGGTTTTATTCAAAAATAGGGACTAAAATCATAAATAAAATGTTTGTTGTCCTATTTTCAAAATACATATGGTAGTGTTCGAGTGTGTTTTTATCACTAAATTATTATTTCACTAACAAATACTCCTTATATCCTAGATTAAGAGTCCATATTTAATTTTTGTACTTACTAATAATACACTTAATCAATGGCTAGGATTAACCCTTATTCACTATTATGAAATTTGGTTAATTGATTATTTTAAAAAAAAAAGCAAAAGTAGACTAACATATATACACAACACTAAAAGTAGACATCAATTTTATAAATAATTGATATTTTCATTCAAAATATGTGTGTGTGCGTGTGTGTGTGTGCGTGTGGCGGGGGTGGGGGTGGGGTGGGGTGGGTAGGGGTGGTGTGTGTGTGTGTGTGTGTGTGTGTGCGTGTGGCGGGGGTGGTATTGACGGAACTTACACATACGTTATAATATAGACGAAACATTTTTTTATCTGTACTAATAACATTTTTTTTATCTGTACTAATAACATTTTTTTTACAGCAAAAATGTCTCCTTCAGATGTTAGGGCGAAGATGATGATGCTGTTTATGATGATGTCGTCGTCTGGGTTCGGTGGTAGCGGAGGCGACGAGGGCTCCTCCGCCCCTAGGCTCCCCAAATATGGAAAATTTGGGATTACCGTCGAAAACAAGTCGGAGCTTTTAGCGAGATCCCTCGAGCTGCTAAAGACGGTCATCGGCCCGGGGTTTATGAGTTGGAAGGAGGTGCCGTATGAGCTCAAGTTAGCTGTTTGGGCGGCACTACAGGTAATATTTATATGAATATTTCAATTTCAATTTCAATTTCAATTTCAATTTATATTTATATTTGTATTTATATTTATATTTATATTTATATTTATATTTATATTTATATTTATTCGCAACTAACATTGTATTTGTTGGACAGGAACAATTCAACTTGGATCCAAAGCTACGCGATTCCGTCTTGGAGCAGTTGAGGGAGCAACACAAGACGTGGAAAAAAAATATGCGGACACGGTACTTTGGAAAAACACGAGAGACCATTTTATAATGGCGCGGATCCGTCCCGCCCAAGGAGCCGATCTCATTGGCACAATGGCAAAAGTTCATTGACAATGAGATCGAGGATCGACAATTGGCATCTCGCCAATCGGGGAGGGAAAATCGGGCTAAAAAGACGGACGTGCACTACTCCGGCCGGACCTCTTACGCTGAGGTGGAGCATAGGATGAAGGTAATATTTAATTTATCTATAACTACAGAAATATATTATTGGATATTATTTTACTTTGCGGGGCCGATACTAATTTTACTTTACTTTATTTTATTTCAGGGGGTAGGGAGTGGGCCAGGGGGTAAGCCACATAGGCTCGATACTTATGTGGCTCTTCGGACGAAGAAGGGGAAGGACAAGGAGGTGTCCTCGAGCGTCGCGGCCACGATTGTAAGTAATCCGACAGTTTAATTATTGTTAATTACGTTATAATTTTTTAGTTTACTTATTTTACTAATCATGTGCTTTTTGTCGTTTCAGGCAAAGCTTAAGGAAGTGCATGAGTCGCAGTCTGATGCCGACAAGGCATCTTTGTCCACAGACGCACTCAGCCAAGTGCTTGGCTCTGATCGCAAGGGGAGGACAAGGGGAGTGAGCTCGCGGGTGGCCAAATCTAGGATCATCGGATTGGAGACGAGCGACACCGGGTTGGCTCGAACGGTGGATTCACACGACGCGAAGCTGTCCCGTTTGGAGGCGACGGTCCAAGATATGTACGCATTCATGAAGCGTACGTTGGGTGGAGACCGTAAAGAGAAAGGTAAAGGGAAAGGGAAGGAGAAGGCGGTGGAGGAGGAGGTGCGGGAGGACGAGGAGGTACGGGAGGACGAGGCGCAGGATGACGAGGATGTGGACCTCGCTGCTTCATCACCGACACGTTCGTACTTCGACGATCCACTTCCCTATTTGACGCCCTCCAACAGACCATTATCGACGATTGGTTGGCCGAGCGTGTTCATATTGGACATATTTGATGGCCAGCGGATAGGGCGGGGGTTGAGGGACCCGGATATCATCGAGGGTGGAATAGTCCATGGACGTGTGCTTCAAGGGATGGAGTCCAGGGTGCTCGTCACGCATGTCATACCCGGGAAGGAGAACTCCCTACTGTGGTTGCGTGAACAATGCGGCACGACATATATTAGTGGGTGCGTCAATTCGTATGTCGTGTGGCCTACTCACCTCCTCACATTTACCCAAGACATGTAGTAACATTATTTTTAAGTTTGTCCATTTTAATTATATTTGGATTATATCGTCATGTATATTATTTTTACTTTGAAAATTTGGATTATACTGTCATGAATATATATTTGCATTATCTTTAGTTTGTGTTGGATATATGATGTTTGGAACAGGTACAACGTTGTTATAACAGGTACAAATATACTGCTGGGCAGTGGCGGTGGCCATACTGCCCAGCAGATTTTTTTTAAATTCTGCCCAGAATTGTCACGGTCAATGACCGTGACAATTTTTTTTAAAAGGGTCGCGGTTTAGTCACGGTTTTAAACCGTGACAAACATGTCGAGGTCAATGACCGTGACACGACCGTGACACAAAACGCGAGTTTTGTGTCAAGGTCAATGACCGTGACACGACCGTGACAAAAAAAGTTGTCTCGCCTCGAAATGTCACGGTCATTGACCTTGACAAGGTGAATTTGTCAAGGTCAATGACCTTGACAAATGGGCAGATTTGGTGTAGTGATAGAGGCTAGGGGTATATTGGATAATTGACATGAGTGTGCATGGAAATGGTGAGAGGAGCATGTGGGTTGAGAGGATATAAAAATCTGATATGGGAGAGGGTATTTATGGGAACTTGGGTTAAATAGATAGTTGGGGGTAAAATGGGTGTAAGGGGTATAAGTTAGTTAAAAGACATGTGGGTTTAAACATGTGGGCAATTTATTGACTTTGGTCTTTGTTGGTTTATGCAGGTAGAAATCGTGACTTTGGAAAAATATGGATTTGGGTTTGAATGGATTCAAGGTTAGGCATGGTGTTTGATGGGATGAAATTAAACTCAGGTATAAGTGGGTTTGCCATGGGTTTCGGGTTGGTGGGCGCCTGTGGATTCATCGTCGCCGGAGTTGGGTTCGCAGGTGGCGACTTGAGGGTTGTCTGGTGTTGATGGTCAACGACGGGCAGCGGAGTAGGGGTTGGATCGCGAAGGTTCTGGCGTGGGGATAGAGGTTGGAGGTCGCGAGGGCTGCCGAAAGTGGATGTGTAGGCGAGAGAGAGGGGGTCCGGTGGTATAATAGTTGGTTATGGATTTGTTGTTGAAAGGTGTTTGGTTTATTAATGGAGGAAGAGAGAGGAGAGAGAGTGGTGGAAGGTTGAAGATGGAGTGGTGTAGGTGTAGGGGAGTTGAGTGTGGGTGAGGGAGTGTTTGGTGTAGGATAAGTTATTTGGGTGTGTGTTTGTGTTTATGTGTGTGTGTGTGTGTGTGTTTAATTTTGACCCAACTAAAATAATAAAAAGACTCAACTAAAAAAAAAAAAAAATCTAACTAAAAATAAAACAAACTAAAAATAATAAAAATAAAAATATTAAAACTAAAAAAAAATCCTAAGCTATATAAAAACTAAAATAAAACAAAAGAAATAAAAACTTAAAATCTAAATGAAAATTAAAGTCCTAAAAAATATAAAATCTAATAAACTAAAAATAAACTCCTAAAAACTAATCCTAATAAAATAAGACTACACTAAAAACTAATAAAAATCAAAATAAAATAAAATTATACTAATAAAAATAAAATAGAAAAATAGAAAATAAAACCTGGAAAATACTAAATAAATCTAAAATAAATCCTAAAAATAAAAATGATTCAAACTAAAAATCTTAAAAATGATAGAAAGACACAAACAAAACACACACAGGGTTTAGGGTAGGTTTAGGCTAGGCTTAGGCTCGGGTAAGGTTACGGAGTTGGTAATTAACTCCATTTTGACTGCAAATTGCTCTGAAATATAGCCTTTGACACTGCAAATGCAATTAAACCTGCATATTGAACAATTAAGCACATAAGACCCATATTGCCGAGAATTAGCAACTAAAGTACGTCTATTTGGGGTATAAATTGTACTGTTTTGGGTGCTTATCACACCACCCCCAAATAAAGCGTTGCTAGTCCTCGAGCAATAAGATAGAGAGAAAGAGAAAGATAAGTAACCAAAAGTGTACCACTTTCGCGGGCACTTGCGATTACACTTAGCATGTGCAACAAGCCTTTAAACCTATAGGTTGCCCTACAGGACGAGTTGTGTCTCGCGAGGGTTTGCAAGAAATATATCCACAAAATTCTTATTTTGCGGTCAATCTCTTATTAGACATAGAATAATCGCACAATCCATCTCATGAGAAATATTTTCAAAAATACAAGCTAGAAGTGTAAAAATTAAGCTAAGTAAATACTCAAGGCACATCCTTCCTAAAACTCAATGTGTGTAGTGTGAATCAGTCAAAATGGGTCGAGTATCACAAGAGTAATTCCTAGATTGCCTCTTTGGAATCAACGCTTCAACTTCAAATCTCACGGATATATCTCTCTCAAACGAACTCTCAAGATTTGGTTTAGTGTATCGCTCTTGTGTGTGATGAGGTGAGTAAATGTAAGCAAGTTCAAACATCTCACACACACATAAGAAGGAACGAACAATAAGAAAGAAAATGATCTCATGAAAGAATAATAATCACTATTGTGAGAACGTCGAGTTATTCACCATGTCGACTTTCAATTGCCCGAACACCTAGGGGAAAATGTGGATGTATATGGGTGAGGGGGAATGAAATGGGATGAGAAGGATATGATAGGTAGGATGGATGGGATGAGGTAGGTAGGATAGTGATATGATGGATAATGGATGAGTGCTGAGTGATGGATGCGATAAGATTGAGAAGAGTGTATACACTTTAGGCACAAATGTCTTTATTACTAACTACAAACTCTCTTTCTTTTTTTTTCTTTTCTCTCTTTTCTCTCTTTTCTTTTCTTTTTCTCTTTTTTCTTCTATGTTTGCTATTTTTATGTTTTTCTTTTCTTTTCTTTTTGTTTTTCTCTCACTTTTCAAACCAACAATGAAGACATTTAACATTTGAAATCACACTCTTTTTCTCAAAATGATGGGTTATATATGAAATGAGTGGGGAATGTATATGGATGGTGACGGGAATATATATGAAATATGGAAAAGCAATGGGTGAAGTGAATGGGAATGTGGTAGGAATGATATATGGAAAAGTGGAAGGTGTATGGATGAAAATCTAGTATTCGGGACAAATTTTAAGACACGCGTTTTTTACAACTCAAAAATAATGTCGTTCTCAGTGATCAAGCCAAATTTTAATGAATGATAATGAGATCATGCAACAATTAAAGTTCGGGCCCAAAAGAAGTTGAATCAACTTGTGACTCGGAGATTGCGTAAAACACTCTGAAAGGGTGAAAGGCACGAATCTCACGGGCTAAAGTCTCTACTAGTGATCCTTAAGGTTCTCTTTAGAATTGTAGTACTCCTCAACTCTAAACCGTAGTGACGTGATACGTGCGCAAATTTTATTGAGTCTAGAAATTCATAGTGCAACATGCCTTGTTACGTATTACATAAGCTATTTAGAAAAAAAATATTATCTAGCTTGATTCCTAGACTTTTGAAAGATGGATGATTGAAAATTCACATCATTGAGTGAGATGAAAGAAACTGCACCAAAATTTTAAAAATCAGGTTTAAAACTCAAAAATTTTCAAAAGAGGTACGATTTTGATAAAATTCCCCACCCCAAATAAAAAGGAACATCGTCCTCGATGTTAAGTAAAATGATTTTTAAAATTGAGAGCATAAGGTAGGAAAGAGATTACCAGAATGAACCGCTAATGAAGTGGATAGATATAACCAAGAATAAACCTGAATAAATGATAAGAGAAAAAAAGAAATGTGTACAAGTCTATAAGCATGGTAAAACATAGGGTGATGTGAAACACCACCCCCAAACATGATGAGACTAGTACAAGAAATGCGGGCTGCCTCCCGGTAGCACTAAGTTTAACGTTTTCATCCAGACCGATGGGATCTCACCCTAAAGATAAGATCTATGAAAGTGCGGGGTGGCAGAAAAATTGGGTGATGAGAATCACCCCCAAACAAGACTGAAGCGCCAGTCTTGTTGGAAACAGGCTAAAGTGGTCAATGCACTTGTATAGAAAAATACATCACGCGATGCAAAGCATCGGTGGACCAAGGGCGGGTGGGTATGAGGGTAAGGGTGAGGGTGAATAGGCATCGATCACGGGCCTTGTTGAGCTTAAAGGTGAGGGCAACAAGGGCACTATAAGCATGGTGCTCAGGTAGGTGAGGGAGACGAAATGGTGTGGAAATAGGAATAGGGTGGGCCTCATAGAAAGGACACGACCGTTCTATAAATGGGAGATGATAATGGTCGCGCCGTGACACGCTAGGGAGCCGTCGATGGGAAAAATCCACACCCCAAGAGAGTGACGGGTATAGAGTAACAAGCTCGGTGTCACGGTGTTAATGAAAAATGACCAAAGTAGTCCCGTCCCGTAATGGACGTTCTTCGGCCATGAGGAGAAAATATTTTTTGGGAGTTTTTAAAATTTTTCGAAAAGAAAGAAAATATTTTTGGATTTTTTTTATAAAGAAAGAAAATGTTTTTGGATTTTTTTGTAAAAATAATAGAAGAAAATATTTTTGGATTTTTGTGAAAAATAAAGGAAGAAAAATATCTTTGGATTGTTAAGAAAAATAATAGAAGAAAATATTTTTGGATTTTTTTTTAATATAAAAATGAAAGAAAATATATTTGAATTTTTTTGGAAGAAAAGGTGGGGAAAAGTATGGACTCTTGATTTTGCACGAACTCACTAAAATCGACTATCGAAAAATGAATTGGACACACACACAAGTCAAGGAGAATTCCTAACTAGCACATAGTCAATTTTTATCTTCAAAATTAGTGAGAGGGTAGTCAAATTTTAATTAAGTCCGCGGGCGATAAAAAATCATGAAAATCTGAGTGATCTCCTTTGCAAAATTTTCTCCTATTGGACTACCTAGTTGATTGATTTTAAATTTAGTGATGGCTAGGGTAGCACACAATTGGCAAGCGAGTGAGTCGGGTGATGAAATCCCTTCTCGTGAGTGACCGGGTGTAAGTCTTAGTCAATTAATTCATCACACCATTCGAAAATAATTGTGAGAATAAAATCAAGTAAGAGCACACAAAGCACACACAATAATTGACTCGCTAACAGGAGAGGCGTGAGGGTGTAAGAAATGTACCTCCCACGGTTTTTAGGCCGTGGGGTGCCGAAAAATTCGAGTCGACCCCTGGAGTCCTACCGACCCAAGGTAGAGAGGCTTCTAAATCCTCACCTTGGACGTCCTCTCTCTACCTTGTCCGGTTTTCTTATCACGCTTGTCTTCAATTATTACAAATTTTTAAAATGAAAAATAAAATGGTGTCTCTAAGCACCGCAATACAAGCCAAGGATAAAGATCCTAAATACAAGCCTTCTAAAAAAAATGGTACTAAAAAAATAAAAAGTGCAATACAAATGAATCACAAGTGCTTCAAGTTCCAAAGATCGGCAACGACGCCATTTGATAACTATGACTTTTGCGTATGTCGTTGTTGAAGCCAAGTTAGTCAAAACCTCAATTACCTATAAAATAATATAAACTCAAGTGTAGAGGTAAGTAAGGGTATCAATCCACTTTCAAGGTTGTAAAGCAAATGGAACAAATTCAATTGTAATTCACTTTTTATTTTCTTTTTGTGCTTTTTCACTTTTTTCACTTTTTTTTAGCTTTTTCAATATTAAAACAATAGGGTGAGGTGATGATTTAAACTAAACTAAACTAAATGTGATATGATAACAACTAACTAGAAATTTACTAAAATGAAAAATAAAGTCTAACACTAAAATAAGAGATAAAGTGAGGTAAATAATTGTGAGAACAATCAAGAAGTGGATTACACCACAAATTTTAGCTATTCTAATTAATTAATTTAATTAATTGAATTCTCCCAAATTAATATCAAAATTACAAATCAACTTTCATTGCAAATGTAATTTTAGTAGTAACCTTTTAGAAAATTAATTTTAACACCCCACAACTCTAGAAAAATAGATCTATACTCCTTTTAATTAATCACCCGCTAGGATCGATCAATTAAAATTTATGTAAATCTTAGAAAGTAAATTTAGAATTGAAATTCAAGTTATAATACCCCACTTAAGAAAACCCTATCTCTAGTTTGAATCTAAAATGGGTATTATAACTAGAATTTTGATTTTCTCTCGAAAATCATTTACCATCCCTCGAGGCGTAAATTTAGGGTGAGGGATCAAAATTAACATTCAAAGGGAAATTTCAAGTAATCAAACTAATTAAACTAAAATAACATCAAATAATGATTTTACCCCACCCCTTGAAAAGGGATTTAGCCTAACATGATATGAAATTTGACAAATTAATAATCAAGACTACTAAAATAAAATATAAGGGAATAGAACAAACAAACCAAATCTCTTTGAGAAAGTTTAACTCTACTCTTTCAAATTGAAGCATACAATCCCTCCAATTGAGCATCCAAATGATTTGAAATGAAATATTCTCTCAATTAACTCTCTTACAATATTTAATCTCACAAATATCTAACAAAAATAAAAAGAATAAAATAAAACTATTTACAAATGGTATTTTTCTCTACAATTATCTTTCTAGAATTTCCTCTCTAAAAGCTCTTTTTTCAAATGAGGTCTTCATCTTCATTTATAGTAGGCACATGGAGCATGGGGGGGGGGGGTGCACATGGGGGTAAATTGGGTAATGGAAGTGCACATGTGCATGGAAAAGGTGAGGTGTGAGGATAAGTGGTAGAAGGAATAAAAATCTGATTTATTAAAAGGATATTTTGGGAAAAAGGAGATTAGTAGGTAGTTGGGGGTATTTGGGTAAAAAGAGGGTTAAGTGGGGTTTTGTCACATGTGGCAATTGGTCTTTGGTTTAGTCTTGGCATTGGCTTTTGGCAGGTGAATGAAATTCGTGGCTTGAAAAGGAGAAATGGGTAAAGGGTGGAAATGGGTTTTGCTTGCTGATTTGGGTTTTTGAAAAGGGGTCAATGGGATATGGGTCGGTTGGGTTGAGGTTGTACGTTGGCTTGGAATGGTGACCGGAGGCTCTGCCGGCGGGTGGCTTTGGAGATGGACTAGGATAGGCAGCGTCGCCTGAGCTGGTCGCTGGCAGGAGGTAGTGGGGAACGGGCCTGCGTCGGCCAGGCTGTCTGGGTGAAACCCACGGAGTAAGGGTGCAGGTGGTGTTCCGGCTGGGTAGTCGCCGGGTTAAAGGAAGTTTCGATTAACGACGTCGGCGCCGGAGGGGGTGATGACATCGGCGAGGGTAAATGCCGCCGTTGGGGTTGTCAGGTGGGTCGCGAGAGGTATCGTCGGCGCGGGTCGGAGCTAGGCGGAGGTTGGCAGTCGGGCTGGGACAGGAAGGTACCGCCGAATTTTAGCGGCGGGTAGGAGGTTGAGGTTGTGGTTGTGAAATGGAGGTTGAGGTTTAATGTTGGTTGGTTATGGTGGGAGACCA
Organism: Sambucus nigra; assembly: GCA_949130495.1. Lineage (NCBI taxonomy): Eukaryota > Viridiplantae > Streptophyta > Magnoliopsida > Dipsacales > Adoxaceae > Sambucus > Sambucus nigra. Next base: position 293,159,251 of record OX422212.1, read on the forward strand.
TGTGAGTGTGTGAGTTTTTAGTTATAGAGGATAGAGAGAGAAAAGGGTGGTGTAGGGAAGAAGATGATAAGGGGTAGTTTTAGTGTGGTAGGGTGTAGGGTGAGTTAGGTGAGGATGTGGGGTTGTTTTGGGTGTAGGTGTGTGTAGGTATGTTTGGGTGTGAGTGGATTAATGTGTGTTTTATTTGGACACCTAAAAATAACAGTAAAAAAAACTAAAATTGATAAAATTAAAAATCTAAAATAAAAATCCTACTTCTAATAATAAAATAAAGAATCAAATTAAAAAAAAAACTAAAAAAAAAATAAATAAAATAAAAATAAAAAACTAAAAATAAAAATCTAATAAAATTAAAACTAAAATTCGAATTAAATGTAAAATCAAATATAACTAATAAATGAAATCCTAAAAAAATCTAATCCTAATAAAAATAAAACTAATCACTAATAAAAATCAAAATAAAATAAAAATGTATTAATAAAAATAAAATAGAAAAATATAAAATAAAACCTAGAAAATACTAAATAAATCTAAAATAAATCCTAAAAATAAAAATGATTCAAACTAAAAATCTAAAAAATGATTGAAAGACACAAACAAAACACACATAGAGTTTAGGGTTGGTTTAGGCTAGGCTTAGGCTTGGGTAAGGTTACGGGATTGGTAATTAGTTCCATTTTAACTGCAAATTGCTCTGAAATATAACTTTTGACACCGCAACTAATTAAACATGCATATTGAACAATTAAGCACAGAAGACCCATATTGCCGAGAATTAGCAACTAAAATACGTCTATTTGGAGTATAAATTGTACAGTTTTGGGTGCTTATCAAACATCAAATTAACGTGTGCTTCTGTGAGAAGGTGTGTAGCTTCATATGTGCATGTTGATTATTTATGCGTGTTTTTTTGTCGAGTATTGTGTAATATTTTAAATTTAGGGGTATAATGTATTTTATTACTCAATTTTTAGTTTTTTAGAGTTTATATTTTTTTGTATTTAAGTTTAATTGCTTTTTTAATGTTCAGGGTTCCTAGTTTTTTTAATTTTTTTAAGGGTTTAGTTTCTTTTTATCATTGTTTTTGGGATTCATAGGTTTTTTAGGTAATAGGATTTTTTTAGTATAAAGGGCTTCCCAAAGTTTGAATTTTTTAGGGTTTTAGGTTTTTTAGTGTCTATGTTTTTTATAATATAGCGTTTCGGGTTTTCTTGTGATTTTTAAGGTTTAATATTTTTTTATTGTTTAGGTTTTTTAGTGCTTAGGTTTTCTTGGGGTTTTTGAGTGTGAATTTTGGGGGGAGTTTAGTATTCATATATTTTCAACCTTTACGTTTGTTTAGTGTCTATAGTTACTAGTTTCTTAGGGTTTAATTTAAAGGTTCTTCGGGTTGATTGTTTTTAGGCTTGTTTTAATATTTAGTTTTTTTAGGGTTTACGTTTTACAATTTTTTTTTGGTTGTTTTAAGGATTTAGATTTTGTGTGTGTTTTAGGGTTTAACTTTTTGGTAGGGTTTATGATTTTTTAGCATTTAGTATTTATTTTTCATGGTTAGTTAGTGTTTGTATTTTTATTGTTCCTTTCTTAGGGTTTAAGGTTTTTAGTATTGAGTGTTTTAAAGATTAAATAAGTGAATGTTGAATTTAATATGTTTATAGCTAGAAAAAAACATGATGATGCACTCAAATTTTCCATGTATTTTAATAAGATACATGTGGAAAATTCACATGTATTTAATTAAAGTAGGCGTGAATCACATTTACTTTATTAAAAATGCATGTACAATGATGTTTTATGTTTTTTACATCTGAATGAGTTTTCGATGATAAAAATGTGGATGTAATTTGTAGAGATAGGCCCTAGTCAATGCGTTACTATTGAAAAGACGTGAGATACTAATGAATGCCATTAAAGGGCATGGAAGAGGTTTGTGGATCCTAATTTTAAATCATTGTTTATAAATGAATGATTTTTAGATTGAATTAGATTTTGAGTTTGTTTTGAGATGATGATTTTCATGTTTTTGAAGTGCATGCAGATTGAATTTGATTGATTTTTATATGAAATAGAAAGTAAATGTAGTTTGGACTAAATTTTTGTTGTTTTGTTTAGGAAATGAGAGTGAAGGAACATATGTTTTCAACATTAAAAATAGCATAGATATGTTGGTTGACGTTTGAAACTCGAATGTGTTGAAAAAAAATGGGACGATGACGAAGGATTGTTTAGTTGTTCAGAATTTAAAAATTTGTTGGGTAAGTTTTTTCGTATGTAAAAGACCTAAGTATTTATTTTATTATGTCATGGACATAAGATTTAAAACTCCATTTAAGTGGAGTGAAGTGCACAAGCCCCATTTATTATTTTAGCATATAGCAAATCTTGTGAAATTTAAAGTTGTATATTTGACTGAAATCAGTAAAAAAATAGAGCGATTGACCTAATCCAAGTCTAATTGTAAAATAACTTAAAGTCATTTTTAAAGTTTAAGTGCACTACCAACATACATATAAAATGACTGAAATCCATTTTCCTATCTAAAATCTTAGAAGTTCGAATTTATTTATTCTTATTGCTAGAAATTTTCTCCTTCTTTCTTATTTTTTAAAAATGTAATTATTATTAATGTAAACATGTGACACTACAAAGAAAAATAATTATTAGGACATTTTTTTAACGGTAAGAGTATGGGGTCTCTAAAGGTTAATTTTAGGGACGACACCATATATAGGTACATTGTAATTTATCACCAATAATGCATTAGCGATTATATAATGAGTAATGGCAATAGTATTAAGTACAACTCATTACAACCATTGTTCAAAATGATCACCTTTTGATAGTGTTGTTGTAGGTCGGTTATGAAGGTTGGGTAAATATTAGTTTTGTCCTAACATTTTTTTCTTCTCACAAACATTTTAACTCCCCCAGTGCTAAAGAATCCTCCCCATTATCATTTTCACTATAAAGAAAGATCGAAAAAGACTCCATCGACATTGTGCGAATGCATTAAAATAAAAATCTCCTCTCATTATTTTTTAATGCATCAAAACTATTCTACATCCAAACACTAATATGATTTTTATTTCCCCCTTTATTATTTGTGTGAATCAGTTTGATTTAATAATATTGAATATTTTATTTGTTGATAATTTATCAAATATTTAGTGCAGAATCATACTCGTGCGCCTATGTATGAAAATGAAACTATGGTATATATAGCTTCATCTTTCATATATTAAAACTCTCTCTCTCTCTCTCTCTCTCTCATCTTATGACCATGTATGCTATGGATTTAGCTATCTTACTTGGCCATCAACTAAAATGAATTTACTATTTTTTCTTTATGTTATTTTCAATCTATGATACTCATACAATACAGTTTTATTTTTATAATTCATTTCTTTCTCGAAAATTTATGTTTTCTCTAATAAATAACATAAGACTACCATGACGCGGTTACTTCTAAATTTTGTTTGGTCTCTAAGAAATTGGTGGAAAGTTATAAAAATATATTATAATCCTATAAGTTGATAGTGCTTCAATTTTATTATGAGACCTTGACAAATAAGTCCTATTCATATGAAACCTTTTCTAATTGGTTCTATCAAAATAAAATTTTCTTTATAGGCCCTATTAATACATGTAGTGAATATCAACTATCTGTTTACAAATATGACTTATTGAAGCAAAAAAAAAAAGATCGTAGGCCCTATTTGAAAACATGACTAATTGGTAAAAAAAATCATTTTATTATCTTTCTTTAAAAGTGTCATATATAATTTGAAGGTACTTATCAAGATTATAAAAATGATTTTTTACATCAAACCAAATAGTCAAATGACATAAATTAAAACTGAACTATTCAACCCAACTTAGGAAAGCCTTTTTTCAATTATTTGGGGTTCCATTATGTTCAGTGCATTATCTTCAGTCAAATGACGTGATATTATGTCATTTTTTAAAATATTCCACCAACTCAATTTAGGCCTACCTCCATCCCTTGCATTATCATCAATACTAACTAAATCATTCTTGTTTACGGGGGAATCTATCAGTTTACACTTGGTGTATTTAAACCGTCAAAGTCAATTTTCTTTCAATTTATCTTCTATAGGAGTTACTTGTAACATTTTACGAATTTGTTCATATTTAATTTTATCCTTTCGAGTTTTTCCACAACTCCATATTTAGCATTCACATATCTACCACACTAATTTTCTGTACATTTAATTTTTTAGTTACCCAACATTCTGTTCCATATAATATGGCGAGTCTAATGGCCATCCTATAAAATTTTACTTTTAACTTCATAGGTATACATCTATCACACAATACGTCGGTAACACTTCTCCACTTAACCTAACCTACTTTAATCCTATGAGTAACATCATCACTACTATCTCTATCTTTTTAGATAATTGAGCCTAAATAATAAAAATGATCATTTTTAAGTATCTCCCGACCCTCCAATTTTACCACGTCCCCATTTGTCCTCCTATTAATACTAAAATTGCACTCCACATTTTCTATTTTAGTCCTGCTTATTTTAAATCCTCTTGTTTCTAGAGTTTCTCTCCATAATTTGAATCTAGAATTAATCCCCGTCTTAATCTCATCCACTAAAATATTATCATCTACAAATTTCATACACCATGATACCTCATCTTATATTTGTCTAATCAACTCAACCATAACAAGGGCAAAGAGATAAGTACTTAGTGCTGAACCTTTGTACAGACCTATAGTAATTGAGAATTCATTAATTTCTACGACTGATGTTCTTACTATAGTCATGTCGCCATCATGCATATCCTTGATTACATAAATATATCTATGAGTCACTCCTCTTTTATGTAGAATCCACCATATTATATCTCTTAGTATCCTATCATACGCCTTCTCCAAATCTATAAAAACCATACGAGGCTCCTTATTTTTCTCTATATACCTCCCCATTTATTTCCTTAATAAATAAATTGCTTCTATTGTTGACCTCCTAGGCATAAATGCAAATTGATTCTCAGATACTGTTAGTTTCAATATCAGTCTATATTCATTATATGACTCATTAACTTAATACCACAATAATTTGAACAACTTTGTATATCCCCTATATTTTTATAAATAGGTACTAAAATACTTTTTCTCCATTCATCGGGCATCCTATTAGTCATTATAATTATATTAAATGATTTTATAAGCTAAGACACTCCTTCCCTAAGAACTTTCCAACCTCAATAGGGATACCATCTGGTCCTAAAGCCCTCCTTGTTTTCATAGTTTTTAGGGCAATCCTAACATCTGTTGTTCTAATTCTGCAAAAATATATTTTTTCGAGTCTCTCTAAGTTCTTCTATATCTTTTCTACTCTCATTATCGCCACTCAATAACTCTTGAAGTAGTTTTTTCCTATTTTCATAATCTCATCATCCTTGACTAGGACTCTCGAATCATAACTTTTAATACACTTAGCGTTATTAAAATATTTTATTTTTCTGTCCCTAAGTTTAGTAAGATTACAAATAATTTTTCTCCTTCTTGTGTTCCTAATTTTGTATGAAAATTATCATACGCCTTTAGCTTAACACCTCTTACTATCTTCTTACCTTTCTTTTTAGCCCATTTATATTTCTAAAAATTTTCTTCGTTTATAATTATTTGCCATGTTTAAAAGAACTCCTCTTTGATTTTTACTATATTTTGTACTTTTTCATTCCACCACCAAGTTTCTTTAGATTATGGCCCCCTACCTTTTAATCCTCTAAGAATTTCTTTTGATATTGTCCTAATGCATGTGGCCATCTTATCCCACATTATATTAGTCTCATATTCGGTATTACATGACGCTTCAATTAATAAATTATCTTTAAATATTTATAATTTATCTCCTTTTAAGTTCCACGATCTAGTCAGTGGGTTAATCATCTTTTTTTGAACTCTTGATTGATTTTTAATATTTATATCCAACACCATTATCCTATGTTGTGTGGTTAAGCTCTCTACCGAGAAACCTTATAGTCTTTACATGTTGATCGGTTTCCTTTCCTAGTAATGAAAAATTTTATCTGACTCTTATGTGTTCCACTTAAGTTATTGAGTGTGCAAGCCTCTTTTTAAAACATGTATTTATCAGTACAAAATCACAAGCCATCGCAAAATGTAAGATAGACTCCCCACTGTCGTTCCTATCCCTAAAACCATATTCTCCATGCACTATCTCATGTCCTACACGATCTTCTCCTACATGGCCTTTAAAATCTCCCCTATATAGATTTTCTTACATAAAAGTATTTCTTTGAATTAGTTCTTCCATTTATTTCCAAAGCTTTACATTAGTGTGCTCATCTAATCCTACTTAGGGTGCATAAATACAAACAATATTAATTATATTTTCACCTAATATCGATTTTACAAGTATAAGTCTATCACATTTCCTAATCACAATTACACTATCATCTTTAAGGTTCTTATCTACTATTATTCCGACTCCGTTCCTAATTTTATATTTTCCTATATAATATATTTAAATTTTTTATATTCCATTTCTCTAGATTGCTCACCAACCCATTTAGTTTCATGTAAAAAAGCAATGTTAATTTTTCTTCTCATCTTGGTATTCACTAACTCCACCCGTTTCTATGTTATCCCTATGTTCTAAGTTGCTAACCTAAGTCAACTGTCTTGAACTGTCTTCTTTACCCGCGCGTGTACAGATTGTTGCAAGAACCTTTGCCTACTTCTCATCGCACCCGGGCGTCGATGCGACGCCCCTTGCCTATTTTCGAGACACCTGGTGGCAGGCGCAATGTCCCTTACCTGTTTTTCGAGACACTTGGTGGCAGGCACAATACATCGTTTAAGGGGAATGCCCTAGTATTAATACATATATTCATAGGATTCATGTTCATAAGGATCTGCCAAAGTTTTAAGCTAGTTATCAGCTACGTAACGTGCCTTTATCCCTCCTCCTTTATCCGGGCTTAGGACCGACAATGTCCAAAAAAAATATATAGGAAGTTAAGCACGACATAGACGAAATTAAATTAAAACTGAACATGATTACATGAATTTTTTTTCTAATTTATTTTACCACAACACGTATTAAAATCTTTGTCATACATTATTTCACTATTTTAAAATGACTATATTCATTCTCATTTAACTACGAAAAATATATTGTCTAACAACATAATAAAATAATCAATAAAAATTTAAGTTTAAATAAACATACACTTGTGTGAAAAATTCAGTAATCATATGTTACGATAGTTCATGATTTATAATGTTGTGTATTGGGCATTTAAACTGCGTATGTATGAGTATAGTTTGTCTAATTGAAATAGTCAATTAGGATTACCTTTTTTTATAAATTCAAAAAATAAAAGGAATCCCAAATTTAGTACCAACAGAGTTTGGCATCATAAAATTAGTAATTTTGTGTCTTTGATTGAATTAAATGAGTTTTTAAGTGCTCACTAGGCGTTAGAATTACCTTATAAAACTAAGACTTTCTTGTATATATAGTCTTATATCATATTCTTTTATCAGAAAACTAGTCACTTATACGACAATGAGTGAATAAATTTATGGTTTTGATAATGTGTGTTATGGTACATTACAAAATTGTAGTAAGACAAAGGTTAAGTGTAATATACAAGTAACACTTCTTTGTTTAATATTTACCTAGAAATTTTCCATTCAAATTATAATGTTGACTAATATTCATGGATTTTCTATAATGACTACATTTAAAACTTTTTTACTATCGTCACAAATTTTTTGGCTTTGTTCAACTACAAGGGATTTAAGTTCGCAATTAGTATATAAATAAAGCTATGAGAATATACCCTTTTGAGAAACCTTTTTTTATTATAACTTGAAAAGTTTTAAAGATTATACAAGATATGCTAATCAAATAACTAATTATTGGGGATAGATATTTGCAGAATAAAAATTTTTGCCCATGAATAATCGAGAGATTATGTAATAGCAAGAGCAAAAACAAAAATTAGGTTTGAAAATCTCAACCTAGGGCTGAGAATAAAATACTCTTGCGGATTCAATTGTAATACAATAATGGAAAAAATGTATTTGTTGAAAATGAAGGGATGCCTTCTTTTGGTCCTAAAAAATCTTGCTTGTATCCATCGAATTGCTCAGATCTTCTAGTATATGATCCTACCAAAGCTATGAAGATGTGTGCAAACCTTTTTAGATGAAAACATTTGCTTTTGAGTGAGATATGTACCTCTCTATTTAAGACTCTTCACAAAAATGTGAATAGTATACTAGGGACCCAAGACAAATAATTAATTTGGCTTCCAAATTAATATTCAAAAATCTCAAATTATAATCTCGTAATTTATTTAATCATAATTAGTTCCACTAAATAATTATGACTGCACTCCAATTTAATTATCTAAAAAATAATCGGATATAATAAGATTTTATTTGCAAAGTTGATTTTGGTACAAACTGTGATTCCCCATGTTAAGCTTCCAATACTTGCTTGGTCAAATCAATTTGTCAGTAATTGATTTTAAAAGACATATATTTATTGATTCTCAGACTTAACTTTTTTTGCTACTCCATCGGGTTATAAAAAAATTCAACTCATTAGGTTTAACTGCTGAAAAAAAAATCTTATAAGTCTATAAAGGGGATATCACAATCTAAGATCTTTCTTGGACTCAAATTCCTTCGAATTATGATCTCAGACCGACTAACACAATGTTTGTCCAATCTGTGGAGATTGAAATTTATTGAAGATTGAATCTTTCTCACAACGACAAAATAATAATTGTGCAAGCATTCCAATCCTCATAACTCTAGAACTTAAGTGTCTATGCACCATTTGCCTATGGTATGAGATTACCTAAGTCTAATCAAGACAACCCTTAGACTTTAATCTCACAAGTGGTCCTATTCAATTCATTCTTAGATCCACCAATCACAATTAATTTTTGAACTATCATATAAGTTCTCGAATCATCAGTTAAGTTCCTTTAATTTGAGATTAACTACTAGGATTATACACGCAACCATGTTGATTGGATGTTAACTCCATATCCAGGTTGTGAACTATTTAATTGCACTAGAATCAAAATTTCGATCCCTTGTGGTCAAGCCGAACCTAACTCACCATTATTCCTATTATATACAATTGGCCAACATAATAAACAATATATTTAAAAATACAAATATAAAGAATTCTCACGTATGTAATTCTCATTTCAAATGAACTATACAATCCTTTTAGTAATAAATAAGATGGTAATACATGGTTTTAGAATAAAACTCCAACAATCTATCACTTATTCTAAAAGCCACGTGCCTATGGATTTGACTTCCAGTCCTTCTACATGAATTTTAGAAGTCTTAGCTGGTACGATATTCATAAAAGGACCAACCAGGTTGTCCTGAGATGTAATCTTGGTCATGTTGACTTCCCCTCTTTGCACGACCTTCCTAATCAGGTGATACTTGCACTTAATTTGCTTCGCCCTCTTATGATTTTTTTTTTATAAATTTGAAAGCGTATGGCTAGTGTCACAATAAAGTATAATAGACAACTTCACTAAAGGAACAATACACAAATCACGTAGGATGTTTTAGAGATCAACAACCTCCTTTACTACATTCGAAACCACAACATACTCGGCCTCCCTTGTCGAATCAACAATACATGATTTCTTGACAATCCTTTAACTTATGGAACCACCTTTAGAGTAAAACCGTATCCCGAGGTCGATCTCTTAGAATCCTGAAAGTGTGATATCCTATTTAGGTTTCAGATTATGATTTAGTTTTATCAATTGTCATGAAAAAATATCGCAAACATATTCTCAGGCTAGTAATCGAGGTTCTAGTTATTACTAATTTTTATCTTGATTGATCCATTTACTAAGTTATAATGAAAGATATAAATTGATAAGTAAATGACGAAAGCACAACCACACAATGACCGCGATGTACGAGGATGGGAAAAACCTCAGACGGCCAGGCCTAGAAAGATTTCACTTTAAACAAGGTCTTATCGAAGACAAAAAAGACTTACAAACATTTAACTCCTTAAGCTTATGCAGATGAAATCTTCAATCCTTCGTTTACAATAATTGTGCAATCCACCATCAGCAACATAGCAAATCCCTGCCTCAAAATCCTCTGATAACCTTGACCATCACCTAACAGTATGGCATCCACCACACAAATGATGCATATAATGACATTTTAGAGTTGGTTCTTAAAAATATGCTCGGAATGATCAAAGAGGTATTTAGAGTTTGGAAAATTATGTTTACAAAGCTCTAGAAGCACAAAAATTTGCTGCCTAAAAACTTACTTCGCAAAACACTAAATAACTCTTAGTATATAGAGATAAGCATCAAGAAGAGGTTAAAAGTAGTTTTCTTAATTTTCTCAAAGATCCTTTGAATGAGATGGAACAAGTCATTCGAATGACATTATACAACTTGTTTGAACGAGAATAGATTCGTTCGAATGACTAATGTAAAATCGTTTGAATGAGATTTGAGCGATTTTTTTTTATTTACAGAGAATTCTCATTTGAAGCTCATTGGATCCTCGTTTAAACGTGATTTGGAAATTCATTTGATCTTTAGTTCAAACAACTTTACCAATCTCGTTTGAACGACTTTACCATAATCATTTGAATGGCTGTAAAATCAATAATTTAGAAAAATATTTTAAATAAGTAAAAATTCCTCAGAGAAAAGATTCCAATTACAAAAATGATCATTTTAAATCATAAAATGTTATATACCTTTAATATCGAGATAAGGTCAATGAGCCAAACGATGTAGCTTCAATATTTGCAAATTATGGTTGTTTGCATTTCTCAATTCGTAGGCTCTAGTACACAAACACATGACAAACTTAACCTATGCATGTTAACCAAAGGAATAAGCCAAATCACATAAAAATTGACTCGATTGAAAATTTTTCCTTACAAATCTCCTCATTTGTCTATATAGGGACAAAACACAAGACAAATAAAAAATGCTAAGCAAGGTCGTGAAGCTACTTATGCCCACCACAAACCAAAAATAAATGGACATGACATCCTAACACCTACTTAGCATGTGATCCGTTGTGTAGATTTGTGAATGCTTCAGGAGGAACAATATGCATAGACACACGAAATAACAAATACCTGTGAAGCATGGGAGAATATAAATAAATAATAATGTAAATAACCCCCTACGAACTAAAATTTTCTCCTTTTTTTGTCTGAGAAAGATAAAGGGATAGAAATAGCATCCTGTAGAGAAAACAATCTAACACAGACACGAAAAAATAAATAGTTAGAAGCATGTGATGTAACTAGAGAAGCATGAACAAGTATCAGATAACGAGAGACATATAATATAAAACAAGGTCATATGATAAAGCAACATAATTGCATATGTAATGATAGAAATGTAATAGTGACTGAGATAAATAAAACCCATAATGTAGCCAAAATGAGTAGAAACGGAATAATGTATCAAAGTGTGTACATGTGAGAAAAAATAGAATAAAAAATACGATGCTATCATCTCTCACATAATACAAAAAGTGGTTGAAATACAAAATCTCTCAAATCAATGCTAAAACTCAGTTTGATAATGTGTGTACAAAATCTCTCAAATAAATGTTATATAAAAAATAAAAATATTTTTGAATATTGTTTTTGAAAGATTATAAAAACAAGACATCTAAAATATCCACATTTCAACAATTGAAAAATAATAATTGATTAATAGGTTGAAATTATAGGGATAACACACATGAGGGGCTAAGAAAAAGGGAAAAATGGTTTTAAAATTATAGATTTTTAGGAACAAAGAGAACAACAAGAATAAAAATCCCCCCCAAAAATGCATTCATCAATATACACTCTCTTAACAGTAGAGACATATACATTCATATACATTTTTGGCTAGGGCTGGAAATGGAAGATTTGGAGGATTTAGGGTTAGTAGATTTTGGGTGGAAAATGGGGAAAGAAAATTGATTAGATAGAATAAAAGACCTGGGAACATTTTTAAAGTATTTTGAACGAAATCAATAGGTACATAATCTGTTTTGAACAACGTGGTGAATCTCGTTTGAACAAACATCTAATGAGAGTCAAACAGATCTTTTTTATTAGACATGAAAATTTTCGTTTGAGCCTTGTTTGAAGGTCATTTGAACGACTATTCCAAACTCGTTCAAACAACATAATGAGTGTCTTTCAAACGACCCCAAAAAAGTTAAAAAGAAAAAATCTTAAAATTCACCCCAAAAGATATTAAAACATAAAAAAATAAAAACTATAAACCAAGCAAACATATCCCAAAAAAACTTTCCATAAATAGTGTCATAAGAAAATATTTGAAACATGGAAATGGAATGACGGGGTGTGATCTTAATACACGAGAGAATCAACTTGGTTATACATAATAGTGCACGGGTCAAATTGACAATTTAACTAGTTAAATACTTAGTCCAGCAAACATAGTGAAAGTAGATTTTGGAACTTGAAAGAAGTTGACCTACTCATGCGTATATGCTTAGAAATCTTAATGATCATCTAACCAATATAGTCAAACATTGAAAAATGAGATATATTTTGTGCAAACCCATTGATCTTTAACTGAACATATGTGCTTTGCATTATTTTATTTTTATTTTTGAATCGTTCTTTTGAGGATGCACAAATTTTAGCCTTTGAATAATTTTTTAATGATAGACTCTTGCCAATGGTGGATTTTCATGAAAATGAATTTTACCTCCAATCATAGCCTATTCCATTACACATTCTATTTTTTACTTTTCAAGCATATAAAAATCTCACACACAATGGTTCTTACATGTACAAATACCCCCTAGCTATAAAGATTTGTGTTTGATAGTATTGACAGGAGAACACTGCACTTAACGCATGCACAATTATAAAAAACTGTAAAAAGTTCGTGAAGTAATGCATCCTTGTCTATCTCACTAGGTTATGTCACATGAATGAATGGAGTGAAGGTTTTTTTAAACATCTTAATTATGCCACCAATCATGTGAAGATAAAATCAATAAAAATAAAATCGTTTTGTATTTTTGAATAGTTATATACAAAATAATGTACAATTGAGTTTATGGAGATAAAAATAGTAATTAACTCAAACCATAAACTGGATTAAGTGACCCGAACTTAATCAATGGAACAAATACCAATAAACTTCCTAAGATCCTCGAACCTAAGGGCATATAATGGTTTATTGAAAATATCAGCCAATTAACAACCGGGACTAACAAAGTCTATGGAAATGACTTTCTCCTCAACCTGATCTCGAATAAAGTGCTCTTGAATCCTAATGTTCTTTGTGCGGGAATGGTGGATATGGTTACGAAATACGTGCATCTCACTCATATTATTACGAAAGATGGTCATTATGCATTGTTCTAATCCATAATCCTCTAACATTTTCTTCATCCATAAAATTTGTGTGCAAAAACTCTCGGTGGTGATGTATTCGGATTTCGTTGTGGATAAAGAAATTGAATTATGCTTCTTTCTCAACCATGACAAAATATCATTCCTAAAGAAAACACGCCCGAGGTTATTTTGCAACCATTTACATCCTTATTGTGGGTACCCTGAATTTAGCACCATAAGGCCTGGACGAGTAGCCTCCCCTTAGCGGCCCAAAGCCCAGGCCCATCACCTCTTGTACTCATCCGATTACCCCACGATCCCATGAAGAGAAGTGGTAAGGGAGCGCGATCCCATGTAGGGGAGATGGCTGATAAGGAGGAACCCATCACCCCCACTACTCCAACATATACATGTATAAATTAAACCCTAAGTCCGGGGCAAAGGACAAGTTGTATTCTCTGTACTTATTCTTCAGAATATAGAGAAATAACACTGACTGAACCACCGTGGACGTAGGCACATCTTTGCTGAACCACGTATACCCGTTGTTGTGTGATTAGCATTTTATTTATTTTTTCTTGATTGTTACCTCTTTCATATTTATTTGTGTTGCATAATAATTGTCACCACAATTGGCGCCGTCTGTGGGAACCGTTTATCTTTCCCTGAGAAGAGCCCATTCCGAGAAAAAAATCTAAGATGTCAGGCCACAGCAGTAACACTCCTCAAGCAGGAGATATTCAGGAGCCACCCGCTCCTCGCAGGATTAGGTCTGAAGTCCGACGTTCAGATCAAGGGACTCGCTTAGAAAGGCCAGCCTCAGAAGAAAGTCAAGGGCCAGCAAGGTCCACTCAGATATCCAGATTAATCGATGCATACGAAGCAAGGCTCCACGAGCAGAGGGAGTCCTCTCGCAGATATGAGGCTGAGAATGCTCGCTTGAAAAGAAGACTGGAAAAACTGGAGGAAGAACTACGCCCTGATACCAAGAGACGCCCCTATCGCACTCCTAGCCCTCAGGCGAGCAAATCTCGCAACCGAGGAAGGAGCCCTATGCGGCAATATCAAGGGTTCGAAGGTGGCGACTCAGACGACGACCTCCGCGAGCAACTGAGAAAAGCTCACCGCTATCAGAGCCCTGACCGCAGCGACGACAACATACGGAACTTAGTCCGCAGAGAAATGGACCAACATCCAGCTCACCGCGGCACCAGGTCGACCAGAGAACTCGCCAGGAGAGCCCTCAAGACCCAGATGAAATCGCCCTTCACGATGGAAATTGAAGAAGAAGAAGCCCCCAAAAAGTTTGCTATTCCAAGGTTCAAGATTTACGACGGAAAGACTGATCCCATTGATCATGTCAGGCAGTACCGGCAAGCTATGACCCTCTGGAATCACCGAGATGCACTGATGTGCCGTATTTTTCCCTCGAGCCTTCATGACGTGGCCCAGAAATGGTTTGAGAAACTCCCTCACCGATCCATCAGAAATTTCAAATCCCTGGCCGAGCTCTTCACGGCCCGATTCATCACCAGCAGCTCCCATCCCAAAAGGATGGATGCTCTAATAACAATGAAGAAAACGCCTCAGGAGACACTCCGAGACTACGCGAAGAGGTACTGGGAGTTATTCAATGAAGTCGAGGACTGCGCGGAAGAGGTGGCAGTGGCTTCATTCAAAATTGGGCTACCTAGCTCTTCCCTCCTTTACCAGTCCTTGACAAAGAAGGAAGCAACCACCATTGATGACCTGATGGCCCGGATTGAGAAATACGCAAAGGTGGAAGATGTCACCCGCCTCAACATAGGAGAAAATGGTCGAGCCAAGCTCGCTACCAAGGGAAGTGAGAAAGTTGATAACCAGAAAAAGGAGGAAATAATGGGAGCAAGAATGGCTCCAAGAACGGGGGGAACCCTGACGTTGCAAAGTCGTTCCAGGCGGTCAACACCGTCTTCAAAGAACCAATTTACAAAATTCTCGCAAAGATCAAGGATGAGCCGTTCATCAAATGGCCCCGGAAAATGGGAGGAGACCCATCGAAAAGAAACAATGCACTGAGATGCACCTTCCACAAAGAGGGAGGGCATAAGAACGAGCACTGCAAGGCTCTTAAGTCCCACCTCGAGGAGTTGGCCCAATCCGGACATTTGAATGACTTTGTGGAAAGGAAGGTAGAGAGAGTGACTGTCCACAAGGAGGCAAAACCCGACAACGTATTGGAAGACGACGCCGGACACGAATTCGCAGTAATCCATGGAGTATTCGATGTTAAGCAAATCCAGGGTAACTCAGCTCGAATGGAGGTAAAGAAGCTGACATCAGTAATGCAAGCTTTTCAGATTGATCCAGCAAAATCACAGACAGGAAAACGTCGGCGAGCAGAGGACATCAACTACAACAAGCATATTGTTTTCACGGATGAAGATCTTGTGGGAGTGAGGAACCCACACCACGATGCCTTAGTCATTACACTCAGGATAGCCAACTTTGATATCGACAGGATGCTCGTCGATCAAGGGAGCTCATCCGAAGTAATGTACATCGACCTGTTCAGAAAATTGAAGTTGAACATCGCCGACCTAAAGGGAACAACTGTTCCTCTGGTCGGCTTCGCTGGGAAAATGACCATGCCTCTGGGCAAGATTGTACTACCAGTGCTCGCTGGAAATGTTTCAAAAATGATTGAATTCTTGGTGGTCGACATCGATTCACCATATCAAGCCATCCTCGGCAGGGGATGGCTTCATGCAATGAAGGCAGTCTCCTCGACCTACCACCATAAACTCAAATATGTCACCGAGCGGGGAGTGATGGAGATACATGGCGACCAGGCGGTGGCGAGAAAGTGCTTCATAGCGGCCATACGACCAAAGCCAGAGAAAAAAACCGTTCAAACCAGCGAGAAAGTGGAGGAAGGTGCAATCCCTTCCAAATAGCAATTAAAATATGGAAGGCCCGGAGTGGAAAAGACCAGGTTCCTCCCCTTCGAGCGTGTTGTAGAGGACCTGGTAGAAGTAATTGCTAAAGAAGGCGACAACAGCAAAGTCTTCCTGATCGGGACCTCACTCACTAACCAAGAGCAAAAGGATTGGTTAACCTTACTCAGAAGCAACATAGATGTTTTCGCTTGGGAACCCTATGAGCTGCCAGGAATCGATCCCAATATGGTCTGCCATCGGTTGCACGTCAATCCCACATTCAAGTCGATAGCGCAGAAGGCAAGACGAACTACTCCCGAGAAGGCCAGAGCAATAGAAAAAGAAGTCGAAAAACTGCTGGATGCAGGGTCCATACGGGAAGTGCAATTCCCCAAATGGTTATCCAACCCAGTGGTAGTTCCAAAAAGCAACGGGAAGTGGAGAGTGTGCATAGACTTCACTGACCTCAACAAAGCCTGCCCCAAGGATAGCTTCCCTCTTTCGAAAATAGACCAACTCGTAGACGCCACTGCAGCTCACGAACGAATGAGTTTCTTGGACGCATACTCAAGCTATCACCAGATTCCCCTATATGCCCCAGATCAGGACAAAACGGCATTTATCACGACGGTTGGTTTATACTGTTACAAGGTCATGCCTTTTGGGCTAAAAAATGCAGGGGCAACCTATCAGCGGCTGGTTACTAAAATGTTCAAGAATCAGATGGGAGACACAATGGAGGTCTACATCGACGACATGCTCGTCAAGAGCAAGGAGAAGGAAAATCACCTCTCGGACCTGTCAAGTACCTTCGAAATCCTCAGGAAGTACCGAATGAAACTCAACGCGAGCAAGTGTTCCTTCGGTGTCCAGTCAGGAAAGTTTCTTGGGTATTTGGTCAGCAAGCGTGGCATAGAGTCTAATCTGGACCAGATTGATGCAATCAAAAGAGTGCAACCTCCTCGCACAATCCGCGATGTACAGAAGCTCACTGGAATGCTCGCTGCTCTAAATCGTTTCATTTCTAAATCCTCCGAGAGATGCAAGCCCTTCTTCCAACTATTAAAAGGCAGCAAAACAGTAGAATGGACCCCAGGTTGCTCACAAGCATTAGACGAGCTCAAGTCCTACCTAAGATCCCCACCACTTCTTGTCATACCACAGCAAATGGACTCTCTGTACCTCTACCTCTCTGTATCCAGCCATACTGTCAGCTCAGCGCTAATGTGTGAAGTTACAGGGATCCAACATCCAGTCTATTACACGAGCAAAACCTTACTAGACGCCGAGCAACACTACCTGCCATTGGAAAAGCTCGCTTTCGCCCTAGTAATGTCCTCGAGGAAACTGAAGCATTACTTCGAAGCTCATACGATCATCGTCCTTACATCACACCCCCTTAAGGCTGTCCTAAGGAAGGCGGATTTGTCGGGCAGACTGTCTAAATGGTCAGTCGAGCTCGGCCAGTTTGACATCCAATTTCAACCAAGGTCAGCTATCAAGGGTCAAATCCTTGCTGACTTCATAGCTGAATTCACAGGCGAAGAACCCTTCGACCAGCCTAAGCCAAGAGAACAAAACAACCAGGCTACAGGGGAAAGCTGGAAACTATTTGTTGATGGATCCTCCAACTCAAAGGGGGCAGGAGTAGGAATTGTTCTCATCACTCCAGAAAACACAGTCCTCGAGCAAGGAATCAGGCTGGGATTTGCAGCCTCCAACAACGAAGTAGAATACGAAGCCTTAATAGCAGGTCTCCAAAGGGCGCAAACTCTGGGAGTAAAGCATTTACAGGTATTCGGAGACTCACAACTAGTTTCCAATCAGATAAGTGGAGACTATAACGCGAAGGATGAGAGGATGGCAGCCTACCTCTCCCTGGTAAAAAACTTAATGACGAACTTTGAAGAAATCAACATCCAACAGTTTCCCAGGGGGCAGAACAGCCACGCTGACGCCTTAGCAGCCCTTAGCTCGGCAATTGATTCCAGCCTTAAAAGGATCATCCCTATCGATTTCCTCAGCTGCCCGAGCATTTACCCCAACTGCGAGCTGACCAAAGCGAAACCAATACTCCAATTGGAACCAGCCCCCAGCTGGATGGATCCCTTGAGAGACTATTTGAAGAACGGAACGCTCCCAGAGGATAAGAGGACTGCCCACCAGATAAGAGTCAAAGCTGCTCGCTTTCACTTATCCACGGGGAGGCGACTTGTATAAAAGATCTTTCTCCGGCCCCTACCTTAGATGCGTCCACCCATGCGATGTCAAGACAGTGCTTCACGAACTTCACGAAGGAATCTGCGGGAGTCACGTCAGATGAAGGTCTCTAGCCTTCCGAGCAATGAAGGAAGGTTATTGGTGGCCATATATACAAAAGGACTCCGCAGCATATGTTCGCAGATGCCTAAAATGCCAGCTTCACGCCCCCATGGTCCACCAGCCCGTCAGCGAGTTAAAATCCCTGACCAGCCCCTGGCCTTTCGCCCAGTGGGGAATGGACATCGTGGGACCACTGCCCACCACTGCCGGCAATCGCAAATACCTGTTGGTTGCAACTGAATACTTTACCAAGTGGATCGAGGCAGAACCACTGGCGAACATCTGAGATGCTGACATGATGAGGTTCATATGGAGAAATATAATCACTCGATTCGGGATCCCCAGAACCATCATCACTGACAATGGAACACAGTTTGAGAGTGGCCCTTTTCAGGACTTCTGCGACCAACACGGGATCAGGCACCACTTCAGCTCTTGGCTTACCCTCAAAGCAACGGACAAGCTGAGGCTTCCAACAAGACAGTGATCGCTGGATTGAAGAAGCGGTTAGAACAAGCCAAAGGTACGTGGATAACCGAGCTACCGCATATCCTATGGGCGTACAAAACAACTCCTAGGCGAGCCACAGGAGAAACGCCATTCTCACTAGCATATGGTATGGAGGCAGTCATCCCACTAGAAGCAGGATTGCCTACAATGAGATCCGACCTCGTCGAGCAGGGTCAGAACGATCAGGCTTTGCTCGCTGAACTCGATTTGGCCGACGAGCGCAGGGAACTTGCCCTAGTAAAACTAGCGAACTATCAGCAACAGCTCGCAAAGCACTACAGCAAAAGGGTCAATCCGAGGAAATTCGAAATTGGGGACTATGTTCTAAGAAAGGTCCTGGGCAACACAGTGAAGCCATTAGACGGTAAACTGGGCCCGAACTGGGAAGGACCTTATGAGATAATTAGAAACGATCTTCAAGGTGCCTATCATTTAAAAACGATGGAGGGCAGAGAGATACCACGAGCATGGAACGTAGCTAATCTCAAGAAATTCTATTTTTAGGGGTTCCATTGTTAGATCTTTTATTGTACTCATTATGGGAAAAGACAGTTTATTTTTCAATTCACCAATGAAAATCTCTCAGTTGATCACTCTCTAAAAAGTAACAATTATATCTTATTGCACATCCTTTTCAAATCACAGGTATAATGGTTGGCATAGCAGGGGAATACCCCTCCTCAGGTCATCGTCATGAAGCACGACAGACCTCTTAGCATTGCCCATGGCAATATATGAAGCCCTACAGAGTATTCTTAGGCATCAAACCTACTTTGGTTAAACAAAATCCTGACCGGATAAAGACATCCAATAACAGGTGTGTCCTCGCCAATTGCCCTACTTAGGCCTAAGGGAGTGTGACGACACGACCTAAAAGGTAAAGGAAGGGCACAATGGTATTCTTAATACTGGACTGGACGGACACTCACATGACAAGATAAAAAGGATTGTGAAGCTGCAAAAATATAAAAAGATTGGATAAACACGTTTAGTCGGCAAAATCGCCCAAAACTCAAACTTTCCATTAATCTTTTATATTTACAAACAATAATAGTACATGTTTAGTCGACGAAGCTCGCCCAAAGCATTTACAATTATTAAAAAACAAAATATCAAGAAGGTGGAAGCCTCCGAGCAAGGTAGTCAGCAACTTTAGCTCTCCTCCCATCATCAGGAGCAGGATCGAACTCCTCCACGACCTCATTTGCGTCCAACTCCAATAGTCGCCGGGGAATAGCATCGATGGGGATCCATCGATCATCTCGCCTGAATGGATTGGGCATCAGAGTAGAGGGGGACATCTCGTGCCAATACCACAATATTGAGTTCCTCGGGACCTGCAGCTCTTTGAGAGCACTCAACCACCCCCTGATGAAGGAAAGCTCCTCGAACTCTGATAATCTTGTGGGAGCATCCAGCCAGCCCTGATCATAGCCATCAGTCCACACTTGGCGAGGGACCTTCTTGAATAGATGCCGCAGTCAGGTGACGTCCCTCTGGAGCCTAGCAGTAGTCACGTAAGCTCGACGAACATCGCCGCGCAGCTTCTCCATTTCCCTCTCATGCTGCTCCTTGACTTCCCTACTCCTACCCCTTGTACTCCTACCAGCACGCGGGAGGGGAGGCCGAGCAGCTCGCGATGAGGAAGAGCCTTGTAAGACTGCCGAAGCGATGCTCGGTGAATGCTCCTTAAGCTTCGAGACCTCCCGCCTCAGGTCTTCATTCTCCCGCTGAAGGAACTCCATGACTTGGTTGATCTCGGTGGCCTCCAGTAACTTTGCTCTCAGCTCGCTAACTTCTTCTTGCACTGAAGCACCGATCTCTTCCATTTCCTGAAGCCTGTCCTTCAACTTGGCCTCCAGCTCGGACTGATCCTTATATTTCTGGTTCCTTGACTTAGCAAACCTGCAAAGCCTAGTAAAGGCCTGGCGAACTGCAGGGCTTGCATTAGGACCCAGAGTCCTACCTAGTTGAGAGGTAACAGGAATATAGTCATCCACATCAACCAACTACAAGTAAAAGAAAGAGAAAAGAAAGAGATCAGCATAAACAAAAATGAAGTCTTTTCATTGATAATGAACGAGGTTACATCAGATCAAAAAAAGAAAAAAAAAAAGTTACAAAGAAGCCCTATCAATTGGCAACCTCGGTGGATGGACCCTTTTCCTTATCAGCATCAGCAGGGATATTACCCTCTGCAGGGGTGTCCACTGCCCCCTCGACCAAGGGAGCATCAGCAGGAGTCGCTTAAGAAACAGGATTGGTGCCTTCAGCAGTTGGGGCTGGGTCCTCATCCACGACCGACTTTGGCCCTGGATCATGCTCGTCAAAGAGTGGGGATGCAACGTCCACCCCAGCAGCCACGAGGGCCTTGTTCCACCCTTTCTTGAAGTTCAGACGGTTGATATAGCCTATCTGAACTTCGGCGTCCTCATACGCTGCAGCCCAGCCACAGTTGTACGAATCTTCCTTGAGAGTGGCCATCTGGGCTTTCTCCGCCTCCAGCTGCTCGGCCAGAGCCCTGTTCTTCTCTGCAAGGTCTAGCTTGCTCGATCACACCAGGTCGTATGCCTTCCTCAGCTCTCCAAGCTCCCTCACAGCGTCATCTCTCTCGCGAGCAGAATCAGCAAGGGCAGAGGCAGATGAGGCTCGAGCTGCATCAGCAGCCTTCAGATCGGCCTCCAGCTTAGAACCTCGGGCTACCAGAGTAGACTTCTGCTGCTCCAGCTCACTGTTCCTTTTCAACAGCTCGTCGCGAGAGCGATAGAGCACAGCAAAGTCAGTCATAAACTGCAAAAAACGAGGGAAGGATCAGAAAGAAGAAACCATCAAAACAGATTAAAGGAAATTGAGAATTAGAAGAGGAACCTTACCAAGGCAAGCCTCTGGCTAGCTTGCAAAGCCAGTTGATCGGACCCCGACGCCCTCTCACGATCTGTAGGGAGGACTGCTCTCTCGAGCAGCGCAGGGGCAAGCTGAGGAGAGGTGGCTACCGAAGCCCCCTCACGCAAGGCAGATACTAGGACCAGGGCTTGACCAGTTTTGGTCCTCAGTTCCATCTTCCTCCTCTCCTCCTCCTTTTCTCTCTCCCTTCTCTTTCTCTCTTCCACCTTCTTCCTCTCCTCCTCCTTTTTCTTCTCTCTCTTTCTCGCCTGCTCCTCCTCTCTCTTCTTCTTCTCTTTCTCCTGAGAAGAAGGCCGAGAACCAGTAGCTATGGCCCCGGAGGTAGTCTTCCACTTCTTGGACCTCTGGGCTAGAAGCACATCATCATCATCATCTCTGATTAAATTCTTCCTGGGAGGCATCTCTTCACCAGAACTGCTGGTAGTGCTCGAAGAACTGCTACCGTCAACACTGCCTGCACCCAAATTACTAACACCTGCAGGCTCACTCTCCGAGCTTCTCTCCTCTTCGTCCAATTGGATGGGCTCAGCAGAAATCTCTTCGGAAGAGTCAAAGTCCGGAACACTATCCACAGGTCGGGCTATGAAGCTGGAGCCTGTATTCTTGTATTCAAGCAGAAAAGCAGCAGACCTAGGATGCTCGCCGTCACCCAGAGGTTCCCTGATGTTCCAAGCTTTCACCAGTTCCGAGATACAAACCTCGCTGAGAGCAGGCTCCAAGTTCTTTGTCCTCGCTGTAAAAGAGAAAGCAAGAAGAGGTTAGAAAAATCACAAGGTCAGCAAAGGTTGAAACAATAATACAACATCTACCTATATATTCTTCCCAATAAAAGGGAACAGTGAACCTCTCAGACCTCGACCCTTCAAATTGGGGGGAGAATTGCCAATTCCTAACAAGAAAACCTTCTTGCCAGTAGTCCTTATGGGAATCAGGTAAATTTACTACCAATACCCTATCAGGACTCCTAGCCTTAAGGTACAGGACACCTGAACTCGTTCGAGAAAAGGAATAACAAAAGCAGACCTCGGCAAGCCCTAACCTTGTGCCGTACAATTGATTTATCCTATGCACGCCGTTCACTATTTTCCATACGTTGGGCGAACATTGTGAAGGCACAATACCAAAATAGCTAAAGAAGTGCAGAAACAGACCATTAGGGAGAAAGGTAAGACCCCCCTGGGAGAGCAACAGGACGTGAATCCAATGTGCATCCTCTATATCCCTAACGTTCCTAGGCGGCGAGGCACAACACTCAATCTCTACCCACTCAGGAATACTGTAGAATTTTCTAAACTCAGTTACTGACCTATTTCCAATCTTCGCCATTGGAAAAATACAAGAAAAACTATAAACTCGAGAAAAGGGCACGAGAGACTTACAAGACAGAAGATCAGGTCAAATGGCGAAGAAGCGACGAGAGTGGAGACCGAAAATATAAGGTACAAAGCTTAAGAGTTCTCAGAAGATAGAAGATTGCTGGAAAAGCTGAAGCGACGAAGAGAAAATGTGTCTTATTCCAACAAGCCTTCAAGTCTAATCATAACGCACGGATAGCGAAGCGGGTGCCGCCAAAGCAACTTCACAGTTTTCAAAGAAATCGACCATCATAGCTGATTATTTAAATTCATTGGACCTGTAGAAATGGCCCAACAAATTTAGGGGCAATTGTGGGTACCCTGAATTTAGCACCATAAGGCCTGGACGAGTAGCCTCCCCTTAGCGGCCCAAAGCCGAGGCCCATCACCTCTTGTACTCATCCGATTACCCCACGATCCCATGAAGAGAAGTGGTAAGGGAGCACGATCCCATGTAGGGGAGATGGCTGATAAGGAGGAACCCATCACCCCCACTACTCCAACTTATACATGTATAAATTAAACCCTAAGTCCGGGGCAAAGGACAAGTTGTATTCTCTGTACTTATTCTTCAGAATATAGAGAAATAACACTGACTGAACCACCGTGGACGTAGGCACATCTTTGCTGAACCACGTATACCCGTTGTTGTGTGATTAGCATTTTATTTATTTTTTCTTGATTGTTACCTCTTTCATATTTATTTGTGTAATAATAATTATCACCACACTTATTACAAAGGCATCCAAGTATGAGGATAAACAAGCATCGGTCTCAAATGAATATCAAATCATGTAAACTAAAGTATCTCTCATATATATGATAATTCTCTTAAGCGCAGGTAAGTGTGACTCTTTGGGGGATACTTGATAACGGGCACAAACTCTGACACTAAAGGCAATATCAAGATAACTAGAGATTAAGTAAATAAGTCCATGTATAATACTCCTAAAGAGTGTTTGCTCGACGTCCTTATCCTAGACATTCTTGCTAATCTTAGTTGTGAAACTCATGGGTGTACGTGTATGCATAGCGGAGTCTTAACCGAACTTCTTCACAATATCTCTCGCATACTTAGTTTGGGATAGGAAAATCCCACTCTTGAGTTAACAAACTAGGAGACCTTAGAATAATGTAAGATCACCAACCATATTATTCTCAAATTCACTTTTCATCTCCTCCACAAAATGATGAGTATGTTGGTCACATGTGGAACCAAAGACTATGTCATTAACATAGACTTGAGAAACCATGATTGCCCTCTTTTCTTTATGCACAAACAACACCATATCTACCCCCTGCCTCAAAACCACGATCCAAGAGATAGGAATAAGCCCTTTATACCAAGCCTAGGGGGCTTGCTTCACCTCGTATAAGGATTTCTTAAAATAAAATACGTAATCGGGGTACTTAATTGTTACATAAAGGCTTACCTCCTATAGAAGGTCATTTAGAAAGACACTATTGACATCCATTTCATATAGCTTGAATTTTAAATGACATACTACGGCTAAGAGAAAATGAATGGATTCTAACCTAGAAATAAGAGAAAACGTCTTATTGAAGTTAATACCCTCAATCTAGGTATAACCTTGAACAACCAACCTAGCCTTGTTATATACAATGATACCTTTCTCATCCATTTTATTCTTATTCACCCATTTAGTACCAATAACGTTAGCATCACTAGGTCTTGGGACAAGTTCCCAAACATCATTCTTCTTAAAATGAAGAACTTATTCCTATATAGAAATAATCCAATGTTCATCTTTGAGTGATTCTTACATATTCTTGGGCTCGAATGGAGAAGTATAACAATGATAAATTACCTCATTATCCAATTGGGCACGAGTTTTGACACTTTGGACAGGAACACCATTAATATTAATTGGATCATGACTCTTAGAAACCTAGGAGGGTGGATCCTGCTTGTCAAACTAAGGGTCCACGAGTCATTATGAGTAATAATGCGATCATCACAAGGGGTGCACTGTTCTCCCAAGGAAGGTTATTATCAACAAATATAGTATGACCATTATATTTGATAGTGACATTTATTGATTTCATAACCTTAGAGCTTTCAAGGTTATAAACCTATAGGCCCTACTATTCGATGAATATCTGATAAGCACCAAAAACTGTACAATTTATACCCCAAATAGTCGTATTTTAGTTGCTAATTCTCAACAATATGGGTCTTATGCGCTTAATTGTTCAATATGCAGGCTTAACTGCAGTTGCGGTGTCAAAAGCTACATTTCAAGGCAATATGCAGTTAAAATGGAGCTAAATACCCAATCCCTGACCCTAACCTAGCCAAACCTGAGCCTAAACCTACCCCAAAGTGTGCGTTGATTTTGTACTTTTTTTTAATTAATTTTTAGATTTTTTGTTTTAGTCATTTTATTTTTAGGATTTTATTTTAGATTTATTTAGTATTTTCTAGGTTTTATTTTCTATTTTTCTATTTTATTTTATTTTTATTTTTATTAGTTTTATTTTATTAGGATTAGAATTTTTAGGATTTTACGTATTTTTAGTTTTATTAGATTTTGCATTTTCTTTTTAGGATTTTAATTGTAAGTTTTATTAGATTTTATTTTTAATTTTTATTTCTTTTTAGTTTCAATTTTTATTTGAGTCTTTGTTTTATTTTAAATAGGATTTTATTTTTTAGGTTTTTATTTTATTTTATTTTATTAATTTTATTTTTTTATTAATTAGTTTTATATTAAGGGTTCAAATTAATACACACACCCTCACCATATACCCACTAAACTACACCTAACTAAACCCTCACCCTTACCCAATTTACCCTACACCTCACCCACACACAAACCCCCCTTATCCATCTTCTTCCCTACAACACCCACAAAGTCTCTCTCCTCTCACCTTCATAACCAAAACTCCATCTCACCCTCTCTCATCACCCAACTCTTAAACCACCACCATCTCCATTAAACCAACCAAAAAAACAAAACCCGGCAGCCCCCCTCCATCTCCGGCGTCCACAGCTGGCCGGCGAACTCCGGTACTCGGAAACCTCAAACCGAATCGCCGGCAACCCCTTCCCGCGACCCTTTCCCCCAGCCTCCGGTAGCTATCCGACCTCCATCTTCGACCGAAGACATTTCACCCCGACCTGCTACCTGCCACGACCCCGACGACCTGAACCCATTCATGCCATACCCTTTACCCATCCAATTCAACCCAAGAACCTCAAAACCCATTTTGTAAAACACAAAAACCCATTTCCCATTTCTCAAGCCATCCACAATTTATTTCATTACGTGCACAAAACAAACCAAAGCCAAACTCAATAAAATTCCACATGTGTTAATACACCCATTAAACCTTTTACCCATTATACCCCCCAACTACCTATTTCACCTTTTACCCAAAACACCCCCATAACAACATCAGATTTTATTTCGTCACCTCACTACCCACATGACCTCACCCAAACCCCATGCACCCTCCATTAATTCCTAAATTAACCCTCACCCATACCTTTCATATTCCATACACTCTTGTCCTCCCATTTTTACCCCTTATGCTCCATGTGCCTACTATAAATGAAAATGAAGACCCCATGAAAAAAGAAAAAAAGCTTTTAGATAGGAAAATTCTAGAGAGAGAATTGTAGAGAAAAATGCCATTTGTAAATAGTTTTATTTTATTCTTTTTATTTTTTTTAGATATTTGTGAGATTAAATATTGTAAGAGAGTTAATTGAGTGAATATTTAATTTCAAATCATTTGGATGCTCAATTAAGTGGTGTGTGCTTCAATTTGTAAGAGTAGAGTTCAACTTTCTCAAAGAGATTTGGTTTGCTTGCTTTATTCTCTTATCTTTTATTTTAGTAGCCTTGATTATTAATTTGTCATGTTTCATATCATATTAGGCTAAAACCCCTTTCAAGGGGTGGGGGTAAAACTCTTATTTGATGTTATTTTATTTTTATTAGTTTAATTACTTGAAAAGTCCCTTTGAATGTTAATTTTGATCCCTCACCCTTAAATTTACGCCTCAAGAGAGGGTAAATTATTTTCGAGAGAAAATCAAAATTCTAGTTATAATACCCATTTTAGATTCGAACTAGAGATAGGGGTTTCTTAAGTGGGGTATTATAACTTGAATTTCAACTCTAAAATTATTTTCTAAGATTTACATGAATTTTAATCGATCGATCCTAGCGAGTGATTAATTAAAAGGAGTGTAGATCTATTTTTCTAGAGTTGTGGGGTGTTAAACTTAATTTTCTAAAAGATTAATATTATAATTACACTTGCAACGAGAGTTGGTTTGTAATTTAGATATTAATTTGGGAGAATTCGAATAATTAAATTAATTAATTAGAATAACTAAAATTTGTGGTGTAATCTCACTCCTTGATTGTTCTCACAATTATTTACCTCACTTTATCTCTTATTTTTAGTTTAAACTTTATGTTTCATTTTAGTAACTTTCTAGTTAGTTATTTTCATCTCACATTTTAGTTTAGTGTTAGTTCACCTCACCTCACCCTATTGTTTTAATATTGAAAAAGCTAAAAAAAATTAGAAAAGTGAAAATGCACAAAAATAAAATAAAAAGTGAATTACAATTGAATTTGTCTCTAGCTTACCCCCTTGAAAGTGGATTGATACCCTTACTTACCTCTGCACTTGAGATTATTATATTTTGTAGGTATTTGAGGATTTTGACTAACTTGGCTTTCAACAACGACATGCATGGCTCCCCTTGAGCCTGATAATTCTAGTGATCCTTCTATCTCCGATCTTGGTGCCTCGTTTGAACCACCCACCACATTCACCAATGATACTCTTATGGAGAAGTTGATCACTCCATCTTTAGATACCACACTTCCTCCTGCGAGTTCCCTTGTGGATCACTCCACGCCTCATGAGGAGTGTGTGTCTCCCACTCTTGAGTTGGATCATCTTCCTCCACCGTTTATCCCACCCAACCCACCCATTGTTCCTTCCACCCTACCACCTGGTTTGGATCATGATTTTGCACATTTCAAGTTT
Organism: Sambucus nigra; assembly: GCA_949130495.1. Classification (NCBI taxonomy): domain Eukaryota; kingdom Viridiplantae; phylum Streptophyta; class Magnoliopsida; order Dipsacales; family Adoxaceae; genus Sambucus; species Sambucus nigra. The sequence continues at coordinate 293,187,711 of OX422212.1, forward strand.
ATATCTACATATTTAGATCCTAAACTGAAACCATCCTCCACCCATGAGAGTTTTTGTGGTGATACTCTCCACTTCCGTGACATCGAGCTTGCTACTCCATGAACACCACTCTCTTGTGGTGTTGATTTTATTTCTCAACAGCTCCCTGGCGTATCACGGCGCGACCATTATCATTGCCCATTCATAGAGCGGTCGTGTAATTTCTATGAGCCTCACCCCATTCCCATGTCCACACCATTTCGCCTCCCTCACCAATTGGAGCACCATGCTTATAGGGCCCTAGTTGCCCTCACCTTTTGGCTCAATAAGGCTCGTGACCGATACCTATTCACTCTCACCTTTACCCTTTTTCCCACCCGCCCTTGGTCCACCAATACTTTGCATCGCGTGATGCATTTTGCTATACAAGTGCATTGACCACTTTAGACTGTTTCCAGCAAGACTGTCGCTTCAGTCTTGTTTGGGGGTGATTCTCATCACTCAAATTTTCTGTCGCCCCGCACTTTCATAGTTCTTATCCTTAGGGTGAGAATGGTTCGGTCTGGCTGAAGACATTAAACTTAGCGCTACCGGGAGGCAGCCTGCGTTTCTTGTACTAGTCTCATCCTGTTTGGGGGTGATGTTTCACATCACCCTGTGCTTTATCATGTTTATGGACTTGTACACATTTTTTTCTCGTATCATTTATTCAGGTTTATTCTTGGCTACATCTGTCCACTTCATTAGCAGTTCAGTCTGGTAATCTCTTTCCTACCTTATGCTCTCATTTTAAAAAATCATTTTCCTTAACATCGAGGACGATGTTCCTTTTTGTTTGGGGGTAGGGAATTTTATCAAAATCGTACCTCTTTTGAAAAATTATGATTTTTGAACCTGATTTTTAAAATTTCGTGCAGCTCTTTTATCTCAATCATTGATGTGAATTTTTCAGTCATCCATCTTTCAAAATTCTAGGAATCAAGCTAAAGAATATTTTTTTCTAAATAGCTTATGTAATACATAGCAAGGCATGTTGCACCATGAATTTCTAGACTCAATAAAATTTGCGCACTTATCACGTCACTATGGTTAGAGTTGAGGAGTACTACAATTCTAAAGAGAACCTTAAGGATCACTATTAGAGACTTTAGCTTGTGAGATTTGTGCCTTTCACCCTATTAGAGAGTTTTGTCACAAGTTGATTCAACTTCCTTTGGGTCCGCACTTAATTGTTGTATGATCTCATTATCTTTCATAAAATTTTGGTTGATCACTGAGAACGACATCATTTTCGAGTTGTAAGAAATGCGTGTCTTGAAATTTGTCCCGAATACTAGATTTTCATCCATACACCTACCACTTTCCCCCCATATCACATTTCCATTCACTTCACCCATTATATTCCCATGCTCTTCCATATTCCCACATATTTCCCCACACCATCACCTATCATCTCCATATCATCTTTCATTTTCAAATAAAAGAGTGTGATTTGAAATGTAAATGTCTTCATTGTTGGTTTGAAAAGAGAGAGAAAAATAAGAAAAAATAGGAAAAATAGAAAAAAAAAAGAAGAAAAAAAATAGAGAAAAAGAAAAGAAAAATCGAAACAAAAAAAAAGAAGAGAGAAAAGAAAAGAAAAAGAGATTTTGTAGTTAGTAGTTAGTTTTGAAATAAAGACATTTGTGCCTAAAGTGTATACACTCTTCTCAAATATCCACCATCTATCCATTATATCATTATCCCATCCTATCATACCTCATATCATCTTTCTCATTTCATTTCCCCCTCACCCATATACGTACATGTTCCCCTAGGTGTTCGGGCAAATGAAAGTCAACGTGGTGAATAACTCGACGTTCTCACTATAGTGATTAGCATTCTTTCATGAGATCATTTTTCTCTCTAATTGTTCGTTCTTTATTACATGTGTGTGAGACGTTTGAACTTGCTTACATTTACTCACCTCCTCGCACACAAGAGCGATACACTAACCCATATCTCGAGAGTTTGTTTGAGAGAGTGATATCTAGTGAGATTTTGAAGTTGAAGCGTTGATTCCGACAAGGAAATCTAGGAATTACTCTTGTGATACTCGACCCATTTTGACTGATTCACACTACACACGTTGAGTTCTAGGAAGGATATGCCTTGTGTATTTACTTAGCTAACATTTTTACAATTCGAGCTTGTATTTCTGAAAATATTTTCTTGTGATGGATTGTGCGACTATTCTATGTCTAATAAGAGATTGACTGCCGTTGCAAATAAATAATTTTGTGGGTATATTCCCTGCAAACCCTCATGAGACACAACTCGTCCTGTAGGGCAACCTATAGGTTTAAAGGCTTGTTGCACATGCTAAGTGCAATCGCAATTGCCCTCGAAAGTGGTACACTTTGTTTTCTTATCTTTCTCTTTCTCTCTATCTTATTTCTCGAGGACTAGCAACGCTCTGTTTGGGGGTGGTGTGATAAGCACCCAAAACTGTACAATTTATACCCCGAATAGACGTACTTTAGTTGCTAATTCTCAACAATATGGGTCTTATGCGCTTAATTGTTTAATATGCAGGCTTAACTGTAGTTGCGGTGTCAAAAGCTACATTTCGAGGCAATATGCAGTTAAAATGGAGCTAAATACCCAATCCCCTGACCCTAACCTAGCCAAACCTGAGCCTAAACCTACCCCAAAGTGTGTGTGTTGATTTTGTACTTTTTTTTATTAATTTTTAGATTTTTAGTTTGAGTCATTTTATTTTTAGGATTTCATTTTAGATTTATTTAGTATTTTCTAGGTTTTATTTTCTATTTTTCTATTTTATTTTATTTTTATTTTTATTAGTTTTATTTTATTAGGATTAGAATTTTTAGGATTTTATGTATTTTTAGTGTTATTAGATTTTGCATTTTCTTTTTAGGATTTTAATTGTAAGTTTTATTAGGTTTTATTTTATTTTATTTTATTTTTTATTTTATTTCTTTTTAGTTTCAATTTTTATTTGAGTCTTTGTTTTATTTTAAATATGATTTTATTTTTTAGGTTTTTATTTTATTTTATTAATTTTATTTTTTTATTAATTAGTTTTATTTTAAGGGTCCAAATTAATACACACACCCTCACCCTATACCCACTAAACGACACCTAACTAAACCCTCACCCTTACCCAATTTACCTTACACCTCACCCACACACAAACCCCCCTTATCCATCTTCTTCCCTATAACACTCACAAAGTCTCTCTCCTCTCACCTCCATAACCAAAACTCCATCTCACCCTCTCTCATCACCCAACTCTTAAACCACTACCATCTCCATTAAACCAACCAAAAAAACAAAATCCGGCAGACCCCCTCCATCTCCGGCGTCCCCAGCTGGCCGGCGAACTCCGGTACCCGGAAACCTCAAACCAAACCGCCGGCAACCCCTTCCCGCGACCCTTTCCCCCAACCGCCGGTAGCTATCGGACCTCCGTCTCTGGCCGAAGACAATTCACCCCGACCTTCTACCTGCCACGACCCCGGTGACCGGAGCCCATTCATGCCATACCCTTTACCCATCCAATTCAACCCAAGAACCTCAAAACCCATTTTGTAAAACACAAAAACCCATTTCCCATTTCTCAAGCCATCCACGATTTATTTCATTACCTGCACAAAACAAACCAAAACCAAACTCAATAAAATGCCACATGCGTTAATACACCCATTAAACCTTTTACCCATTATACGCCCCAACTACCTATTTCACCTTTTACCCAAAACACCCCCATAACAACATTAGATTTTATTTCCTCACCTCACCACCCACATGACCTCACCCAAACCACATGCACCCTACATTAATTCTTAAATTAACCCTCACCCATACCTTTCATATTCCATACACTCTTGTCCTCCCATTTTTACCCCTGATGCTCCATGTGCCTACTATATATGAAGATGAAGACCCCATGAAGAAAGAAAAAAGCTTTAGATAGGAAAATTCTAGAGAGAGAATTGTAGAGAAAAATACCATTTGTAAATAGTTTTGTTTTATTCTTTTTATTTTTTTACATATTTGTGAGATTAAATATTGTAAGAGAGTTAATTGAGTGAATATTTAATTTCAAATCATTTGGATGCTCAATTAAGTGGTGTATGCTTTAATTTGGAGGAGTAGAGTTCAACTTTCTCAAGGCGATTTTGTTTGCTTGTTCTATTCTCTTCTCTTTTATTTTAGTAGCCTTGATTATTAATTTGTCATGTTTCATATCATGTTAGGCTAAAACCCCTTTCAAGGGGTGGGGTAAAACCCTTATTTGATGTTATTTTATTTTTATTAGTTTAATTACTTGAAAAGTCCCTTTGAATGTTAATTTTGACCCCTCACCCTTAAATTTACGCCTCGAGAGTGGGTAAATGATTTTCGAGAGAAAATCGAAATTCTAGTTATAATACCCATTTTAGATTCGAACTAGAGATAGGGGTTTCTTAAGTGGGGTATTATAACTTGAATTTCAACTCTAAAATTATTTTCTAAGATTTACATGAATTTTAATCGATCGATCCTAGCAGGTGATTAATTAAAATGAGTGTAGATCTATTTTTCTAGAGTTATGGGGTGTTAAACTTAATTTTCTAAAAGATTAATATTATAATTACACTTGCAACGAGAGTTGGTTTGTAATTTTGATATTAATTTGGGAGAATTTGAATAATTAAATTAATTAATTAGAATAACTAAAATTTGTGGTGTAATCCCACTCCATGATTGTTCTCACAATTATTTACCTCACTTTATCTCTTATTTTTAGTATAAACTTTATGTTTCATTTTAGTAACTTTCTAGTTAGTTATTTTTATCTCACATTTTAGTTTAGTGTTAGTTACCTCACCTCACCCTATTGTTTTAATATTGAAAAAAGCTAAAAAAAAATTAGAAAAGTGAAAAAGCACAAAAAGAAAATAAAAAGTGAATTACAATTGAATTTGTCTCTAGCTTACCCCCTTGAAAGTGGATTGATACCCTTACTTACCTCTACACTTGAGATTATTATATTTTGTAGGTATTTGAGGATTTTGACTAACTTGGCTTTCAACAACGACATACACAAAAGTCACGTTATCAATATCTTAAGTATGTTCCCTCGTCACTTGTAAATTCAAACTTTCCCAAAGGTTATCTATTAAAAATTATGTATAATTGACTTCCAAAAACTCAATAAAATGATAGGTTAGGATTTTTCCTAGCCCACAATTCATTTGGAGTCTTAGATTTGTGTGGATGGAGATAAATCCTATTCACCGTATGACATGCAGTGTTAATTGTCTCTGCCCACAAATACCTAGGCATATTCTTACCAAATAGCATGGACCGAGCCATGTCCTGAATGGTCATGTTCTTCCTCTCAACAGTGCTATTTTATTGAGGTGTGCCCCGTAAAAAATCATGTTTGATGCCAATTCCATCACAATAGTCACAAACGTCGGCATCAATGAATCCAGTGCCATTATCACTCTGGATCAATTTCATAGTGATATTATGTTGATTACGAAGCACACGACACTTTGTTGTAAGAAACTCAACAACATCAGATTTTTCTCTAAGGAAACCTACAATGGAGTACCTTAAAAAATCATTGAACATCACAATGATATAATTTTTACCACTTATGCTCTTAGTGCGCGTGGGATATATAACATCCATGCATATCAACTCTTATACAAAGGTAGTGGTAATAGAATGTAACTTCTTATGTGGAATTTTTATTTGTTTATCTTGTTGACATGCACCACGAGTGGAGGAAGTTGGCTTTCCTAGTGATGGTAAGCCACAGACTAAGTCCTTCTTCACAAGACAATCAAGATCTCTAAAATTCATATGACCTAGTCTTTGTTACCAAAGGACGAAAACTAAAAACCTGAAATTGTTGTAGACGAATGAGGACTTATGAATGGTACTATAACAGTTATCAAATGTCCTCACACCTTATAATACAATCTTACCAGATTCATCATAGACACGACACTCATTGTAATTGAACTTTACGGCAAGATTTTCATCGCAAAGTTAGCTTCTACTTATTAAGTTTTCTTTAAACCCATCAATATAGAGCATATTTTCTACCTCTAGAAATTCAAAAATTTATATAATGCCTCGTTCCAAAATACTAGACTGAATCCCATCACCGGAGGTGACTTTACCATGCTTGTGATCCTTAAGTTTGATAAAAAAAGACATGTCACCAGTCATGTTCCAGAACATTCACTATCAAAATACCATTTTGTGATATTATAAGCCTTGATATCGACATGAAAACTAATAGTTTTATGACATTTTTCTACACAACCTAAGTTATTGTAGAAACTATATGCTCTATCTTCTTCTTGTTCTTTCTCTTATTTTTACTAGTCTTTATTTTGGAAGTGTTGGCATGAGGCATACAGAACCTTTGAATTTCTACCATAAACCTTTAGAATAATGCACTTGATTTCTACTTATTTTCTAAGACTAGCCAGTTGGATATAGTGAGATGTGGGATCACCATCAGGAGAATACCTCTCAAGCTTATAACAAAAGTCTCTAAGATGTCCCGTTCATTTGCAATAAGTAGAAACATATAAATGGACAAATTTTCCTTTACTGGCTTTCTTGGGAGGATCCTTCTTGACAAATACAGGCTTAGATTTACAATTAGAGGTGGAAGATTCAAGATCATCAAAACCCATACATGATCTCAATTAATAACCAAGGGCAGGTTCGAGAAGAAGCTTCCCCTGTTTCCCGGAACAGTCTTAAAGATAAAACTTTACCATTCGGGACTTTGGAAGATCCTTTTTGAGTGTAGCATTTTCAGCTTCTAGGATCCTACAAATGTCTAAAGAGTCATAAATATCTTTCATAATACTTGAGACTTTGTCAACCAAGACTTCCTTATTCATTTCCACTAAAATGAGCTTCTCAGACAAAGAATCACTCATCGCCTATAGTTGAATCACCAATGCTTCATTTTTCTTCAAAGCATTCACCTCCTTCCCAAGCGTCAACATCTTTATAGTTAACTTGTTATTCCTCATTTAAATTTTCAAGAACTTGATGTAAAGATCAGAATAGGAAGAATGGAGAATACCTTCAATGAAATCTCCATCCCTGAAACCATCATCACCTTCACTTTTTTGAAAAGGCTTTGACCGAATGCTGAGGCCATTATGAAGAAGTTTGTCTTCGTTGGAAGGAGACACAGTTAATGAACTTGGATGATTATCTGTGAAAGTAGTGAAATTATGTTCGGGAGGTGAAATATGACCTAAATCGTCTGACTCAACATTACTATCACTTAAAGTTGCATTATAAATAACTTTATTTTTACCCTATCTCTTAAGCATAGTGGGACACTTGACAACCCTATGTTCATAATCCTCACATTCAAAGCATTTGTTCAAATTATCCCTTTTAAGATTTTGATCTCGACTTTTTTAAAATTACAACCGTTAGGGGATTTTCCAGCCTTTTTAACTTTAATTTTCTCAATTTTGTTTTAATCAAATTTAGAGTTCTCATTCTTAAAATTGAGATTTTTTTTGAATTTTCTAGAGAACAAGGCCATATCACCGGGATCAATGTCACACTCTTCATCAAGCTCATATGTTTCCTCATTTTGGGATTTCAAATAAAAGCCTTTGTCATTCTTTTTCTTATTAGGTGGAAACATGTCAAGATCCTAGGTTTGAAGGTCACCCACAAGCTCTTCGAGTTGAAGAGTGTTAACAGTTCCCAATGAATTCAAGACAGTAACATTGAAATTAAATATTTCATATAAGGACCTTAATATTTTCCTCATAATTTTAGTTTCGAGAATTCCCTCTCCCAAGTTTAATGATAAGTTAGCATTGTTAGAAAGTTTTGCATATAACTCATCGAAGGTTTCGCCTTCATCCATCCTGATGGTTTCGAATTTGGTGGTGACTTTCTTAATCTTAGAGACTTTGATTGCATTGGTTCCCTCATTGGTGAGTTGAAGAATATCGCATGCTTCCTTGGACGTTTCACACATTATGATTTAACAACAATCGTTAGGTGTAACCACATAGAATAAAGCATTAAGACCACGTGAAATATAGTTACACAACTTAAGTTCATCCTCACTCTAACTCTCAAATGATTTAGGGATTGTGATATCACCTACTTGTGTTGTGGGTGGAGTGCACCCTCTTTTTACAACTACCCCTACCTTCTCATCAATGGACTTAAGTACATACTTCATGCGTATTTACTACGCGTAGTTTGACCCATAAAAAATTGGTTGCCTAGCCACTTGACCCTCCATTGGAAATCCTCCAGTATTCATACCTAAAGAAACTATATACCCCAGCTCTGATACCAATTAAAAGTATGATTTCCTTTTTAGGTTTTGAATTACGATTCAGTTTTATCAATTGACGTGAACAAATAGTGCAAGAAAATTATCAGGCTAGCAATCATGATTCACGTTAAGCATGGAACATATAGTTTGATAAGTAAATGATAAAAGCATAACCACACAGAGACCGCACTGAACGAGGAAAACCGAAATGAAAAAAACCTCGAATGGCCAGGCCTAGACAAATTTCACTATAAATAAGTTCTTATAGACAACACAAAAGACTTACAAACACTTGAATCCTCACGCCTATATGGATGCAATCTTCAATCCTTTATTTACAACAACCGCGCAGTCCAACATTAATAACAAATCCATGCCTCATAATCCTTCGATAACCTTGATGGTCACCCAATAGTATGGCATCCTCCACACAAATGATGTATATAATGATATTCTAGGGTTTTATTCTTAAAAAATGATCAGAATGATCAATGAGTATTTGGAGTTTGGAAAATTATGTTTTTCAAAGCTCTAGAGGCATAAATAGTTGTTACCTAAAAACTACTTCACAAAATGCTAAAAACCTCTTATTATATATGGGTATACGCATCAAGAAGAGGTCAATAAATGGTTTTCTTGATTTTCACCAAGCTCGTTCAAACGGTATGGCACAAGTCTTTTGAACGATATTTATTTATAGAGAATTCTCATTTGAAGCTCGTTGAAACATCGTTTAAACGAGATTTGGAAACTCGTTCGAAATTTCGTTGGAATGACTTTACCGACCTCATTTGAACGACTTTATCATTGTCGTTTGAAAAACTATAAAGAAATAATTTAAAAATATATTTTATATAATTAATAATTCCTTTGAGAAAAATTTCCAAACACAAAAAGCAATACTTCCAAATCATAAAATTTCATATACCTTTAATCTAGAGATACGTGCAATGAGCCAAATGATGTAGCTTTAATCTTTTAAATTTATTGCCGCTTGGATTTCTTGATTCATAGGCTTGAGGACATAGACACATGACAAATTTAGCCTATGCATTGTGACCCATAGAATAAGCTAAATTACATATAAATTGACTCGATGGGAAATTTTCCTACACAAATCCCTATAGGACTGGAAATTTGATTCCGTGTGCCCTATGGGTACTAGATCATTTGTTGAGTAAACCAACACATAATCCCTAGTCCTTTTTAAGTAATTGAGAATATTCTTAACAACAATCTTGTTCTCCTCACCTGGGTTATACTGAAATAAATTGACCATGCCAATAACAAAGCAAATATCCAATCTTATACACATCATAACATACATGAGGTAGCCAACCACTGAAGCATAAGGTATATTCCTTATCCTCTCTAACTGATTTGGTGTCTTAGGACACTAATACTTAAATAAAGAAATTCCATGTCTAAAAAGTAAAAACCGTTTCTTGAAATCTTTGCACGCTAAACCTTATGAACCCATCATCGATATAAGTGGTTTGGGATAATTGATATACCAAGTATGACCTTATCCCCGGAATATACACCCTCAGCCAAGGCCAACCCGTGGCAAACCATTAGTTTGGGAAAACTACAGCTCGACTGTAGATCCATCACGAAGGGCCCAGTCCTCGGATGCAAGACCATCATAAAATATCTCTTCCTCATCGTAGAACGTAATCAAGGATCTGTATGAGCAATCTTATGACTCAAATTCCCTCGACATCATCCATCACTTGGAAGCCGAGGGTGAAAAAATACATATCAACATGATAACTGCCTCACCATCAGGGGATCGAACTTAACAGCTCGACCTCGGCCTGGTTAGATTGGTCGACAATTGCCTGACAACGCGTGCAGATTGGGGCATGCGTGGAAGAGTGTTCGTGGGTTACAGATTCCATGTGCAAAAAGCCGTTATAACAAGATCTCCCTCACACGTGAGGAAATATTTCATCATCATGATATATACGTGCTAGTGATAGGTGGTTAATTCTTATTGGCAAATACATTCTACTCATGATTACTATATGTTTAGGGGGTACAGTACACACCCTAGGCACTATATATACGCATCTTCTTCATCAGTTTAAAGGATCAAAATATTAAAAACCTTGCCTAAGATTTGTTCCTATTACAATAAAGAGAGAAAGTAGTGAGAATTGTATCATTAAGTCTATTAGAGCCCGTTTCTATAGTGAAATTCATACTCACCTGCATAATAGAGTATGCCAATAGCTGAACCACTTATATTATAGTATTACTCCTATTCTCCCCACCTCATTCTTCATTTATATACCTATTTAAACACCATTGTTGCACTTGCAAAGTTATTCTGGATTGATCTCACACTATTTTACTTGTTGGTACTATATTTGTTTTCATCAGTTGGAGTCATCTATGGGAACGAAGGTTATTCATCTTCTTCCTCTTAATTTCCAGATTGTACCTTACTTGGTTCTTTGGTGGTGATTCATTTCCATATATGGTTGGATTTGTATCACCTTTAAAAGAGCTATTGCTGAGTTTTTCAAGCTTTTCTCCAACTCACTTAGCTCATCCAGTTCGCCCTTTGGTTCACATTTCATCGTCGGAGTTGATGGCTTTTGATTTGCCCCATAGAGTTATCCCTAGCTCCATCTAGGCACCTCCTCAGTTAGAAATAACTGAGGTTGTGATGGTGCTGCACTCGCTAGCGTCCAGTCAGTAGAAAATGCAGGAATAACTTGCCGTCTTAAGCAAAAATGTGATGGCTAAACCCAGTGGCATTGTAACGAAGATGAGAACTCCAGTCGCTAGGGAGGTGTAGATCCGGTAACAAGGGGAACACACCCGAACCCATAAAAAGAAATTACGCTGTAGCAGAGATGTAGAGATGTGGATGACTCTAGGAGATTGCGTCTGGGGAGACGAGGTCAGGAATATCAGGACAATAAGTGTTCTGATGACGACGAGTATTAAGATCCCTACTAAATTTTTGGAGATACAATGCGTTCAATCCCGATTAGCAGAGGAAACGGTGGGAGGCCAAGCCGAGATGGCCAAACTAAGGCTTCAGCACTTGACAAATTGAGTTAAGGATCTGCTTTCGACTAACTGGGCCCAGTTGGTGATTTACAAGACCGAATCTCCAGATCACGCAGTATCATAGGTTCCTATAGGAATTGAGGATGTGCTGACTATCAGCCTCCACAAAGCTGAGATGAGGAACAGAGAGAGGTTAACAATTATCAAAGGATGGCTAGCAGAGAATCTATGCAATGCCCAGCCGACAGAGAAGGGGCTGGGGATAATGCTATTACAGCCGAGGGAGGCAATACAATAGTGGATGACAAGCCATGTAATAGTTCTATATAAAGGCTTGAAGCCAAAATTGGTGATATCTTGAATTTTTGAGACCCTTGTAGAGGGGTTACATGGAAGGGTCACCATTTGTTGCAAGGATAGTAAGCTACCCAACTCCAACTAAGTTTAAGCCGCCAATTGTCACACCTAATTATGATGGGAGCACAAACCCTGTTCAATGGATATGTACTAGTCGGATGCTGACATCTATTTGCTTTCCAATGAGATAAGATATCGAGCTTTATTAAGCACCCTTACTGGTGCTGCATAAATATAGTACACCTTTCTCCCTAAGAACTCTATTGATAATTTTAAACAGTTGGTCGAATGGTTTATCCACAATTTATGTTTTAGAGTAAAACCTCAGAAGAAGACCACCCACCTGCTGTACATCAAGCAGGTATTTAACAAAGAAAAACTAGCAGTTGAAGACAACGAGGAAAGCATTGATATGACTTCCCTTATAGGGGGACTGTAGAAGGGAAAACTCCTATAGAAGATGGCATAAGATCATCCAAAAACCATGGCAGAACTCTTGGCTACGACTGGGAGAGTCATGAACGCGAAGGAGGCCATGGCTACCTAGGGAGAGGATGAGAAAGGAGCTAGTGGGAGTAAGCCACAGAAATCCAAAGGCAAGGAAGGTAAAAAATGATCGGTGGATGACAAGTCCTTTGACTGCACTCCATTGACGATCATCCTAGATATGATACTGAACGATATCAAGGATGATCAATCTCTGAGATGGCCAAAAAATCTGAGAGCCCCTCTTTACAAGAGCGATAAAATCAAGTGATGCGAGTTCCACTAGGATCATGGCCACACGACTGATAAGTGCTTTGCATTTATAGATGAGATTGAAAAAATGTTAAATCAAGGAAAAGTGAGGAAATCTGTTGATAAGAGCACTGTCTGAGGGGACCGAGATGACACCGAAAAGAGATGAGACGAGAAGCCTAAATGAGATGTCTAGGCTAACAAAAATGATGATTCTCAGATGATGATGATGGGGCCGACCATGATCTCCTACCAAAAGTTTTTGCACCCAAGGGTCGACTGCATACGATCTCATTGGGGATAAAAATGATATGCGGTGGTTTGGAAGGTGGTAGAAAGGACGTGGTCAAAATAAAAAGCCCATGTCGAAGAGGCTAATGCAGTCTCGAAAAGTGAAGTGGTAAACTCTGTTATAGTTGATCCAAGCCAAGTAAGAGGAAAAATGTGAATATGTAAATCTTGGTAATAGGTTTCTCAAGGTTGGACTGTAAGGAAATCGTGGCCCCTCATGATGATCCTCTAGTGATCACTACGAGAGTGCATGGATATGACATTCTGAGAATACTTATCGACAAAGGCAGTTCAGTCGACATAATGTTTTGGGAATTTCTCAAAGGTTTGGGGTTTAGCAAGAAGAGACTTATCCCATATCATCAACCTCTGATCGACTTCAGTGGTGAAAATGTCCATCCTCTAGGGTATATGAGATGGGCATGTGTATGGGGACCTGGCCGAGGTGCCTCATAAAAACGATAAATTTATTTGTAATGGATGAAAATCTGTACTTGGCTTATAATATTATTATGGGAATGGTAGACCTTAAGCAATTTGAGGTAGTGCCCTCTACTGTACACCAAATGATAAAATTCTTGACTCCTTATGGACTACGGGAAGTTCAGGGTAATCAAGTAGAGGCACAAAAATGATACTTTAACTCGACCTAAGAGAGAGAAGCTCATAAAAAATCCACCACCACTTACAATATTCATACTCTCGATGTAAGGGACGAGACATAATTAAAGAAAGGTGAAGCCACAGAGGAGGTAGAATCCGTCATGCTCAATAAGGACGAGTCGAAAAAATTGTCAAAATTGGCAAAGCCTTGAAGAAAGAAATAAAAGACAAGATAATCAAGAAACTGTGGGAGAGACAAAGTATTTTTATCTGAAGTCATGAGGACATGCCGAGAAATAATCCAAAGATTCTCTGCCACAAAATAAATGTAGATGAAGGACTCAAGCAGGTTAAACAAAGGCAGAGAATCTACTCTAGAGAAAAACATGAGGTAATAAGAGATAAAGTTAAAAAGTTAGAGAATGCTGAGTTCATCAGGGAGGTGGTCTAACCAGAGTGGATAGATAATGCAGTCATCGTACCAAAGGCTAATAGTAAATGGATGATGTGTGTAGACTTCACCGATTTAAATAAATCTTGTACAAAAGATAAATTTACCCTTCCAAGGATTGATCAGATGGTAGATGCTAGTATGGGCATGAATTGATGAGTTTCATGGATGCCTATTCAGGCTATAATTAGATCTTTACAGACCCAATCGATGCTAAGAAAATCTCATTCATTACAGAAAAAAGGCACATATTACTACAAAGTCATGCCCTTTGGCCTCAAAAATGTCGGGCAACATATCAGAGATTGGAGAATAAGATGTTTGAGGAACAGATTGGCAAAATCATGGAAGTATATGTGGATGAAATGTTGATAAAATCCTCAAGGACGAGACACATGTGGCCGACCTTGAGTGCACTTTTAACACCATGGATGAGTACTGGATGAAGATCAACCTCGTTGAGTGTGTGTTCGGGGTTAGAGTGGGAAAATTCCTAGGGTTCATTGTCAACTAATGAGGGATAGAGGTGAATCATGAAAAAATTAAAGATCTAATTGATATGAAGACCCCCAAAACCATTAAGAACATTCAGAGGTTGACGGAACGTGTTGTTGCACTAAATAGGTTTGTATAAAGGGCCATAGACAAATGTTTTCCCTTCTTTAAAATTTTGAGGAAAGCCTTTGAATGGAACGAAGAATGCAAAAAAACCTTTCAATATTTCAAGTCTTACTTAGGCTCCCCAATGCTGTTATCTCGGCCAATTCATGGACAAAAGTTGTATCTATATTTGGATGTATTTGAGTTGGCTATTAGTGCAACAATAAAATGAGATAATGATGAGGTGCAGAAGCCAATCTACTTTAATAGTAAGTCCCTTCAAGGGGCTAAATAGAGGTACCCTAAAATGGAGAAGTTAGCATATTCCTTGATACATGCCTCAAGAAAGATGAAATCCTATTTCCAGGCTCATACGCCGGTCATCCTTATTGACTCTCCTCTGAGATAGGTCATCCATAAATGTGAGAAATTAGGTAGGTTGATGGCTTAATCGGTAAAATTGGGAAAATTAACTATTGTCTATCAACCGAGAACAACAATCATAGGTCAAGCATTGTATAACTTTGTAGTCGAGTTTACTTGGAACGAGGCCGATTATAAAGAATTTGAAGTACCAACAAATGAGCCAGAAAAGGAAGATGAAAGCTAGGCCGAGGTCGAGACTAGTGTACCAAGGCCAATTATTACTGACAATGAAGAAGAAAATCATTTGTTAAAGAATTGAGTTCTGGATAAAGGCACCTTCACAAAATAAGGCACGATTTGGAGCCTGTAGATGGATCTTTATGTGAGACAAAGAACGAAGTTGGGTTCATAATATCGACCCCAGATGGAACGGACATCGAATATGCTCTAAGATTCAGCTTCAAGGCATCCAATATTGAGTTAGAATATGTAGCCCTTTTGGTAGGACTCTCCCTTGCTAAAGTGTTAAATGTGGGACGGATGATAGTTTAGAGTGACTTTCGACTGGTGGTAAATCAGATCTTAGGAGTGTACAGGCTAAAGATGAACAAATGGACAAATACCTGGCAAGGATGAAGGCAATGTTGAAGAACTTCAGAGAGGTAGAGCTAAAAAATATCCCTTAGTTGGATAACAGTCAAGCCGATGTCCTGGCAAGACTGTCATCTACAACAAAAACTGAGATCAAACGATCAGTTCCCGTGGAGATCTTATATTGGCCAACCATTGAAGAAGAGGACTATACAGTGGAGTATTATTTAAACCTGAATATAGGGTTATAATGGATGGATCCCCTTATTTGATACATTAGAGATGGTGAATTTCCAGAGTCAAAGGTGGATAGAAATAAGTTAAAATATGTCTTGTATAAGAAAGGGTTCCTCCTCCCTTTACTACGATGTGTTCATCCAATAAAGATGGAGTATATACTGAAAGATGTGCATGAGGGCTCTTATTCAAGCCACATAGGAGGAAGGTCTTCGGCAAAGAGAATAGATACTACAGGGTATTTGTGGCTAACCTTTGCTAAAAATGACACCAACTATGTGAAGAGGTGCGACAAATGTTAAAGATATGCCTATATTCCTCATCAACCTCATTAACCTCTGTCATCTATCACTTCCCCTTAACCGTTTGCAGTTTGGGGGATTGACTTAGTAGGACCCCTACCTAGGGAAATAGGTAATTATAAATACCTTATTGTAGAGATTGACTATTCTTCTAAGTGGGTTGAGGCTGAGGACATGATCACTATAATCAAGAGAAATACTTCAAATTTATCTGGAGGAATATTATCTGTGGGTATTGTCTTCCCAACACTTTGATCTCTGATAATGGTGAACAATTTAACAACTCGTATGTAGAGGCTTATTGTAAGAGGTTTGGCATCAAACAGTATTATTCAGCACCACGACAACCTCAGGCAAGTGGCCAGAGTAAGGTGATAAACTAGACTATCTTAGACAAGATAAAAAAGAAATTGGAAGACGCCAATGGTCTTTGGATAGAAGATCTACATACCGTCCTGTGGGCATATATGACGATAGAAAGAATGCCAACAGGGGAAACCCCTTTAATGATTGGCTACGGCTCAGAGGCCGTGATACCCATTGAGATCGGCCTACCAAGTTATAGGGTCCAAACATATTACCCAGAGCAAATGCAGAGAAGCAAAGGTTAAAGTACCTCATCGAAGAGAGACGAGAAGATGCAGAGGTTAGATAGGCTGCTTATCAGTAGAGGACTACAAAATTTTATAACAAGAGGGTTAAGGTTAGGCCGATATCCATTGGGGATTTCGTTATGAAAGAAGCCTGGCAAAAGCTAAATACGTTCAACGCAAATTAGCATGGCTCGTAGAGAGTTATTGAAGAAGTTGTTCTTAACACCTATAGACTTGAGAATTTGGAGAGAGAGCCATTCTCAAACCCATGGAATGCTGATCATTTGAAAAATATACTATCAATAGGATTTTGTAAAAGTGTCATTTTCCCATTATATGATAAATGTTCTAAAAGTGATGAATGAGAAAAGTCTAAAGTGTTCCCTTATATATCTTTCTTATAAGAATTGTTCAAATTATATCTTACAAGTTATCCTGAGCTAAAAACTCATGTGGTGAATTATCATTAACTCACTTTCGTTGACACGAGAATCTAGACGGGGCTTACCTCACCTATGGATTCTCAATAACACCAAGAGATGGGAATAATGTGATGAAATCACCAAGGTAGTGAAAAACACAACGCAAATTTGAAAATAATTTAATTACGGTTCCTATAAACATCATTAATTTGGTGGTATGAAAGATAAACTCTCTCGACGAGACGAAAGTGTAGGACAAGACGACACTCATCCATACACTCTCAAAATGGCGAGAGGGGATTTGAAATTAAACACCATTAATTTGGTGCATTCAAATTCAAAAATCGTTTAATTATGGTTCCTTTAAACATCATTAATTTAGTGGTATGAGATTAAAAATCACTTGAAAATACGATAGTATAGGATGAGATGACACTCATCTATACACTCTCAAAATGATGAGAGGGGACTTGCAATTAAACACCATTAATTGAGTGCATTCAAATTCGAATATCATTTAATTATGATTCCTTTAAACATCATTAATTTGGTGGTATGAGAGTCAAACTCTCTCGGCAAGACGATAGTATAAGACGAGACAACACTCATCCATACACTCTCAAAATGACGAGGGGGGACTTGCAATTAAACATCGTTAGTTTGGTGCATTCAAATTCGAAAATCACTATTATGGTTCATTCAAGCATCACAAAGTGGTGATCTATAATTTACAAACCATTAAGTTAGTTAAATTACTTATTGGATAAAGATAATAATATGTCTATAATAAGAAGAGTTGGGAGAAACAAGAGATATTTCCATTCAATTGCATTCAATAACACCAAACGAGGATGCACATGCAATTGTTCAAACAATAATTATGCTATTAAAATTGAAATGTTTACAGATTACATCAGATAAAGAGCATCAGGCCATAGGCAGCCTCCCTAAAAGAGAAAGAAAGATTTAAGATGATCCGTTCGCATCATCGGTGTTCATCCTAGTTGACACCTCCTTGGCAGTAGTAGTAGTATTGATGTTAGTAATTTCATTGGAACCTCGATTGGGCCCCCTTATTCCTCGGCTGCGGATGCTTATTCCATATTGACTAAGGCTTGGGGGAATAAAGGTTCCTCCATATCAGAGGCCTCCAACTCTGGATGAATTAACGAGATGAAATCAACAAATTTTAAGATGACCCATTGACAGGCCGTCTTAATACCACTTTCAAGGTATTCATAGTTGAAGCTACCAAATTCGTCTGATAACTTATAAAGCTGAATGGCCTTATCTTGTATCTGTTTGATGGCCTCAAAAGAGAGGGCCTCATCCTTGAACTTTTGCACGGCAACAACAATTTGGTATCATGCTTGGAAGATAAGTCATTGAAAGAATTGTCCTTCCCTTTCAAGGCTTTATCTTTCACCTTTAAAGCATTATCGTGCTCCAACTTCAGTGATTTAGGAGCCTTTTTATGGTCAGCCTTGCGGTTCCTCAGCGTTTTATTAAGGTTTGTTTCAGCCAGGATAACTCTCTCAGCCACTTGGATTTTTGGATAGTTCTTAGTTATCCACTTGGTAGACGAGGAAAAAGAACACACAGACTGCAAAAAAAGAAAATACATATATATCAGAGAAAGACTGAGTAAAAATTCGTAAGAAATAAAGATCAAACTAAAGATGAGGCAGATACCTATGCTAGATGATGGAGACCAAAGTCATAAGTCTTTAGAGGGTGCATCTTCTCGAAGAATTAATAATCTCCTTTTGAAGGTACAGTAAACATAGTAGCCTTCGACCTCGGCGCTGAGGGAATAATAAAGGTTGCGCATGCCTTGAGTTGGGCTATGCTGGCCTCCCAAAAATCTTCTAATGAGTTAAGCGAAGAAGAAATCGACACATAGGATCTTGGTACAGACACAGGTGGGGGTGGATTTACTCTTGAATCGTGATGAATATCCGAGGGAACAGTTGGTTCTTTTCTTTTTTGATTGACCTCAGGTCGGTTAGACCCACTGGCAGTCATCTTCTTGGCGGGTTGCTCACCACCCTTCTTTCCAAAATCATTTTTGAGACTTGGGGCCATTATATTCCGAATTTCATGTGAAATATGAGGTGGACGATCTACATAGAAAAAATAAAAATGGTTGGTAACAAAGCTAAAAGACGAGTAAAGACATGACCAGACAAATTAAAAAACTCACACAACTCGTTTAGGGGATAAACCCCAAGACCATAAGTCTCTAAAAATTCAAGAGACATAAGATCTTCAAACTCATAAAGGGCGCCATCCTTCCCTTAACTCCTTAAAAAGTCAACCCTCTCCCTGTCGGCAATACTGAAACCCGGGTCCAACTTGGCGGACATGAAAGGGTTGGACCAAGCATAAGGAACTCTTGGCTGGTCCTCAAAACGATCGGCGTCGACCAAAAATTCCGAAGCCCCAAAGACAAAAAAGAACCTCGGCTTCGAATGATGATTAGAGCTTAGGTTGACATGAATAATTTTCTTATCTGGCCTTCTAGACCTTAAGTGGTAGTAGCTGGGCTGAGTTCTTGATAATGAAACATTGTAACACGCCTTGAATAACATGATTGCAAAATCATCCTCATACTTATTTATCGATAAAGATATGAAGCCGAGTGTAATCCTTCATGAGTTCGACACTAATTGGGAAGGAGTAACCCCCATACTGGATAAAATGGCTTGGACCTTAAACATTTGCTCGTAGACAGTCACTTAGCCTTCTCGACCGTCGTATACTTTTTTGTCCTCATATAGGACACACATGATAATATCTAACTCGATGCTATATAGATGCCTCCAAAAAAGAAGGTCTTACCCTCAAATAGTTGACGAGAAAATCTGGGAGTATGAGTAATCAACTGGTTCCCCGACCTCAGAATCATCATTGTCGATAGGGGCTTCAGTGGTCGGGGAACCCATAAGGGAATATCTCTTGGAATTCTCTCTCGGTAATAGTTAAGAGGGGATTAATTACTGGAGGAATGGCTACATTAAATCTCGGCTTATCATTATTCAAGATAAGTTTAACTGCAGAGCCATTCTGGATGGATGACTTGGCATGATTGGAAGATGAAGACCAAGATAAACTGTCGACCACCTCAGACCTTTAAGGATTTGTGGGTGAAAACCTCATGGCCTCATCAAAAGAATCTCTACTCTTGTCCTGGGTAGAAACAGAGGGATCAGCATCCGAGGAGGACGAGGTAGACATCTCGTCCCCACTAGCCTCGGCTGGTGAAGATGGGATAACCTTTAAGGGAATAGGAAAGAATAGACGAGTAAGGTTGGCTCTGGATCTACAACGCTCCTCATCCTCGATTTCAATTCTACGTATGTCCTAAAAGAATCTCTCTCCAAGTGTGGGGTATTTACCGACTAGCTCATAAATGGTTCTTAACATTCAAATGGCTAAGATTAAACATGATTAGAATAAAGGGTAAAAAGGCACAAACACTTTAAAAGTTTGACCTAAGTTGTCCTAAAGATAAAAAAGGGGATCATGAATTATTTTCCTTGAAGATCAACTCAAGAACATTCAACTGGAGTTTTACCATAGAATATGTAGACAACTCCGGTGGCTAATCAGAAGGCTAAGAAAGTCTAAAAAATCTAAGAGGTTACTAGACAGTGGTGATGACCACCAGTAAGCCACGTAATGTAAACCCTAGAACCTCCAACAAAGGTCATCGAAAAAGCTTGAAATTTTCCAAAAAAATTAAATAAAAGCTAAAGCGGCTGAAAAACCTTGAAATGAATGGGAGCAGGGAGAAGAAAGATTACTTGATAAAGAAGAGTATGCCTGAAGACAAAGAAAACTCCTAAAAGATCACTAGAAGTGCTTGAACAGTGCTAAGGAAGATGGGAGTTCTGTTAGAGAAAGAGAGTTTTATCATAGAGAAGAATGAACACGAAAGAGAAATGAGTTTTTCAAAACTATATAAATACTTTTAATCATTATATATAACTTCCAAGGCGGTCATCATTAGGGCATAACCCCCTATGGCACACTTAAATCCGTCATTCTTAGGCAATATGCTAATCCAAAAAGATGACTGCTAAGTGTCAATCCAAGGCTCTCATTTAAAATTTCATACTTTACATACGAAAGGACGTATCAGACATCAATCAAGGACATACCATCAACTTCTGCCCATAGATACTTTATCCCTCACCCTTCCATTCACATTGAAGACTAAGGGCTAGGGGTGATTGATATACCAAGTATGACCTCATCCTATGGCCATACACCCTCGGGCAAGGCCGACCAGTGGCAAACCATCAGGTTGGGCAAAATTACAGCTCGGCTGCGGACCCATCACGAAGGGCCTTATCCTCAACCGTAAGCCCATCATAAAAGATCTCATCCTCATTTCAAAACATAATTAAGGATTTGTATCAATAATCTTATGACTCAAATTCCCTCATCCTCGTCCATCACTTCGAAGCCAAGGGTGAACAAAGACTGAAGAGTTGCCCGGTGTGTGTGTTTTCAACAAAACCAATTTTTCTCCAAAAAAGATCCAACTTTTAATTATGCACTAAACCAAGTTGTGAAATCCCAATTCTTACTTTAAACCAATTTCATCTTGATTAATCCTAAACATGCATCTAGTGATTAAAGCAAGTAAAGTAAAGTAAAGAATACTCACAACGCCGGATGTACGAGGA
The DNA here is from genome assembly GCA_949130495.1 of Sambucus nigra. Taxonomy (NCBI): domain Eukaryota; kingdom Viridiplantae; phylum Streptophyta; class Magnoliopsida; order Dipsacales; family Adoxaceae; genus Sambucus; species Sambucus nigra. The sequence goes on from OX422212.1 coordinate 293,209,303, forward strand.
AAAAACCCAAAACGGGAAAACAACCTCAGACGGCCCAAGCCAGACAATCACTATGAATAAAGGTTTTACAAAGACAGATTAGCCTTACACTAAGACTCGATCCCCACAGGTCTATCTTCAACCATTCTTCAATAGTGCCCACGCAGAAATTTCGTCTTCTACGATCTCTGTCCACAACACACGCGTCCACGTATGTCTCGGTGTCCAGCGATATGACTTTGATACGTCTACGATGTCGAACACGATGTCCGTCGCTTCTTCACCACAAAACCCTTTGATGTTCAATGTGTAGAACAACAACTTTGGTGCAGCAAGATCACGTAATCATATAAGAACGATAACTCGGATCTTTGCAAACTCTAAGGATGTGTTTAAGACTTTTAAACCTTAGAAAACATGTGCAAACAAGGTTCTAGTTCATAAAACTTTTTCCAGAAAGCACACCTACAAAATTATGATGCAAACACTGTTTAAATAGGATTTAAACACCGCCTCGAAAAATGTGTCGTTCGAATGACTTAAGCATGTCGTTCGCGCGGCATTGTATCTCGTTCGAACGAGATCCAATGTCGTTCGAGCGACCTCGCGAAAGTTTGACTTTTTGATAAAAACGTCTCTTAACAAAGAGATTCAAATTAGTCAAACTTTATTTCGAGCTTATCATCATAAAACGAAGTTTAAACCATTAAAACACTTTTAAAACATTTAAAATCATTTTTCTATATAAAAATTACATCCTTATCTTTTATAAAATAATTCCGAGCACCATTAATTGTACGCATTCATACCTGAGTGATCTTGGAATGAAATTAACTTTGAAGACGAGTAAACATGCACCAAATAAACATCGACATGATTATTTCTTTGAAGCTTTGCCGCAATGTCTTCAATTTCTTCAATACGTCATAGACCAAGTGGGATCGTGACAAAATAAAATTCTCCCTATGACATATTACAAACATAGTTTTGTTCACGGAATTAAGTCAAAACAATACACGGACTCAATTGGAAATTTATGTCCTTACAAATCTCCCCCTTTGACTATTCCGGGACAAAACTAAACCAGTGAAATGCCTAACCGGGCCGTCAAGCCGTATGACACCTAAATCCCATCCCATAAACCCAAAATTAAAAATACAGGACACGGACTAATATATGTAGCACCGGCAAGCATGAACTGTCTGAATGTGATGTTGACTTGAAATCTCAAATCGCTGAAGCATTCCTACACACATGAAACATACAAACAAATACCAAGTGAAGTATGGAGGAACAAATGAAACCAATTTATATATTCAATAAGAGAATATCATTTGAAAAAATGTGAGCAATTATTTGCTACCAATTTGTTACCAATTTGAAACATAAAGTAGCTCAACAAATCTCCCCCTACATCACATACATCTATTCTCCCCCTTTTTGCCTCGAATAGACAATCCGGTGAAAAGATAAATCAATATGAAATATCTAGCATGAGAATATGATACCAAATAGAATCAAGTTGATACCAATTGTGAAAAATGAAAACCGATAGATAAACATAAATTAACCAGCTAAATAAGATCATGTAATGCCAAAATAGTAGCTAGTAAACCAAGGAATCACACAAAGAGTATACAAATCAAATCAAGTGTGATAAACGGACTTATATGCAAAATACCAATGTGGAACAGAAAAGAACCTGCATATAAATTAAACAGTCCAGAAATGCTTCCCGCAGTACCAAAATTATACCAATATGAACCTGAGGACTGCATACCAAATATAAGACATTTTTCACCCTGTCGTTCGAACGAGGCAGGGACTTCGCTCAAACGAGATGAGGAAGTCGCTCGAACGAAGATAGAAGTCGTTCGTGCGAGATGCAAAATCGTTAGAATGACTTCGCGCGACCTGCCAAAATTTCCCAGTTTCCCAGAAATATTATAAAGTATTGCCCAGTGAAAAAATTTCCACAAAAAATTCCAAGAAGGGACTGACAGAACCAAAACAGTGCTAAAACAGTAGGATTTTTGCACAAAACGCAAAAAATCATTAAAACTAAAAATGCGAGTTACATGCAAACATAGTACCGATGTGCTCAAACATGGACATGGAATGAATGGGCGTGAAACTACAACAAATGAGTCACAATTCCAACACATCGAAACGATCGAGAAGCTCTAATTGATAGCGATAAATCATCAAACTTTATCATAGCCAAATGACAATTAAAGTGTGAGCTTAATGAACTAAACATACTACATGCACACAAATCCAGAATTTTGACGATTCTACAAACAATAGCATCAAATTGCTATGTTTCAACATTAGGATTAGATGTGCAAACCCGTTTAAATTTTTTCCAACCAAACGCCCTCATATAAACATACTTTTTCAAGTTCTTTTGAGGTTTTTAGCATTCTCAACTTAGAAAAAATCTTATTGGCCCTTTTCTTAGCATCTAGATTTTTCTTTTTGGGCTATTTTAAACGGTGGCTTTCACGACAAGTTAATTTGAACTCTCGCAGCCCTTTCCCGTGAATCACTCATCATTTTTACCAATTTTAAATCCTCACGGTAAACGGTTATTACATGCACACCTCTACTTAAGTTTACTTATGCATAGATGACAAGATTGAGATAAGAACGCCTCACCAAATTCAAATATGCAAGAGAAGTCAAACATCCAAATAAACTCGTGCATGTGTGCGATGTTGGCATATATACAAAGTCGAATCAAAATGCATATCAACTTTGAAACAACCCCATATAAACAATGGTTAAGATCATTCTAAGCATCGATAATAATGACCAAATGTCCTAGACACATGGATAATGAAACAATGGGGGGGGGGGGGGGGGGGTCCAAGCACACCAATATGCCACATGAAACATGTAAACTCAAAAACAAAAAAAAACAGAAAAATCTTTTTGGCTTTTCAAACATATTTTGACTCAAAGAAAAGAAAAATGTTTTTGGATTTTCAAAAGTTTTCTCAAAAAACAAAATCTTTTTGTATTTTTCAAAATAGGACTAAAATTATAATACAATATGATACACATGTCATAATACTAGCAATGAGTATATCATGAAGCAAACTAGCATATGACAAATATGGCAACACTATCATCCTTTAGATTTAGCATGGGAACAATCAAGTGCACCCAACCGAGAATCATGAAGTTTAATTCCTAAAGCCACTAAATCCGATTTCCTAACACAAGTAGGTGTAAAACGATGCATGTGGGTGTGGGGAACCGGGGCAACTTTATTCCTAAACTTCCTAGGAGCTTGTCTAAGATCGTAACAATAACGCCTAAGGTGACCTTTCCTTCCACAAAATGTGCAAGTGTAGCGGTGGTTATGTGGACCTTTTCTAACCATCCTAGTGTTTCTCACATGTGCGGGGGGGGGGGGGGGGGGGGGGGGGGGAATGGGAATAACTCTCTCACCAAAACCTATACCTCCCCTATCTACCTTAATTTGGATGGTGCCTAGGATTTTATCTAACTTTTCTGACCTAGCTTCCAAATCAAACTTGACTCTAGACGAGTCTTTCAACCTCTCCTCCAACTCAAGAATCCTAGACTCAAGTAAACGCCTAGTCTCCTCAAATTCTAAAATCTCCTTTTTCAAGCACTCCATCAGACCACGAAGATTGTCTCTCTCTTTCTCCACAAACTCTAGTTTCTCCCTAAACTTCTTTTCTCGTGCCCTAAGATTCTCAATCAAACTATCATTATTTTCTATGGCACGCTCATTCAACATAGATTGCAATTTTGAGTTAGCCTTTTTCACCTTCACCGTTTCGGCATACAACTCATTAAACGCATTTTGCAACTCTTTCACATCAACCTCCTCCTCGTCACTCTCTTCTCCCTCACTAACATGGGATACACTCAAAACCTCCTCAGAAGTGTCATTCACATGAGTATTGTCGTCGTCGCTCACATGACATGCCATAAACGCAGTAAAGTTACGTTAAATGGGGGAACTCTCTCCCTCTTTCGGTTCACTATCACTTAAGGTGGCACTATAGACAATGGGTTGCTTGCCCTCTTTCTTAAGTCTAATGGGACACTCCTTAACCTTGTGACCGTACCCCTCACACTCGAAACACTTATCAGGCTCATCTCTCATAGGTTTTTCAAACTTATCCTTAGAGGTGGGATCTACTTTGTTGTTCTTGAATTTTTCAAATTTCTTGGCATCTTTCGATTGCTTTTGAAACTTAATAAATTTTTTAAATTTCTTTGCCAACAAAGCAACATCCTCAAAATCGGAATCAGAATCGGAATCCGAAACTTTAATTTCCTCCTTCCGGGTTTTCAAAGCAATACCCATTTCTTTCTTAGGCACTTGCTTGGAGGTAATCATGTCGATTTTATAGGTTTGTAAGTCACCTACAATCTCTTCTAGTTTCGTTGATTCTAACCTACCTAAGGAGTTTAAAATGGTCACTTTCGTATCAATCCAAATAGGCAACGACCTAAGGATTTTCTTAATGACACGATTGTCGGGAATTTTCTCACCTAGGTTAAAAGACGAGTTGACAATATTGGACAACCTAGCATAAAACTCATCAAAGGTCTCACTCTCTAACATCCTAATGGTCTCAAACTGTGTAGTGAGATTTTAAATTTTTGACGCCCTAACCGTGCTAGTGCCCTCGTGAGTGAGTGCCAAAATATCACAAGACTCTTTTGATGTTTCACAAGTCATAATTCTGTTATATTCTTCGTGTGTGGCATGTGAAGCAATAACGTGCAAACCCTTAGAATTATATTGTGCAAGTCTTTGTTCAGTTTCGGTCCAAGACTCAACAGGCTTTAAACTAGTGACCTCAGCTACAATAGTGACTGGGGGTGTCCAACCTTTTTCAACTGCAAGCCAAACTCGCTCATCAATAGATTTTAAAGCACATCTCATTCTCATCTTCCAATAAGTGTAATTAGTGCCATCAAAAATAGGAGTTCGAGAAAATTCATTATATCCAGAATTCATCTTTGAAAACACACGGGATCACAAAACAAATAAAAATGTTTTTTAGCTCTGATACCAATTTGAAGAGTGACCCGGTGTGTGTGTTTTCAACAAAACCAATTTTTCTCTGAAAAAGATCCAACTTTTAATTATGCACCAAACCAAGTTGTGAAATCCCAATTTTTACTTTAAACCAATTTTATCTTGATTAATCCTAAACATGCATCTAGTGATTAAAGCAAGTAAAGTAAAGTAAAGAATACTCACAACGCCGTATGTACGAGGAAAAAACCCAAAATGAGAAAACAACCTCGGACGGCCCAGGCCAGATAATCACTATGAATAAAGGTTTTACAAAGACAGATTAGCCTTACACTAAGACTAGATCCCAACGGGTCTTGACGCTCCTTCTGATATTCAACTGTTCTTCAATAGTGCCCACGCAGAAATTCCTTCTTCTACGATCTCTGTCCACAACACACGCGTCCACGTATGTCTCGGTGTCCACCGATATGGCTTTGATACGTCTACGATGTCGAACACGATGTCCGTCGCTTCTTCACCGCAAAACCCTTTGATGTTCAATGTGTAGAACAACAACTTTGGTGCAGCAAGATCACGTAATCATATAAGAACGATAACTCGCATCTTTGCAAACTCTAAGGATGTGTTTAAGACTTTTAAACCTTAGAAAACATGTGCAAACAAGGTTCTGGTTCATAAAACTTTTTCCAGAAAGCACACCTACGAAATTATGATGCAAACACTGTTTAAATAGGATTTAAACACCGCCTAAAAAAATGTATCGTTCGAATGACTTAAGCATGTCATTCGCATGACATTGTATCTCGTTTGAACGAGATCCAATGTTGTTCGAGCGACCTCGCGAAAGTTTGAATTTCTGATAAAAACGTCTCTTAACAAAGAGATTCAAATTAGTCAAACTCTATTTCGAGCTTATCATCATAAAACGAAGTTTAAACCATTAAAACACTTTTAAAACATTTAAAATCATTTTTCTATATAAAAATTACATCCTTATCTTTTATAAAATAATTCCGAGCACCATTAATTATACGCATTCATACCTGAGTGATCTTGGAATGAAATTAACTTTGAAGAAGATTAAACATGCACCAAATAAACATCGGCATGATTATTTCTTTGAAGCTTTGCCGCAACGTCTTCAATTTCTTCAATACGTCATAGACCAAGTGGGATCGTGACAAAATAAAATTCTCCCTATGACATATTACAAACATAGTTTTGTTCAAGGAATTAAGTCAAAACAATATAGGGACTCAATTGGAAATTTATGTCCTTACAAAGACAGCTCAACATGATAGTGGCCTCACCATCAGAGGATCAAACTTAATAGCTTAGCCTCAACCTGGTCCGATTGGCCGATAATTGACACTTGACAGAGCGCGTGGATTAGGTCACACATGGAAGAATGCACGTGGGTTGCAGATCCCACATGCACAAAAACGTTATAACAAAATCTCCCTGACACGTGAGGGAATATTTCATCATCATGATTGATATGTGCTAGTGATAGGTGGTTAATTCTTGTTGGCAAATACATTCTACTCATGCGTACTACATGCTTGGGGGGTACAATACACACCCCAGGCACTATATATAGTCATCTTCTTCATCAGTATAAAGGATTAATATATTAAAACTCTAGCCTAAGCATTGTTCCTATTACAGTAGAGAGAGAAAGTAGGGAAAATTATATCACTATGACCATTAGAGACCATTTTTATAGTGAAATTCATAGTCACCTGCACAGTGGAGTAGGCCAATGACCAAACCACTTATATTATAGTCTTGCTCCTCTTTTTATCACTTATATACCTATTTAAACACCATTATTGCAATTGAAAAATTATTCTGGATTGAGCTCATACTATTTTACTTGTTGGTACTATATCTGGTATCATCAATAATCCCAATATTTATTTTTCCAATTATGCATGAGATTGATCCTAAGGATGTGACTAGATTCTCCTATGTGCTTTAAATTAAAGTAACTAGAAAATTACACTCTTATACAGAATAATACACCCACATTGTTCTCGATTGGGGGAATATCATCCATGTATAGTACAAAAATACCGCCACATTTTCGTCATGATTCTTGTACACAAGTTTCATCTGGACATTGATCAAAATCAAAATATTTGATTGCCTAATAATATTGAATTTTTCAAGACTTCGATGATTGCTTAAGTCCATAAATGGATCTCTTCAACGTTCACCTTGATTTCCTAGACATTTGCTATGAATCCTTTGGGTTGAATTATATAGATGCACTCATTAAGAATATCATTAAAGAACGTAATCTTAACGTCCATTTTCCAATTCTCGAGATCGAGATGGGTCACAATGGATAAGAGAATTTGTATTGAATTCAACATGGTTACCAGTGAGAATATTTCCTCATAGTCGATCCCTTCTTTCTGAGTAAACCCTTTTGTCATAAGCCTTGAATTAAATGTTTTCACCTTCATGTATACCCCATCTTCTTCTTGTAGATCCACTTACAATTAGTGGGTTTTATCCCATTCGACATGTCTGCACATTCCCAAACATGATTTGAATTCATCCAATACATCTCAATATTCATAGACTTTAGAAAAAACTCAGAGTACTTATTTTGGAGTGCCTCATCGTTGTTGTCGAGATCCGATTCTTGTTCCTCTGGGATCTCGATAAAGTGTTCACCCAAATACATTAGCCTATCAGGCTGACGCCTGACTCTGCAATTATGATGTGGCTCCACTTATGGTCCAATATAAGTGACTTATGTGTCCCGATCATAAGTAATACTCCGGCTACCACTAGGCATTGTATTATCGATATCAAGTTGTATTTCATCATGTACGGATGGTTCATAAGCAATTACTTGGTCTTGCTCTCTTAGCTCTTGTAAGATAATATTGATATTGGGCTTTTGGTTTATTATATAATCTTAATCTAAGTACTGAGCAGTTGTGCTAACAAATACTCTTTGATCCTTAGGATCATAAAATTGACCACCCTTGGTTCCTGTTAAATAACCCACAAAGAGACATATACCCATCCTTGATTCTAACTTCCCCAACTCCTTCCTAAGCATGTGTGCTGGGCAATCCAGATCCTAACATGGCTTAGACTAAATTTGTGCCCAATCCACAGTTCTATAGGAGTCAATGAAACCTATTTATAAGGGACTAATTTCAGTAAATATGTGTCCATCTATACTGCAAAACCCCCAAAGGAATCTGAAAGATCCGAATAACTCATCATAGATCTAACTATGTCCACAACAGTTTAGTTCCTTATTTTTGCTACACCATTTTACTGTGGATGGCTCGATGAAGGCAATTGGGATTTGATCCAATCTTCGATAAGTTATTCCTAAACTCTCCCATGAGGTACTTTCCTCCATGATGAGATCGCAGAGTTTGGATCCGTTTATTATCCCTATGCTCCACCTCAAACATATATACTCTGAACATATCAATGGATTTAGATTTGTGATGCCTAAGGTAATATACCCAAACCTTAAGTAGTCGTAGAAAAAAGCGACGAAGTACTCATAGCCACCGCCACCTCTTTCTCGGATAGCCACAGGGCCACACAAATCAGAATGAATCAGTTCCAACATGAAATACCCCATATTTTTTGTAATTTCTTAAATAACTAATTTAAAGAAAAACGGGTTTTGAAAAGGGGATTTAATTAATTATATCTGAATTGAATAAGTAATTTGAATTAATGAAAATACATTTTTAATTAAAATTGGACTTTTTAGTTTAATTAGTTTCGGCCATGTTAATTTTGGGGTTAAATTGTTAATTTAATGGTTTATTTTGAGAAAGTTTTTTTGGTTGGGTTGGCAATAAAAAAATAAACCCAAGGATATACAAGTAATTTAGTAATGCCTTGGTGAGCCAGCAGGGAAACCTAAGGCTTGGTTGCATAAGAAATGCGATGGAAATGATTAAAGAAACTAAATGATTTTTTTGGTATTAAAATGAAAATAAAAGAAAAATGAAAGGGAGAATGGGGGGAGTCTGCACTCATGCCCACGCCCGCGCCCACAGATGGATGGGGTTGGCTAGATTGTTTTAAGGGGGTTTAACCCCCGTTTTAACTTATTTTAACTCTCAAACTATCCCCTCTCAAACCCTAGTTCTCCTCACTATCTACACACATAATCCCTAGTTATTCTAAGGACTAAATACACCATTACAACTCAATTTTCACGACTAAGAAGATTAAAGGGACGAGTTAAGGCAATAATAAAGAAGATTAAAGGAAAGAAAGAAGTGGAAGAACCAAAAGGTAATTTCACACATTTAGAGGCTTGAATCATCATCAAACTATACACACTTTCAATTTCATTCAAGGAAAGATAAAACTACTCATTCCTCTCATGCTTTTAAGTAATAATTTATACCTACACACTAATCCAAATTGTAAAATTGATTAGAAACAAGTAGGTATAAATATCCAACTAATCATTCTTTTAAGTAAGAAATATTATATGAAATTTTTATACTCTAAGTCATGTAGTTACATATAAGTTAAATCAATTTATGAAATATCCATCAAGTATGTTCTTTATTCAACCTAATTCTAAATTGGAATCGAAATGGTAAATATGATTACACCAATGTTGGTGATTATGTGACTTAAAATATTATCATGTTAATTCTCTTTCGAAATTGAATTGAAATTTACACCATTATTAGTGAATTATGTGGATTATAACGTTAACATGATTATTCTCCTTATAATTGAATTTGGATTCAAATTCACATACTTGTTAGTAAATTATGAGAATTATAATAATGCCATGTGAATCCCTCTTATTGTTGGAAATATAATTGAAAACTCTAATCCATATATTATCCATAATTTGTAATTCTTAAGGATATAAATCTCATACGTAATTAGTATAATTCTAATAGAAACCTTTTAATAAAGTATATAGGTTGTAATTTGTTTATAAGAATAAACTGTATGGGTGCTATGCTCTTACTTTGGAATTGAGTACTATTATGACTTCTCATAGGTTGAATATTCTCCCCATGAAATTTATCATATAAAATGCTAAATTATAACATTAAACACTTGGACTTGGTTTTTGGTTGCGATTTTATTTGATATTTTGCTCAAACTAAATGGGAATATATAAATATAAAGAGATGGAATCTAACATCTAGGCAAATAAAGTAATTGGTTTAAAAGTGTTTATTTTCCTTTAGGCTAATACGATATAATTGGGTTGGGTATGGACATTTATGTTATTGGCATGACATGGGTTAGAGTCATGGTTATACTATGTTTGGTTAGTATTATGAAGGCAGGAGAAGGTGGTGATGTCTGTTTATTTTAGTCCATATCATCTAAGAAATGGTGAACTTTGCTCTAGTGACCTTGCTAGTTAGTTAGGGCTAGTTACAGTTGATTTTGTCTGCACCAACTAAAGAATGATGGAATTATGTGCTAGTAATCCCATAGTTAATGGGGGCTAGCATGGGTATTTTGGTGTACTAGTGACCCCGTAGTTAGTGGGGGCTAGTCATGATTTTTATTTTGATATATTAACGACACTTAGGTAATTGAAGATAATTTTGGTTTTATTTATGAGGATATTATGGCATCTCATCATTAATGGGAACTAGTAGGATTCTATATGAGTTCATAAAATACATATTATGAAAGGATAACATCAATATTGGCGGGGGGAAAATATTAAATAGTTAATTTTACAACTGTGGATTTATTATTTATACTCATAATTATCAATTTTATTACTTGAGTTGTGTAACTTTTATCTCAAGATGGGCTTAACCCGTCACATTTTTCCAGGTGCTCCAGCTATTTAGATTTAACTTTGCCTCTCTCTATCAAAGAGTCATCTATCTAGTCACCACCAGTCAGAGATGAAAGTATTGGATCTAATTTTTATTATTTTGAGTGAAGCGAGGTTTTTACTTTACCTTATTTGAGACTGTACTTAGTTTATTTATTTGGGAGGTTTTGGAGGTAATATCATGTATGGTTTTGGATTTTGATGTCGGATATTATCATTTTATGTTTTAAAGTTAGTGGTGGTGATTTACTTCTATTTCATGTCTATTTTATATTGAGTATATTCGTATCGCACTATGATTGTCTATCATTATTCATTGTTTCCATTTCATTCTAAGAACGGTATTTAATTATTATAACAACTCGTATAATTTAATAGCCTGACTTGATCAACTTATATATTAAAATATACGGGGTATCACACAACACATCTTTGGCTCAATAGCCCTTGGCCATGACAGTCCTCTTCGTCATTTTAATTTTTAAGCAGTATTCACAGACTCAAAGTGCCTCCATTTCCAATGGACTCAATTGTCCATTTGAAACCAATCTTTGAATTCTTTTTATATTAAAATGACCGAAGTATAAGTGCGTAAGATACGTTTAATTGAATTTAGAAGGTTATTTTTTCTTAAGGTTATGTCCATTTAAATTATTCAATTCATTATTAAGAAGTTATGGTGAGACATGCCTTATAATATAAAGATCATTTTCCAATGCACCTAAATAGAAAAGAGATTTTTCATTTTTAATAAAAACACATTTCATAAAATAAACCGAATATCCATTCATCATAAGATGAAAAACCGAAATTAAATTTCTTTTAATGCTAGGAACATAAAAAAATCTACTAATATTAACACGTCTCCATCAAAATTTAAAATTAAATTTCCAACTACTAATAATGCTGCCTTATGATGATCGCCATGAACAAAAACATCTCTCTTTGAGCTCCCTCTTTAACTAAAACCATTGCAAATAATTGTAACCATGATTAGTGGCTCCTGAATCTACATCCCAAGTACCCGTAGATTGCACCAAGAACTTGTCTCGATGAATAAGGAGAAATTACTGTTTCCATTATTCCTTGCTAAAAAGACCGCGCACTGTTTCTTCTAATATCTAGACCGTTTGTAGATCATAGTTGCCTAGCGGCTTATTACCCGATATCTAAGGTTTACAACAAGTTATAACATCCATATGTTGTGATTGAGACTTTCCCTTCTTCTTCTTCCTCTTCTTAGCTTGCGCGAAGATGATGGGCCTTTCTTAACAGCCTGAACCACACCGTTATGCTTGGTGATATTCTTCGCAACATGTATTTTAAGAAAGTATTCCTAAGAGTAATCAAACTTGTTCATATAATAGTTTATGAAAAATTGTTTAAAGGACTTCGGCGTTGATTAGAGCATAAAATCAACATGGGTTTTCCCATTGATTTTAGATCCAAGCACCTCTAGTTATCCCACTATAGACATTATCTTAATAATGTTCTCATGTATAGGATGACCATCTAACATTTTTGGTGTTAACCATCCTTTCCATAGCATTTAGACTTGCGTTGCAATTATAATCCTCAAATAGGTCCCTGAGGTTCAGAATCATGTCGTAAGTGCTTGACATGTCTTGATGCTGGTGTTGCAACATATTAGTAAATATGCCAGTATGTATCAATGAGCCATCTAATCAACCTTTTGTCAGCATTGATAAGATTGGACATCCGTTTTGAGCACCGCCTTATTAGGCTTAGAATGGAAGGTTTCATTCAAAATAAACTTATAGTCCTAAGCATGTAGGACAATACCTAGGTTTCTTTTCCCCTGTATACAATTTATGATACTAAGCTTATTATCCTTTATGATAGAAGCAAATTATTTTCGAAATAAACATATGAGAATCAACTTCGATTTAATTTGTCATCCCTCTTCCACCAAATAAAAATAAAATCCTATTGAGCAACCTAGTTCCCTTATGAAGTGAGATTTCTTGTTGAGTGATTAAATCAATTCACCTTAAAATAGATAGACTTTCGTCTTTCAATTATGTACTCTGGACAATCCCAAAAATATAGTTCAACATAATTTAACAACTGTCGTGTTTTGGTCCCACAATTAATGATAGTGACTCCTTGGGGAGGATATCATTAATTATGTTTATACAATCGGTTCATTCCATGAATTAAAACCCGTTCATGAAGGACATCCCCATTGGGGGGATCGAACTCACTCAAATTCTATTTTTAGGAAATATCACTTAAGAGTTCTAAGAATACCAGATGCCATCATATGATTCCATTTGTGGGGATACTAGACAAGCTGATGCGAGGATTATATATCACATCATATTCTTAAAACACCAATGGAGATTATGGGATTTATGTTGAAAACCCTTATCCCATTTAATATTTAACAAACTTGTGTGTTTTTTAAAAATAATTTATTTAATTTTGAAAAATTAGAATTAAATCCTTGGTAATTTTATAATTTACTTATATAAATTAACATTTTTTATCTCACAATTTAAAATTTTCAAAAATAAAATGATTTTTAAATTAAGATAAACCGAAATATCTCAATTTAACCCAATTAAATTCAATTTATAAAATAGTGAATAAAATAAATTTTCCAATAAAAAAGTGATCTAGTATGATCTCTAACTAACAAACCAAGTTGTCCAGAAAATCAGGTGTCCCTAATTATTTAATTAATTGGCACAAGAAATCATGCAACAAGATATAATGAAATGACATCCAAATATAAATAATTTCAAACATGAAATAAAAAGGACAATAATGTCTCTTTTCATCATGGCCAAAATTCGTTCTTGAGTTGAGTCCTTGAAGAATCAGGTCCTTTTGAAGAAGAGTCCTTGTTGGAGAAGACTTTTGGTGAAGAAGATTTCCTGCTGGAGAAGACTGTTGAAGAAGAATCCTGATGAAGTATGTGAACAAAGAAGAAACGTGTTGAATCTAAAAAATTCCCCTACAAGAAGCTCCCCATTGCTATAAGGGTGGAGTCCAGTTGCTATAACTACCATGACCCCACCATAACAGTAAAGGACAATCGCTTTATGAGTTAGGTAAAAATGATTTAGTGGCCAATCCCTTGTTCCAGTGCCACTTCTCCTCTTTTATTCTTCTTTCTCCATGCTTTCTTTGTTACTGTGTTCTACTACCTTTTGTAAACCTCCATTAAAGGCCACCAAACTTGAGCGAAATCCCATGGAAATCCTCCATAAGTAAACCCAATAGAAAATAGGAAAAATAAAATTACATCCCCTCACAATATCCTCCATGACATCAATTAAAAGCAATAATTATAAAACTCTAATTACTATAACGAAATCGAATCTAGTGCAGAATTACTACGGATAAACCGTCGTATGATCCATTCACATAACATACTATCATGTGATCATGAGGTGAAGGGATATAATCATTCACATCCTACAGAACCATGTTAGTACATAAATACATACATCCAACAACATATTTCTAACATGTAACCTATGGTTTGAAGGTGGACAACACGAGTTTTCCTAAAATGTGATGATTCTATAGCATGGGCTATGATACCAATTTCCAGAGATGAATAAAGATGGAATAAAAATTTTAGTCCATGAATATTCGAATGATTATGTAATATAAAGAGCAAAAATAAAAACTAGGTTTTGAAAACCCAAACCTAGGATTGGCCATCCTTGAGAAATATTCCTCCCTTCCCCGGGACGCTTTCAGGGGGGCGGGGGAAGAGAGGGAGATAAAGTTTTCGCGCCCCTTACTACGTCGTGGGGTGCTTCAGCCATCGTCGATTTTGGGGGTGATGTAAAGAGATAAAGTCGTCAGCCTATTTTGCACAAAACTGGCAAAATAACATGTCGTTGTCTCGAGAGAGCGGCATCAAAGACAAACTAATGCTTACAAAACCAATTAGATCAGAGGTCCAGGGGCTAAGTTACAGAATGAAAATGTGTTAGGCACCCATCCCTCCCTTTTGGTCTCTTATGGGATTATGTTACTATTTTACTTAATTTCTTTGTGATGTGTGTGTACATGTATTTATAAATGGAGATCGGAATCATTCAACTCGCACCATGGAAAGGATGGAGTGAGGTAATCCATAGGAATGTTTCCAAAATAATTAGAAAAATATGATGTGTGCACTTATCAAGATATTGACCGTTATAATGAAATGATAATGTATGTTAGATAAGACACACGTATGATATATATGAATAATATATAGAAAAAATAGGAAAAAGATGAAAATATAAAAATAGGACTCGAGTCTCGGGGTTTAGCCCGAGACACCTACATAGCCTATAAAGGCCTTAAATTCCACATAGTTCTCATGAGGCACAAGGGTGGGGTTTATCCCATAGATTCGAACGGGAGTTTATTATATGTGTGTGTGTTGAAAACATATTTTTAGTTTTTAGAAAATGCGATGAAGAATCGTGTTGGAATTTATAGGTGTAACCCTTTTTTTCTTATAGAAAATAAATTATGTGAATTATAACTAATAAATGATGGGATATTAATGTGTATGATCTAAAGTAAAAGCTAAATTACGAATTTATATAACTAATGTGAAAATAAATAAATTTAAAGAGAGAAGGATCTTTGGACATTCTTTAGAGACTTAAGGCTTGACCATGATCCTTGATGAGATTACTTGCAAGTTAGGATGAATGTTGGATGAGAGAGAAGGATATTTTTTCTAAATTGGGTATGAGAATGATGGGAATGAAAGGTGGAAAGGAATTTTACACAAGGAAACTTCGATGGCTACAGAAGAATGCTACTGAGATGAGATCACTGATATTGATGGATCTGGGGTGCCTCTTGATGTGAGATCACGATCTCCTTATATAGGGTAGGGAGATTGCTGATCAACATAGTCCTTACCCTGACAATCTCCAGGTAGCCTAAGAAACATTGCCGATAGGCATGGAAATGGACCTGCCAATTAACAGTCTCGTGTAGATTTTTCAAAAAAAGGTCATCAAACTTAATTAGTAAGTCCAAATTGTGCAAGAGGCATACCATTATAAAGGTAATTCAGAGACCTTTAAGAGTCCTTAGGACTGCTCACCTGTTCGGGAATTGATTTTGGGTCAAATAGGGCTCAAAAGCGCCCGACGGTCCTTTGGATGGAAGATCTTCAGATGACGATGGAATGTTCATCCAAATCGTAAGTTCGAATCACGCATGAGGTGGACCATTGGAAAGGTTGTGAGAGGTACTTCAATGTTCTAAAGAGATTCACTCAATTTCTAGAGTTGAATTTGGTCAAATGGGTCCTGGAAGCACCCGATGACCTTTCAGAGTAAAATAAATATTTCATCCGTACCGTAAGGATGATTCGTGCATGGGGTGGACCATTGGAAGGGGTATTCAGTTCCATTCAAAGATTCATTCAGTCTTATTCGAATTGGATAGTTGACTTTAACCAAAAGGAGCCCGAGAGTGTCCAGTGGCCTTCTGATCAATTTTTTCGGGAAAATAGATCATTAATCTGAACCGTTATGCCATTTTGAGCACGGGGAAGACTGTTGGAAAGAGGATTTAGTGTCCTTTGGGGATCCATTGAGATTTCACTTTGACGATGGAGTTGATTGGGATCAAATCGGGACCCGGGAGCGTCCGGTGGCCCTTAGATCGATTTTCCATAGTAAAATGGATCGTTCGTCCTAACCGTTATGTCGATTCGTGCATGAGGAAGACTGTTGGAAATGAGATTCGGAGCCCTTCGAGATTCATTAATCTTTCAATAGGATGATGAAGTTGACTGGAGTCAAATGGGGCCCGAGAGCTCCTGGTGGCCTCTATATCGGTATTTGGAGTACGACCTAAGGTTTGTAGTGAATTGGGGGGGGGGGGGGGGGGGTGCTAGGGACCTAAGGAGAAACTTAGGGGAGTCTTAGAATGTGGAGTCTACACTAGGGTTGCGAATACAATACCTTTGCAAATGCGATAATGGAGAAAAGGTATTTATCAAACATGAAGGGATGTGTTCTTTTGGTTCCACAAAAGCTTATTTGTGTAAACTAAAATGCCTGGATCTTCTTGTATGTTATCCTCCCAAATCTAGGTAAATGTGTGGGCATCTTTTGAGATGAAAACATTTGGTTTTGAGTGAGATATGGACCTATCACTCTAAGCCTCTTCGTTAAAATGTAAATAGTGTTTTCTCTTAAAACCCTAAATTACACTAATATATATTAGTATAAGTTTTGGGATTGGGCAAAACTGGGTTTTCAGAGAGTTAGAGTCAAACTACATGGGGATATGGACTATACTTGGGACCTAAGATAAATAATCAAATGGGCTTCCAAATAAATACTCGAAAATCCCAAATTACAACCCTATAATTTATTTCCTTTCTTTATTTAATCATAACTAATTCCACTAAATAATTATGACTGCACTTCAATTTAATTATCTAAAAAATCACTCAGATATAATGAGGTGTTATTTACAAAGTTGATTATGGTACATAATGTGATTCTCCACGTTAAGCTTCGGATACCTGCTTCGTCAAATCATTTTTTTGCTAATTGATTTTAGCTAACATCTGATCAATTTCTTGATTCTCAGACTTAACTTATTTTTCCACACCACTGAATTATAAAAATAATCCATTGACTAGGTTTAACTGGTGAAAACAAATATTGTAAGTCTATCTAGGGGGGATCGCAATCCAAGATCTTTCTTGGACTCAGATTCCTCTCAATTTTAATCTCGAGCCTACTCATACAACGATTGGCCAATATGCAGAAGTTGAGATTTAATGAAGATTGAATCTTGACCATAACAGGCAAAGAATGTTTTTTTCAAGCATTTCAATCCTCATAAATCTAAGGAATGAGAATTTATGCACCCTTTGAAATTGTGTGAGATCACGTAAGTCTAATCAAGACAACCTTTAGACTTAAATCTTATGGGTGGTCCTGTTCAATACATTGTTGGATGTACCAGTCATAATCCTCTTTCGAATTATCATACAAGTTCTCATACCATCAGACAGGTTCTGTAGTTTGAGATAAACTACTAGGATTATACACATAACCACGTCAATAGGATTGTGTACTGGTCAATCATACTAGGATCGAAATCCTAATCTCTTATGATCAAGCCGAACCCAACTCACCGAAATTCCTACTAAGTAAAATTAATCGACATAATAAATAGTATATTTAAAAAAACATAAATATTAAGCATTCTCACATACATGATTCTCATTTCAAATGAACTAGACAATCCTCTTATTAATATATAAAATGTCATTACTTGGTTTTAAGAATAAAATCCCAACACTAATAACCAAAGTTCAGTTTTAAACTTTAAATTCGTGACCTAGGTTTTGGTTTTAAAAGTTGATTATCTACTAGATGGTTTCCTACTCAAACAATGTAAAAATTGATAAGAAACACAAACCACGACATTTATAAATTTTACGTGGTAAAATCCCAAATTGGATGGGGAAACATTCATCGTTCTCTCTATAGAACAACAAAAATAAATCAACTAGAACAAATTAAATATTATAACTACAACAAAAATAGAACAAAGAGACCGAGAAGAAATACCTAAATGAGAATGACTCAAGGCAGAGCTTTTCTTGAAGTGTCCTTTTATTATAGATGCTTGTGATTCTTCAAACTCGATCATATGGAGTGAAATATCTCCTAGTAATCAACCAAATGGATTTATGTTGGTGTAGGTGTTGTGTTGTCAAGTGTTTAAGTGAGTAAAATTCATATTCATAACATGAAAATGTATAACTCAACATACACTTAATTACAAACTCTCCCAACAAATTAAGACGGATCTAAAATGTTGGTTTATCCTATCATAAACTATAAAAATGAAAAAAGTGTTGAATAAGTTATCTAAAAATGATACAAACTTTATATCTTGAACAAGTTATCTACAAAACGTCTAGATCTAGTAAAAAACTATCAAATCCACAATCCTTAAAAAATTTAAAATATTTTTTATGAAATATCATATCTAAAGATTTATATACAAGAGTTAGGTTCTAAACTTAGAAGAGGTACTATATCTAGTAAATTATTGCCTGAAAGAGTAGTTCCCTAAGGCCAACATCATTTTCTTATACATATAAGTGCTAAAAGATTTTTTTTTTAAAGAAGTATATGAAAAATATGTTAAATAAGAAAGCCTTAGCTAGTGTGTTAGTGTGAAATAGGTGAGAAAATGCAAGAATATTTTTTTTCCAGAGTTTTATGAAATAAAAATTGAGATCAATAAATCCTAAGCTAATTTAACTGGGTATTTTGCAAAATCGGAGGTGGTTTTTGGGATGAAGGTTACACTATTTCTCCCCTAGTCTCCCCTTGGTTCTCTTTCTTCTCTTTTCTATCTATCACACTAAGTTTTATCTCTCCTTATTTTTTTCTCTATCTTGCCCTACTTCTCTCTTTTATCCATCTCTTTCTAGACAAACAAAAGTTTCCAAATGATGAGATTGGTCCCAATATATAGCTAGGAGAAGAAGACACCGAAAATAGGTTTATAACCGTTTGAATGAACGATTGAGATTACACAAGGTAAGACGATGTAAATCTTATGATTATAAACGAAGCATAGGTTTAACGTTGACCGAGAGTTAAAGGTGGAACCGGTAGCTTCCTCCTTATTTCTTGAAAGGTTTACACTAGGATCATGATTCCTGATAACTGATCAAATGATCTAAGGATTTGAACTACTCCTCCGATTTTGTGAGACACAAGAAATACATACGCATCACACAAACACCGCATTAAATAAATGTGTGTCTAACAACCATTCAGGATTAACCGAATGTAAAATCAATTAAAAATGGATTTAATAAATGAATTTACATGTTAAATCATTTAAAAATTAGAAAAAAATCTTAAAATTAAGGAAAAAATATAATGAATTATTTTACTCAATTTTGAATATATTCAGATTTTGTAGTTATTTTTAGCACATAATATGATGCCCAATTAAATATTAAGTTTGCCTAAAAATTATGTAATTTTTTTGTAAATATTATGTAATGTGTGAATAAATTCACTTGGCGAGTTTTACCATTTTTCTATTCTATGCCATGATCTGTCATGGTCTTGATAGAAGGTTGAATTTGTTATTTATGAACTAGAATGATGTCTTAAACACTAAAAATGTTTTCACAACGTATTAAAAATGTTGAACTACCTAAACTAATGTAGACTCAATAAAACCTAGGGAGTCAACTGGTTTGGGTTTTTCAATCTCCTCCCTTTGGATATTTGTGACAAAACACTTTGAGTATTTAATGGCCACTCTTAAGAAAAATAATAAGTCCTATACAATAAAGAATCTATTTACCCATTGAAATTATAAAAAAAATAACAATACGCAGCTAGGATACAAACCATTACCTTCAAACTCTTGTTAATTTCCTCCAATGTACCATTTCTCACAAGATCAAGTGTTAGACTATTTAAAACATATACTATATATATATATGATGTAAGCTCTCAACGATTTGTTCTTAAGTAGGCGACGAGTATTGAAATACAAAGATAGAAAAGAAATCAACTACCACAAAATATGAATGTGTATAATTCCGTGTCACTCCTAGATTAAATAGTTTTAAGAAGTGTCTTTTGTCATTTTTTGAACATCCATGACCTAAAACCTCATTGGGGGAAATTATTTGTGTAATTATGACAGGAAAACATATTTATATGCCCATTTTAATACATTAATCAATAATGCACATTTCAATAGCTTTCTTGAGATATTCAAACCTAAGGCAATCTACGGATTTAGTAATAAAAGAACAAGCCAAATTTTTTTTCTATGTGAATATATTCAATGAGAAGTTCTTTAGATTCTATAAGTTCTTCAAAGTTATTGACTGCATTCTAGCTATCACATGAGAGCATTGCTTGGTTATTCAAATTTCCATAATCATTTAACATATATTTTATCCACGTTAACTATGCACAACTGTAAGGACATTTATATCCATTGTCAATATGTATGTCGTACGCCGTTACACCGTTGAAGAAATTTAAGATCGCATGTACATCAATGGATCCGAATATCAAAGCGTCTTCAACATCATAGCCTCTGCGAGAATGAACTTGGTAAATTTTTGTTTTTAAGTCCCTTAAAGTTCATACTTAGTATTGGGAAATTTTTATAAAATGTTTTTTTTATAAAAATAAGAAGTAAGTTTTTTTCAAGGAAAAAGAGGCTTTTAAAATATTTTTTAATTTCTGGGTAACCGGACCGGTCCGCCCATTTTTTAAACGAACCGATCCACCCCTGGACCGGTCCACCTACTTACCGGACCGATCCTCCTTGCACCAGCATACCACGGACCAATTGCAAACCGAAGAATCCTATTTGGAAAACGAACCGATCCGAGGTCGGACCAATCTGCCTCCATACCGGACCGGTCCGCCTGGGATAAAATCGAACATTTCCGTGAGTATTTTTACCATCGGCTCATATTTCTTATTTATATATCTATTTCGGTGATGTATTTTCTAAGTCTTTGAGAAAATGTTTTTAAGAGTTCAAACACAACAAGATTTTGATTTTTGATGTGCCAAACATCTTTTTGATTCACACACAAAAATCCCAATTACTTTTGTGAATCTTTTGGAATCGTAGAACACAAAATTTATTACTGTTCATCTTTGTGGAGAAATCTTTGCAACCGAGGGCTGCGTGTCATTGCTGAGGGAGTCTCTATAAAGTGTTATGACTGCGTGTCATTGAGGAGAGCTGCGGTTCTTCCTTTGTTGTTTGGGCTGCGAGTCCTTGGAGGGTGCTACGTGTATTCTCTTGCTGAGTTTAAGACTGCGTGTCTTTGTGGGTTGGCTGCGCGTTGATCCATTGTAGACTTCTCTATGTAATTGTAAGTTGTGATTTATATATTCATAGTGAAATAAAGGTTTTACCCGAAAGGGGTTTTTTCCTGAAATCTGTGTCTCAACATATTTTTGTGTCACATGCTTTATTTATTTATGTGTTGACACACGCACCTTAGATACATGTTTAGGGACTCTAATTAAATAAGGGGTACCTGGAAACTTGCGAATTTAATTTAAATCAATTATCACACGTCACGACTTTTTAAATCGGTATCAGAGCGGGTTATGCTAATTTATCGCATATTCCTATTTTCCGCAAAATCGTGTGATATTGATTTTTTTTTGAAAAATCAATTTTGTGAAAAATCGCAATTTTTCCTATGGAGCACTTATATAATCAGATGCCTATTTTTGACGGGTCTAATTATGCCTACTGGAAAGCTCGTACGAAATCGATTTTAAAATCTATTGACGAGCGTGTTTGTTGCTTTGCGAAAATGGTTAGACTCCTCCCACGGTCACTGTTAATAACATCACCCCTTTAAAACCCGTGTCAACGTGGACTGAAGATGATTATAAATTGTCCAATTTTAATTCCCATGGTCTGGGTGATATTTCAGAAGATGTCTCTCCTGATGAGTTTCACCGAATTAAGACATGCACCACGTCTAAAGAGGCTTGGGATGTTTTGAAACTGACACATGAGGGTACGAACGCAGTTAAAGAATCAAAATTACAAAATTTGGCCACCCAATTTGAGACTGTCACCATGTCTGAGTCCGAATGCTTTGATGATTTTTAAGCACGTTTGTCGGACATTGTTAATACATGTTTTAATTTGGGTGAGGTTATTGATAACACGCGTGTCGTTAAAAAGATTTTGAGATCTCTCCCAAAATGCTTTATTCCTAAAGTCACTGTTTTGAACTCTTGGGAAATTTGAAATCACCTAAGTTGGAAGAACTTGTAGGAGATCTTCAAACCTATGAGATTGACATGTTTCCTAAAACCATTAAGGTTATATATAATGGCATTGCTTTAAAGACTCATTTTAAGAAAAAGAAAGAAGAAGTTTGTGAGTCCGATTCTGAGGGAGATTTTGATTTTAATGATATGGCCTTGTTTGCGAAAAATTTTAAAAAATTTCTCAACATGAACAAAAATAATTCTTCCAATAAAAGGAATTTTTTTGACAAAACAAAAAGAAAGGAAAGGCCAAAGAAAGTGGTGAGAGGGAAAAAGAGAATCACTCCGATGCGGAATGTGAGGAAGATTTTGAGAACGTCACTTGTTTTGAATGTGTGGGTAAGGGACATAAGTCGTTTGAGTGTCCTACGTGTCTTAGAAAGAAAGGAAAGAAAGTTGTTATGCCCGCCACACTTAGTGATAGTAGTGAAGGTGCGGGTGATGAGACTAGTGGTGAGAAGTTTGTAGCTTTTTCTAGTCGTGTGAGCACACCCACCTTGTCCCACAATACTGCACACGAATGCGATAGTGATGATTTGAGCGCTCTAAGTGAGGGAGAAAGGGAGAGTGAAAGTGGAGATAAAAGTGAGCTCCAAAAAGATTTTAGATATTTGTACAGCGAGACCTTGAAAACAAAGAAGTATAATAGGGATTTAGGTCATCGGGTTTTAGATTTGAAGAAAGAGAAGGAGGTTTTGAGAAAGGAGAAGTGTCATTTGACCGACACGTTGTCTAGTCTGACGACACGTGTATCCCAACTCGAGAGTGATCTCGAACGTGCCAGGGAGGTCAAAGTCAATTTTGTGAACGCACTTACGAATGTTGAAAAGGTCGTTCATAAGGGTAAAGGTGAGAAGTTAGGAATAATTCATGACGGTGCTTCTACTTCCCAATTAGAACCCGAGCCGGTTCCCACTTTAGTGTTTGATTCACGTAAGTCTCACCCTAACCCACCTAGGCGTCCCATTCCTATTAGGAGAGTGCATCCTAGAGTTTTTGAGAGAGGTGTTCCTAGGCCTATTTATGTTTGCTCACATTGCAAGAGGAGAGGACACCTTAGGGAATTTCGATCTAAGTTGGGATATGTGTCACATTTTGCTTTTACTCATGTTTCTGGCACACATGCAGCCACACATGATACTTTACATGCTCCCGGAGACTACATGAGAGAGTTTGCACATTTAGGGGATCAAGTTAAGTTTTTGGTCAAATCTTCACAAGAATTGATGGAGGTTTTTCATAAGTTGTCACCACCTTTGGAAAATCCCTATGCACCTAATGATTGAGGTTTGACTTGTTTACTAGCATAGGGTGATTTTCATGATGACATTGTTTGCGTAGTGCTAGTATGTATCATTTTTGTATATTTTATTTCTTTTTTTGGAAAAAGTTTGAAAAATACAAAAATATTTTATTTTGATAAAATTTTGAGAAAATCTAAAAAGATTTTTGTATTTTGTTTGCACCTTTAATGGATAAACACTTAGGATGACCGAGTCACAACATCATTCCATTATTTTCATGTGACTATTTGATAGTGTTTTGAGACAATAGGTCAATTCATCCATGTGCTTTATAATGTTTGGTGTCATTAAGATGTAGTTAAGTGTTACTTCCTACATGTTTGACTCAAGTTTCCTTTATTGCACACATGCACGAATTTATTTGATTATTGTGCTTGTCTTATCACATGTTGGTTGGGTGCTTTCACTTTAATCCTGTCCTTAAAACGAACCAAGCGCGATAAATTTTGTTAAGGAAATTGTTCATATAAAAACCGTTTTGTGAGTTTGTGTGCTTTGTTTTAAAACGGGGAAGGGTTGCGAAAGGTTCATTTTGCCTTTGCGAATACTAAGCCACCGTTAAATTGGACCTAAAAAATGGAGGAATTTTATTATTCGAGGTCCAAAGAGGTTAAAAGGGCCCGAAAAATTGAAAGGCAATAAAAAGATATTCACGCCAAAAAGGGGGCCAATTTGGTTTTTGCACCAATTCTCCAAAGTTTGAGAATTTAGTTTATACACCTCTAAAAGAAAATATATACGAGGGAGTTTGGTTGGAGAATTTAAAACGGGTTTGCACGTCCTGGAAATGCTTGCATATGCGCTAAATAGTTTTGGATGTTATTGGGGTGGAAATCATTTTGACTTTTATTTGTTGATTTGCATAAGTCGATGTCTTCTAAATTCAACAATCTTTTCACCTAAGGACACTTATGATGTTCATTCGTTATGAGTACACATATGCATCGTGCACATATGATTGATTGAGTTGATTTACCTATCGAATGTGTTCACACCCATTCATTCCATTTCCATGATTTGGTTGTTTGAGTCTAAATCCATGGTGTGATTTTTGTAGCATATTTTTTTTCAAATGTATCTTATCTTTGTATAAAAAATTGAAAAATAAAAAATAGTTTGTGCAGTTGTTTCTCAGCATCTCCTTGCAAGAGCACGTTTACCATATTGTTTGATGCCCTGTTTTGTGTACCATGACACCCCGATTTTTCTTATTTGATTCATTCTTCTCATTTGTATATTTGGGGACATCATAAAAAGGGGGAGAAAGAATTATCATATTATGGGGGAGTTTGAATTTGGGGGAATTTTTTAGATTTAGCTTATGTTTTTATCATAAATTGGTTTCAATGTTTATCTCATTTCAAACTCGATATGTCACGTGGTATTTGCTTTGTCTCATGTGTGTAGGTACGAAGATTGAAGATCAATATGTTGCACACCCTGATGAGAAAAGATTTGAGCCTTGATGATTGTTGAAGATTGAAGAACAAACGATGAAGATTTAAACATTTGTATTTTTCCATCTTTAGGGTTCATGGGAGGGTAGATTTGTATAGGTCTTTAGTTGATAATTCAGATATTTTTTATTTATGTACCGACATAGACATAGGGGGAGATTTGTAAGGACATTTATGTCCATTGTCAATATGTATGTCGTACGCCGTTACACCGTTGAAGAAATTCAAGATCGCATGTACATCAACGGATCCGAATATCAAAGCGTCTTCAACATCATAGCCTCTGCGAGAATGAACTTGGTAAAGTTTTGTTTTTAAGTCCCTTAAAGCTCATACTTAGTATTGGGAAATTTTTATAAAATATTTTTTTTATAAAAATAAGACGTAAGTTTTTTTCAAGCAAAAAGAGGCTTTTAAAATATTTTTTAATTTCTGGGTAACCGGTCCGGTCCGCCCATTTTTTAAACAAATCGATCTGCCCCCGGATCGGTCCGCCTACCTACTGGACCGATCCTCCTTACACCAGCATACCACGGACCAATTGCAATTTGAAGAAGCCTATTTGGAAAACGAACCGATCCGAGGTCAGACCGATCCGCCTCCATACCGGACTGGTTCGCTTGGGATAAAATCGAACAGTTTCGTGAGTGTTTTTACCACCGACTCATATTTCTTATATATATATCTATTTCGTTGAGGTATTTTCTAAGTCTTTGAGAAAACTTTTTAAGATTTCAAACACAACAAGACTTCGATTTTTGATGTGCTAAACATCTTTTCTATTCACACACAAAAATACTAATTACTTTTGTGAATCTTTTGGAACCCTAGAACACAAACTTTGTTACTATTCATCTTTGTGGAGAGATCTTTGCGACAGAGGGCTGTGTGTCATTACTTAGGGAGTCTCTACAAAGTGGTATGACTGTGTGTCATTGAGGAGAGATGCAGTTCTTCCTTTGTTATTTGGGCTGCGAGTCCTTGGAGGGTGCTGCGTGTATTCTCTTGCTGAGTTCTAGACTGCGTGTCTTTGTGGGTTGGCTGCGCGTTGATCCATTGAAGATTTCTCTTTGTAATTGTAAGTGACGATTTATATATTCATAGTGAAATAAAGATTTTACCCAAAAGGGGTTTTTTCCTGAACTCTGTGTCTCAGCATATTTTTGTGTCACATGCTTTATTTATTTATGGGTTGACACACGCACCTTAGATGCATGTTTAGGGACTCTAATTAAATAAGGGGTTATTGGAAACTTGCGAATTTAATTTAAATCAATTATCACACGTCACGACTTTTCAAATTGGTATCAGAGCGGGTTACGCTAATTAATTGCGTATTCCTATTTTCTGCAAAATCGTGTGATATTGATTTTTTTTGAAAAATCAGTTTTGTGAAAAATCGCAATTTTTCCTATGGAGCACTTATATAATCAGATGCCTATTTTTGACATGTCTAATTATGCCTACTGGAAAGCTCGTATGAAATCGATTTTAAAATCTATTGACGAGCGTGTTTGGTTGCTTTGCGAAAATGGTTGGACTCCTCCCACGGTCACTATTAATAACATCACCACTTTAAAACCCGTGTCAGCCTGGACTGAAGATGATTACAAATTGTCCAATTTTAATTCATGTGGTCTGAGTGCTATTTCTGGAGCTGTCTCTCCTGATGAGTTTCGCCGAATTATGACATGCACCACGTCTAAAGAGGTTTGGGATATTTTGAAACTGACACATGAGGGTATGAACGTGGTTAAAGAATCAAAATTACAAAATTTGGCCACCCAATTTGAGACTATGACCATGTCTGAGTCCGAATGCTTTGATGATTTTTATGCACGTTTGTCAGACATTGTTAACACATATTTTAATTTGGGTGAGGTGATTGATAACACGCGTGTCGTTAAAATGATTTTGAGATCTCTCCCAAAAGGCTTTATTCCTAAAGTCACTGTTTTGAACTCTTTGGGAAATTTGAAATCACTTAAGTTGGAAGAACTTGTAGGAGGTCTTCAAACCTATGAGATTGACATGTTTCCTAAAACCATTAAGGCTAAGTATAATGGCATTGCTTTAAAGACTCATTTTAAGAAAAAGAAAGAAGAAGTTTGTGAGTCCGATTCCGAGAGAGATTTTGATTTTAATGATATGGCCTTGTTTGCGAAATTTTTTAAAAAATTTCTCAACATGAACAAAAATAATTCTTCCAATAAAAGGAATTTTTTTGAGAAAAATAAAAAGAAAGGAAAGGCTAAAGAAAGTGGTGAGAGGGAAAAAGAGAACGACTTTGATGAGGAATGTGAGGAAGATTTTGAGAACGTCACTTGTTTTGAATGTGGGGGTAAGGGACATAAGTCGTTGAGTGTCCTACGTGTCTTAGAAAGAAAGTAGCTATGCCCGCCACACTTAGTGATAGTAGTGAAGGTGAGGGTGATGAGACTAGTGGTGAGAAGTTTGTAGCTTTTTCTAGTCGTGTGAGCACACCTACCTTGTCCCACAATAGGGCACACAAATGCGATAGTGATGATTTGAGCACTTCAAGTGAGGGAGAAAGTGAGAGTGAAAGTGGAGATGAAAGTGAGCTCCAAAAAGCGTTTAGAGATTTGTACACCGAGACCTTGAAAACAAAGAAGTATAATAGGGATTTAGGTCATCGGGTTTTAGATTTGGAGAAAGATAAGGAGGTTTTGAGAAAGGAGAAGTGTGATTTGACCGACACGTTGTCTAGTCTGACGACACGTGTATCCCAACTCGAGAGTGATCTTGAATGTGCCAGGGAGTTCAAAGTCAATTTTGTGAACGCACCTAAGAAGGTTGAAAAGGTGGTTCATAAGGGTAAAGGTGAGAAGATAGGAATAAGTTACTTCCCAATTAGCACCCGAGCTCGTTTCCACTTTAGTGTTTGATTCACGTAAGTCTCACCCTAAGCCACCTAGGCGTCCCATTCCTATTAGGAGAGTGTGTCCTAGAGTTTTTGAGAGAGGTGTTCCTAGGCATATTTATGTTTACTCACATTGTAAGAGGAGAGGACGCCTTAGGGAATTTTGCTTTAAGTTGGGGTATGTGTCACATTTTGCTTCTACTCGTGTTTCTGGCACACATGCACCCACACATGATACTTTACATGCTCCCGGAGACTACATGAGAGAGTTTGCACATTTAGGGGAGCAAGTTAAGTTTTTGGTCAAATCTTCACAAGAATTGATGGAGGTTTTTCATAATTTGTCACCACCTTTGGAAAACCCTCTGCACATAATGATTGAGGTTTGACTTGTTTACTAGCATAGGGTGATTTTCATGATGACATTGTTTGCCTATTGCTAGTATGTATCATTTTTGTATGTTTTATTTTATTTGGAAAAATTTTGAAAAATACAAAAAGATTTTATTTTGATAAAATTTTGAGAAAATCTAAAAAGATTTTTGTATTTTGTTTTCACCTTTTATGGATAAACACTTAGGATGACCGAGTCACAACATCATTCCATTATTTTCATGTGACTATTTGATATTGTTTTGAGACAATAGGTCAATTCATCCATGTGCTTTATAATGTTTAGAGTCATTAAGATGTAATTAAGTGTTACTTCCTACATGTTTGACTCATGTTTCCTTTATTGCACACATGCACGGATTTGTTTGATTATTATGCTTGTCTTATCACATGTTGGTTGGGTGTTTTCACTTCAATCCTGTCCTTGAAACGAACCAAGCGCGATAAATTTTGATACGGAAATTGTGCATATAAAAACCGTTTTGTGAGTTTGTGTGCTTTGTTTTAAAACGGGGAAGGGCTGCGAAAGGTTCATTTTGCCTTTGCGAATACTAAGCCACCGTTAAATTGGACCTAAAAAATGGAGGAATTTTATTATCCGAGGTCCAAAGAGGTTAAAAGGGCCCGAAAAATTGAAAGTCCACAAAAAGATATTCACGCCAAAAAGGGGGCCATTTAGGTTTTTGCACCAATTCTCCAAAGTTTGAGAATTTAGTTTATACACCTCTAAAAGAAAATAGATACGAGGGAGTTTGGTTGGAGAATTTAAAACGGGTTTGCATGTCCAGGAAATGCTTGTATATGCGCTAAATAGTTTTGGACGTTATTGGGATGGAAATCATTTTGACTTTGATTTGTTGATTTGCATAAGTCGATGTCATCTAAATTCAACAATCTTTTCACCTAAGGATACTTTTGATGTTCATTCGTTACGAGTACACATATGATTGATTGAGTTGATTTACCTATCGAATGTGTTCACACCCATTCATTCCATTTCCATGATTTGGTTGTTTGAGTCTAAATCCATGGTGTGATTTTTGTAGCATATTTTTTTTCAAATGTATCTTATCTTTGTATGCAAAATTGAAAAATCAAAAATAGTTCGTGCATTTGTTCCTGAGCATCTCCTTGCAAGAGCACGTTTACCATATTGTTTGATGCCCTATTTTGTGTACCGTGACACCTCGATTTTGCTTATTTGATTCATTCTTCTCATTTGACTATTTGGGGACATCATAAAAAGGGGGAGAAATAATTATCATATTATGGGGGAGTTTGAATTTTGGGGAAATTTTTTAGATTTAGCTTATGTTTTTATCATAAAATGGTTTCAATGTTTATCTCATTTCAAACTCGATATGTCACGTGGTATTTTCTTTGTCTCATGTGTGTAGGTACGAAGATTGAAGATCAATATGTTGCACACCCTGATGAGAAAAGCTTTGAGCCTTAATGATCGTTGAAGATTGAAGAACAAACGATGAAGACTTAAACATTTGTATCTTTCCATCTTTAGGGTTCATGGGCGGGTAGATTTGTATAGGTCTTTAGTTGATAATTCGGATATTTTTTATGTATGTACTGACATAGACATAGGGGGAGATTTGTAAGGACATTTATGTCCATTGTCAATATGTATGTCGTACGCCGATACACCGTTGAAGAAATTCAAGATCGCATGTACATCAACGGATCCGAATATCAAAGCATCTTCAACATCATAGCCTCTGCGAGAATGGACTTGGTAAAGTTTTGTTTTTAAGTCCCTTAAAATTCATACTTAGTATTGGGAAATTTTTATAAAATGTTTTTTTTATAAAAATAAGATGTAAGTTTTTTTCAAGCAAAAAGGGGCTTTTAAAATATTTTTTAATTTATGGATAACCGGACCGGCCCGCCCATTTTTTAAACGAATTGATCCGCCCCGGATCGGTCCGCCTACCTACCGGACCGATCCGCCTTGCACCAGCATACCACGGACCGATTGCAAACCGAAGAAGCCTATTTGGAAAACTAACCGATCCGAGGTCGGACCGATCCGCCTCCATACCGAACCGATCCGCTTGGGCTAAAATCGAACAGTTTCGTGAGTGTTTTTACCATCAACTCATATTTATTATATATATATATATCTATTTCGGTGATGTATTTTCTAAGTCTTTGAGAAAAAGTTTTAAAGAGTTCAAACACAACAAGACTTCGATTTTTGATGTGCCAAACATCTTTTTGATTCACACACAAAAATTCCAATTACTTTTGTGAATCTTTTGGAACCCTAGAACACAAATTTTGTTACTGTTCATCTTTGTGGAGAGATCTTTGCAACCGAGGGTTGCGTGTCATTGCTGAGGGAGTCTCTACAAAGTGTTATGACTGCCTGTCATTGAGGAGAGCTGTGGTTCTTCCTTTGATGTTTGGGCTGCGAGTCCTTGGAGGGTGCTGCGTGTATTCTCTTGCTGAGTTCAAGACTGTGTGTCTTTGTGGGTTGACTGCACGTTGATCCATTGCAGATTTCTCTATGTAATTGTAAGTTGCGATTTATATATTCATAGTGAAATAAAGGTTTTACCCGAAAGGTTTTTTTTCCTGAAATCTATGTCTCAGCATATTTTTGTGTCACATGCTTTATTTATTTATGGGATGACACACGCACCTTAGATGCATGTTTAGGGACTCTAATTAAATAACGGGTACTTGGAAACTTGAGAATTTAATTTAAAACAATTATCACACGCCACAACTTTTTAAATTGGTATCAGAGCGGGTTACGCTAATTTATCGCTTATTCCTATTTTTTGCAAAATCGTGTGATATTGATTTTTTTTGAAAAATCAGTTTTGTGGAAAATCGCAATTTTTCCTATGGAGCACTTATATAGTCAGATGCCTATTTTTGACGGGTCTAATTATGCCTACTAGAAAGCTCGTATGAAATCGATTTGAAATCTATTGACCAACGTGTTTGGTTGCATTGCGAAAATGGTTGGACTCCTCCCACGGTCACTGTTAATAACATCACCACTTTAAAATCCGTTTCAGCCTGGACTGAAGATGATTATAAATTGTCCAATTTTAATTCCTGTGCTCTGAGTGCTATTTCTGGAGCTGTCTCTCCTGATGAGTTTCGCCGAATTATGACATGCACCACGTCTAAAGAGTCTTGGGATGTTTTGAAACTGACACATGAGGGTACGAACGCGGTTAAAGAATCAAAATGACAAAATTTGGCCACCCAATTTGAGACTATCACTATGTCTGAGTCCGAATGCTTTGATGATTTTTATGCACGTTTGTCGGACATTATTAACACATATTTTAATTTGGGTGAGGTGACTGATAACACGCGTGTCGTTAAAAAGATTTTGAGATAACTCCCAAAACGCTTTATTCTTGAAGTCACTGTTTTGAACTCTTTGGGAAATTTGAAATCACTTAGGTTGGAAGAACTTGTAGGAGATCTTCAAACCTATGAGATTGACATGTTTCCTAAAACCATTAAGGCTAAGGATAATGGCATTGATTTAAAGACTCATTTTAAGAAAAAGAAAGAAAAAATTTGTGAGTCTGATTCTGAGGGAGATTTTGATTTTAATGATATGGGCTTGTTTGCGAAAAATTTTAAAAAAATTCTCAACATGAACAAAAATAATTCTTCCAATAAAAGGAATTTTTTGAGAAAAATAAAAAGAAAGTAAAGGCCAAAGAAAGTGGTGAGAGGGAAAACGAGAATGACTCCGATGAGGAATGTGAGGAAGATTTTGAGAACGTCACTTGTTTTGAATGTGGGGGTGAGGTACATAAGTCGTTTGAGTGTCCTACGTGGCTTAGAAAGAAAGGAAAGAAAGTAGATATGCCCTCCACACTTAGTGATAGTAGTGAAGGTGAGGGTGATCAGACTAGTGGTGAGAAGTTTATAGCTTTTTCTAGTCGTTTGGGCACACCCACCTTGTCCCACAATAGTGCACACGAATGCGATAGTGATGATTTGAGCGCTTCAAGTGAGGGTGAAAGCGAGAGTGAAAGTGGATATAAAAGTGAGCTCCAAAAAGCTTTTAGAGATTTGTACACCGTGACCTTGAAAACAAAGAAGTATAATAGGGATTTAGGTCATCGGGTTTTAGATTTGGAGAAAGATAAGGAGGTTTTGAGAAAAGAGAAGTGTGATTTGTCCGAAACGTTGTCTAGTCTGATGATACGTGTATCCCAACTCGAGAGTGATCTCGAACGTGCCAAGGAGGTCAAAGTCAATTTTGTGAACGCACCTAAGAAGGTTGAAAAGGTGGTTCATAAGGGTAAAGGTGAGAAGTTAGAAATAAGTCATGACGGTGCTTCTACTTCCTAATTAGCACCCGAGCCAATTTCCACTTTAGTGTTTGATTCACGTAAGTCTCACCCTAACCCACCTAGGCGTCCCATTCCTATTAGGAGGGTGCGTCCTAGAGTTTTTAAGAGAGGTGTTCCTAGGCCTATTTATGTTTGCTCACATTGCAAGAGGAGAGGACACCTTAGGGAATTTTGCTTTAAGTTGGGGTATGTGTCACGTTTTGCTTCTACTCGTGTTTCTGGCACACATGCACCCACACATGATACTTTACATGCTCCCGAAGAGTACATGAGAGAGTTTGCACATTTAGGGAAGCAAGTTAAGTTTTTGGTCAAATCTTCACAAGAATTGATGGAGGTTTTTCATAAGTTGTCACCACCTTTGGAAAATCCCTCTGCACCTAATGATTGAGGTTTGACTTGTTTACTAGCATAGGGTGATTTTCATGATGACATTGTTTGCCTATTGCTAGTATGTATCATTTTTGTATGTTTTATTTTTTTTGGAAATTTTTTTGAAAAATCCAAAAAGATTTTATTTTGATAAAATTTCGAGAAAATCTAAAAAGATTTTTGTATTTTGTTTGCACCTTTTATGGATAAACACTTAGGATGACCGAGTCACAACATCATTCCATTATTTTCATGTGACTATTTGATAGTGTTTTGAGACAATAGGTCAATTCATCCATGTGCTTTATAATGTTTGGAGTCATTAAGATGTAATTAAGTGTTACTTCCTACATGTTTGATTCATGTTTCCTTTATTGTACATATGCACGGATTTGTTTGATTATTGTGCTTGTCTTATTACATGTTGATTGGGTGTTTTCACTTTAATCCTGTCCTTATAATGAACCAAGCGCGATAAATTTTGATCAGGAAATTGTTCATATAAAGACCGCTTTGTGAGTTTGTGTGCTTTGTTTTAAAACGGGGAAGGGCTGCGAAAGGTTCATTTTGCCTTTGCGAATAATAAGCCACCATTTAATTGGACCTTAAAAATGGAGGAATTTTATTATCCGAGGTCCAAAGAGGTTAAAAGGGCCCGAAAAATTGAAAGGGAATAAAAAGATATTCATGCCAAAAAGGGGGCCATTTAGGTTTTTGCACCAATTCTCCAAAGTTTGAGAATTTTGTTTATACACCTCTAAAAGAAAATATATACGAGGGAGTTTGGTTGGAGAATTTAAAACGGGTTTGCACGTCCTGGAAATGCTTGCATATACGCTAAATAGTTTTGGACGTTATTGGGGTGGAAATCATTTTTACTTTGATTTGTTGATTTGCATAAGTCGATGTCTTATAAATTCAACAATCTTTTCACCTAAGGATACTTTTGATGTTCATTCGTTACGAGTACACATATGCATCGTGCACATATGATTGATTGAGTTGATTTACCTATCGAATGTGTTCACACCCATTCATTCCATTTCCATGATTTGGTTGTTTGAGTCTAAATCCATGGTGTGATTTTTGTAGCATATTTTTTTTTCCAAATGTATCTTATCTTTGTATATAAAATTGAAAAATAAAAAATAGTTTGTGCAGTTGTTTCTCAGCATCTCCTTGCAAGAGCACGTTTACGATATTGTTTGATGCCCTGTTTTGTGTACCATGACACCCCGATTTTTCTTATTTGATTCATTCTTCTCATTTGTCTATTTGGGGACATCATAAAAAGGGGGAGAAAGAATTATCATACTATGGGGGAGTTTGAATTTGGGGGAATTTTTTAGATTTAGCTTATGTTTTTATCATAAATTGGTTTCAATGTTTATCTCATTTCAAACTCGATATGTCACGTGGTATTTGCTTTGTCTCATGTGTGTAGGTACGAAGATTGAAGATCAATATGTTGCACACCCTGATGAGAAAAGCTTTGAGCCTTGATGATTGTTGAAGATTGAAGAACAAATGATGAAGATTTAAACATTTGTATCTTTCCATCTTTAGGGTTCATGGGAGGGTAGATTTGTAGAGGTCTTTAGTTGATAATTCGGATATTTTTTATGTATGCACCGACATAGACATAGGGGGAGATTTGTAAGGACATTTATGTCCATTGTCAATATGTATGTCGTACGCCGTTACACCGTTGAAGAAATTCAAGATCGCATGTACATCAATGGATCCGAATATCCAACCGTCTTCAACATCATAGCCTCTGCGAGTATGAACTTGGTAAAGTTTTGTTTTTAAGTCCCTTAAAGTTCATGCTTAGTATTTGGAAATTTTTATAAAATATTTTTTTTATAAAAATAAGACGTAAGTTTTTTTCAAGCAAAAAGAGGCTTTTAAAATATTTTTTAATTTTTGGGTAACCGGTCCGGTCCGCCCATTTTTTAAACGAACCGATCCGCCCCCGAATCGGTCCGCCTACCTACCAGACCGATTCGCCTTGCACCAGCATACCACGGACCGATTGCAAACCGAAGAAGCCTATTTGGAAAACTAACCGATCCGAGGTCGGATCGATCCGCCTCCATACCGTCCCGGTCCGCTTGGGATAAAATCGAACAGTTCCGTGAGTGTTTTTACCACCGACTCATATTTCTTATATATATATATATCTATTTCGGTGATGTATTTTCTAAGTCTTTGAGAAAACGTTTTTAAGAGTTCAAACACAACAAGAATTCGATTTTTGATGTGCCAAACATCTTTTTGATTCACACACAAAAATCCCAATTACTTTTGTGAATCTTTTGGAACCCTAGAACATAAACTTTGTTACTGTTCATCTTTGTGGAGAGATCTTTGCAACCGAGGGATGCGTGTCATTGCTGAGGGAGTCTCTACAAAGTGTTATGATTGCGTGTCATTGAGGAGAGCTGCGGTTCTTCCTTTGTTGTTTGGGCTGCGAGTCCTTGGAGGGTGCTGCGTATATTCTCTTGCTGAGTTCAAGACTGTGTGTTTTTGTGGGTTGGCTGCACGTTGATCCATTGCAGATTTCTCTATGTAATTGTAAGTTGCGATTTATATATTCATAGTGAAATAAAGGTTTTACCCGAAAGGTTTTTTTTCCTGAAATCTATGTCTCAGCATATTTTTGTGTCACATGCTTTATTTATTTATGGGATGACACACGCACCTTAGATGCATGTTTAGGGACTCTAATTAAATAACAGGTACTTGGAAACTTGAGAATTTAATTTAAAACAATTATCACACGTCACGACTTTTCAACAACAACTACCATCATATATGTATTCAACTTCAGTTGTTGACAACTATGATATTATACTTTTTACATGACCATCCGATTAGGTTGTTTCCAATGTAGTAATAGGCACACTAGGTGATTTTTAAAAAGGTAAACGTTTTTATATATAGTTTAGTTGCCTTAATTCTGTGTCGAAGCATTTGAGTCATGCAAAAAATCAATTCTAAAATATTTTATCCATAGTGAGACGATAAGTTAGAGAGATTATTGTTCATTAGAAACTATGGATAATAAATTAAAGATCCTAAGAATTTGCTACATCAAAGCTTACACATGCTATAATTGAAGATTTCCAGAAATCATATCCTTTTGAGGTATTTTTGATTGAATATTCCTAGGCTATCATGCACGTTCACATTCATATTTTTGATAAAATGATTTTTATGTTTATAAAATGAAAATGAAGTTTCAAAACCATTGCCTCTCATATCTTGTTTAGGTGAACTTTATGTTCTACCTACAAGTGTGTACACATATGGGTTTTATACCCATGCTCATGACTACATGGAATAGGATTAGAAAATTGTTTGACTATTTCCATGTGCATGGGTGAAAATCACCCTCTTTCGCATGCCCAAGCATGTTTTGGGCATGATATATTTTTTCCTAAAAGTGTGAGCACGAGGTCATTTTGGTACCATATGTATGACTATCATATTTTTCACGTGAATAGGCTTCAGCCCAAAACCATGTGCACGAGGCTTAATGCCCGCCATTCGCACAACACGACAATGTTTTGAAAAATTCTATAAATCTGAGTGGTTTCCCTATGATATTAAGAGGTCCTTTTACTCAGTACTTCTCACACCCAGAAATAATATTTTTTAGGAAAATGATCAGATTCAAAAACTTCAATTATTATCTTCACTCAATCTTACAAAATTGAGAGAAAAAATTGAATTAAACCTAGATTCATGAATTGTTAGATTTGA
Organism: Sambucus nigra; assembly: GCA_949130495.1. Lineage (NCBI taxonomy): Eukaryota > Viridiplantae > Streptophyta > Magnoliopsida > Dipsacales > Adoxaceae > Sambucus > Sambucus nigra. The sequence continues at coordinate 293,246,487 of OX422212.1, forward strand.
GAGTGATTTAGAATTGAAAACCACATAGCTTAGATTCAATTTTACCTATTCTACATTTTATTTCATGTTGTGAGGTACTACCACGAGTTATGAGGTAATGCCATTTTTATAGGATTATAAAGTGAAACAAAGGCCCATATATGTGTTTTGATCATTTTAATTTGGACCAAGGGGTAGGTATACATTTGGGTTAAGCTTTGAACTAAGATGTGCAGTATTTTTGGCTCATTTGGAGGCCCAAAATTAGGCCTATTATGGACCTGCTGATTTAAGGATTAATTAGAAAGATTAACCTTCATTAATAAAATGTTTTTCACAAGAAAAATAAACCCTAACATCCTTAGACTTGTGGGAGATCTTAAGGAGAATTAGAGTGAATAATAACAAGAATCAACGCATAAAGAATCACCCTTCTTATGCCTCACCAGTAAATCTCTTGCCTTTTCACGTATAATATGTAACTTATTTATAGTTTCATGTTACGTAGTTTATTATGGGATTTAAATGCATTTTTAGGATAGAAATTGGATATCTTAATCATGTTTTGCTGCCGGGTTAATTGGTATTAGTATCGAATTAATTATAATCTGAAAGACTTAAGCTTTTTAAGGAGAAATATTAAATTGAATTATTTTAGAATATGATTATGTGATTAAAACTCATGTTTAGGACTTAGTTTCGTATGTTAATTGAATCCCCATGTTAATTTAAGGTTTAGATGTGAGATCACATGTTATTATGATTCTATTGTATGCTAAAGATGGAAACTTTGTTAATTTTGGAGATTTGTAAGATTATACTTTTAATTATGTTTTTTGAATGATAAATCCTTTAGAAACAAATTAGGATATTGCTCATGTAAATTTATGGGTTAGATAATGAGGTTTAGGGTGGGTTTAATGCTTGGTTTGGACATCCATGGAGTTTGGGACCATCAAACTCATATTTTCAAACGAACTATATCTTTGTCCTTAACCGAACCGATTCGGCCCCTGTAGTAGGCTGAGGTTGGGTCTAACTGATTGTTGGAGTTTTTCCATTTTAATCTATTATCGTGATCTTTGTATACATAAGAGATAAATTAATTAATGCAGAATGTTAGATGTATTAAATAATAAACCGAAAGATTAAATATGTTGACTTTAATTAAGGTTAGAGATTGAATAAAACTTCAACTGAATGGTACAATCTGGCGTTGGGGATTGGGATGATTTGGGTATGTTCGAGAGTTATGCGATATCCTATGTGTGTTTGTACATATATATATATATATATATATGAACACATACGAGTAAGTCCGAGTTATTTTTAAAAGGTTGTGACCGTGTATTCCACTTATGGATGTCGAGGCAAGACTTATGAAGGTCATTATATTTTGATCATATGTTCAGTTAGTTTACACTTCTTGATAAGAAATGTGGACGATCAGATCCATCGATCGAGTTTTGGTATGGGACTACCAGGTGATGTGATTGCATAATGATCCCCTATTCTCATATGTTTGTTTATGTACAAATTCGTTAGGTGAGAGACTCTTACATATTTATCGATAAAATCGTTGGAAGGTCCTTGGAGGTAGTCGCCTTCATGTGATGCTAGTGAGATTATTATGAAAAGGGATATATTTTAGTCTTGTGATAGACATTTAATTAAATGAATCCTATGTCACATTAATATTTTATTATACGAGATCATGTGTATCCTACTTGCGGTTGACATGTGTCGAATTTGATATTGGGTTGTATTCTTTACTTGTGTAGTTAGTTACCTCCCTCTTGTATTTTATCATCTTGTTACTCTTTTATTAGTGTATCAATAGAGTCTTTTAGTATTATTCATTCGTTGGGTTAGGACACATGTTTAATATTTCATTTATAATGTGGGGTGAGGTATTTATTGAATGCGAGTGTCAATGGGTTGTAATATTTTTTATAAATGAGTCACATGATTATTACCGTTGATATTGAAGATATTTTTTGCAACTTTAAGGCGCTGACCTGAATCATAAACTATTACCGGGATAACCCCCTCTATCTCTGGAGCGCACATGGAATTACACCCTTTCTCGGGGTGCTCGACCGGCATCAATGTGGGGTAATATGTATAGATAGAGTCTCCGGTGTATTTTTACTAAAATAGGCAAAAGAAATGTTGCTGCCTCGAGAGAATGACATCAAGGACAATACTGATGCTTGTGAAACCAAGTAGTTCAAAGTTCCCGGGACTAAGTTACGAAATGAGAATGTGTGAGGCACCCATCCCGCCCTTTCGGTCTCTCATGGGAATGTGTTATTCTTTTCCTGTTAGACTCTATGAAGTGTGTGGATACGTGCATAACATAAATGAATAATGGAATCGTTCAAATTGCGTCATGCAAAAGAATGGAGTTAGTTCATCCTTAGAAATGTTCCCAAAAAAGTAATTCAAAATATAATGTAAGTATTGTCTACTCACAAGTCGTTATAGAAGAACGAAATGTATACATCGGACAAGACACAAGAATGCAAGAATATGACATCTATTAAGAATATATATGATAAAAACAATATAATAAATGCCGATAATGGAGGACTCGAGTCTAGGGATTTACTTAAGAGTCCTACGTAGCCTAAGGGGAATCAAAGTCCATGAAGTTAGAAGATAGCATAGGGTGGGGTTTATCCCATAAATCCAAACGGGGGATTTCTTTTACGTATGTGTGAGAATGTGTAGTGAGAATCCCTCTTTTGGAATTTATAGATAAATCCTCTTTTTCTTATTTTTGGATTTTTTATGAGAATAAAATACGTGTGAATATTACTAATAAAGTTTTGATATTAATGTATGTGATGTAATGAAATAAATCGGTAAAGTGGAAATAAAACAACTAATGCTAAATAAGAGACTTTGGAGACAAGGATGGGGAATTGGGCCTCCTTATGAAAACTTGAAGTTGATCTTGAGTGTAGATTCACTAATCTTGTAACAAGGTGATGGTGGTATGAGGAGATGGGGTGGGAGATAATTTACTAAGTGTGTATGAAAAGGATGAAAGGAATGTGGGAAATGGGCTTTTTAGGTAGGGAATTGCTCTGAATTCGAGAGAACATTCTCTGAATTGCTGAGAGGGATCCTTAGGCATGATTTCAAAGTGAGGTCATGGAATCAATTTATAGAGCCAAGAGGGGTGCCAATCGGTAAGGTCTTGGACCGTCCTATCAACATAGAACCCCAGGCACGCTGCCGATAGGCAGGGTCCTGGGAGTGCCATTTGGCAGTCTGAGACGGATTTTTAGGAAAAACAGTCATAAAATGCGAATCGTAAGTCAGAATTGTGCACAAGGTGGACCGTTGGAAAGGGTATTTTCATCCTTTCGAATATTTGTTGATCTTAACTCAATATAGAGAGTTCACTGGAGTCAAACGAGGATTAAGGGCGCCCGATGGGCTCTAAATTAGTTTTCGTGGAAAAATAGATTATTCGTCCGTACCGTAAGGCCGTTTCGTGCATGATGTGGACCGCTAGAAATGGGATTCAAAGTCCTTAGAAGATTTATTAATATTTTTCCCAAATAAGAAAGTTGATCCGAGTCAAACGGGGTCTGAGAGCGCCTAATGGCCTCCACATCAGTTTTGGATAGTGAAATGAAATGTTCGTTCGAACCATAAGGCCAATTCACATGCGAGGTGGACCATTGGAAAGGGCATTTAGAGCCCTTTAAAGATTAATTGAGATTTTGCTCAGGTAAGAAAATTGACTGGAGTCAAATGGGGTTCGAGAGCGCCCGGTGACCTTTAAATCGGTACTTAGAGTATGGGCTAGGGTTTATGGTGAACAAGTGTGAAACACCTTATAATCTTGACTTACTTGAGTCTAAATTGTATAAGTGCTCATCTATTTTGGAAATTATGACAAAATTTGAGTCCCATCCCCTAGATACCAAAGAACCTCATATTCTTCTCATGATCCCTCAATTAATTCATTTAAAGGTAAATCCTCAACCATGACACACACTAGGATTGCATACATAATACATATATTGCGTCATTTTCTTGTGTGTGAGTTAATTCCCTTTTAAAATAAGTTTTTAATAATTTTGGGATTTTTAAATAATTTTTATGAAATTATAAGTTGGGTTTTAAAACTTTTGGGGTCATTATGCTAATACTAATTTTATCATTTCTTACCTGAATGTTTGGTTAGGTAGAATCTGAAAGCGCTTGAGACTTCAGGGTGTGTTTGTAATTAAGTTTGCATATGCATTTTTTAGTTCATCCGAGCCTTACACTTGTCAACGTTACAACGGCTTGATTTGTGTTTGTTGTTAGACTCAGAACCTGTACCCAACCTCAGCCCTTGGATCTTTTTTATCAACGTTCTGCATGCATTTTATCCCAATCCCTGTGAACCCCCTTTAGACCAATCAGAGATCATTTAATCCACCGCTGATGTTAAACCATTGGATGGAAGTCAAATACCTATGACCAAATCTCAGCCATTAGAATTGAGCTGTTATTATCGAACCCTCCTTGCTTAGTATAGAAGGAGGTTGAGCCTCTGCATTTAAAAAACTTTTGCGAGTTCGTCAAATTAAGAGAGAGAGAAGAGAGATAGAAGAGAGAGAAAGAGAGAGAGAAACCAGAGAGAGAAAATAAACCCTAATCTCGTTTCAAACCCTAAATTCATTTTAGATCCAAAACCAAACCTGAGTGTTTGAGAGTTATTTTCGTAATGGTTTGAAGCTTGCTCGTGGGTTGAACCCTCTGAGTTTGAGATCTTGTAACCAACTTAGATATTTTAAGTTTGATATCTATTTCTTTTCATAAAAACTGTAGATCTTGCTATTTTATGTCATATTACACTTAGATCTGCATTATTTCGTTTCTCATCTTGAGAAATAATATTTGTTGATTATTTTCTTCTGTAAATATTTTTCACAACTCAAGAATCAACAAATTCATTTTATGTTTCTAGTTCTTATGAAACTAGACTTCTGATCAAGTTGGAATCGCAATTAGTGGTTTACAATTTCAAAAATATTTTCAAAACCCTCTAAAATTGTGTAAGACCTTGACAGTCTTCCCAGCAAGGTAACCTTGGATTCTGGGTTAATTTGAAAGATCAAGAAAGTCTATTGTTTCTAAAGAAGAGAGAAACTGAAAACCTTGTCATTTAGATCTTTCTGTAATTTGATAGTACTTGTTTTTATAAATAAGTGTGCGTGTGTGCATGCATGTGTTAGAACACTGTCACAACCACTTGTCACACTACAATACAAGAAGTGTTGGCTATAAGATCTTGAAATGTCAAGAGTCAACGTAAAGATGAAACAAAGTGTGGAGAAGTTAGTAAGCTGAGAAGGCCACATCAACATCAGAACTGCAGAGAAGTTAGAATCAAACCAGTGGGCACACATTTTAAACTTGTATAGGTCTGTTTTGTTTGCATGTGCGTTAAATAGTTTGTAACTTGTATATTTTATTTTAGTGGATTTTTGGTTTGTGACTTAGAAGTCACCGTGGATGTTTCCTCACTTGGGTGAGGTTTTACCACGTTAAAAACTATGTGTACTTAATCTTTGTGCATCTCCTCATCTCATTCTTGTTGGTGTGGTGATTTAACTGATTTAAACTGTTTTAGTTTTGGTTTTCAAAACTAGTTACATAATCTTGAACATATCTCGTACAGATTTTCTTTAAACACATCTTGTAATTAACCTGTTTGATTTAAAGATAAGATTTTCCGCAAAAATAGTTCGGAGTTACTTAGATAGTTTAATCTTGAATTAAACGACTTAAGTAACAGCTTTTCAAAGTGAGTGCTAGGGATCTAAGGAGGTGCCTAGGGGGGTCCTAGGATGGGCTGTCTACAAAGAGCCCCTTGATGGGAGAGATTAGAACAAGTGTAGACCTTCGAATCATAGACACTACATCGACGTTAGGAAAAATGATTTTAGGTTATTTCAATGGACCTAGAGGATGATGTCGATCTACTTATAGGGTTAAAGACTATTTATAAGGACCTAAGTAGATAAGGATAACTGATTTAGCAGGTCGAGGAGGTGTTATGTTGGGTCAAAGCGGCTAGGGTGACTCATTTAGTAGGTCGAGGTTAATTTTGAGGACCTAAGGAGGTGAGGATGATCGATTTAGCGGAATCGAGATCGATTCTAAGAACCTAAGGAGATGAGTATGACCAATTTAGTGGGTCGAGGTCAATTTTGAGGACCTAAGTAGATGGGAATTATCAATTCAGCGAGTTAATTTTGATTTTGAGGACCTAAGGAGACGAGGATGACCAATTTAATGGGTCGACATCAATTCTGAGGACCTAAGGAGATGAGGATGACTGATTTAACGGGTTAAGGTCGATTATGAGGATCTAAGGAGGCGAGGCTGACTGATTTAGTGAGTCGAAGGTGCATCATGGTTAGTTAGCAGGTCGAGGTCAATTATGAGGACTTAAAGTGATGCTAAGGATAATTGATTTTGTGGGATAAGGTAATTTCTGAGGACCTAAAGTTGTGATGACCAATTTTAAGGGCCGAAGTCAATTCTAAAGTTGTAACGACTAATTCTACTAGCCAAGGAAAATTCTGAGGACCTTAAGTTATAACTACCAATTCTTAGGGCCAAGGTTAATTTTAAGGACCTAAAGTTATGACGATCAATTCTGCGGGTCGGGGTCAATTTTGAGGACTTTAAGTTGGGATGACTAATTCTGAGGGTCGAGGTCAATTCCGAGGACCTAAAGTTGGGATCACCATTTTTTAAGGTTGAGGTTAATTCTGAGGACCTAAAGTTATGATGACCAATTCTAAGGACTGAGGTCATTTCTAAAGACCTTAAGTTGTGACGACCAATTCTGCGAGTCGAGGTCAATTATGAGGACTTAGTTACAGTGACCAATTCTGAGCATCGAGGTTAATTATGAGGACCTGAAGTTAGGATGACCAAACCTGAGGGCCGAGGTTAATTCGGAGGACCTTAAGTTGGGATGACCAATTCTGAGGGTCGAGGTCAATTTTGAGGACCTAAAATTGGGACAACCAATTCTATAGGCCGAGGTCAATTCTGAGGACCTTAAGTTATGATGACCGATTCATAGGGCGTAGGTCAATTCCAAGAATTGAAAGTTAGGATGATAAATTCTAGAGTCAAGGTTAATTCTGAGAACCTTGAGTTGTGATGACCAATTCTGAAGACCGAGGTCAATTCTGAGGAACTTGTGTTATAGCACAGGGAATAACTCTCCTAGGGAAATTTAAATTACATTGGGGGTACAGGTGAACCTGTGGTTCCGCTGGGGATTGTGTTGTCTTGAGACCACTGATGAATGTTTATTTTTGGGCTTTCGACTGGGGAATTATAGTAGACTTAGATGTAGGCGCATCAATTATTCTGTTGTGGAGTATGCTGGGAATAAGGGTGCAAGTTTAATCCAGTTGGGGATTTGGAGGGTTTGTAAGGGGTTTAGTGCTCCAAAAATTATTTTCTTAAAGAAAAATAATGTTCCATATTTTTCAGAGATTTTTGGAAAATTTCTGGGCAATTTATGTATTTTTTGGAGATTTTTTGGCATTTTTGTACAAAATTTAAAAGGGACTATCGCTAGCAAGCTTGAGGGGGTTCCAATCGGCAATGCCATGAACTCCTGGGCTTTCTTAGGAAGAGGAAAAAGTGGCTACCGATCGGTATGGGTTGGGGGTTGTCGATCGGCAGGCACTTTACCCTTCTATAAAAAGGGGGTGATCCTTCCCCATTTTTGACACCTTCAAGTGTTGGAATCTTTTGATTTCTCTCTCTAAAAACTATTCCTAAGTCCATTATACTTTAAGACTTCAAATGGATGGTTTTTCAAGTGAGGTGTATAACAACGAATGGTTGGCTGTTGATGACTAGGGTGACTTGAAGTGGCGGTCTATGCTGACCCTTGCATTGAGCAACGATAATGCTTTTGATTTTTTTGAGCATATAGCTGATGAGCATATTTCGTTATGCGAGCCTGCATATCACCATTCATTTAGGGTGATGAACCTTAGTGGCTACGTAAGTACGGTGACTTTTGGTATTCCAATTTTATTTTTCTCTTTATTCCTTGTGCTAATGAAGAGTTTTTCTTCTTTTCTTCTTGTAGACTTACATAAATCCTTAGAGCATTCAGTCTCGGGGGAGACTGGGCTGAATGAGGTTTGGTAGAAGCTCCCCTGCTATTGTACGCTGGATGGTTTCAAATGTCAGGTTTGGCTCATTGGCGTAGGCTTTGGATGAGACACCGCGTTCTACTGTGGTGTTATGTGCTCTGAGGGATAGGTGGCTAGATACCACCCGCACATTCCATATCGGATTCGGGGAGATGGCTATCACTCCCATTGACGTCCAATAGCTGACGGAGCTGGATTGTGAGGGGTTTCAAATAGTGATGGATCGCACATTGAGGGTGATACCGGAGGCGGTACAGGCTGTATTGGGAGACGTGGGTAGAAACATGTCGGGGGTCTATCTGGATATCTATTTTGAAGGAGACGCTTTTAAGGAGGAGGTTGGATGTGACTGATGGGCGATAAGACACAGGGATCGCCTGTTTATTTTTCTTTTCCTTGGTGATTTTTGGTGGCGACGAGTGGCGACGTCGTCCATTTTTGGTTCTTATCATATTTGAGGACAATTTTTGACGTCTAGTTTTACGATTGGTGGATCCTAACTTTAATGTCCCCTTATTCGTTTTTGGATGATCTTAGCGAGTGTTGTCAGCATCCTTTTATGGGGACTACGTATCTTCTGGAGGTAAATTTGTATTTATTTTCCTTTTTATGCTTTTCCTTGTATTCTTCATTAGTTCCTTTTGCTAAATCCTATCTTTTACAGACATGGTTCTATGAGGTGATTGGTCAGAATGCATGTTTGATGGTCCTGAAGGATAAGGAATTTTGGGACTTTTTTTGGATGTTTGGTAGCAGAAGTCGAATCGGTAATCAAACCAGTCTTTATCTTTGGCAGATGTGCGTCAACTTCTAAATGCCCTAGCGAGCGGCCAAGTTATCTTTCGTCGTTTATGTTCTTTTTGTCATCTTCATTTCTTGATTAAATATTGATTATTTTTTTAGGGATTGTAGGTGACCGTCTACCACTAGTGGGTGACTCCGCGGGATATAGGGGCGATGGGCATGCATGCACAGATGCAATGGTTGATAGCTCACGATTTTGGGTATATTTGGTACGTGAGAGAGAGGGTGGTGAGGCAGATCGTGGAGGAGGTGGTTATCCCACTATCGGTGCCCTTATTTGTATGAGGCGGGTGAGGGAGATGTCAGACGATGCCAGAGCGGCAACGATGATAGGTGAGCCCTATACTCACTAAATGGATATAATGGCAAGCTGTGATTATCTGGACTTGTGATGAGATGGTTGATGCCCTCCTGTATCTATGAGGTGGAAAACATACATCCACTCACCACGACTTCGGGTAGGGGTACTAGTGCGCCGGTGGGATCGACCCACATCACAGGTGGTGGAATATCGACGACGGCGGTGATAGAGGAGGATTCAATAATTTAGGTTACTCCTCATTCTTATAATTTTCAACTGAGTAGCGACGAGTCACTGGGCGTGCCGCACTGTCCTCATGCGTTGATGTCTGGGTTGACGGATCTTATGGATGAGGCCCTACAACATGAGGTATATTATTTCTCTTTTCTACTTCCATTGACTTTTTATTTTATCTGTACTGACTGATTTGTACTTGGTTGATCTTTTTGGTTGCAGTACGTTTGGGTGCCGACCAACTGGCTGCAGTATAACAAGGACTGGATGGCCTCCATGTCGGATTATATCAGGAAGTTTGCTCCTTCCTTCTTTGTGCCTCCTGTCACTTCATATGAGGGTTCTTATTCTAGGAGTGGAGGATCCACTGCTCATTCCCGATGAAAGCGTGTTCGCCGCGGAGGTTGAGGGTTTGAGGGGAAGGTTGAGGGGTCGGGCGAAGTCCCGTTTGTATTTTTTATTTTTCTTTCTATCTGTAAAATTTAATCATGTGAAACAAGAATATATATGAAAAATATGCATTTTCTTTTTGGTATTTTTCTGGATTTAATGACTTATCCTATATTCACCTTTAATTTTCTGCTCAGATTATTTTTTTATGCAAAGATAAAGATAAGTATGGAAATGATAATGAGAGGCAAAATGTTTATTTCTTTTAGAAAAGTAATTAACTCAGAAAACATATTTTTTGAGTAAGAATTTATTTTGAGAATGAAAATGGTTTTCTTGAGGAAAATATTTATTAAATAAATAGAGAAAAATGAGTAATTTTAAAAATAATAACCCAAAGGTAGATTTTACTAAATAAGGATTTTTCTAGAAATTGATTTTGGTGAAAGAGAAAAAAAGGAATTTTCCAAAATAAGGGGGGTGCCGATAGGCATACCCCTTGGCCTGCCTATCAGCATATGGGTCAAGTCAAAATAAGGGGGTGCCGATAGGCATACCCCTCAGGCTTTGATTGCACTTCCTTGCACATCAGTGTACTTTTGTAGGGCTTAGAATTAATCGGGTTACCAGAGTTTTTTTTTCCCAAGGACTTCAGGTAAAAAATGAGGGGCATGGGGCGTGTTTTCTTCACCAACACCCACATTTATTTTTCTGCTTCTCATTTCCTATTCCCCTAAATGACTGTTCCTATGTATGAAGAATTCTCCTCTTATCTTGAAGGTTTAGAGGCCATGTGCCTTCACAATGTTCACTATGATGCTTTTAACCTGCGTCGGGTTTTTCTGTGGCGTAATCGAGGCATAGACTGGAATATGCTAGCATTGATGGTATAATTCTGGTAATTCAAGGACCATGTCTTCCATTTTGGCCTGGACAAGCTCTCTACTACCTACTAGGAATACTTATCAATGTGATTTATCTATTATATTTGTGATGATATCTTTGCTTCTTCATGTGATGCTTATTATTCAGGCCAAGCTTCTTTCCCTTTGTCTATTATGGACAAAAATAGGGGAGAATAAATTGAGGGGGAGTTTATTTATTGTTGTAAACTCACACGCATTCCATTATTTTTTTTTCATGTGTGTAGGTCACTTGTGCTTTGATGATGATTTCATGGACTACACAAGATGATGACAAAGTTAGCCAAAGGAAGAACAAATTCAGTTAAAGACAAAGTTTCTAATGTCGTTCGGTCTTTGGGTTTGGGAGGACATTAAGATACATTGTCTTTGGGGTTTTAACTGTATTTTTGTTTTGTACCGGAATATCCTAAGTTATAGATTTGTATGAGCAAGAGTTTATAATTGCTCATAGCTTAAGGTTTTTGGTATTTTTGGCGTATCTCGTTACAAATCGGAGTTTTAAATTGAACACCCCATCCGCATTGCCTCCATGAATCATTAGAAGACATGTTCTTGACCGAACACCGTTTCCTAATTAGTCACTTATAATTTGTGGTTTTAATTTCTCAACTAACTTATAATTTGGGATGTTTATTTTTTTAAATTGAGCCTTTTTAATATAAAGAGTGTTAAGAATATTTTTTTTATTTTCTATCTCGTTCGCATGAGATTAAGATCTTGTTACAACGAAACTCGGTTCTTGTTAGAACGATCTTTGAACGACATAAAAAATGAATCCTCTATTTAACAGGTACACTCTTGTTAGAAGGTCGTTAGAAGTCTGTTCGAATGAAAATGAGTTATCGTTTGAACGCGACATAATCTCATTAGAACAAAACTAGTGTTTTCATTCCAACGAGATGCTATTTTGGTTCGAACAAGACTGCCACCTAAAAATTTCATGTTTTTGCTATAAAAACATATTTTTTTTCCAGATTATCTCAAGACTTTTGGAGAAAATGAATTCCCAATATTTGAATCAAAAGTTTTCATCTTTATGTTTTTGAAAAATACTTTACTTTTACAATCATATATCCCATTTATGATTTGTTAACTTTATAAAAACCCTAGTTTACATACCCACATCACCCTTATAGATTTATACTCTAAAGCTAATTTGTGGAGCTGAGGCATTACGGCTAAAGAATAAAGGATTGTGAATCCTGAGGTTGATCGGTGGATATCGAGTGAAGACCGCTTCATGTGGATGGTGTTGGATTGTGCCATATTCTGTAGAAAATTTAAAGACCCTAAGTGTTATACTTAGTGGAGCTAAGTAATCTGTAAGTCGATTGTATCTGCCAAACTCTTTATAGTACTGAATACTAGGTTTTGCCTGAAAGGGATTTTTCCTTATCTTCTTCGCATGTTTGGTTTTCTTGTGTGATTGGAGAATTTAACTTGGGCATTATTTCATGCACACCTAATTGCTAATTAAGATAAATTTTGGGTGAAGTTTGAATTTGTTTGTGCGTAATCTAATATATGGACTATCCATACAAACTTCGATATCTTAATATTAACCGTTTTTATGACACGAAAATAAACAAATTGATGACTATGTGATAAGAAATCTCGTTGTCTCTCATGCTTGTAACCATTTGACAAAAGAACCCCATAATTTGAAAATTACAGTTGTAACATTAAACAATAACTATCAACTAATGGTGTAATCCAATCATTAACATTAACATCACTCATATTATGTGGTCGGTAATGCTACTGCCATTAAACATGGCCTTATGGTTGTGAATGAAGAAAACTCACATAATTTTGTATATTTCTATTTGTGGATTTATTGAGCTTGAAATAATTAATGTATTTTTATGACCATTGATTAATGAATGGAAACAGTTATTGAGAGAAGGGGCACTTACTTATGATACGTTAAGTTGTTGTGGGAAATTATTGTTTTTAGGCATATGCCATGCTAACTAGATAGAGAAAAAATAGGCATTCATATGTACTTACTATGACATATATCAAAACAAATAGCCATAAGTATTGTCATTTAGGTCATCACCCATTCTTCCCTTAACCTGGTTTTGAAAATTCAAATCATGTTTTAATGGGAAGGTTGATATCAGGCGCCCACCACTCAAATTATTAGGATCACAAGTTATGAAATAATTGAGTAACCTATACATATTGAGACTGAATATATAAAGGAAGATGTTTTGAGAAAGAGGTTGATGGAACAAATGGAAAAGGAGCATGTTGAATTAATAAAATGTAAAGTGCCAAAACAAGACAATTGGAATAATAAGAGTATATTCCTTGAATTTCTGTATCAAGAACACGATTTTTTTCAAGATACTTGGATGGTAATGTGAGATCAAGTTATTAAGCAATAAAAAATTATTATTAAGGGAACGACTCTGGTTGTTTTGTGGTAAAACTTCAATTTCAACTTGATATCATCGCGTATATACAATCCCAATGATATGTTATTGCTAGCACATATGTCATTGCACCATTCATTAAGGAAGTCACTTATAGAAATAGCCAAATTACATTGAACATGGTTGGAATATATATATTTATATACCAAGAACATGATTTTTTTCAAGATACTTGGATGATACTGTGAGATCAAGTTATCAAGCAATAAAAAATGAAGATTAAGGGAGCGACTCTAGTTGTTTTATGGTAAAACTTAAATTTCAACTTGATGTCATCGCGTATATACAATCCCAATTATATGTTAGTGCCAGCACATATGTCATTGCACCGTTCATTAAGGAGGTCACTTATTAGAATAACCTAGTTACATTGAACATGGTTGGAATATATATATATATATATATATATATATATATATATATATATATATATTTGTGTGTGTGTGTGTGTGTATGTATGTTTGTATAAATCTTTCATAAAACAACTTGTTGGACTTTCAAGAAATTATGCTCATGTTTCATAGTAAGATTTTGTTTATCGCCTTCATAATGAAAACCTTAACGCATGATTTAAGGATAATTTAAGTATGTAATTTTTTGTTAAGTAGTTGAATTATAACCTTTATTCATAGTTTCTTAATTTACTTTATGGGTGAACAAAATGATAAATCATGTCCAACTATCAAGTGAAATCCGAAACTTGGATTCATGTTCAATCAAAGTTGCATGACTATTAATTTTTCATATTGTTAGTGGTTTTTTCATTTAAATAAATTAGTTTTATATGCGTATGAAACTCATAATATCATTATTCTTCTAAAAGTAGCACAAATGAGTTATTCTAGATAGATGGACACAAATCCTATTTTAGGGGACATTAATTTTTATGAAGAGTTAACATACATTAGTAAAATTCAATACCTTAATGATACGGCATTTTTATAATATGTATTAAGTTTATTATTATGTTGGTCATGTTGAGTTTGAGTCCTAGGTTGATTTGTAAAGATTCATGGATAATATTTTAATACCAGACTTCATCCAAAGATTCATCACCATGAATTCCTAGAGTAAGACGAATTTAAGAAATTTTATAATGAAGTTAAAAAGTACATAACACCTTTGGTTTAACATAAATAATATATATTTTCTTTAATTGGAAAGTGTTAACCTTATGGGTGTTATCCTGTCAGTTTCACCACATACACGATGTAATATACTTTTTGAATAAAGCACATTTCACAAAATGTATCGTATAATATTTAAGTGACTTGTTCTTTGGTTGAAACATATTTTTCCATGAACTGTGTGAAACAGACTTGAGAAAAATATATGTATGGTTTACACGACCTTGTCTCAATGTCACTACGAGAAAGATAAGATTCACTACAAAGACGGTTGCACTCAGTGCTCGCGATGTCCTATCAATAAATCTAAGAAATTTTATTATTTTCCTTGCGACCTTCTTATTGAAGTATAGTTGTAACAAAACATTTTAGTTTTGATGACGTGCTCATGAGGTTTCCAACAAGATATTATCTGATCAGATAAAATATTTTTAGATCATTTGTATTAATTGATGATGTGTAAAATTTTAATCAACTTATACAGTTAAAGATGAATATGAACTTGGTGAATAAATGTGAATATCATCATCCAGGTATGAACATGAAAAGTACTTATAAATAGAGATGGTGAGAAATATATCAAAACACATAGATTTAAATGGTTTAGCCAATCACGCCTACATCGACTGATAATAAACTTGTTTATCACTAACAAGAATGGTGAATCATTATCTTTTGAGTGTAGTACGAGCTTCTAGATGGTATTTCTCTCTTAAGAGTACAAATGGGCAGAATTTCAATAGAATTTCTAGTAACATAACTAACTTTGAGTATAAAGGAGTGAATAATGGGTTTTTATATGTGACTTGGGGTGTAGTGTACAACCTAAGTCACATTATACATGATTGTTCCTTCACGTGCTATTGCAATCAGTTCTCATGTTCAGGGGGGTACACAATTACCAACACGCCTTTTTCTAGAGAAATCCACGCTTTTCATGTTGTCTGGAATAAAATGGACGATCCTATTATGGCCGAGGGATACCTTAACCTTATTCACATAAGAAATTATGTTTTGGATCATCAATTATCGCAAAGCTTCAATCAACTAAGAAATTTTAATTCTAATAGGAGCTTGGAGGCTAAGTCTGCTTTACCAAGTATTTTTAATCGAGGGTAAAAATGCTTGAAGGACCATAGGGTAAAGGAGTTGGGGGATGTCAAAATGTTAAAGTTTAACGTCCATAGGATGAAGGAGTTAAGGGAATAAACAATGTTCAAGACAAACAAGATGAGGGATACCAAAATGTTAAAGCCTAGAGTCCATAGGCTGAAGGAGCTGAGGGACCCTAAAATGTTAAAGCCGAAGGTGCCGAGGAAAAAGGGGATGTAGGACCCCAAAATATTTGTTTTGAAGGTCCATGGGCTAGTATGATATTTATGTTGCTTTTAAAGGTCTTTTAGTAAATGAAATCAAGGACAAGGCATTTATCTAATATCATCTAGATCTTTGAACTACTTTTTCTACATAGGTATTATGGCGTTGGTACTTCTGAATTTGGTGTTTATAGTTTTAATAGAGGTTTTGAGTTCTTTGTTGATTGATTAATTTGTCGAGTTTTTCAATTTATTGATGTTAGGATGTTTATTGTTTCCTTTTGAATAATTTGTAGAGTGGATTCAAACCTTTATTTTAATATGTTTAATGTAGTTTAATAATTTATTTTGCCAATTATTTGTGGTGTATTAGACGTTATTTATTTATTTGAAAACAAACAACTTTCTTGAAATTTTCCTACGACTTTCTTAACAACCAAACAAAAAACTCTTTAATTTTCTTGCAAGAAATTGTTGTCAACCAAAGACACACTAGAAAATGATTTTCCTTTTCCTTTACATCACTTTACCTAAATTTTCCTGGGAATCATTTTCCTACTTAATTTTCTCGCCAAATAAACGGAGTCGAAGTGTTTGATTTTCAAACTTTGATTACAAGTCATATTAAAGCTTAAAAACTTCTATATTTGTTCTCGGACTAGAATACTTGTATTATTGTTCTTGAAGACTTGTGTGAATACTTCAAAAGCACATTGTGAGGTTTGATTAAGTCAAAATCATTTTAAACACTTTCAAAACCCTTAGAAAAACTCAAATCCTAGAAAGTGGTAACCAAGCATTGGTGGCTTCTCAATAAAGTTCGTATTCTACTATAAGAGGATTTTTATTCTCAGCGTAGCTTTAGAAGACATTGGACGAATCAAAAACCGATCGTGATTATGGATTATTCTTTAAATGATGTCACTCTCTATAGAGAACATGGTGGGAAGGAGTCGATAGTTGGTTAATGCATTGTTGTATTGTAAGTCATTGTCTTATATTTATAACACTGTACCATAATGCATTTGTTATTTCGATTGGCCTAAGTTTTTTTTTCCATTGTGGGTTTTTCTCCGTACGACTTGGTGTTATGTGATTGTTTATCTTCTTTTCACATTTAGATTAACTGATATAGCTTGAAGATAAAACTTGATGTTATCTAATTAGTAAACTTTTGATCACATAGAACTAGGTCATTTATTTTATACCTAAAAGGAATTTAAAAAAATATATTGCTTCTATTATTACAATAATTTTAATCAAGTAATTTCATTCCCTTCAAGGTTTTGAGCACATGACACTCTCACATAGGATGAAGGCGCCAAGGGAACCTATAAATGTTGAAGTCAAATGTCTATAGGCCAAAGGAGCTGAGGGACCCCAATATTTTGAAGCCGAAGGTCCATAGGCCAAAGGATATGAGGGACCCTAAAACGTCGTGGATAAAAGAGCTAAGGGACATCAAAATATTAAAGTCGAAGGTCCATAGGCCTAAGGATCTATGGGACCCAAATATGTTGATGCTGAATGAGCCGATGGATCTCAAAATTTTGAAGTCAAAGGTCCATAGGGAAATGATCTTACTATTATGGCTGAGGTTGTTTTGTTTAAACTTAAGATGTTAAATTTTTTCCATGGATAAAAAATCCAGTCATTCCATAGTCCATTATTTACACTTCTGCAGACTAAGTTTCACACATGATGCCCAACCCATTACTTCCTTTTATAAAGTTGAGTTCCCATTCATTTTCTATTTACCTCAAAACTTCTCAAGATGATAATTTCTCTCTCTAGAGTTTTTTT
The DNA here is from genome assembly GCA_949130495.1 of Sambucus nigra. Taxonomy (NCBI): domain Eukaryota; kingdom Viridiplantae; phylum Streptophyta; class Magnoliopsida; order Dipsacales; family Adoxaceae; genus Sambucus; species Sambucus nigra. The sequence goes on from OX422212.1 coordinate 293,264,012, forward strand.
TTAAAATACCCATGCCTAAGATTTTATTTCTTCCCTTGAAAATTTGTATTTATGAATGAATATTAAGATTGAACATCAGCGTAGCCTTCGTTCTTGTAAAATTGGAATTTTTATGACTTAAATGTAATTTAGTGAAAATTTGAAGTCGTTCAAATGAGGAGCATGTCATTCGAACGAGTTGTTCAAATGAAGATCGAACGAGATTCTAACGATTGAGATAATGGTCGATTTCCCCCGCCTTCTGGAATCACGTTGGAAGCCTACATTCGAACGAAGTTCCTTATCATTCGAACAAAATGGGTTGTCATTCGAACGAGGTACTTCTCACATCCTAGTTAACCTAAGTTTTTGGCCTTATTAGAGCCCCATTAGATGCTCGTTCTAATGAATAGGGGACTCATTCTAAAGAGATCAGATGTTGTTTGAACGACCAAAGATGAACTCGACAAATTCTGTAAATTTTTAATGTGTTGTCATCACCATAGCCCTTTGATCTATGAGGTGTCAACCTCTGGTGCTCCAAATGATCATTTTAGGGTTTTTTGGGATTATAAAAGGAGAGGGAGGGTGGGTTTTTCCCCCACCATTTTCTCATCAGCCATATTTCCTCTCTCTCTATGTTTCAAGAGCTCACCATCTTCCCCAAGCATTTACCACCATAGTCACACCTTGCCACCACCTTAATACACCATTTACAAGTGTTGTAATTCATTTTCAAGATTTATCAATGGTAAAAGTGGGTAGAGTCAAGCAAGTAGGAGAGGCTTTGGAGTATTTTGAAGAGCTTTTTGGAGTACTTAGAGCTACGAACTTCAATAGTCATCTTCTTTTATGTTTCCCCTTCAAACAATAAGGTATGGCGTTTCTCTTCCTAAGATTTCAAGGGTTCTAGCTACGAAAAATGTGTAGGATGTATGATAGATAATATTTAATTTCAAAAATGAAGTTATTTTCTAAATATTAAAGTCTTGCTGAAAATAAATATTTGAAGAAGTCAAATCCTAAATGGGTCTTTTATGAATACATGGAATTTTTACCTTGAAATATGAAAATAAAGCATGACAAATGTAAACTCATGATTGATATCTTGTTTAGGTCATTTTTGAGAAATTTCTAGGGTTGAAATCCTCCTTAACATATGTAGAATCTTGTAGTATGATAGAAAATGACATTTTAGACTTGATAAATCATGTTGAAATGGGTTTTATGAAGTAATGATTAAATGTAGAAAAACAAGCCATAAAAATATGTTTTAATTAATGTTAGAATGAAGAAAAAAGATATTTGAAGTCACATGAAATAATAGTGCTAAGTAGTGGACATTTGGCTAAAATGATCTTTAAATGGTTGGATGTATTTTATGTAGAAGACATAAAATAATGAGGCACGGGACATAAAATTATAAAAAGATGTTTTGAAAGAAAATATGGGCTTTAGTGATAATGAATTAAATGTGCTTTTCACAAAATTATGATGAACAAAGGCGTAAAATGGTAATTTTTTTTAAATTAGGGGTCCTAGTGGATGGACTTCCTTATTAGACCTCACTGGTCGATTTTTGTGAAAAATTGATAAAATGGATAAAATGGCGCGTTGATAAGATGGAACGGTGATATAAACCGTAGAAATAATGAAAACGATACAGTGATGGAATAATGTGAACATTAACAAAAATGTTAAAATACATTAATATAGACTCAGAAGACACCGAGAATAATTAAGAAGGTGCCAGAGCCCTTGGATAAAAGACCCAAAAAATCACTGGCCAGAGCATATGGTAGCATAGACAGAAGTGTGGAGCCCATTAAAGTATGCGGATATTGGAAGATTTAGAGACAAGATAATGGAAAAATAAAATGATTTTAGTTGTGCTCGAAAATGTGTAAGTAAGATAACCTACTAAAATATGATAAAGGGAGACTGATGAGTAAAATATGACTAATATTCTCCAGACCCAGTAAAGGGTGGTATGAAATGGTTAAGTGTGAGTATAAGCTCATTGCTCGGGTGCATTGCATGGTAGTTTCATTAATACTAGCTAAAATTGTTAAATGTTTTCGAAATGATTAAAATACACGTTATATGTATAGCATTTTTGTAGACAATTTATAACTTAGTTTTACCCACCCTGCTGAGCGTTCTCTCACCCTTTCTTTTTATGTTAAAACCCCTACCCCGGGTACTTCGTGTAAGGACATCGAAAAGGCCCCAGAGGGCAATCAACATCGTTAATGACTCTATAATTTTAATGAAATTATGTTTCGAAACATTTGTAATTTGAGACTTTAAACGTTTCATTCGGGCCTTTGGACATGGTTTGTAATAACATAGGGATGATTATGGTTTATTTCACGCTTAATTAGCATTGTGGATTAAATCAGATTTTTATGAATAAACCTTGTAAATCTACTCAATTACTTAAAGTGGGCACCCCTTTTCTATACTCAAAATCGTAAAATTAATCTATAATAAATGGTGCAGTTAAAGGATTTATCTTAAATAATTAAATTGGACTTCCCCCCTCCCCCTTCTCCTTGATTCGGTGCAGGTTGACCCAATAGTGACCCAAACTTGGGTTGGGGGTTACAAATGGTATCAGAGCAATATGATCCTCGGGTGTGATGGAGTGTTTACGTTTTCTTAGTATGCTTTCCTCATACGTTTTCGATTAGTTAATGCCTCAGTTGCTGTTTAGTAAATCACTTTCGCTATAGTTTTCAATTCGTATCATTGTGTATTGAACTCTCATTTTTTATGTAGATGCTTCCACGTTGTGATGTAGCTAGTGGTTCGGGTCAAAGCGAGCTTAGACGAATGGAGCAAGACATGCGTCCTCTTGTCGACTACTTATGCAATAGAAGAGGGCCAACCGTAGTGGGATTCTTGAGAGTACTACCTCTACTTCCATCCCAAAGGAGTTCAGGAGGTTACACCCACCCACATTTATAAGGGCAACTAGCCTCAATGCTGCAGAGGAGTGGCTCGATGAAATCATTAAGGTAATGGAGATTCTTAACGTGCCTGTTGGGCACAAAGTTAAGATATCTACATTTTAACTCACGAAGCAAGCACAACTCTGGTGGAGCACCTACTATGCCAGCATAATTGAGACTATATATTAGGGTAGCTTCAAGGTTACCTTCCTCGATAAGTACTTTCCCCAGGCATTTAAGGATGCCAAAAACGATAAGTTCCTTCATATGATGCAGGGGAAGATTTTCGTGAATGAGTACTTGGTTAAATATAAAACCTTGTGTAAGTATGTGAACTTAGTATAAAGAAATTAGATCGATAAAAGGAAGCTATTTAATAAGGGCCTCAACCTAGGTATTTAGTGGATCCTGACAAGTGTGGATGTGCTAAACTTTAGGACGAAAGTGAACAAGGCTATTCTATTAGATCTTGATGCTAAGGATGGAAAGGCCATCAGGGAGAAAAATAGGGATCCCAGTAGGTCCGAGGGCTACTATCACAAGAAGTCTCAAAACGGGTCTCGAGGCTTATTTACATAGCTAAAGGCCGCTATGGTGGTTGGTTCTTCATCAGCCCAATGCACCAGCGATCAATCTCTTATAGCCTTCATAGAGAGGACTTGTTTTACTTATGGGTCCCTCGATCATTTTAAGAGAGATTGCCCACAAAGAGCTTCGGCCAGTCAGCAAACTAATAATTTTATATCGGGCCAAAGCTCTAGTTACATAGGCACCACCCAACCGCAAAAGAAATTTTCCTCGGGCTATCAATAGCCTACGAGACATAGTGTGGACGGTTCACATCCAAGTCAAGGGTAGAGTAGAAGTGGGCCAGGTCAGGTGCCCGACGGCCAAAGCAGTAGGTTCAACCCTGGACGATCATATGCCATCTCATAGTTTGCTGGACCTTTCCACAATCCATCAATGATGGAAGGTATGATTCTTTTGTATGGTATATAGTTTAAGGCATTATTTGAGTTTGGCGCATTGTATTCTTTCATTTTTAGTTCCTTGGCATTCAGTTTGGGTCTATAGGTGGATTAGTTTTGCCCTCCTATCTTCTTAGGACTTTCGATTGGCGGCGACATAGTTCTTGATAGGGTCTACTATAGATGTGTGGTTATGGTTGGAGACTGTCCTAGATTATGATTTGATCTGTATGGCGGTGGATGGTTTCGAGGTGATCCTCAATATGGTTTTCCAGTCATTTCGAAGCCACCATAGAATGATATTGACACCGTGTCTTAGTATCACTTCTGGACAGGTCTCACCATCTTTTTAGTATCGAGTTGGATGTTGATTATTATTGCAAGTTTTCTATCATGTGTGAGAAGAAGCGGTATTTTAGCTTGTTAATCAATTTGGTGGCTCAGGATGAGCCGAATGGTATGGTGTTAGAGTACCTAGTGGTACGGGAGTTTCCTTATATGTTATTGAAGGATCTTCCTGGGTTGCCTCCACATCGAGAGGTGGATTTTTCCATTGAGGTGAATCAGGGTGTCTCGCCTATCTCTATTCCACTTCATAAGATGGATCCAATGGAATGGTAGGAGCTAAGGGTTCAGTTGGAGGATTTAACCAATAAGGACTTCATTCGCCCTAGTATGTCCCTGTGTGGAGCTCCAGTCCTCTTTACTAAGAAAAAGAATAATTTCATGTGGCTTTGCATCGACTATAGGCAGCTGAATAGGGTAATGGTAAAGAACAAATACCCTATGCCTCGTATCGATGATTTGTTCAACCAGTTGCATGGGGCGACCAAGTTTTCAAAGATTGTCCTTCGGTCTGGATACCATTAGTTACACGTTAGGGAGGAGGATATCCTTAAGATGACATTTTGAACTCAGTATGGTCACTGTGAGCTCCTAATGATTCCCTTCAGTTTGATAAATGACTTAGTGACATTAATGGATCTGATGAACCATATTTATTATCCCTACTTAGACTGGTTTGTGGTTGTCTTCATGGATGACATTATGGTCTATTCGACATTAAACATAGACCATGAGGAGCATCATCACATGACGTTGCATGTTCTTAGGGAGAACATGTCGTATGATAAATTCAGTGAGTGCGAATTCTAGATGGAGGAGGTCAAGTTCCTTGGCAATGTGGTTTCCATCAAGGGAATTTCTGTTGACCCATCCAAAGTAGAGGTCATTCTAAGATGGGATAAACCAATGATAATTACAAAAGTGGGTACTTTCTTAGTTTTGGCCGGTTACTACCACAGATTTATGCAAGACTTCTCGAGGGTTGCATTGCCTCTCACGATATTGACTCGGAAGGATGTACACTTTGAGTGTTTAGAGAATTGTGAGTCGATCTTTTAAGACCTTCAGGTTAGGTTGACTTTTGTGACCGTTCTTATCCTCTCATAGCGTAGCAGGGGTTACACCGCGTATTATGACGCTTCGGGGTCAGTGCTTCATGCAATACTGAAGCAGATTTAGTAGATAGTCGCTTATGCATCCCGTTAGCTGATAGTGCATGAGAGGAACTACTCCACTAATGACTTGGAGTTAGCCTATATGGTTTTTTCACTTAATTGCTAGACGTATTATCTGTACGGGGAAAAATTTGAGGTGTTTTTATAATAAAAGCCTCTAGTATATTTTCACGCAACGTGATCTTAATCTCCATCAGAGATGATGGATGTAATAGATGGAGAACTACGACTTATCATTTGAGTATCATCCCAACAAGCATAATGTGATGGCCAATGATCTTAGCAGAAAGTCCAGCCTCACCCTTACAGCAATGAGGTGCCATCGGGTAAAGATGTTTGGTGAGTTGAAGAAGTTTGATTTGCACATCCAGCGGGGTTATGATAGGGCATCCCTTTGGGGTGTGGTGGCTAGGCCACTCATTTAGCTAAAAGTTCTAGATGCCCAGTCATGTGATCCCAAGTTTTCTAAATACTCTGATCGTATTAAAAATGGTGAAGTGTTAGACACTCTTATCGTGGATAAGGACAGTGGGGTGAGACATAAGGGTCAATGATTGTCCCTATTATTGACGAGCTTTAGGATGAGATGATGGTCGAGGACCATCACTCACTCTTCATCATATGTCCAAGTTCCAAAAAGATGTATAAGTATCTGTGCAAGGATTCATGGTGGTTCGGCATGAAGAGGGATGTGGCATCATATGTATCCAAGTTCTACACTTGTCAGTAAGTGAAAGATGAGTATAAGAAGCCAGCAGGGCTATTACAACCACTACCCATGGCAGAGTGGACGTGGAAGCATATCACGATTGATTTTATCACAGTGTTACCATGGTCTGAGCATGGTCATTATGCAGTGTGGGTAATAGTGGATCGAATCACGAAACCCACACACTTTTTGTTGATTATGGTCTTGGATAGTGTGGCTAAGTTGGCAAGACTATATGTCTAGCAAATAGTTAGACTTCTCTTCATTTCACTCTCGATTGTCTTGGATAAGGATCCATGATTTGTATATCAATTCTGGAAGATGTTTCAGTAAGAGTTGGGTCTAAGACAGACGAAAAATCATAACGAACCTTCCAAATTTTGGAGGACATATTAAGAGCTTGCACACTTGATTTTTAAGGTAGTTGTGCAGAGAATATGCATCTAACAAAGTTTTCCTATAACAACAACCATAAGACAAGCATCAAAATGGCTCCCTACGAGGCCCTTTATGGGAGGCCAGGTCGCTCTCTGGTTTATTGGGCAGAGATGGGTGAGAAACATCTCATAAATTCGAATTTGATTAGAAAAATGACAGATAATGTTCGAGTAATTCGACAGAGAATCATGACGGCACAAAGATGGCAAAATAATTATGCCAATAATCATCGAATACCCCTGGATTTTTGGGTAGGTGACCATATTGATGCTGAAAGTTAGAGCAAGAATCAATAGTCAACGATTCGGACAGAAAGTGAAGCTAGCGCCATGGTATATTGGTCCCTTTGAGATCTAAGAGCGGATTGGGGAGACGAACCACTTAACACTGCCTCTATAGTTTTCCCAATTTCATAATATGTTCCACGTGTCTATGTTGAAGAAGTATCTTCATGACCCCCACCATGTCATTGATTGGAACTGCAATGAGTTAGACTAAGATGTTACATTTTCAATGCGGCCTATATCCATCTTGAACCATGATGACATAGTCCTATGCAACAAGGTCATTCCTTTATTCAAGGTTCTTTTGAAGTTTCAAGGTGTTGAAAGTGCGACTTGGGAATGCGAGTTGGAGATACATGTGAAGCACCCGAAACTCTTTCCCTAGATGGTTATTCTGATTTCAGGGACGAAATCTCCCACGGTAGGTAGAATGTAGTACTCGTTCCCAAGATTTTATCTCTTTCCATGTAAAGTTGTATTTATGAATGAATATTGAGATTGAACCATCATTCTAATCTTCGCGCTTGTTGAATTGGAATTTTTATGGCTTAAAGTTTATTTAGAGGAAATTTGAAGTCGTTCAAATGAGGAACATATCGTTTGAATGAGTCGCTCAAATGAAGATCAAATGAAATTCTAACGACTAAGGTAATGGTCGATTTCCCTCGCCTCTGGAATCTCTTTGGAAAACTACGTTCGAACGATGTCCCTTATTATTAGAACGAAATGGGTTGTTGTTCGAATGAGGTACTTCTCACATCAAACTTAACCCTTGTCATTGGCCTCATTAGAACCCCATTCGATGCTCTTTCGAATGAATAGAAGTCTCATTTTAACGAGATCAGATGTCGTTCGAATGATTGAAGCTAAACTCCAAAAACTCTGCAGATTTTTAATGTGTTGTCAACACCATATCCCTTGGATATGTGAGGTGTAAACCTCTAGTGCTCCAGATTAAATAAAACGTGCTTACCATGGGGCTTGGGTTTTTAAATGATTTTTAGTTTTTTTGGGGGGGTTATAAGAAGAGAGAGGGTGGGTTCTTCCCCCACCATTTTTTTGTCATCCATATTTCCTCTCTCTCTCTCTCTCTCTCTCTCTATATATATATATATATATATATATATATATATATATAAGTTTCAAGAGCTCAACATCTTCCCCAAGCATTTCCCACAATAATCACACATTTCCACCACCTTAATACACCATCACACACCATTTCCATGCATTGTTATTCAATTTCAAGATTTATTAAAGGTAGAGGTGGGTAAAGTCAAGAAAGTAGGAGAATCTTTGGAGTATTTTAAAGGTCTTTCTGGAGTACTTGGATCTAGGAACTTCCATAGTCATCTTCTTCTTTGTCTCCTCTTTAAACCATAAGTTAGGATTTTCCTCTTCCTAAGATTTCAAGGTTTCGATCTTTGAAAAATGTGTAGCACACATGCTAGATAATATTTAATGTAGAAAATCAAGTTATTTGCTAATATAAAGTCTTGCAAAAAATGGATTTTTAAAAGAAGACAAACTCTAAATGGGTCTTTTGTGAATAAATGGAATTTTGACCTTGAAATATGGAAAGAACGAATGAAAAATGTAAACCCACGATTTATATCTTGTTTAGTTCATTTTTGAGGAATTTCTAGGCTTGAAATTTTCCTTAACATGTGTAAAAATCAAGTCGTATGACCAAAAATACAATTTTAGACTCATCTTGAAATGGGTTTTATGAAGTAATGATTAAATGTAGAAAAAAGCCCAAAAAATGATATTTCAAGTCACATGAAATAATAGGGTAAGTAGTGGACATTTGGCTAAAATGGTCTTTAAATGGTTGAATGTATTTTATGCAGAAGACATAAATAATGAGGCATGATTTTGGACATATAATCATAAAAAGGATGTTTTGAAAAAAATGTTGGTTTTTAGTGCCATAATGAATTAAATATGTTTTTCACAAAATTATGATAAAGAAAGGGGTAAAATGGTAATTTTTACTAAAATTGAGGGTCCTAATGGTTGAATTTCCTCGTTAACCCTTATCGATCGATTTTTGTGAAAAATGAATAACATGGATAAAATGGCACGTTAATAAGATGGAATGGTGATATAAACCGTAGAAATGATGGAAATGGTAAAAAGATGGTATAATGTGGACATTAGAAAAAATATTAAAACAAATTAATATGGAATTTAGTGACACTGGAAATAATTAAGAAGAGCCCCGAGCATTGGGATGAAAGACCCAAAAATCAGTGGCCAAAGCATATGGTAGCATAGCCCGTGATGTGGAGCCCGTTAAAGTATGTGAATATTAGAAGATTCCGCGAAAAGATAATGGAAAAAGGAAATGACATTGATTGTGCTTGAAAATGTGTAAGACAACCTAATGAAATATGATAAAAGGGAGACTAATGAATAAAATATAACTAATAGTCTCTAGACCAAATAAAGGGTGGTATGAAATGATTAAGTGCGAGTATAAGCTCATCGCTTGGGTGCATTGCATGGTAGTTGCATTAATACTAGCTAAATTGTTAAACGTTTTCGAAATGATTAAAATACACATTATATGTATAGTATTTTTGTTGAAAATATATAGATTAGTATTACCCCCCGTTGAGTGTTTGCTTACCCCTGCTTTTTATATTAAAACCCCCACCCTCACTCCAGGTACTTCGAGTAAGGACGCCGGAAAGGCACCAGAGGGAAATTAATGTCGTTAGTGGCTCTGTAATTTTAATGAAATTATGTTTTGAAACATTAGTAATTTGAGACTTTAAAGACTTCATTCGAGCCTTTGGCCATAGTTTGTTATAACACACGGATGATTATGGTTTATTTTTCATTTAATTAGCAGTGTGGATTAAATCAATTTTTTTATGAATAAACCTTATAAATTGACTTAATTACTTAAAGTGGCCACACCTTTTCCAAACTCAAAATTGAAAAATTAACCTTTAATAAATTGTGCAATTTAAATATTTTTCTTAAATAATAAAATTGGACTTTACCCCTCCCCCTTTAACTCCTTGATTTGGTGCGGGTTGACCCAATGGTGACCTAAATTCGGGTCGAGGTGTTACATCTCTCAAGACTCTCAATGACTTTTTTCACGTTCTTATTGTACTTTTATTTTGACAGCTTTTTTTTGGTAAGAATTTCCCCATCTTGATTTTTTTATGACTAATTTAGTTGGTAATTATAGTTTTTTCTCCGCCGTTAAAATTATATATAGTAAATTTAGAATTATTCATTGTGGTTCTTGAGTACGTTCATACACTTTCTCCTATTTTGATCTTAAAATATCATGCATCCAATTTCACCCTTAGTTTGTAATGCCCAATCCTTTTGAAAGGTTCTTTAAATATTTTAACAAGTCTTTATCTGAGAAAAACCTCATTGCCCAAAAATCCTCAGAAGGGTATTTCAAGTCAAACCTTATATCGATTATCTACCCCCAGACATCGCGTGCTAAGGGTTCTTCTAGGGTTCATAGTTCTCTTACAAGAGAAGTCGATACTAAGTTTGAAAAAACCATTCCTCATGGTCATGGTGACCTATCTAGGGGTAGAAATACAATGTGTTTAAGTGAGGATTCATTTACACCTATGATGAACAATCTCCAAATGAATGAGTTGACCCCCCACGTTGAGGAAGATCCCATGGTTTTGTCTTCATCCAAGATTTTATCTAGGTTTAATAAAGTAGACGACTCATCTTCATCTACTATCTCATCCTCTAATGCTACCCATCAATATAAATCCGAGGCAAGTCCTTCCAACACGTACATTGATGCCCATTAGGGTACATAACTTATGGATGTTAAGTACAAAGAGTATAACATACTATTGTTGTGGAACTAGATTCAAGTTATCTTCTTACCAACTATGACATCATTGATTCAAACATTGGTTATGATTAGGTGTGTGAGATTAACTTCATGGGGGACCGTTTTCCTTTTCACCCTTGCAGAAGGGATATATTTTGCAAATTAGGTGTTGTAACCTCGTAGTTAGCCCTAAATTCTTGGAGGATTATCCTTGGCTATATTATTGAATGGAGAGAATCCCATGCCAACCACAACACAAGGGATATATTATATAATAATTATTCTATTAACTCCATAAAAAAATTCCCATGATACAATTTCTTCAACCCTCACAACCCTATACATAAGTTAGAGAAGGTTTCTCAAACCTCAAATCATAATTAAAGGACGACCTACTTCTTTATTAATATTTTTTGGGATTTATTGGTAGACGAGGAATAAGAGAGCTCAATTAGGGTTCCTCACGAAAGGAGAGTTGTCCCACTTAATAATATATCTTTTAATTTCTCTTATTTGTTATGATATTTTAATTTTAAATGCCTAACCTAATACTGACATGATATGATGCATTTTTACAGCTAGAATTTCTTCCGCCCTCAACCATAACACTTGGTAGAAGTGATAGAGAAAATATTAATTACTTTTGAACATATAACTACCGAGTCCCAGCTTGAGTAGATTGAAATCATCTCTGAGGCTTATCCTTTATAAGAGCTTCTTAAGTGGTTGAAAATTTTGGATTAATCTTATCCCCTCATCTTTTAATTTCTTACTTGATCTTCCAATGTATTCTATTCATGTAGATCATCCAGATTACATCTCTGATGAGGATTGGGATATTATTTTTCCCAAACTAATCAGGGATAGGGCAGAGGATGTCATACTCGGTCAATAACCTCAGCCCGTAGAGAAGGGCAAAAGGAAGGAAAAGGAAGTTGGTGGGACAAATCCAAATAAAAAGGATCATAAAGAGGGTACTGGATTATCCAAAGAGGTTGAGTGTCGGTTGAGCCAAACAAGGCTCAGGATGACTAAAAGAATGTGCATGTAGATAGGAACTAGCCAAATTAAAAAAATTTACCAAAATGAAGGTAATGTTTATTTTTATACTCAATTTAAGAAAAAATTAATCCTAGCATAGAAGTGATAAAAATATGATTTATAAGTTTATTTAACTTATAAATATATGTTAATGAATCATATAAAATAACTCATGACACATAATAGTAAATCATGCCCTTGAGGAGAGGATTTATATGCAAAAAAAATCTCGGGGCAAACCGACACCTTCCACTATATAGGTAAAGATTTATAAAACGGAGAAATGATTGAAAAACTTAAACCTATCCTAGACTCAATAATGTACAACCTACCAAAGATATGTTTTTCCACCTTCTAGCTAGAAGACCAATTATAGATCGATCTATAACCACTCACTACGATGCGGGTGTCAATTCTAGTTTATAATGTCACGTTTTCACCAAATCTACAAATATTCTTTAAAAGTTAAAGAAAACTTATTTTTCCAAAGTAACAAGTAAAAAGACAATAATATAGATCCAACTTCACAAGATGTGAGAGTCCTAAAAGTTGAGGGAAGTTTCAAATATATTTAGCTAATCAAAATAAGATCGTAAAGTATTTTTGAGATATAGAAAATAGTTAAAGTTTCTCAAGAAATTTTTTTACAAAATGTTTTGTTTAAAGTCTTAAGAAGATGTTGTCAAGCTTCAAATAACATCAAAAATGGAATCTTAACAATAGATATCCCAAAAATGCAAATAAGTTTTTTTCTCTTAACAAAATTGATTAGGCATAAATTCTTCCTAATTTATCCTTTGATTTAGCTACTTTTAGCACCTCGAACAACGTAATTGAGTTGGATTTATCTCATAACTGTGCTACTGACTGATCCTAATGAGTACACCGAGTTTATGGTATTTTGTAGTGATTTTACAGGTATTTGATGTCAAGAAACGAAAGAAGGAAATCGGTAGAATCAAGAAAGCAAGAAGGAAATGTCTCAATGGCAAAAGCGTAATTTCTACACGGAATTCGGATGAGGTAGCTAAAGAGAAGTCGAAGACATCTCATTCACAAGCACAAAGTAAGAAACGACACCCCAATTGGAATCCTGAAACAAAAGTTATGAGCAGTCAAAGAGGAGCCAGAAAGTCAAATAGCCGGACCGGTCCGCCCCTACCCCGGACCGATCCGCCTTGCCAAACTCCAGAAGACCCCGTATGGCATGAAAATCGAAAGAGGCAAAAATAAAAGGAACCGGTCCTCCCCAAAATAAAAAGAACCGATCCGCCTTGGGGGTAGACCGGTCCGCCTAAAACCCGGACCGGTCCGGTCTTCGAGATCTGAAAATCTTCTCTTCCTAAAAAGACTCCTAGGGTGCAGCTGACTTCCGATATTGTTGTAGGGTATAAAAGACACGATTTAGTATTGTTATGGATACGAAAAATTAGTAGGTTTCACCTCTTCTTCTTCTTCAAAAACCCTAGCTTAGTTAACATTTGGAGATTTATTTTCAAGGATTGAAGAATTGTTCAGCGATTTTTGTGAGTATCAGTTTCATTCATTGTTGCATTTATTGTTTGGGTAATTTTTAGTGAGTGATTTTTATTTCTAATTCGTTTCTACATCTAATTTTCATTTTTCTTAGATTAATCATGAATTCCTGCACATCAATTATTGTTTTCATTAAATTCAACATGTTAAGCTAGATTTAACAAGGTCGGGGTACATGAACCCAACCTGAGGTGTTAGTGTATGTGTTTAAAATTAATCCGATGAATTTATTGATTGACTATGATCGTATTGCATAGCGACACAATAATTGTAGATCTTTATATCACGCTTGCCTCTGGGTACTCGTGATGATTTAGAGTGCAATTTGAGTGTCACTATCGAGATACTGATTTACTCATCCTCAGATTAGGTATGACGCGGGCTTGAACCTCGTATACATAATGCTTGGGAGTACTAAATTCTGAGTCAGATCAGTCAGATAAATTTATGATTAATATTACCACTACACTACACTAGGGTTGGGGGATTGTATTCCCGTCCTAGTTTTTCCCATCACTTTGTCAAAAGTTTCAAAATCAATTTTTATTCATATTTTAGGTAACTTATTGTAGTTGCATTTTTCATAATTTCATCTTTGCATTTAGTTGTAATCATTCCCAAAATCAAATCATTTTCCCTTTATTTTTAGAGTCAAGGTTAGGATTCCTCCGTCTTTTCCGTCGTCACAACTTCGTTGTCCCTTTTCCCTGAGGATCGATACCCGACTTGTCGGATTATTACTTGAGCGACAGGCTTACACTTGAGCCTAGAGTGAACGCATGTTTGAGACACATTTTCAGTCGTGTCAAGTTTTTGGCGCCGTTGCAGGGGAATTTAGGTAGACTTAGGATTAGATTGAGTCAATCCAAAGCTTTGACCAAAAATTTCAAAAATTAAAAAAAAAAAAAAAGATTCACCATCATCTCTCCTAAGCTTTAATGCAAAATTCTGAATTCACTCCCACACCCCATAATACTCCAATCAACATTCACGAAAATCCAATTGTTGAGTATAATCCTGATAGTCCCCACACTCCAAACGCCCCACAGTTCTGGATCCCACCTCCCACACCGTCGCACTCAATCTCCGATAACACTCCTTTCCCTTTCTTAGGACACACTTCGAGCACGCCCAGTGAGAACACCGAGTCAATAAGTGAAGGAGATATGTCACAACACGGCAGTGCACCCGCCGGTGAGGAAGAGCCCCCATACCGTCCGATTAGAGAATTCTTATATCCCGAGCGTACTGTCACTTCGGGATTCATTATACTCCCGTATAATGCGGAGCAATTCTGTTTCAAAAATGGGATGATCCAGATGCTACCGCATTACCACGGTATGGATTCTGAAAAGCCATACCTCCATATTAGGGAATTTGAGGACGTGTGTGATACTCTAAATGATCAAACCTGCACACAAGAGGTAATCCGCCTCAAACTCTTCCCTTTCTCGCTCAAAGATAAAGCTAAGGCCTGGCTATGGTCTTTACCTCCAAGCTCGATTCCATCCTGGAATGAGTACAGTCGAAATTTCTCAAGAAATTCTTCCCACCACATCGAACAATCTCCATAAAGGCCCAAATTCAAGCATTCAGACAAGCTGAAAATGAGTCATTTCATCGATGTTATGAACGTTTCAACGAGTTAGTTGCTTCATGCCCCCATCATGGATTTGATTCAGCGCAAGTCATATCTTTTATCTATTATGGGTTGAATCTTAACTCTAAATAACTTGTTGAAACAATGGGAAGTGGTCCGTTTATCGATTTAGATGCCCAGGATGCTGAGCTTCACTTGAGGTATGTCGCCGAGACTACCTAATCCTGGGACACTTCTGATCCCAACACTCAAAATCGAAATAGACAAGCGACCACTACTCCGTCAGCATCCGGCCTATTCCATGTAGATAAGAATTCTATGACGGATAGCCGATTAGAGACTCTTGAGATAGGATTTCGAGATCTGTGCGAGATATATGGAAAAGGACCAGCTGGACCCATTCCAAACCCAGTCGTAAAGGTGTGTGCTATTTGCGAGGCGGGACATTCAACTGAGGAATGCCCGACGATACCCGCCTACAAAGCAATGCTGCAAGAGCAAGTTAGTGGTGTAGGAGGTTTTAAGGGAAATTTCGGTGCCCCGGATGGGAATTCATATAACCCTTCTTGGAAAAATCATCCCGGTTTTAGCTATGGGCAATAACATGCCGGAATGAACCCTCCTTCGCATGTTGCCCCTCCTCCACCACAACACTTTCAACAAGCTCCACACATGCAAGGACATGTGCAAGCACCGCCACCTCAAGGAAATTATATTCGACCACAGTGGAGAACTCTCGAGGATACCAAGAATCAATTCATTGCAAACCAGATCGCGACCAATGCCAAATATGATCGTCTGATCGGCGACATAAATGCGAATCTGTCTAAAATACAATCCTCATTGAGTGTTCAAGAGAAGGGCAAGTTTCCTGCCCAAGGCCAATGACCTCCCCAAGGTCAACCTAGCGTTAGCTCCACCTCCACTGAACATCAGGAGCAATATCAAGCTGTAACCACTCTTAGTAGTGGGAGAGTTGTTGATTTATCACCTCCTCCACCCGACACAACGAAAGCCAAGGAGATTTCGCTCGACACGAAAGAGGCCGAAGATGTCCCCTTGAATGAGAGTGACCAAGAAGCTGCTAGTGAGCCAGAAGTAGTGGTGAAACCGCCTTCCGCAGCACCGTTCCTCAAAGGTTGATTCCCTCCCACAGAGGAAACCCACGTGATGACGTGTTAGAAGTGCTAAAGCAAGTCAATCTTAATTTACCTTTCCTTGAGGCCATTAAACAAATTCCAGCATATGGCAAAGTCATCAAAGACCTGTTGACGGTTAAGCGAAAGATGAAGGTGAAGAAGAACGTCTTTCTAACACAAAATGTGAGCTCCATCCTACTAAATGAACTCCCGCCTAAGTTCAAAGATCCCGATGCACCCACCATATCCTGCATCATTGGGGAGAATAAAATTGAAAAAGCCTTACTTGACTTGGGAGCAAGCGTAAATATACTCCCTTACTCCATTTATAGGCAACTTGACTTGGGCGACCTCAAGCCCACGAAGGTCACTCTCCAATTGGTGCATCGAATAGTGAAGATCCCACGAGGTATAGTCGAGGACGTGATCGTTCAAGTTGACACTTTCTACTTTCCAGTGGATTTTGTCATTTTGGACACGGAGCCCTCCTTCCACTCGAGTAATCATGTTCCCATCATCCTTGGGCTCCCTTTCCTAGCTACGGCTAACGCAATCATCAATACTAGGAATGGGCGAATGCAACTCACATTTGGGAACATGACCTTGGACACCAACATCTTCCACATAGCCCAAAATGCAGGGGAGGAAGACGATCTTCACGCGGTGAGCCTCATAGATGAGATAGTAGAAGAGTATTTTGAGGATAATTACTGTGGCGATGCTTTAGAATCATGTTTACCAGTGAGATACGAGAGTGAGGGGATGTATACCGCGTTCGAGAGGGAGGTTGAAGAATTGAGCGAGCTACTCGATGAGAGTAAGTCGGACGAGGACGTGAGAGAGGTTAATTGGGTTTCGAGATTCGAGGAATTACCTCCGAGGGATACGCACATGGTTCCCTCCAGTGAAAAATTTCCAACCCTCGAGTTAAAGAAACTTCCCTCCCATATTAAATATGCATATCTAGGAGAGGATGAGACATTTTCTGTTGTTATCTCCTCTAGCCTAAATGAAGGGCAGGAGTGTAAATTATTGAAAATTCTGAGGAAGTACCAAAGTGCTTTTGGTTGGTGCATAGCTGATTTGAAAGGGATAAGTCCTTTAATTTTCACTCATAAGATCCATCTCGAAGAGGATGTCAAACCTTCTAGAGAAATGCAAAGAAGCCTGAATCCCAACATGAAAGAAGTTGTGAGAACCGAAATAATCAAATTATTGGATGTCGGGATCATCTACCCAATCTTGGATAGCAAGTGGGTAAGCCCTATTCAAGTCATCCCGAAGAAGTCGGGTATGACTGTGATTGAAAATGCCAAGGGAGAGTTAGTTCCCCAACGTACCACCACCGGGTGGCACGTTTGCATTGATTACCGAAAACTCAATGCGGGAACCAGGAAATACCATTTCCCCTTGCCATTTATTGATAAAATGCTTAAAAGAGTAGCGGGCCACCCTTACTATTACTTCCTTGATGGTTATTCCGGGTATAACCAAATTGAAGTAGATGTACTTGTCCAGGAGAAGACGACCTTCACTTGCCCTTTTGGTACGTTTGCCTACAAACGTATGCCATTTGGCTTGTGTAATGTACCCGTGACCTTTCAAAGGTGCATGTTGAGTTTATTTAGCGACATGGTCGAGAGAGGACTCGAAGTGTTCATGGACGATTTCAGTGTTTTTGGCACCTCTTTCCATCATTGTCTAGAAAAACTGGAAAAAGTACTTACTCGATGCGTGGAAAAGAACTTAGTGCTAAATTGGGAGAAGTGCCATTTCATGGTTACCAAGGGAATAGTTCTTGGCCACATTGTACCATCCAATGAAATAGAAGTTGATAGGGCAAAGATAGATGTCATAGCTGACCTTCCCCCATCGAAATCGCTGAAAGACGTGCGCTCCTTTTTGGGTCACGCGGGGTTTTATCGAAGGTTCATTAAGGACTTTAGCGCCATCGCTAGGCCCTTAAGCAACTTACTCATGAAGGACTCCCCATTTGAGTGGACTAAATCATGCCAAAGTTCTTTTGACAAATTGAAGAACATGCTTGTGTCTGCCCCCATCATGCAAGTTCCGGATTGGTCCTTACCATTCGAACTTATGTGTGATGCCAGTGATTATGCGATCGGGGCTATTTTGGGACAACGTCAAGATAAGCAAGCTTATGTCATCTACTACGCCAGTCGGACTCTTACCGGACCTCAACTCAACTACTCTACCACGGATAAGGAGTTGCTAGCGGTAGTCTTTGCCCTTGATAAGTTCCGGTCATATCTCATTGGTTCTCCTATTACTGTTTTCATCGATCACGCGGCGTTGAAATATCTACTTGCGAAGAAAGATGCCAAGCCGCGCCTCATAAGGTGGATCCTACTCCTACAAGAGTTCAATCTCTCCATCAAAGATAAGAAAGGAGTAGAAAACGTCATTGCCGACCATTTATCTTGGCTTTCGTCCGACGTACCTAGTGATCCCGTACCCATAGATGAACATTTTCAGGATGAGCAGCTTTTCGCTACCTCTTCATATCCCTGGTTTGCGGACATAGTGAACTATCTTGTCACGGGAGCCGTCCCTCCCGACTGGACACCGCAAGATAAGAAGAGGTTTCTTATGTGGTCGCGCATGTTCTTTTACGATGATCCATTCCTTTTTAAATACTGTGCAGACCAAATCATCCGACGATGTGTACCGGATGACGAAATCCCAAAAGTCATCCAGTTTTGTCATTTGGAAGCTTGTGGAGGTCATTTCTCGATGAGAAAGACGGCCGCTAAAATTCTGCAATGCGGCCTCTATTGGCCCACAATCTTCTGGGATGTGAACGATGCTTGCAAATCATGCAATAGGTGTCAACAGATGGGAGCCATCACTCGACGAGACATGATGCCTCTTACCCCTATACTCATTATTGAGATATTCGACTATTGGGGTATTGACTTCATGGGTCCTTTCCCTCCATCATTTGGTTTCCTATACATCCTCATCGCGATAGACTACGTTTCTAAATGGGTGGAAGCTATAGCTACCAAGACTAATGACAACAAAGTGGTGATAAAGTTCCTGCAGGAACACATACTTTCCCGCTTCGGTGCACCGAAAGCAATAATTAGCGATAATGGTACGCATTTTTGCAATAGACCATTCGAGAAGCTCATAAGAAAGTATGGTGTCGTTCACAAGGTTGGAACGACATATCACCCACAAACGAATGGACAGGCCGAGCTAGAAAATCGGGAAATCAAGAACGTTCTTGAAAAGACCGTCAATCCTACCCGAAAAGATTGGTCCTTTAGATTGAACGATTCGCTATGGGCCTACCGTACCGCATACAAGAATCAACTCGGCATGTCCCCTTTCCGCTTTGTGTATGGAAAACCTTGCCATCTTCCTGTTGAGCTCGAACACAAGGCGTATTGGGAGATTAAGCAATTGAATTATGCCATGGAAAAGGCCGGTGAAGCCCGAAAGCTTCAATTGAATGAGTTAGAAGAATTACGCAATGATGCGTATGAGAATGCCAAAATTTTGAAAGAGAGGATGAAACTCGCTCATGATAGCATCATTCGACGAAAAGAGTTTCTCCCCGGGCAAAAAGTTCTCCTCTACAACTCTCGGCTTCGCCTCTTCCCAGGCAAGTTGCGGTCACGTTGGTCTGGCCCATTCGTCGTGAAGAATGTTTTCCCCCACGGAGCTGTTGAACTAGACGATTTAAAAGGGGGGAAATACATTCAAAGTGAATGGACAACGCCCAAAGCCATATCTAGAGGCGTGTGCAGAAGAAGTCGACACCATCTGGTTGTCGGACCCCATTTACGGGGTTGAGTGAGTTATTGAAGTGAGGTCATCGCACCCCCGACGCGTATGGGGTGAGAGTCGTGTGTGTGAGAGTCGTGTGTGTTTTGAGAGTCGTTAGGACTAGTTTCGTTCGGGATAAGCATTCGTGTGTTTTGGGGAATTCTGAGTCAAAGTGTGTTGACCAGTGAAATCGAGAGGGTCCTAGTTCAATTGGATAAAGAGGATATCGGGAACGTGAAAATTTTTTAAGAAGAGAGCTCGAAACCGAAGTAAAAGAAGTCCAGCCCAAAAACCCTGGGTGGACCGGTCCGCCCCTACCCCGAACCGGTCCGACCCCGGATCGGTTCCTTTTATTTTTAAAGGAACCGGTCCGCCTGTCGAGGGTTTGAAAAGACAAAGGGTCATATCGGTCCGCCCCTACCCCGGACCGGTCCGCCTTCTGCAGATCTGCCTCCTCCTCTTCCCAAGATTCACCCCCCTTTCCCCCCAATCCCATTCATTCCCTCCAATCCATTTTTCCTCTTCCCAAACCCAACCTTTCCCTCCCAAATTCATTCCCTTTTCCCTCCAAACCCCTTCCCTCCAAAACCAACCCCTCCCCTCCCCTTTCCACTATAAATACACCTCCATTCTTCCCTTTCTCCTCACACCTTCAACCAAAATACTCTCTTATTCCTCTCTAGTTTTTCAAGCAACTACCTCCCTCCTATTTCCATGGCACCCCGTGTTGCCCCCACCAAATATGACTCCACCGTAATCCACCCCTCCGGTCACGACGAATACGGCTCCCGCCAAGAGGAGAGATGGTGCTCCTAATACTTCGGTTTGGGCCGCAAACTCCATATGGAGCGCGCGGTCCAATGGGAAGCTCTGCCCAACTCCATCACCACCCTTTTCATGGCCCGGGGTTGGTGCCGTTTCCTCAACCAACCTCACGACGTGGTTTGGGCAACCGAAGTTCGCTCATTCTATGGTACACTCGTTCGGACGGGCCAATTCAAGGCCGAAGCTTTCGTGGATGGGACTCCCATACCCTTTTCCTTGACCCGTCTCACGGCCAAGTTGGTCGAGTTTGATGTCCCGGATGTCCAAGAATTTACTTATCCCCAAAATGTCTCCCCGGTCGACAAGGACATTATCATGGCCCGCATTGCACCTAGCATGGCTTAGGCGGGGCAAACCGTCGCCGTTGGACGCCTCAACGAGAAGGCGCGCCTTATATTTCAAATTGTGTGCACCAACCTATTGCAAACGTCCAATGACTCTGCCATGCGGCCTCGGCAAGCTACCCTCACATATCATCTCTTCGACCCCCTAACTTCCATCTATTTGGGACGCACCTTATACGCGAACATCATTAACGCGTCCTTGGATGAGAAGGGCATCGCCCCCTTTCCTTATGCCCGCTTGATCACGTCCATCCTTGAGGATGCTGGCATAGAGGCGCCGAGAGACCATACACGCCTCCCCGGTCCTTTCGGATAAGGGACCCACACCAAAAGCGCCAAACAGCTAGCTGTCCTCCGGGCTAGACAGGGTGATGATGTCGAAGAGGAGGCTGCCTCGAGCGACAATAAGGAAGACGTAGGGGCAGCTGGTGAGGACGTTGAGATGGGGGATCTCGATCCGGACGAAGAGTCGGCAGACGAGGAGGACGACCCAGATTTCAAGTGGGAGGGCACGGACCTATTCGCGCGTATGTCGGCGCTGGAGACCAACTTCAACACCTTTCAGACCAACTACGAGCGCGACATGAACATCGTTCTCCGCTTCCAAGCGGACATCTTTCGGCGCATAGGGGATCCTAATGAGCCACTACCTTCCTACTACCAGAACCCCTATGACCCCAACGCGCCCGGTTCCTCCCATCCCCCACCCCGGTGAAGCTTTATATGGTGTTGGCAGCTTTTTCCTTACTTTTCCCTATTCACAGTTGTATGCTTTCCCCTGCACATGTAACACAGTATTGTCGTAATAAAAACTGCATTTTCTCTATTTGTTTGTTTTATTTTTCCGCACTTTTTATTCGCTTTGAGTTAGATTTTAGTCCTTTTTGCTTGAGGACAATGCAAAAGTCTAAGTTAGGGGGGTCATAAGTGTGTATTTCTAAAACTTCACAAACTTTCCTAAATGCCCAAAAAAAAAATCATAAAATTCTGAAAAACCCAAAAATATTTTTGTTTAAAATAAATAAAAATTGGAATTCAAATTTTTCAAAAATATCATTAAAAGTCGAATTGAAGTCTCAAGTGGTGAAATTCAACGTACACAAAGCCAAAATTGACCAAAGATGGAAATTGAACGAAAATTGACGACTTAACGAATAAGTGTGGAGATTAACAAACCCGGTGAGATTCGAGCCTGTCACTTTTTGCGAGTTTTTAAATCAATCTGAGTTAATTGTTAACTCAAAGTTCTTTTCACCACCTAAAAAGTTGTCAAGGATCTCAATCCTTCCATTTTGATCGGTTTTGAAAAATGATTGTAATATTGCTTTGAAAAAAAAAACGTGCGAAATTGATCTCTAAACTTGAATTCATCTCGAAGCGCATATGGTAATGCAATTGGTATTTTGGACTATGAAGTAGGCCCTCGTTTGTCACCCAAAAATATTGACCAGAAAAAGTAGAGAAAAATTACCCCTTTTGTAACCCAATTTGAGCCAAACAAATTGTCCCTTTCGTTTGATAACCCAAAAAAAACCCGAATAGCCGGAATTGTGAAAAATGAGAAAATTCAGAATTTAAGTCCGAAAAGTGCATAAAAAGTGGCAAGAAATAAATAAATATGCTCAACAAAAAAAAAAAATTAACAATAGGCCGGAAAAAGCACAAGTGGACATCATTAATGACTTTTCCAATTCCAACCTTCCCGACAATTGTCATTTTACCCCATATACCTCAAAACTCGAAAAAGTCCTAACTGAGTCTAAATTGCGAAGTTGGTTACCGCGTGGAGAGCTAATACACCAAAAGATAATAAAGGAGATTAAGTGCGCGAAATAAAAGCAATGTTCCCGTTTTTAAAACCGTAATCCTTTGATGAGGTCCTTTCACTACAAAATTTCCGTCTTTCTAACCGTATGCGTGATTTTGCTTCCATTACATTTACTCTTTATATCACGCATACCAAGAGAATAGCCATAATCCGAGAGATTCATTTGTGAGAGCATTCCGTGAGAAATTGAAATCAAAATAAATTTTCGGAGAAGTAATGTAATGATCAATCGGTGGAAATTAGCGGTTGTATTTCTGGCTACGCACACACACCACGGTTTGAGACTTGTAAATATGACTTGATGATGACTATTTTCTGGAAAAGTTGGAATTGCACAATTTTTGCATATTTTGAATTCTCTTTGAGTCGAATTTTGTGGGTATATTCTCTGCAAACCCTCACGAGACAACACTCGTCCTACTAGGGTAACCTAGGGGTTCAACGGCTTGTTGCATACGCTAAATGCAATCGCTTGCCAGCGAAAAAGGTATTTTATCCTAATAAAATGTTTTTTTTAAAGAATTGAGCCACGCTAGGATTCTTTCACATTGTTCGGGACGCGCAAAGTTCTAAGTTAGGGGGGTTTGATTAGGCATAAATTCTTCCTAATTTATCCTTTGATTTAGCTACTTTTAGCACCTTGAACAACGTAATTGAGTTGTATTTATCTCATAACTGTGCTACTGACTGATCCTAATGAGTACACCAAGTTTCTGGTATTTTGTAGTGATTTTACAGGTATTTGATGTCAAGAAACGAAAGAAGGAAATCGGTAGAATCAAGAAAGCAAGAAGGAAATGTCTCAAGGGCAAAAGCATAATTTTTACACGGAATTCGGATGAGGTACCTAAAGAGAAGTCGAATACATCTCATTCACGAGAACAAAGGAAGAAACGGCACCCCAATCGGAATCCCAGAACAAAAGTTATGAGCAGTCAAAGAGGAGTCAGAAAGTCAAATAGCCGGACCGGTCCGCCCCTACCCCGGACCGGTCCGCCTTGCCAAACTCCAGAAGACCCCGGATCGCATGCAAACCAAAAGAGGCAAAAATAAAAGGAACCGGTCCCCCCCGGACCGATCCACCCCAAAATAAAAAGAACCGATCCGCCTTGGGGATAGACCAGTCCGCCTAAGACCCGGACCGGTCCGGTCTTCGAGCTCTGAAAATATTCTCTTCCTAAAAAGACTCCTAGTGTGCAGCTGACTTTCGATATTGTTGTAGGGTATAAAAGACCCGATTTAGTATTGTTATGGATACGAAGAATTAGTAGGTTTCACCTCTTCTTCTTCTTCAAAAACCCTAGCTTAGTTAACATTTGGAGATTTATTTTCAAGGATTGAAGATTTGTTCAGCGATTTTTGTGAGTATCAGTTTCATTCATTGTTGCATTTATTGTTTGGGTAATTTTTAGTGAGTGATTTTTATTTCTAATTCGTTTCTACATCTAATTGTCGTTTTTCTTAGATTAATCATGAATTCATGCACATCAATTATTATTTTCATTAAATTCAACATGTTAGGCCAGATTTAACAAGGTCGGGGTACATGAACCCAACCCGAGGTGTTAGTGTATGTGTTTAAAATTAATCCGATGAATTTATTGATTGACTATGATCGTATTGCATAGCGACACAATAATGGTAGATCTTTATATCACATTTGCCTCTGGGTACTCGTGATGATTTAGAGTGCAATTTGAGTGTCACTATCGAGATACTGATTTACTCATCCTCAGATTAGGTATGACGCGGGCTTGAACCTTGTATACATAATGCTTGGGAGTACTAAATTCCGGGTCAGATCAATCAGATAAATTTATGATTAATATTACCACTGCACTACACTAGGGTTGGGGGATTGTATTCCCGTCCTAGTTTTTCCCATCACTTTGTCAAAAGTTTCAAAATCATTTTTTATTCATATTTTAGGTAACTTATTGTAGTTGCATTTTTCATAATTTCATCTTTGCATTTAGTTGTAATCATTCCCAAAATCAAATCATTTTCCCTTTATTTTTAGAGTCAAGGTTAGGATTCCTCCGTCTTTTTCGTCGTCACAACTTCGTTGTCCTTTTTCCCTGAGGATCGATACCCGACTTGTCGGATTATTACTTGAGCGACAGGCTTACACTTGAGCCTAGAGTGAACGCATTTCTGAGACACATTTTAAGTCGCGTGAAAAATCTAATTTCTTTAGCTTGATAAACCAATGAAAACCTTAAATTTTTTTTTTGTAAATGCGTGTGCAATATTGATTCGCAATTTCCAATCACAAACTAATTTATTAGAGTCAATTTATGAATCAAGTCAATACAATCCTTAAACTCAAATATCAACGTACGAGCAAGTGTCAAACCAACATAAGTAAAATATGCGACAAAATAGTTCAGGAAAAATTCCCGCAAGGCAAAACCTTTTTATTTCACTATCATTGTAAATC
Source organism: Sambucus nigra (assembly GCA_949130495.1). Lineage (NCBI taxonomy): Eukaryota > Viridiplantae > Streptophyta > Magnoliopsida > Dipsacales > Adoxaceae > Sambucus > Sambucus nigra. The sequence goes on from OX422212.1 coordinate 293,289,244, forward strand.
ACAACTTACTTCAGATTACAATGAAATACAGATCAACAATGGTTCACATGCAGCTATACCACATCTAGACACACAGTCCAAAAATGCCATCTTCATCAAAGAATCAACACGCATAAGATCCTCAATGACACACAGTCATAAACCTTGTAGTGACTCACTCCACAATAGCACGCAGCTCTCGGTTGTAGAGATATCCCCACAAAGTACGAACACTAGAAAAATATCCAGCAAACTATATTTTGGGTTCCATAAAAAAACTCACACAAAAGCACTGGAATTTGTGAAATGTAAAATAAGTTTTGAACCCTCAAAGTGATGGAAAATAAACCACAAAAACCCTAAAAACGTATTATGATTGAAATAGTGTTTTCTCTACATGAAATCAATACGCCTGACATCCTATTTATAAAATAATTAAGGCGATGACGTGTCAGAGTAAAAGTCTTCTCGTTCGAACGAACTATCATGTCGTTCAAACGACATCTGGTCTCGTTCGAACGAGATAGGCTCTCATTTGAACGACCAGACACAAATATCAAGATTCATTTTATAGAGTTTTAAGAAATTTGGAAACTAAGAAACCAACACTCTTACGAATCTGCAAACATTTATCCAAAATCTTTTATGATAAAAATGTTTTTTGAAAAAATATTTCAAAAATCATTTTTCATAAAAGGAAAAATATTTTCTTTTTTTCATAAAAAATATCCCAACACTATTTATGTAAAATGTAAATGGAAATTAAACACATTTATCATATTCGTCCTTGTTGGGAATGATTGTTGAAGTAGACTTTGGAATTCAGATAGTTGATTGTAGAAGTACGCTTTTCAATTCTTCGATAAACTTGTAGCGGTATATGACATACTAACTGTGACAGACTATGTTCTTGAAAAATCTCCCCCTATGTCTATGCCAGTACAAAATAAAAAATCCGAATTATCAATCAAAATATGACTTATACAAATCTACCCTCCCATAAACTTAAACATGGAAAGATAAACTGAACAAGTCTTTAAACTGTTCTTTAACAATCAACTTTTCAAAAGTCCAAGCTGTAACAACCTGTCCTTTTGGAGATGATTAAATTTCATAATCGAGTATAAATTGGAATTCGTAGAATTTCTCAAAATAGTGAATTTTGGGATTTTCGATGGATGTTGTAATTTTTTTGGGATTAAATAGGTTGGAATATTTTAATTATATGTCGCCGTTGAGTAAAAGCGACACGAGGTGAGATTTTAGTTGGAAAACCGCATTTAATTATTTTGGGTTGAAATAGTGATTTGCGGTCAAGTATCTCGGATGGGAGTTTTGACTGCGCCGTGAGTCTCGGAATGGCCGAGATAGTCGAAAAAGAGTGTCCGATTGTCGAAATTGAGTTTCGAGGAATTTTGGAGTAAAAAGGGCTCGAAATTGAGTAAACGAGTCGTTTTTGGGTTTTAAGGGGTTAAACCCTTTTCTCACTATATAAAGAGGGGGATAGGGAGAAAAGATAAAGGAAAGAAAGAAAAGAGAGAGAAGAGATAGAGGAGGAGAGAAAAGAGGAGGTTCCGGCCAAACTCCGCGGGATTCGGCTCGAGGTCGTCAGATTATATCCACGAAGTAAGTGTTTACTTGATTTATTTACTTTTGAGGATAAATCTCATTTCGTAGTTTGGTATAAACAAACCCTAAAGATTTTGGGTTGGGTTTTCATGGATAAAACGGGTTTTTGGGAGTTAAAACAAATAAACCCCAATAATAAATCAATTTGAGGAACTTAGGTTTTAACCTAAATTATTTGGTGATTTCGGGTTCTAGGATGTTTAGAACCCTTAATATATGTGTATATGTTGTTGGTTGAGGTTGTAAGACGTTGGGTGAGGCGACAAAAGCTTGGGAGAAGCTTTAATGGTCGAAATCATCTCGGAGAAGATAATGAATAGTGAGACAGCATCTTTCCGAATCGATTCGGCCCTGATCCGAATCGATTCAGCTCTTGGTCAAAAAATAAAATTTGTAGATCTCTTCGACGCGGTCACGTGGGCACTAACTGCATATTTTTCTTATTTTTTTTATTTATAGTGATTTTTCTACCGAAAGTTGTCCGATATCTAAATCGTTAGTTAGAACTTATTGGAGATAAATATCAGGGGTTCTCAAATGGAGTGTTAGGACCTCTAAAGAACTTGAGGATATATGAAAACTTTGGGTTTGCAGGAATAAATCCAAGTTAGGATTTAAATGGAGATTGGATTGAATTTTGGGTATTTTGGAGATTGAAAACAAATTGCCCAAAGGGTGCCCCTCGAACAGGCCGAATCGATTCGGGTCTAGGCCGAATCGATTCGCCTAAGGGGATCTGTGATTCTGCAGTGGGCCGAATCGATTCGGATTTAGACCGAATCGATTCGCCAATAAGAACCTGTTTGCAGAACCATTTCTGAATCGATTCGGATTGAGGGACGAATCGATTCTCCCGCCCGAATCGATTCTCATTTGGGGCGAATCGATTCGCGTTAGTCAGAATTGCCAGTTTTCTCCCCTTAAGAGTATGGGGAGTTAAATTATAATTTTGGGTTTTATATAGGGGTTCTTAGTTATGAATTCAGGACTCATAAATGATGCTTTTGAGGGTTAATAAATCTTTAGATGAAAGAGAATGCCTTGGATTGGTGTACGGCAAATCCTATGAGGTGATTAGGATGAAATTGAGAGTATAGATATATTCAATTAGTGTATAATGGTATAATTGGAGATATCCAATAAATCCTTAGATGGGATTAAAGTATGTATCATTTATTAAAGTAAGAAAATACTTTGGGTTTAGTATCATGCGTATATGAATGCATGATTATTATTCTTTGAGATAATCTTTGGGATTATTGGTCATCGCTAGAGGTGATTGGCATATGGCCATTTATATATATTCTAGGACGAATATATGGTACATGTATATACTATGCGATTAAAGTACATATATGATATGATGTTAATGATTTTGAAAATAAAATATGAATGTTTTCAAAATGGAAAAAGAAATGATTTTCATAGTTACTGATTATAGTCAACACCCTCTCTAAATGACATCATAAGGGAAGTTCGCGCGCTGAGGTGAAGCTCCCTGGCTAGCGAATGCAGGGTAGATATAGTCCTCTAGTCCACATGAGCGTTTATGTTATGTTATGTTTTCTGCGATGGTTAGGTAACTTGGGGTGTGGTTATGACTAGCCCGCAGGCATATGGCTGCTTCCCGACGTATTGCGTATAGGTTCCCAGGTGTCGAAATTGATAGGCACTGAAAGATGATGGTCATTTAGGGGCGCGCCGTACGGGCGATCTTAGAACGCGTTATATGTTAAAGCAATTTATGATAATAAATTGGCTTTATATACATTTCCTGGATGGAAGAAGGGAAATGGGATAAATGTTTTGGCTTCGGTAACACTTCCCGGATGGAAGAAGGGAAGTGGAAGCATATAATATAATCAAAGCATTTTTATGATAATGAAAATGTCTTTGAATACATTTCCTGGATATGAGAAGGGATATGGGTTGTTATAAAACGGAAAAGCATTTTCATGATAACAAAATTGGCTTTTAAAAAGTTGTAGGTTTTGTTAAAGCAATTCATGATAATGAATTGGCTTTTATATACATTTCCTGGATATAAGAAAGGAAATGGAAAGTTTTGAGATAAAATGATAAGTATTGATAAATACTTTGTATATAAAGTAACTCTCATTCCGGGAGATATATCCGCGAGTTTAACATGGCATTGATATAAAATATGCTACATATATAAATTGGGTACCGAGGGTTCAATGGATCCCGACGATCGACCTTGCCGCGTAGTATTGTATCGGGGGGATTCCTTGTTTGGATTTCACTTTGCGAGACACCCCACGCACGAATATGGCATTGTGTTGAGACTGGGGAGAAGTTTAATCCTTAGTGCTCTAATATTAGTATTTCTTATGGTATGTATTTATTTACATATATTCTGTACTGAGGGACTAGCGGATCTCAACGATCGACCTTGTCGCGTAGTAGTGTATCGGGGGGGTTCCTTCTTTGGATTTCGCTTTGCGAGACACCCCACGCACGAATATGGCATTGTGTTGAGACTGGGGAGAAGTTTAATCCTTAGTGCTCTAATATTAGTCTTTCTTATGGTATGTATATATTTACATATATTCTGTACTGAGGGACTAGTGGATCTCAATGATCGATCGGGGGGGGGGGGGGGTCCTTGTTTGGATTTCGCTTTGCGAGACACCCCACGCACGAACTTGGCTTAGTGTTGAGACTGGGGACTAGTTTAGCCCATAGTACATTACTTGGACTATCTAGGGTTGATAGTGGTTGGGTGATAGACTAGTTTAGTAGGGTAGCTTGACTAGGATGTTTAGAGGGATTTGCTAGGAGTGCACTGTTAGAAGAGAGGTGAGGGGTATCTCATGGGAGTGCGATACCAAACTTAAATACGAGATAAAACCTTTTTCTAAAAATAAGGTATTTATGCACTTGCTAAATATTTTCAAAACTCGGGCTCTAACCCGTTTATCTACTTTTCCTTTCTTGCTATATTATATATATATTATATAGGTGTCCAGACACAGGGACGCCTGGATGACATATCTTTCGAGTCAGACGTCGGCTGCAACAGTTGTGGATGCGTGCAGGTTTTTGATAGACTCTTCTATCCTTGAAATCTAGATAGGAGGTACTGTATAAACATTAGGGTCAATGGTCAAATTGCATTTATTTATTCTTTTAGTACAGCATTCGATATGGTTGTATATTTTGACCGAGTGTTCGGTTATTTTATTTTCATTTCCGCAAAATCTGTGTGGATGTTTTAATTTTAGTTGTTTAAAAATAGTAGTTAAGTAAAATTTTGACACCGGCCTAATAGGTTATTAGTAATTAAATGGATTTTCAACAGTGATGCTAAGAATGATCCATATGAGACTCCTGTTATAATTTGATATAGGAGTGATCGCCCAGTATTTTATTAGGCGGGGTGTCACATATGGTATCAGAGCATCTGGTTCTAGTGTCCTTAGGAATCTGTGCGGATGTACTACGCTTTCAGCGTTGCTCTCGATTTGTTATAGAGCCTTATAATTAGGATTGTTGAATTCCTGTGGTGAGATTTCGCTCTCCTGCCATAATATAATATTATAGTAATCTTTTGCGCTCTCGTTTGAGAATCTTGTGCGGGGCTTGGATGGCGGTAGGAGGAGGGGCTTAGTTGGAGCTATAAGGTTGAAGCTTGTAGTGGAATTTCCTTCTAACAGAAAAGTTATGAGGACTAGTAAGATGATTGTAAGGAGCAGGGTAAAGTGGTTATTATGAGTTTTACCTCAGTTGGAGGAGGTATATTTGGTGTGACTAGATAAAGTCGAGGTGTTCGTTAGCCCTAGACTCGTGTGTGTAATTTGAGTTTTGTGGCGGTATTGATAACATTATATAATGTATGCCTATGTGTTTTTCGCGGTAGCGGAATTTTATTTTCTCTCACTCGTCATAGGGGCGGGTGTTTATATTTTCTGTATATATGTATGATATTATGGTATATTCGGAGCGATAGCAGGCTAATGATGGCAAGACTATCATGTCCACAGTTTCTGGAGGGAACAGGTTGTTGTTACGATATCTCACCTGGATACAGGTTGAGTTCGCCTTTATTGTTATGGGTTAATGGAACTTCGATGAGCCGAGGTTTCCTTATCGTGAATTGAGTATATGGCGACCTTATAGATATAATTTAAGGCCCACGGGATTATTGTTGAGCTGTAAGATTAAGCTCATTATTGATTGCGCAGAGACTGAGTGTATTGCGATACGCTTAGTGGTGTGGCTCCTAGATAGAGTCGGGAGTTCAGACCACAGTTTTGTTGAGTGAGGGGATAGGGTATCCTAGTTGCATGTTCAAATAACGGACCTCCATGACCGACAAAGTTAAGTAGGAGTGTGTGGAGGGGTTCCTTGTTTGGATTTCGCTTTGCGAGACGCTCCACACACGAAACTTAACGGCGTCGGGAGTGGAGAGATGTTATAGGATGCAAGGATGTAGGTTTTTTTTAATAAGTCTTATAGTGTGGATGAACCACTATAGACTATGAGCCATGTGATGATGGTATGATTATGGAAATATTGTGCTATGGAAAGGCACTAAAGTGGTCCTCTCGCGACAAGTGGGTGGGTGGAGTAGGACTTAGAGAAATTGATTTGAGGTTTATGGTTAGGCCTTAATAAAAAGGAAAATTTTGAGAAGATATGTGTTCGGTGTGATGTACGTAGTGCTCCTATAGAGAGTAGGCACTTCGATTGGTTAGGTTTCCTTTCGTACGGGCGGAAGGATAGAATGGTAGAAATGCATTCATAGGATTAGTATAGTAGGATTTAGGACGTCTCGCTGGTGTGCCTTAGGTCGCTATATCTCGATGATCGACAACGCGAGGGAGTAGTGTAATGGGAAGGTTCCTTGTTGGGATTTCCCTTTGGCGAGATGTCCCACGCACGAAACAAAGCAAATGTCAGGAGTTGAGAGAGACCTTGGGCACTAGGGATATGCTTAGGATTATATTCGTTCCGCTTAGGTAGAACAATGCATAGACCTTAGTATTTTAGGATGTAAGTTTAGTAGAGTTAGTGGCACCGAGGTTAGGACAATAGAATTTCACGGGTTGGGAGGACCCATATGTGAGTATTACACCGAGGAAAGGAGACCCTTTTTGGGAGAGAGTGTTACGCGTCAGGCGTTCACTATGGATGTGCAGATGTGCACAGGTTAGAAAGGTGTATGGGCACCTTAGTGAGTTGGTTTATATACCGCCTGAAATAGAAGGGGGTAGTATATAAATTTGAAGTTCATACCGTGAGGCACTAGAGATGTTGGGTGCAGTGTGACGCTATTGGAGTCACTTTACGTCGTGGTAGCCGTATAGTACATGGTACATGGTTGGGAACCATTGGGTTAGTATCGCTCCCCTCTGAGATATAGGAATTGGAGCGATTCTAGAAATTGGTGGTGTAGGTTGTATTCGAATTTTGAGGACGAAATTTCGTTGTAAGGGGGGGAGTATGTAACAACCTGTCCTTTTGGGAGACGATTAAATTTCATAATCGAGTATAAATTGGAATTCGTAGAATTTCTCGAAATAGTGATTTTCGAGGATTTGATGATTTTCGATGGATGTTGTAATTTTTTTGGGGATTAAATAGGTCGAAATATTTTAATTATATATCGCCGTTGAGTAAAAGCGACACGAGGTGAGATTTTAGTTGGAAAACCGCATTTAATTGGTTAGGTTGAAATAATGATTTGCGGTCAAGTACCTCAGATGGGAATTTCGACTGCACCGTGAGTCTCGGAATGGCCGAGATAGTCGGAAAAGAGTGTTCGATTGTCGAAATTGAGTTTCAAGGAATTTTGGAGTAAAAAGGGCTCGAAATTGAGTAAACGAGTCATTTTTGGGTTTTAAGGGGTTAAACCCTTTTCTCACTATATAAAGAGGGGGATAGGGTGAAAAGAGAAAGGAAAGAAATAAAAGAGAGAGAAGAGATAGAGGAGGAGAGAAAAGAGGAGGTTCCGACCAAACTCCGCGGGATTCGGCTCGAGGTCGTCGGATTATATCCACGAGGCAAGTGTTTACTTGATTTATTTACTTTTGAGCATAAATCTCATTTCGTAGTTTGGTATAAACAAACCCTAAAGATTTTGGATTGGGTTTCGTGGATAAAATGGGTTTTTGGGAGTTAAAACAAATAAACCCCAATAATAAATCAATTTGAGGAACTTAGGTTTTAACCTAAATTATTTGGCGATTTCGGGCTCTAGGATGTTTAGAACCCTTATTATATGTTTATTTGTCGTTGGTTGAGGTTGTAGGATGTTGGGTGAGGCGACAAAAGCATGGGAGAAGCTTTAATGGCCGAAACCGTCTCGGAGAAGACGATGAATAGTGAGACAACGTCTTTCCGAATCGATACGGCCCTGATCCGAATCGATTCAGCTCTTGGTAAAAAAATAAAATTTGTATATCTCTTCGACGCGGTCGCGTGGATACTGACTGCATATTTTTCTAATTTTTTTTGGATTTATAGTGATTTTTCTATGAAAAGTTGTCTGAGATCTAAATCGTTAGTTAGAACTTATTGGAGATAAATATTAGGGGTTCTCAAATGGAGTGTTAGGACCTCTAAAGAACTTTAGGAGATATGAAAACTTTGGGTTTGTAGGAATAAATCCAAGTTAGGATTTAAATGGAGATTGGATTGAATTTTGGGTATTTTGGAGATTGAAAAAAAATTGCCCAAACAGTGCCCCTCGAACAGGCCGAATCGATTCGGGTCTAGGCCGAATCGATTCGCCTAAGGGGATCTGTGATTCTGTAGTGGGCTGAATCGATTCGGATTTAGACCGAATCGATTCGCCATTAAGGACCTGTTTGCAGAACCACTTCTGAATCGATTTGGATTGGGGGCCGAATCGATTCGCCCACCCGAATCGATTCGCATTTGGGGCGAATCGATTCGCTTTGGTTAGAATTGCCAGTTTTCTCCCCTTAAGAGTATGGGGAGTTAAATTAAAATTTTGGGTTTTATATAGGGGTTCCTAGTTATGAATTCAGGACTCCTAAATGATGGTTTTGAGGGTTAATAAACCTTTAGATGAAAGAGAATGCCTTGGATTGGTGTAGGGCAAATCCTATGAGGTGATTAGGATGAAATTGAGAGTATAGATATATTCAATTAGTGTATAATGGTATAATTGGAGATATCCAATAAATCCTTAGATGGGATTAAAGTATGTATCGTTTATTAAAATAAGAAAATACTTTGGGTTTAGTATCATGCGTATATGAATGCATGATCTTTGAGAGAATCTTTGGGATTATTAGTCATCGCTAGAGGTGATTGTCATATGGCCATTTATATAAATTCTAGGGGGAATATATGGTATATGTATATACTATGTGATTAAAGTACATATATGATATGATGTTAATGATTTTGAAAATAAAATATGAATGTTTTCAAAATGGAAAAAGAAATGATTTTCATAATTACTGATTTATAGTCAACACCCTCTCTAAATGACATCATAAGGGAAGTTCGCACGCTGAGGTGAAGCCCCCTGGCTAGCGAATGCAGGGTAGATGTAGTCCTCTAGGCCATATGAGTGTTTATGTTATGTTATGTTTTCTGCGATGGTTAGGTAACTTGGGGTGTGGTTATGACTAGCCCGCAGGCATATGGCTGCTTCCCGACGTATTGTGTATAGGTGCCCAGGTGTCGTAATTGATAGGCACTAGAAGATGATGGTCATTTAGGGGTGCACCGTACGGTCGGTCTTAGAACGCATTATATGTTAAAGCAATTTATGATAATAAATTGGCTTTATATACATTTCCTGGATGGAAGAAGGGAAATGGGATAAATGTTTTGGCTTCGGTAACACTTCCCAGATGGAATAAGGGAAGTGGAAGCATATAATATGATCAAAGCATTTTTATGATAATGAAAATGGCTTTGAATACATTTCCTGGATTTGGGAAGGGAAATGGGATGTTATAAAACGGAAAAACATTTTTATGATAATAAAACTGGCTTTTAAAAAGTTGTATGTTTTGTTAAAGCAATTCATGATAATGAATTGGCTTTTATATACATTTCCTGGATATAAGAAAGGAAATGGAAAGTTTTGAGATAAAATGATAAGTATTGATAAATACTTTGTATATAAAGTAACTATCATTTCGGGAGATATATTCGGGAGTTTAACATGGTATTGATATAAAATATGCTATATATATAAATTGGGTATCGAGGGTTCAATGGATCCCAATGATCGACCTTGCCGCGTAGTAGTGTATCGGGGGGGTTCCTTGTTTGGATTTCTCTTTGCGAGACACCCCACGCACGAATATGGCATTGTGTTGAGACTGGGGAGAAGTTTAATCCTTAGTGCTCTAATATTAGTATTTCTTATGGTATGTATATATTTACATATATTCTGTACTGAGGGACTAGCGGATCTCAACGATCGACCTTGCCGCGTAGTACTGTATCGGGGGGGTTCCTGGTTTGGATTTCTCTTTGCGAGACACCCCACGCATGAATATGGCATTGTGTTGAGACTGGGGAGAAGTTTAATCCTTAGTGCTCTAATATTAGTATTTCTTATGGTATGCATATATTTACATATATTCTTTACTGAGGGACTAGAGGATCTCAACGATTTACCTTGCCACGTAGTAGTGTATCGGAGGGGTTCCTTGTTTGGATTTCGCTTTGCGAGACACCCCATGCACGAAATTGGCTTAGTGTTGAGACTGGGGAGAAGTTTAGCCCTTAGTACATTACTTGGACTATCTAGGGTTGATAGTGGTTGGATGATAGACTAGTTTAGCAGGGTAGCTTGACTAGGATGTTTAGAGGGATGCGCTAGGAGTGCACTGTTAGAAGAGAGGTGAGGGGTATCTCATGGGAGTGCGATACCAAACTTAAATATGAGATAAAACTTTTTCTAAAAATAAGGCATTTATGCACTTGCTAAATATTTTCAAAACTCGGGCTCTGACCCGTTTATCTACTTTTACTTTCTTGCTATAATATATATATATATATATATATATATATATTATATAGGTGTCCAGACACAGGGACGCCTAGATGACACATCTTTCGAGTCAGACGTCGGCTGCAGCAGTTGTGGATGCGTGCAAGTTCTTGATAGACGCTTCTATCCTTGTAATCTAGATAGGAGGCACTGTATAAACATTCGGGCCAATGGTCCAATTGCATTTATTAATTCTTTTAGTACAGCATTCGATATGTTTGTATATTTTAACCGAGTGTTCGGTTATTTTATTTTCATTTCCGCAAAATCTGTGTGGATGTTTTAATTTTTGTTGTTTAAAAAGAGTAGTTAAGTAAAATTTTGACACCGGCCTAATAGGTTATTAGTAATTAAACGGATTTTCGACAGTGATGCTATGAATGATCCATATGAGACTCCTGTTATAATTTGATATAGGAGTGATCGTCCGGTATTTTATTAGGCGGGGTGTCACACAAGCTTTTCTCATCAGAGTGTGCAATCAAAAGATCTTCAATCCTACCTACACACATGAGACAAAGCAAAAACCTCGTGACGTATCGAGTTTGAAATGACATAGACATAAAACATGTAAGCATAATCAAATCTCCCCGATACTTAAACTCCCCCATAATATCATAATTCATTCTCCCCCTTTTTATTTGTTCGAAATAGACAAGGAAAATAATAAATCAAGTAACCCAAAAACGGGGTGTCTCGGTAAAAAACACAAACTATTTTTGAATTTTTGAATTTTGTTTTACAAAAATGAAAAAATATGATGTTACAAAAGTCACACACCATAAATTTATACTCAGACAACCAAATCATGGAAAAGAAATGAATATGTGTGAACAAATTCGATAGAAAAATCAAAACAATCATATCATATGTGCAAGATGCATAAGTGTACTCCTAACGAATGAATATAAAAAATTGTCCTTAGGTGTAGAAAGGTTGAATTTAGATGTCATCGTCTTAAATCAAAATCAACAAATCAAAGTCAACATCATTTTCACACCAATAACGTTTTAAAACTTTTTCATGATTTTTCAAGACCTGTTAAGGAAGTGAAAAGCCGTTTTACTTTTCCAGCCAAACTCCCTCATATATATTTTCTTTTTGAGGTGATCTAAATTCTCAAACACTGGAGAATTGGTGAATAAACCTAATGGCCCATAATTGGCATACGTTTCTTTTTATTGCCATACAAATTTTTTTCTAACTCTTTTAAACCTCTTTGGACCCAGGATAATAAAAATGCCTCAATTTTTTTGGTCCAATTAAACGGTGGCTTTATCGCAAAGAAAAAATTAAAACCTTTTTCAGCCCTTTTCCATTTACAAAATTGACACAATCTTATGACAAACGGATGAAATATGCACACCTTTTAATATCTTGTTCTATCGCATTTGGTTCGTTTTAATAGACAGAATTGAGATGAAAACACGAAACCAACATGTGATTCGATAAGAACAATATTCAAACAAATTCATGCTCTTGTGCATCAAAGGACAAGAGGAGTCAAAGATGTAAGTAGAAACACTATAGCATCTCAAAGACTCCAAAATTTATAAAGCACATCAATGACACAATATATTGTCTCAAAACACTATCAAACAGTCACATGGATATGGCATGAAGTTGTAACTTGGTCATTCTAAGTGTCCATTCATTTATGGTGTAAACAAAATACAAAACTCTTTTTGAAGTTTTCAAAATTTTTGTAAAAAGAGAAAATCTTTTTGTATTTAGAACACTGTTAAAAAATAACCCAGCAGTACCAATAACATATAACGGGATGAAATAGGGTACTGCAAACAAAATTTCAAGGGTCGTTCGAATGAAATGACATGTCATTCGAATGATAGGCAGTTCGCACGAGATGTAATCTCGTTCGAACGATAAAAAAAATAAAATTCCCAGATCATTCAGACTATCATGCAGTTTTGTCCAGAGGAAAATTTAATAAAACCGGTTCCTGGAATAGGCAAACAGATCTAAAAAGTGCTAAAATAGTACCAAAAATAATAAAAACAAAGTATAAAAGGTACATACTAGCAATAGGCACAGATGACATCATGTAAATCACCCTATGCTAGTAAACATGTCTATACCTCAACCGGGAAGTGCGGTGGAGTTTTCCAAAGACAGTGACATCTTTTGAAATAACCCCATCAAATCATGTGAAGTCTTAACCAAAAACTTTAATTGCCCGCGAATATGTGCAAACTCTTTATCATTATGTGCATGCAAAGTGTCATGAGTGGATGCGTGCGCATGAGCATGTGTAGTGGCATGTTGTGGAATGTAACCCAACTTAAAGAAAAATTCCCTAAGGTGTCCTTTCTTTTTGCAATGGGAGCAAATGTAAACCGGCCTAGGAATTAACTTTTCCAAAATTCTAGGATGTGTTCTCCTAACAGGAATGGGATGCCTAGGTGGGTTAGGATGAGAACCACGTGAATCAATCACCAAAGTGGGAACTGGCTCGGGTGCAACAAAAGAAGTGGACGCACTGTCAGGACTTTTTCCTAAACTCTCCCCACCACCAAAAACAGGATTGAGAACCATCTTTCCCACCTTCTTAAATTCTTTCTCTAAGGTGACTTTAGCTTCCTGGGCGTGCTTAAGATCTGTCTCTAATTGTGACACGAGGGCTATAATTTCACACTTTTCTCTATTCAAAGCAATCAACTACTCACTCAAGGAAACCTTTACTTTCTCGAGTTGACTTGGTTTTGACTCAAACTCCTTCAAACTCTTAATATCACTATCCAAATATTTCACCTTGAGACCCAACTTGTTATTCATTTTTTTTATTTATAAGGTCTCGGTGTACAACTCTCGAAATGCAATCTGGAGCTCACTCTCATCATCACTAGCGCACTCGCTCTCAGACTCACTAGAAACACTCAAAACCTCCTCGGGGGTATCACGTGCATCATCGTTATGGTATAAAGTGTGTGCCCACGTGACTTGATAAAAAGGCAATACACTTTCCTTTTGAAGACTCATCCTCGGAATCATTCACATCTTCCTCACTATCACTAAGGGTCGCTGGCATGGAAACTTTCTTTCCTTCTCTCCCAAGTCTAGTGGGACACTCAAACGACTTATGCCCTTTTCCCCTTACACTCAAAAAATTTCAAAATTTCAAAATTTTCTTCACACTTGTTTTCTTTCTCACCGCTTTCTTTGACCTTGTCTTTCTTTTTATTTTTCTCCAAAAACTTTTTATTAAAAGAATTTTGTTTGAAAAATTAGAGAATTTTTTTAAAATTCTTTGCAACCAGGGCCAAGTTAAAATCAGACTCGTCCTCAGACTCAGACTCACAAAAACTCACTTTCCTTTTCTTTTTCAGCTGGGCTTTAAGTGCTATCCCTTTATCCTTAGGTTTGACAGTATCGGGAAACGTATGAATTTCGTACGTCTGTAGGTCACCTACCAACTCTTCTAATTTTAGACGATTCAAATTGCCTAAGCTATTCAAAATAGTTACTTTTGGGATATAACGTTTAGGCAGTGATCTTAAAATCTTGTTAACCACTCGTGCATCAGGAATCGTCTCACCAAGATTAAAACTAGTGTTGACAATATCGGACAAACGTGCATTAAAATCATCAAAACACTCGGTCTCTAACATGGTGATGGTCTCAAATTGAGTGGTTAAATTTTAAATTTTATACTCTTTGACCGCGTTAGTGCCTTCGTGGGTGAGTTATAAAACATCCATGGCTTTTTTAGACGTGATTCACATCATAATACGTCAGAACTCATCAGGGGTGACATGTCCGAAAATTGCACAAAGCCCACGTGAATTATAAGTGCTCCACCTAAACTTATCCTTAATTCAGTCTGACACAGATTTTAAATTTGTGACATTATTTGCAGTGACAGTGGGGGGATTCCAACCTCTTTCACAAATGACCCAAACTCTCTCATCGATTGCTTTTAAATGGTATTTCATACGGGATTTCCAGTAATCATAATTAGACCCGTAAAAAATTAGCAACTGACTATATAATTTTTTGTTTGGAAACATTGCGATAAACTTTCAAAAATCCGATTTTTAATAAAAAATCAATATCACACAATTTTGCAAAAAATATGAATACGCGATAAATTAGCATAATCGACCATGATGCCAATTTGTAAATGCGTGTGCAATATTGATTCACAATTTCCAATCACAAAATTATTTAATTAGAGTCAATTTATGAATTAAGTCAATACAGACCTTAAACTCAAATAGCAAAGTGCGAGCAAGTGTCAAACCAACATAAATAAAATATGCGACACAATAGTCAAGGAAAAATCCCCACAGGGCAAAACCTTTTTATTTTTTTATAATTGTAAATCACAACTTACATCGGATTAAAATGAAATACATATCCGCAATGGTTCACATGCAGATATACCACAATGGACAAGTAGTTTTCAGTAAAGAATCAACAAGCAGAAGATCCTCAATGACACGCAGTCATAAACCTTGTGGTGACTCACTCCACAATGGCATGCATCTCTCGGTTGTAGAGATTTCCCCACAAAGTACGAACAATAGTAAAATATCTAGCAAAACTATGTGTTGGGTTCCATAAAATAACTCCCACAAAAGCACTGGATTTATGAATTATAAAACAAGTTTTGAACCCTCAAAGTGATGGAGAATAAACCACAAAATACTAAAAACGTATTCTGATTGAAACAGTGCTTTATCCACCCGAAATCAATACGTCTGCCCTATTTATAAAATAATTAAGGAGGTGACGTGTCAGAGTAAAATTCTTCTCGTTCAAACAAACTATCATGTCGTTCGAACGACATCTGGTCTCATTCGAACGAGATAGGCTCTCATTTGAACGACCAGGCATAAATCTCAAGATTCATTTTACAGAGTTTTAAGAAATTTGGAAACTTAGAAACTAACACTCTTACGAATCTGTAAACCTTTATCCAAAATCTTTATGATAAAAATGTTTTTTGAAAAACAAAAAAACATTTAAAATATTTCAAAAATCATTTTTCATAAAGGAAAAATATTTTATTTTTTTGTAAAAAATATCCCAACACTATTTATGTAAATGAAACTTAAACACATTTACCAAATCCGTCCTTGTTGGGCATGATTGTTGAAGTAGACTTTGAAATTCGGATCGTCGATTGTAGATGTACTCTTTCTAATTCTTTGACAAACTTGGCGTAGTATATGACATACTAGGTGTGACGAACTATGTCCTTACAAATTTTAATCTATTTTCAAACTTATATTATTATGGAGAAGAAGACAAATTGAATAGGAATTTCCAAAGTTTTGGACATAAGATCTCGACAGTCTAAGTCATTTTTGTCCACACAGAAGTAGGTTTCTTCTGGAACACAACAGACGATATAGTTGAAAATAAGAATCTTCACATTTTACAATGGAATCCTTAAGAAAGATTTCCTTTTTGTGCTGAATATATGTTTATCTCTGGAGCTTCACTGTAGCGAACTTGCGTCAAAGCCAGTTCATGTAATAAGACAAAAAATTTGGACTTGGAGAAAAATTACTAGTTAAGGACCTTCGATGTAGTAAATAATCACTTCACTGGATCGAATTTATGGCGTGGCAGGTCGTGGCTTTGTCTAAAATTTTTGAAGGAATATCTTATATCCAAAAGTTTGAATGAAATTGGCAAACAGTCGAAGTATGTTTGTTCATAACCTAAAACTTTCACACTTAAAATACACACATAAGAATTCATTTTTTACGAACATATTTTTGTATAAGAAAAGAATATTGTAGAGTGTATTTGTTCAAATTGTCTAAACCAACTCACTTACAAGTTTTAAAATGTTTTCCAAATTTAAAAATCCAATTTAAGTTATGTCAAAATAAGGGTTGTGAAACTAAGGCATTTTAAGTCCTTTACCTTTATCCTAAAGCAACATTCTCATTGGTCATGGAATGATGTAGCTTTTTGAATGAAGATGATGAAGTCGGTCTTGTATTCTTGACCATGAAGTTTTTTCGGACAACTTAGACAATGACTCAATATATTTTGGAATAGGATAAAATTAATCAAATCATGTTGGGCCTTTTGAGTGTGGTTGTTCTCTTACAATGACTACCAACATTCTTTCATCGAGGGAACTTTAAAAAGATCTTTAAGCTGACCCCAAAACCCTCTATGCCAATTCTAAAAGGATAGGGAGTTCTTGAAGAGAAATCTTCCTAATTATGACAATGACTTCTTGGGAAATATAAGTTGGGAGATGAAGTGAACCTTTATATAAATAAGATCTTTTAATTTTTCATTCATAATTTCCTCATTTACTTATCCTCTATTATGAATTCCTATCAAGTTTAGTTTGGTTTTTTGATACCTCGATATATTTTGTTAGAGTGAATGTTAATGATGGTAGATCTTCAGTTGTGTGCTTGAAGGAACAACAAGATCTTGAAGGAAGATACTGATACTAAAAAGGGTCTTAATAACTTGAGGATTAAGTATGACAAGATCAAGAAGGCCAAAACCACTAAGGTCAGGGATTTAAAGAAGGATAAGGATAATGACCTCAAGATTAAGAGAGAAAAATGTCCCCTTATTGTTAAGACTCCTAAGCTTGGCCATAAGAAGAGTATGAAGGATTCTATAAGGAAGGCCACGGAAGATCATGTGGTCGAGTTTCACATCTCCAGGGATTTTTAAGACCTTGATTTATACTACATTTTTTGAGGGTATTTTGAGATGAATACTCGAGTATTCCATAGTAATCCAAATCTTTCTAACGTGGTCTAGGCCGGGAATATGAATGACGAGGAAGGTAGCCCCATCTTTAGAGAGTCTTATTGTTAAAAAGATGCGAATGAAGTTGCAAAATCCACTCAGGTTTTGGATTTGGATGAGGATGATGTTGTTGATGATCATAGAAGAATCGAGGGGATTGATGCTATTGAGAAGACAACCCCTATTGATGAGGCCGCCCCAACTTATTTTTTATTCCAATTCTATTTTGGACATGTATAACTTTTATAATTCCAAAAAATTACTTTTGATGGATTGTATTTGACTATTATTACCTCCACACCTAAGGGGTTAAACATCTTATTTCTAAATATACGTCAATGAATTATTATTTTTGTAAACTATTAAATCATGAATGTTGAATCTTTATTAGTTTCCCATGTTCGACTTTTCCCTCATCCATGTGCTCTTTTATACGTTTTTTGGATGTTTTAGTTGTGTACTCTTTGTTATGGAATTGTTAATGCATATGACTCCCCGTGCTTAGATGAATCATCACATTTTGCTATTCGTTTAAGCCGATGCATGAGAAGGATTTCGAAAATCTTTGGCCAATTTATGCAGGAAAAGGTGCAAGATGAGTATAAAATGTTTTTGTTTACTTCATTCTCCTACTAATATTATAAAATTTAGCGATTGAATGTGAGTAACATAAGAATTTTGCCAAGTATGCCTCGGATCCTTAATTTCATTATTTTTAATTATCAACTTTCCTTTATGCTTACCTTGAGACGTATCTTAGTTGTGTATATAAATGTTAGAAAAATCCGAGACCAAATTTTCTACGGAGATTTGACTCTTTAGTTTAAAATGTTTGTTTAATGATTTTTAACTCTTGCAGATGAATTTAAAATCTACTATGCTTTCCAAGTTTTGTATCATTATCGCAATTATAGTCGAACTATATGGTGGCCCCGAGTATGAGGTATTTAGTGAATGTATTTTTCAATGAGGATTTTCACAGTCCATGACTTGATTAATTGCATTCCTATCGTAAGGGTCATATAATTTTCCCCTCGTATAACCTTATTATAGGAATTGATTTTTCATCTTTTAACATAATTTAAGGTTTTTCATATGAGTTAAAATCCCTCGGCAATAGTTTTGTATTATGGATTAAGTTTTCTATGGAAGTAATATAATAACACTATAAAACTGATAAGGACACTTCTAATTCATTCATTATATATATAAAGAAATTACATCGCATACAACTTTATACACTTAGATTTTATTTACATGAGTATCCATTCCCTCTAGTGGTAGTATTTATTCAAATGCTCTGCATTCCAAGAATTGGCACAAGATCCCACCTCTAGGTTTTCTAGATGAAAGGTTTATGGGATAACTTCTTCCACATGATTGTATGTTTTGTCGGAATTTGTTTTTCTTATGTATCACTTTTAGGGGTCAACTCTTAACCTTATTATTCTCTCTCTGTTGATATATTTCTTGCTTTATCTAGGCATGATCCCCTCTCTCCTCTATTAGGTCAAGGTAATGTTCTTCTTCATTATTTTCTTCACTTAAATGTTGAATTATGTTACTGGGCAATCCTATTTCCATGAGGACATTATCCGACCTTTTCTAACATTATTTTTATCCCTAATAGCCAAGTCCAGTTCATCACTTCAGTTTGGCCATTGGTTTGTGGATGAGATGGTGTTAAGAAATGGTGTTTTATCCCTTGATTTTTGCAGTAAACTTCAAGTGAATCATTGTCGAACTGTGATCCATGGTCTAAAATAAATGTATGGGGTATGCCACACATGCACATTATGTTCATCCATGTGAATTATTATTTGTGATCTTTATTATGTGCTATACCCCTACCCCTTTTGTGAACTTCTCAAATGCTACAATAAGATAATGAATACTCTCTCTCTAAAAGAATGATCACGATTTGTATAATTGTGAAATGCTAATGGGGATGATGGTTGATGTCGGTATATTACTAAAAGGAATCTCACTTCCTGGTGTATATATCCTTGGCCACAGTGGGCCAATAATACCCTTGAGTGATGATATATTTAGCGAGGGACCTTCCTACAATATGTCTTCCAAAATACCATTCTTTCATTTCTCATAAAACATATTCTATCTTAGTAGGATGAACACCTCACAAATAGAGTTAACAGGAATCCTCTCTTATATAATACTTAGCCAAATATGGCAAGCTTAGTAGCTCTAAATATGGCCTTCCTCACTTCACAACATAGGTAACAAGTACCCCAGTTTACAGATAATTAATTATAGGATCCATCTAAGGGAGTCGGAGGTTGAAGTTGAAAACTTTTATCTATCTATGTTCTAGGTAGATGCTAGATTCAACTAGGATTTCTATTAGTACCACTATGTGAATTTTAGTCCTAGTAGTTGAAGCACGATAATCTTTGGCATCAACTTTGACATTCCTTGCTGTTGGGATTCTCTACACATTTACTCTTGCAAAATGAGTTATTAGACAGTTCACCTTGGCTTGATATTTGGATATCTTCTTATTCTTGACTTCACACTCACCCAGTACTTGTCTCACAACTAGTTGTGAGTCCTTGTGTGCATGGATCTACCATACTCAAATATATTAGTGGAGCTCAAAAGATGCTAACAAAGCTTCGTATCCGGCCTTGTTGTTAGATACTGATGAAAAATCATAACTAACCTTTTTTAAACAAAAAGTTTAAGTTCAAAACTTAGAATTTGAAATCCCTTGATGAGCAACATCTTTTAAAAATATATAGACGTAAGATCGAATTTACACAAGTTAGGTGAAACTTTTATTATTACTAATAACCTAAATCAATTTTCACTAAACTTGATTAACTATTAGTTCAGATTATTAGTTTCAAATAATGTAGAAATTGAAAGGCGAACGTACACAACCACAGTATAGAATTTAGCATGATAAAATGAGATAAACATCCATGCCCCCTCTACGGGGTAACCAAAAAACCAGTCCACTAAAATATAAAGCGTTACAAGTAGAGAAAATAGAAGTTTAACACAAGAAAAAACAAAGTTTATCTAAATATGAGAGTTATTTCAGTCAGGACTTTGTTCCTGTAACTTCTGTTGTAAACAATTGATTTGCTCTCCATTGTCCACTGATATGAATCCCCTATAAAATGATAACCAATGGGTACGTGTCTGTTGAATTATTTTGTGTAACGTGAATGCATTTAATTACATTGAGTTATGAAATATACAAATAAACTTTGACTCGTGCACACTTAAGATTATAAACAATCCTAAATTAATTACAAATGGATCTATCAAACAAAAACTCAAATATGGTGTTTAAACTGTCATAAACTTCCTAAAGTTTAGATCAGTGAATTATTATTTGAAAGTTAATATTTACAAACTAACATATCTGATTATTTAATAGTTATATACCCAAGTGTGTAGATCTTATGAAAAACTTTCAGATTTAACACCTTTTAAAAGATTTATTCACCAACATATTACATCTACTAGTTTCTACTTACATATAATACAAAACTTAAATCTAAACAAGAGAGATAACTCATTTCATATTAAATACACTAGAAGATCAAAACCAATATATACAAGTGATAAATCTATACATGCAGAAGGGAAAATGTTTCTCTAAACTACTCGAATAATGAGGTATTTTTTTTTGCAAAGTTAGATAGCGTATAACTTGATTACCCGCGTAAAGCATACAATACACGCTTAGTGAAATTTAATTCCCTGCTAATTGATTTTCACCGTCATCTTATTTATTCTTTGATCTCAAAATTAACTTATTTTATACTCTACCAAATTATAAAATCCACCTATCGATTTTACTTGTAGATTCAAATCTTATAAGTTTATCAAGGAGGTATAAAAATATTGGATATCTTCCAGATGCAGACTCATCCAGAATATGATCTCAAATATACCCACACAATGATTTCCCAACTTGTAGATATTTAGACTCAAAGAATTGAATTTCTATGGTATGAGTATGAGTTTCACTCATGATCCCCAATAGGACTAGATTCTCTGTAAACGAACGTGTTATAACGATTAAACTGAATTCGCAAATTGATTAAGTCCAATTTTCTTTCATCCCTAAACAAACATCTAGGTGTAGTGGATCATGACAACACAAATAAAATTACTGACTCACAGATTTTAGGAAAAAATCCCTTTTGGGAAAAACCTTTATTTCACTATAATACTTACAATGATTACAATGAAATCTGCAAAGAATTTACTACAACAAACTCTCAAGAACCTCAATCATGAATAAATAATGAATCAACCGCAGAAGGTCCCCAAAGATGCGCAGTCTTGAATCGGCCTAGGAATACCCTCAAGCACTCCCTTTGACACGTAGTTAACGTCAGCCCAGCACCTCCCTCAAGTGGCACCTAGATCAGCAGTAGAGATCCTCTCTACAAGAGAAACTTGACACAAGATGTGTTATTGGGTTCCAAAATAACTCACATAAACTATTAGGATGAATTGGGACGATTGTATCTCGCTGGACGTGTCATCGTTCAGATATTTTTTTATATTTAGCTTGCCTTGTATCTTCGTTGTAGGATTGCCTCAGTGACGTGAAAGCTCGCTACAATGACACCGTGTCGTCGATTGTCTTATGCCTCATTCAAAAAGTCTAAACAAGTACGCAACCCGGATCCCCTCAGGTTCACCGTAATTATGTAATTTCTCGTTGCAGTGACCTTAAGAAGATACACATTTAGAAAATTCATAAAGTCACTTTTTGAACTCGATACAATCACATATTTTTTGGTACTCATGCAAACTAAACAGATTTACATATCTTTTCTCTCTTACACCTAGTAATTCTACTTACCTACTTGTAACTTCTTAGCTTCTCTTGCAAGCTTGGTTTTATATGCAAGTGGGTTAGACTTCATATTGGAAGAGAGAGTGTAAGTGTGATTTTGTAATTTCTTTGTGAACAAAATGTTTTTGCCAAAACTTTCTTTTCATAAGAATCATCTTTAAAAGGAGAGAAAAATATTTTGATAAAACACTTGTGATATCTAAAAATGTTTTAAAGTTCCAAATCTTTTTTAATCTTGTATTCATCCAACTTTTAAGTCCCATTTTTCTCTTTTACGTATTCTGGAGATATCTTTAAGTTTAAACACTTGTGATATCTAAAAATGTTTTGAAGTGAATTTGTTTCATTTTAAACCTTTTCAAACCCTTGAACAAATCTATTGCTAATTTGTTCTTGAGTTATTTTTATATTTCATATATCTCAAAGATATATTTTGTGAGCTGATCCATATTTTAAGAAACACTTTCACCTTAGGTCATCACACACCTAGAAACTGGTATTTCACTCCAAGTAGGATTATCATCTTGCTCCAAGCGGTGGAACAAATTGTTCTCATTAAACTCAAACAAAGAAGTTTCTTCTGCTTTGAAGAAGATTGATTTTTGATAGAGAGAGGATTTTGCCGCAAAAAAAATAGAAACCCAATCGGCTGGGGCTAATGGCCTGTCGACCGGTCCTGCAAATGAAACCCCCACATCGCAGCTTGTTTCGCACACAACAGCTCCACATCGAGACATCCATTTCATCCAAACTGAGGCCCCTTACTGTAAAAATGCAGCTCAAAACCCACATGGATCATAAATGGCCAACTGTTATAACTACCCGAGACCTCCCATGGCAAAACCCATCCAATTTGATGCGAACCATGACCCCTGACCCAAAATGGGTCTTTGAAAACCTAATAACCAACTGCATCATGCCAAAACCGAGACCAGTAAAGGCCAAGCTCCAATTCAGTGCTACAATTTAGTGGCCAAAAATCGGGAGCTATGTGCCCCAAAACCATCTCCACCATTAATAGCCAAAGCTTGTATGTGCCAAAATGGGTACTCTAAGATCCCGAGAACCCGAGCCAACTGACTTGCAACTATAACCAAACAAGACCTATGCTCCAATTTCGAACCCAACACTCCAATTTCGGACGAAACCCAGACTCGAGCACAAACCCGACCTAAGACCCAAAATCACCATTTGCTGAAATAGAAGTTTTCTACAATTGTAAAAGAAAAGGACATAGAGATTAAACAAATTGGTAATATATAAAATAATAAATTAATTAACTTATAATTCTTCCCCTATGAAGGGTCCGTGTTTTCTTCATTCGTAATCTGCTTCGAGCACCGTTCATGGCCACACGAAGCTTGGCCTAAGAGCTAAAACTTCCATGAAGACTTTGGTAAAAAAATACCAAAGTTTGAAACTACAGTAATTCCCTTGAACGTGCGAACCGCGACGGGACTTTATCGAAATGTGCCCAAACTTTATGCTAAGCACTTTAATACCTATAAAAGCTCAGTTATACCTCAAATAACATATTAGCATATAAAATGGAGGTTGTATGATTAACTAGCATGATTATAGGAATTAAAGTATCAGAGGGGGCTAAAATGCACAAGTTAAAAGGGTATAAAGTGCAATATTAGATACGAATCACTTTGTCATGAGGACTTGACGAGATTGGTTGTGAACCAAAAATGGTCATTGTTTTATAGCATTATCCATATGTTGGCTTTCTCTATGAAGAATATTGTGGGAATAATGTCTAGTCGATTATAGCATCGTGAGGGTTGTAAGTCTATTTCTTCTAGTTGTAAAACTCTACCATCGAACATATATCTTTCGGTTGGCCCAAGTTTTTTTTTTGTTGTTGTGGATTTTTCCTCACATGCCCTAGTGTTGTGTTGTATTGTTTACCTATTCCACACTTAGATTAAATAACTTAATATGGAAAATAAAATTTGTCTTAATCTATTTGGTAAATAATTTATCACATAGACCTTAGGGCTCGTATTTGATATTTAAACTTGAACTTGTAAATTAAACCTTGTCACATTTTGATAAGAAAATTTAATTAGGTATCTTTCGTCCATCTCGATTTCGAGCATACACACTCTTAACTAGTATCAGAGTTAGACTTCACTTTTATAGATTTAATAATCCTGAGATAGATCTAGTGTGTGTGAAGATTGATTTTATCATGGGTAATAGTATTCGTGATTTAATTGGTGCACCTAGTTGTAATGCTTTTGCCAAACTTGCAATGTTATCTAATATTTTGAATCACTTTACTTCTACCATTAAGGACGTTTATGTTGGTAATAGTGATAGTGAATATGATGATCTCAAAACTTCTTACAACAAGCTTTGTATATAATCCAAAAGGTTATTGAAAAATAATGCGATTCTATCCTCTAAACTAAAAAGACTTAATGAAGAAATAGTCGCTAAGAAGAATGAAGATATTTCCTCTTCTCGGTTGATCATTGAAAGGGGTAATTTATTAGAAAATATCAAAACCCTTGAAAATGAGAAAATTGAAATTTTTAATGAGCTAGAACTTATAAAAGGTGACAATGAATTTCAATGTACCTTGGAAGCCCAAGAACTCATCCTTACTAAAATTCTTAGTTTAGTTGATGTTTATTTTCTAAATCTTTTAGAATTTCTTAATGAATTAAAAGATAAGAGTGTTTTTTCAAATGAAGAAGATGAGAGTGTTACTAATTTTAAAGAGGAAAGAAAATTCTTTAAATTATCTCTTGAAAAAGATGGAAAGGATCTTTTTTTGTACGAAGAGTCCAAAATTATTTGGAAAAGAAAATTAAAGATCTTATATAAGATGTGATCTCGACCAAAAATGTAAAAGTGAATCTAGCGTCGAGATCACAAAAACTTGAAGATACTACTCTAATAATAACCCGAAAAAGAAATGAAAAAAGAAAGTTATGTTTTAATGATTTTAAAATTTTAAGTTCCAAAAGGGGAGATATTTTTGAAAAAATTCTTTTCAAAATGAGACAACAATCATTAAAAAAGAGCCCCTGATATTGCAAGGTAAAGGGGAAAATGTTTTCAATCATTTTGAAAGGAAGAAAGGAATTATAAACTCCAAGTTTAAAAAATGAAAATCACGCACTTAATCATAAGAGACCCAAAAAGGATTTTTCTTGTTCCTATTGCCACAAAAAGGGCCATCATAAGGATTTCTTATTTACATGGAAAAAGGCTCAATATTTTGATAAAGTTTCTTCCAATACATCTCCTTATGTCCCTCATCCTCATATGTATAAATGTAATTATCATAATAGTAAAGGACCTTTAAGAGAATTCTATTATTTGCTTAAATCAACCTTGCACTTTTATAATGCAGGTAAAATTATAGCTTTGGCAGAAATAACACTATGGTAAAGCAACATGAACATCTTAGGCATGTGCGTAAGAAAAAAGGCAAAAGAATTGAAAGTATGCCCAAGATCCAACCTACTCCTAGTCAAACTCATGTTAGACAAATATAGATTAGGAAGGATCATTTGAATTTGGTAGATATAGGAATTAGAGCGGATCACTTATTTGTCTTATCAACTTTTACTTGTTAGAAGGTTTCATTATGAGTGTTATTGTCTAAAACTAGTATATAAATTTTGGGCCTTAGCAGTAATATATAATAATAAGCAATAATAAATATAGAAATTATCACTACCAACATTCCAATTTGGGATGAATAGAGAGGCATGAAAGATAAAGAAAGAAGATAAGGTTTAACATGGTTCGGCCAAATGCGATGACTACGTCCGAAGGTGTAGTTTTGGTTGTATAGATCTTAATGGGAAATCGTCATGGAAGGAATGGATACAATATCTCAAGACTCTCTCTAGGGTTTCGCATATGGTCAATAGGTAGAATATTTTTTGGATCCCTTATTCTATTGGATTGAGTGTTATTTATAATTAGTTATTATAGAGAGAGTGGTGGGATAAGTCAAGTGCTTTTATAGGTCAGGCAGTTACAACTTTTATATGCTATGAAGTGAATCATCATGAGTTGAGTAAAACCTACTAAAAGGTGGACTATCATATACATTCCTATATACGCAATGGTGTGAGTTGGAATATTTATATTCCCCCAACATAATATATGTATGTCTCGATAGAGTTAACTAACATTATCACTATCCATCCGAGTAGAATCATAACTGAGCTGACCTGATTATTATGGCCGACCATGTTTAATAGACATGTTGAGCTCTTTTTAGCACCTTCTAATGATAGGTGTCATAACCTAATTGGTCTGTTCATTATCTCATATTTATGGTGTAATGAAAGCCCCCAAGATTTTACTCATGGATGTATCCTTATAGAAGATTCTTCTAAGTGTTGGGTGTTCTGGGTATTTTCTAAGTGACGTGAATGAACGAAATGTTAAACACGAGAATGTTACCTGCCTCTTGAATTCTGATCATACTTAAATCTCTTCGGTTCACTTCGACCAGATTGACTTATGTTATTTCCTACGAGGGTTGTCTTGTATGCATGTCAAGGTTGGGAAGTGTATCAAGAATCATTATGATGCGCGTTCTTGGGGCGACGTGTGTCAACCCCCAACTATCATTTAATTTTTCAATGTGTGACATCATGTGCTGCCCTTTTAAAATATAATCTTTATCACCCTTTAAAAAGTATAAATACAAATACCCAACATCCTTTCACCTTTTTCCAAATGTTATTCTCTCTTCACAAGCGTTTTAGAGAGATAAACTAAGTCTATTTAACTTTTCATCCCCTTCAGCCAAAAACTTATCTGTTTCTTCCATGATAGTGATATTCCTCATCTTTTTCTTATTTTCCTTCACATATAAGGTGTTTCCAGTCCATCCTCAATCCTAATTACAGTTCTAGGTACGCTCTCTTAACTTCTCTATTTGCTAGGGCTTTTTAAAGAAATATCTTTAGTCTTAGTCATTTTCGTCTTCTTTCTTTATTGTGGTTGATTTGTTAGTTGGTGATTGGTGATATACAGGAGGAGATGCAGTATGTAGGTGTCCATTGAGTTTATTGGCCTACGATTTTAGACTTTTTAGGGTGTTTACTATTTTCTGGGTTTTTAATTGAGATTAGTATCATTTCCCCAAATTATCATTTTTTTTTCTTTGATTCTCTCCAATTGATGAGGTACAAACCCCATATTAGGAAGTGGTTAGAGTACTTTGATGATTTAGAAAAATCTTGCTCGGGTATAGTTGAAAAGAAGTTCCCTAGGCCCCTTCAGGTTGTTTAACCTGAGAACGAACTGGGACATCCCAGATACACTCCTACAATTGCTTAATCCACAGGGTCTGTTCCACAATCCCCAACTCTTGGACATAAAATTCCAATTATTATAGATAGTGCCATGATGTACCACCCATTTAGTGGTGAGGATATTATTAATATTGTATCTATATCTATTATTAATTTGGATTTCCCCTCCTCGTACAGTTCTTGCCGACCAAATGCCTCACTATTTCCTATTGTGTTACCCCTCACTGAGGAGGGAACTTTAAAGGCCTATGATTCTTTGGATCCATCTAGTATTGATACTTTAAATCATGGATGTGATATTTCGGAAGACGAGATAGAGGACTTGAGGGATGGATATAACATTCCCATAGGTATCTCTATGCAACTGTCAAACTGTGATGAAAGGGTCTATGATCAGCTTAATGCTGATGAGATTTGTTTCCTAGTTTTGACTTTACAAATGGGATTTCGACATCCCTTTCATCCATGATCAGATCTATTATGAGGAGCTATGTAGTGTCTCCTATTCAACTCCCACCAAATGCTTATAGAAACATTCTTGGATTTATGGTGTACCAATAACTCCATACTAGTTTTGACTCAACCAAAGACATTTTTAGGTTCATTTACAGCGTGAAGGGTGATGCCAAAGCCAATGGCTATTAATATTTCTCCCCGCTATTGGAAAAACCATTTGGTGTTTATAAAAGGCGACTGGGAGTTCTATTTTAACAAAAGGGATAAGTCCTACATTATCCCTCGTGATTAGTGTCCCTCACATCATATTGGTATATACACTACACTTTGTTTTATTCAATTTTCTTTCATTTATGCCTACTGACCTCTTTTTATGCTCGGTTTATCTGTTGTGAAGAGATACCCAAATCTTTCGTCTGTTCAAAAAGAGCTGACCAGGACCAATTTTACTCCCAACCCTATTGAGTTTGAGAATCTATTCTCGATTCAAAAATTCATTTAATTGGGGTACTATATTCCTCCTGAGGTGCTTTTCCACTGAAGTTCAATTTTCATCTAATCAGGAAGTCCAAGAAGTCTTCAACGAAGAGGAGATCTAAGAAGGTATGTTACTGAACTTGTGGTTATCCTTACTTAACACTTTAACTTGTTTGTTTATGATTTGATGTTCTAACCATGTTCCAATTTATTTAGCCTTTTATCCCAGTCCATCCACTCCAACAGATAGAATGGCACCTCTACCTCTTGATCGTGCGGTAATGGATATAGTCAAGAAAAGGAAATTGGACGTAGAGGCCAAGAAGAGGAGGGATGCTACCAATGATGAAGCCATTGAGATGAAAAAGGTTGATGTAGAAAAGAGGGTCAATGTTGAGGCTAGAAAAGAGTACACAACAAAGAGGTAGTCGGATGCTGAGGTTGCTGATGCTACTACTATTTCTCTCAAAGCCGAAGCAAAAGGCAAAGTTATGGCATTTGATGATGGGCTTGTGTTGCGTCAGAAGAGAGAAAATAACAAAAAAAACTAGGACTAGGGGAGAGAGAGTACAAATTATGGGTGCTCTTACTCTATGCCTAATACAGGGTGCTGGATCTTCAGCAACCTACGGAGATGTACATCCCTTTGCTTGGCACCCTTGTCACTTAAGATCAATTGAAATGTGAGAAGTAATCCATCTTATGCCATTAGGAGTAAGGTTGTCAATGGACCGGAGCTGGACCCGAACCCGATCAGAATCCAATACGTTTTCTGGATCTGGATCATATAAAATCTGATTACTCGATAACCCGTTTACGCGATTATTAAATGGATCGGATATAGATTTAATCCGATCCGTTAAGGACCCGATCTGATTAAATATAATATATACTATAAATTTATATATATTTATAAATATATCTTTATTAATATAACATGTAAGTATTATATATATATATATATATATATATATATATATATATATATATATTAAATTAATCATATAAAATTATACATTAAAAAATATTAATCCAAATTTAAAAAATAAAGATGGGGGATTAATAAAAATAAATATAAATAAATGTATATATCTGGCCAGACTCGGACCCGATCCGATCCGATCATTTACGGATTTGAATCTAAATCCAATATTGTAGATCCGATTAAGACCTAATTCGAATCCCAATTTGATTAAGTATTTACTAAATGGATCAATCTGGATCACCTTATAATGATGCCGACATCCTTGGGTACCATGGTTATTCGAGAGATTTCCAGTACCTGCGACAGTTCAACACTAACAAACTCTAGAACAAGGTGCATCCCAAATTGATGGTGGTAAGTTTCCAACCTATACTCTTTACTTTGTACCCTTTTTAGAGTTTAACTGATGACATTTTTAATCCCTATAACAACTTGAAGGAGGTCCATGATGATCTCCTAAACCAATATTAATCCCTATCAAAGGATTGAAGTGAACCAAGGCAAATCATGAGAAAGTTTGTAATGAGCTGAAAGATAAGGACGACTAACTAATAGCTAATGTAAGGTCCTTGAGCCAGGCAGAGGAAGGGAAAAAAAGTTAAAATAGAAGGATAAGACAATGTAAATCAAAATCAAGTCCTCTGATAAGGAAATTGTGAAGGGATCAGAAGATTTGAAAAAGGCTAATGATACACTCAAGGCATCTAATGAAGCCTTGCAAAAGGCCACTGCTACCCTTACTCATGCTGAAGAGGAGGGGTCAAAAGGTTCATAAGGTCTGAGGAGTACAATATTGGCTTGTTTACTTACTTCATGGTAGGCTATGAAGAGCATAAGACGAGGGTCATCAAGAACTTTCCATACATTTCTAAAATAGTTGAGGCTTGGGAGGGAGATGATGAAGATGATAAATCCATATCAGCCGAATGTGAAACCTTGGCCAAAGAAGTTACTGAAGATGAATATGTACCGAAGAAAATTGAAGTTCCTACTAATAAGACTAATGCTACTAATGCTTATCCTCCTGTGCCTGAGGATCTTCAAATAGTTGAAGTTATTGTCGACTAAACTGCCGAGTTTGAAGCAAGTTATATCCCTGAGGCTTATTCCTTCTTGTGAAGTTTTTCTATATTCCTCATTTTTCCTTGTTGTGAACACTTTTTCTATATTCCTCAGTTTTTGTTGTCTACTTTGCATATTTCTTTGATTTTGAGGTTAATATTTTTTCTCTTCTAGATCTCTTATCATTTGTACTTGTTATCAAGTCTACTTCAAAAATGTTTTTGATAAGTAAATATGATAAAATATTTTTGACCTAGTTAGTTTTAGTGTTATGAAATTATTGTAGCATTAAGTCTGTTGGCCTTGTCAACTTACTAACTATTAGGTGTTTGTGACGGTCCTGTTAGCAATTTAGTCTTATAATCATATGGTCGGCTACCACCTAACTGATCTGCCTTACTTGCTATCAATTTGGATGAACTTGGGTTATAATGTCCTAGGATATACTGATGTTAATTCCAATTTACTGGTCGTATGGACGAATCTTGTCGTCCTGGCCAAGTGTTAGAGTCAGTTACCTGAGATGACCAAATATGCTAGTATCTATCCCTGCGTAATTCAATTATGGTCAGATCTTATCGTCCATATGAATCCAACATATTTCCTAGATTTGGTAAATTTTTTATTCATGATTTGCCCTGAGGTGAGGTTATATATGAAGTTAAAATTCTTGTTCGTGGCCTGTTCGAAGATGAGGTTATATATGAAGTTTGTTTATTTCTGGTTGTGTATGTTGAGATGCTTTGTTGGGATGTCTTCAGCCATGGATTTTAAAACATCTCCCACTCTTATGATAAACAAAAAAACTTAAAGTGACATCATTCATGGGGGAATCAAGATTTTATTTATTATTGAATTGGATTACGAGGAATGAAAAGACTTTAAATTTTTTCCTTTACTAGTAGTACTTACTTAGGTGTTCAACATTCTACAAGTTCTTACAGTTCTTTCGTTCTAGGGTTTAGATTTTATAAGTTCCAAATCGTATAATCACAAATACTCTGTATGGGTCGTGCCAGTTAGGCTCCAACTTATTCTCTTTTTGGATAAACTTTTTTTGTATGTAGTCTCCTTCCTTTAGAGTGCTCGATTTTACACTTTTGTTGTAAAACCAATCGATTCACTATTGCTATGCTCCCACCTGAAGTGTTGCATGTTCTCTAACTTCCTACACTCAATCGAAATCCAATCTTCTCATTAGGTCACTCCGTGTTGAGCTAAAATTGAGGACGTGGTGACTGGGCTGACCAATTTTTATTGAGATCACGACTTATATTTTGAAAGCCAGCATATAAGGTGTCTCACATGTTACTATTCGTGATATTATTCTGTACGCCCGAAGGACAATCTAGAGTTCATTAATACAGTTCCCCTTTGTGTTATCCAACATTTTCTTCATTCCGTCTAGCAAGTTCTTATTGGTCACCTCTGTTTATCCATTACACTGCGAATTCCCGATGCTGAGTGTAATTTATTGATCTTAGAACATGTGTAGTACTCTTCAAACTCTTGATTAGAAAATTTAGTACCATGGTCAGTGGTGAAGGAGTATAGCATCCCGTACTAGCAAATAATGTTCTTCCAAATAAACTGAAAGACTTTCTCATATGACATTTCCACCAGGGGCTTGGCCTCTACCCATTTAGTGAAGTAATCTACTACTACCATGAGATACTTAAATCTACCGATGGTATTTGGCAGCTGGCCGACCAGATCTATTCCCCACGTTTTAAAAATCCAAAGGGATGTGATCGACGTGAGATTTGCCCTAGATTCTTATGGATCTTGGTGTATTTCTGGAACTTTTCATATTTCCTTGCATAGTTTATGCAATCTACCTTCATCGTGTTTTATTTGTAGCCTTGCGAGGACATTCACTTCACTAGTGATCGACCCACCGAATGCACTTCTCAACATCCTTTATGAACCTCTTTTATCAAATCATTGACTTCAGTTGGGTGGACATATCTGAGTAATGAAATGGTGAACCCTCTTCTAAATAGTATTCCTCCTTCTAGAACATATCTCGCCGCTTTATACCAGAGTCTCCTTGCTTCTTTAGGTTCTGATGAAACACTTATGCACGTATGGGATCCATCCAAGGTGGACCCGCATCCATCTCCATCGCATTAACATTCTCCTCATTCATACTTCAATGCGTGAGGATTTTTATCGACACTATTATTCTTAATTATGTTCTTATGGAAGATTCCTGACAAGAAAGTGCGTCTGCTCATGAATTTTTCCCCTTGGGATTCTGATCATCTTGACCATTGAGAATTTTGACAACAATCCCTTAGTCTTGGCCAGGTACTTCACCATGAATTCTTCCCTCACCCTATAAATACGCAGAACTTAGTTTACTATGAGCTTAAAGTCATCGTATGCAAGTAGCTACTTTGCACTTAGAAATAATGCTAGCCTAAATCCTTCTATGAGTGCCTCTTATTCTTCCTTATTATTGGAGGCCCCAAACTCTACATCAATATTTTTTGGCAATGCAATTATCAAGCCCGCTCCATAGGGTGTGACATTGGACGAGCTATCTATGAACAATTTCCAAATGGGAGGCTCCTCTTGACAATTTTGTGAGTCAAACTTGCATATCAGAATAATTACTTCATTTGCTACAAGTCATGAGAAATCTTTTTTGGTCGACTAATGACTCTAGTATGTCGATAATCTGGTCGACCACTAATCTATCTTTCTTAGAAGTCATCTCGTATGTTTGAACTGGTGAGCTCTCTTTTGAAGAAGTATATTCGATATTCTTTGGGTTTGAGTTCTCTTTCGCAGAAGTCTTCTTTACCACTCTTGTCGTTAAGATTTCTTCTGTAGAAGTATGCTCGACAGGGTTTTCTCTGTATGTGAATTCATTGATAAAATCTTCCACTACTTGGACCTTTATTTTCAATTTGGTTCATATTGGATCTCATACTCTCCTAATTTTATAACCTAAGCCACCAGTCTTCCCGATTTCTCAGGTTTATGGATGACTTGGCGCGAAGGTAGGTTTGTATAGATAACAATAGTATAAGTCTAGAAATACGATTTCATACTTCTAGAGGCCTCAATTAGGACTAGTGAAATCTTCTCCATCCTTGTATATTGGATTTACTCTCCATGGTATGCCTTGTTGGTGTAATATATAGGCCTTTGTACCTTATCCTCTTGTCAGACTACAGCTGAATGGATTGTAGATTTAGACACGACCAAATATAGGAAAAGCTTTTTGACCAAGACTGTTCTCGAAAGAAACGGTGCATACCCCAAATATCAGTTCAACTCTAAGAATGTAACTTCGCACTCATCGTTACATTTGAAGGTTTTTGTATCACCTTGAAAAATGAAAGGCACTTGTAAGTATCTTTTGAAATAAACTTGTTTGGTGCAGCTATTCGTCCAATTCGCCTTTGAACTTCGTCCTTGCTTATAAGGGACTTCTAATAATCAGTGCCTGAATCTTATCGAGATTGGCCTCAGTACCTCTTTAATTCACTATGAAGCCCAGGAACATCCCTTCCTTTACCCCGAAGACACACTTTATCGGGTTGATCTCCATTTAGTGTTTCTCCGACAAGTCAAAATTCTACCTCAAGTCTCAAATCAGGTTAGTAGACCTTTTACTCTTTGTTACCATATCATTGACATATACCTCCATACTCTTATCAATCTAGTCTTCAAAACTTTTTTCATGAGCCTCTAGTATATTGCTCCAGCATTTTTTAGGACAAAGGTCATGACATTATGGCACTAAGTACCTCGACTCATGATGAATCAAGTTTTCTCCCAATCTTAGGTTATAGCCTAAATAAGCATCTATGAAACTAAATAGCTCATGTCATGAAGTAGAATAGACCAATCGGTCAATCCAGGGTAGGGGATAATAATCATTTGGTCACATTTTGTTCAGGTCAGTGAATTCAACACACATGCACTACTTGTCCTTCTTCTTCTTGACCATGACTATGTTGTAGAGCCACTTTGTGTACTTGATGTCTTATATGCAGTTCTCCTTCTGTAACTTATCTACTTATTCTACTTACATAACCATGTTCTTCTCTTGACTAAAGATATGTCATTTTTTCTTTATGGGTTTGTCATCCAATACTGTGCTCAACTTGTGGAAAATGAAGTTTGGATCAATTCCTATCATATCCTCATTTCTCCATGTGAACACATTTTTCTCTGCCTTAAATTTTTTTTTTGACTCCTTAATGAAGGATAAATCTAGCAATGAGCCGATCTGTACTGTCCTTTCTGGATGCTCATTATCCAGGATAATTGGTTCAATCTTCTCCATGGCCTGGCCTTTGACTAACTTATATTCATCTTGAGGATCTAACATCTTGATCTGATATGTCTTTCTTATCTTCTTCTGCTCGGCTTAGGTATAGTAGAACTCTTTAGGTTCAACTTGGTTCCCTTTTACTATCTTGACCCCATCGTGAATGGGGAACTTCAAATATTGGTGCACCGTGGAAGGGACGAATTTAAACTTCTTCAACACTACTATGCTAAAGAGGATGTTATACGTTGAATGAACATTTTTACCTAGGATGAAGAAACAGATCTTTTTTATTTGGCATGTGGGCCAAGTGTCGATCATAATTTCTAATTCAATTTTTCCTAAAGGGTACACATTCTCCTTTGAGAATTAGATAATAGGCATGTGATAAGCCTCGAGTTTGATATCCCTCAACCTCAAGTAACAACTATAAAATAATATATCAGTTGAGCTACCATTGTCGACTAGGATTCTCTCCACCTTTCCCTCTTGCACTATCATTGTGATAACCTGAAGGTCGTCATGAGGGTAAAGTACATCGGACAAGTCATCTTTAGAGAAGCTACCTAATAGGTGATCCTTGTTCACCTTCCTAGGGAAAGTGTTCATAGCAACGGTTAGGTTGATCTGCCTGATTTGAGCACAAGCCTTTGCCTTATTGAGGTAGGCTTTTTGCTTTATGGGTCCGTCTCCTCTCCCACTATCTCCTAATAAAATAAAATTATACCCAAAAGAGATACCATTGAGCTCGTGCATGGTCTCCTTAGGCCTTTTGGGAAGATCTGTGTTATCTTTCGAATCATCATCTCTAACCATCTTCTTCTCGTCTGCCCTTCTATAAGGGGACTCTAATTGTCTCCTATTTTTTTCATCCCCCTAATCTATTTGTTCTCCTTTATCTACAAACTATAACATCTTGCCTCATTTCATCAAGTTTTTAATCTTGTTCTTCAGGGCCAAATAATTATATGTGTTATGGTCGTGATCCTTGTGGAACTCCAGTAATTACTTTTATCTCTTCTGTTCGCTGGAGCTTTCAGCATTTTGGGCCATCTCAGGTCCTTGATCCCATGAATATCCTCGAGGATATGGTGAATGTCAACAGTTAGAGGAGTATACTCATTATATCTCTTCGACTTGTTTGCCTTCTTTTCATTTTTCTCTTTCTTCTCGAGATCTTGCTGAAGTTTCCAAAGTAAGCTATTTATCTTATTATTAATCACGAATTTATTACATAGCTAAAACAACCCTCACAAATTGCGAATACTAATTTGTTAAGAATTAAGTGGATTAAAGATATAAAATCATTATTCACTGGAATTGAAATATCTGTGAGATTGGGAGCCTTTCCTTCCTTGTATAATAATTAGATCATTGTCTTAGGTGGATCCTTAGCCAGTGCCCAGTAAAATTTCCCAAGCAACAAACCACTCATTAGCGCAGTGAATGTTATCTTCTCATCATAGTTAATTACCTCCAACTTCTTACTTTTGAAATGAGTAATGGATTCGCAGGTTGTCTCATCATCTCTTTGGCAGATGCTTAGTAGATGAGACACCCTCTTTCCAGGCTTTTCCTAAAAACAGAAGTTGCTGACGAAAATATCGGCTAGCTATTAAAACTTCGAGATTTATCCCCACGGTAAACTATTATACCAAATTTGTGTTGATCCAGTGATCGTACTGGAGAATACTCAGCGGTGCATCTCTTCTGGAATTGAATATATGTCGGAGGTAGATTGGTACTAGTCCACATGTAATACTGGGTCAGTTTCATCATTGTATGACGCGACCATAAAACTGTATCTAGTGTTCGTGTTGATATAGGCTCAAGTGCAAGCCTGTCACGTTAGTAGTAAACTCGGTAAGTCTGGATCATCTCTATAGGGAAATAGGACGAATAAACATAACGACGTTGGAAAGATTGAGAATCCAAACTTTGTCTCTAAAATAAACGAAAAGATGATTTGAGAGATAAAGTCACTACAACTAAAGGGAATAAGAAAATCTAACAACTGAATGTGCAAGTAACTAATGGAATGCTTTTTAAATTACTTATGAAAGTGAATGTTAACTGAAAAGTTTTCAAGTGAGAACAAAATGAGTTAGGATACACTCCTCGGACCCTAGTTCATTTACTAATGTTAAAACCAAATTCTGAAATAAAATAATTGAGAAAACCCAGTCTTTATTAATCCTAATCATTCTATATATGAGGGACAGTATCCCGCACCATATGAAATCAAAGGTAAGAACAAAGCGGTGGCGTTGTAGCTACATGCGCGTTGCACTCTTAAGCACCCCGATTACCTAGGGCAAACGGGATCAAAAGCCCTACAACGGTTGTGATCACCACACAACACGATTGAATCAATTACTTAATATGAAATTTAATTTTACGCATTTGTAAAGAACATCGGGTTGGATTTATGCATCCCAATCCTTAGAAATTTAGCTAGACATGATTAATTTAGAGAAAAACGTGGTTTTTAAGAAATAGAACATTAACTCTAAAGAAACTAAATGAAAAGAGAATTGCATATTCAAATCAACAATTAAACTACTGAGAAATTGAAAATTAAAAGAAAAGATGTTACTTGAATTGCAAAAATTAACTTCAAATCCTTACAGCAAAATTTTCTAATGGAAAACTACAAAAACCCTCTACTCCTAATTAGCTAACCTAAAAAATCAAACCCCTAATATTATGAACTAATCTGAATAAATAGCCACGAAATTTACAAGAGTTTGACTCTATTACAACTCTGAGAAAGAACAGAAAATTTCATAAAAATCCAATGCGGTCTGAATCCATCGGAGGAGGCAGTTATGATCGCCCCCAAAATCTTTACCGGGAATGTCAGGTCAAGGTGGTCCAGACTCTTTTTGAATAAAAGGTTCGGATCCCCTTAAATTTCTTAACAGGGACTCTTTACCATGGTGGTCCGGACACTTTTTGAATAAAAGGTTCGGGTCCCCTTCACTTTTCATACAAAACTTTCGGGGGACCCGACCCGGACCCTTTTCTGGGCGGTCCGGACCTCCTGCCTTTTTCATACAGGGATCTTTTTCTGGACTTTTCTCATCTTCAATTGTTCGTAACTTCTTCACCGTAGCTCGAATTGAAGTACCGTTTTTCCAGTGTCCTTGTAATTAAAAGATATTCAACTTTCCAGTTGGCCCCACCTCCGAACTAAGGCTGAAAATTATTAAATTTCCCTTTGACTTTTTTGTATGGTTTTCCAGTTTCTTTCTTCCTCAATGATTTAAATACATGCAAAACTCATGAGAAATACAAGACACTAGATGTACTTATTAGAAGGAGTCGGTAAAAAGGAAATGCAATAATTATACTCATTTTACGTTATTCGAGATGATATAAGTATCTAAATTAAGGGGATAAATTCAAAAGAATTTGAGCCTAATCAAACCCCCCTAACTTAGAACTTTGCGTATCCCGAGCAATGTAAAAGAATGAAACTATGGGTCAACTCTCAAAATTTTCTCTTTATTTGGATAGATTACCACTTTCACGGGTAAGTGATTGCATTTAGCATATGCAACAATCCTTTAAACCCCTAGGTCACCCTAGTAGGACGAGTTGTGTTTCGTGATGGTTTGCGGTGAATATACCCACAAAATTCGACTCAAGGCAAATTCAAAATGATAAAAAAATTGTATAATTCAAACTTTTTCAGAAAATAGTCATCATCAATTCATGTTCAAGAGTCTCAAATCATAGTGCATGTGTGCGAAGCCAGAAATTTAATCGCTAATTTCCATCGGTTTACCATTACGTTACTTATCCAAAAATTCATTTTAATTCAAATTCGTACTGGGTGTTGTCTCAAATGAATCACTCGAAAATTTGGCTAGTTCTCTCAGTGAGCGTGATTTATAAGAGTAAATGCAATGGAACACAAGTTCAGGCACACAAAATTCAAAAAACGAAAATTTATGGGCGAAAATATCTATTCATCGGATTATAGTTAACAGGAAACGGGAAATACTGCCTCTAATTCACACCTTTTATTTCTTTTATTATCTTTTTGTGCTTTAGCTCTCGACGCGGTAAGCAATTTCAAAATTTGGACTCGGTTAGGACTTTTTCGGGTTATAAGGTATAATGGGTAAAAGGAGATGGTTGGGTTTTTTTGGAATTGGAAAATTATCTTATGATGTCCAATTTTACCTTTTCGGGCTTTGCTCATTTTTCTCCTCTTTTTCTATTTTTTTCATTTTTCTTTTCTTTCTATTTTTATTGAGCATTTTCTATTTTTCTTTTCCCTTTTATTTGCACCACTTGGACTAAATTTTTGGAGTTTCACTTTTCTCATTTTTGAGCCATTAACGTTTTTTGGGGGGGTTGTCAAACGAAAATGGAAAAATTTGCTCGGCTCAATTGGGTTTGCAAAAGGGATGATTTTTCACAACTTTTTCGGTCAATATTTTTGGATGACAAACGAGGGCCTACTTCATTGCCCAATTTACTAATTATGTTACCATATACGTCTCGAGGTGAATTTTAGTTTAGAGGTTCATTTAGCACATTTTTTCAAGACAACATCTTACACATTTCCCGTAACTGATCAAATTAATGGAATTGAGATCCTCAAAGACTTTTGTAAAGGATAAATAGAGCTTTGAGTTAACCATTAACTCATATTGATTTATAAACTCACAAAAAAGGATAGGCTTGAATCTCCCCGGGTTGGTTAATCTCCACACTTATTCGTTAAGTTGTCCATGTTGGCTTAATTTCCATCTTTGGTCAATTTCGGCTTTGTGCATTATGTTTTTACAATTTGAGACTTTAAACTGAATTTTAATGATATTTTTGAAAAAATTTAAATTCTAATTGTTATTTATTTTGAAGAAAAATATTTTTGGTTTTTCCGAGTTTTTCAATTTTTTGGGAAATTTTGAAGTTTTTCAATTTTTTTAAGTTTTCTAATTTTTTTTGGCATTTTGAAAATTTGTGAAGTTTTAGAAAGACGCGCTTGTCACCCCCTCTAACTTAGACTTTTGCATTGTCCTCAAGCAAAAAGGACGAAAATCTAAAGAAGAGCAAATAACAAGTGTGACAAATAAAACAAGAAAATATTTACAATGCAAAAAGACACTAACTGACATTAACACATGACTCAAAAAAATATAACAAAAATCACCCCATACGCATCGAGGGTGCGACGATCTCTCATCTCTCCACAAACTCACCCGCCCCCATGAACGGGGTTCAATGCTCTACTCGTCTCTCCCGTCTTCATATCGTAAACCAATAATCAGAACAAGTTGGGACCTCGACCATAAATAAGGGAAAGATCGGGAGACTCGTTGTGACTACTCGAAAAGGGATCCTCCTGATGCTTACACAACGCGTGGCCTGCATGCACCGACTCGTAGGTAACACCTAAGTTTTTTTTAATTTTTAGAATGCATGGGTCGGGCTCTAAGTTGGACGAAACACAAATTTTCTCCTCAATCGCCTCCGAGACATCAAGTGGTATCGGTGGATGGTCACAAAGAAGGAATTCATCAATTTTATCTTCCCATTCGCTTTCTTCTAAGTGACTACAAGAGCCCAATAGGGATTGGACTTCAATAGTAAGGCTCTCATCCACCATCCCAAATCCTTTTTCAAAGTCTTCAAGACTTATATCTCCTAATTCGCTCCCTCGAGAGTGTTTATAACATTCTCTTTCTCTCTCTTCTGAAGACTTCTGTAATGTGGAGGGATGGTCATTACGAAGGAATTCATATATTGTATCTTGACATTCTCTCTCATCCAAGTAACTAAATTAATTCAATAAGGGTTGGATTTCTACATTCAGGCTCTCATCCACATGTCCAAATTCTTTTTCAAAATCTTCCATGCCCACGTCCCTTAACTTTCTCTCTCGAGTAATGCCTACGTCCTCGCTTACTTTTCCGATCTCTAACTCCACTATTTCTCTCTCCTCTAACCACTCTCACCCTCTCTCAATCGCGTTTACTACACACACCTCTCCCATTTTTCTTTCATCATCAAAACTACAGCTCTCACTTGATGAAATAAGGCACACACCTAAAGGCTATCGCTTGTGGGATCTCTCATGCTCGTGTGCTTCCTCCATAAGATCTGTTTCATGTGGTTCGCTTTCGTCCCCCTTGTTCTTATTGTTATTAAAGATATTTATCTCGAGGGTCATGTTCCTAAATGTTAATTGCATTCGCCCACTTCGAGTATTGATGAGTGCATTAGCCGTAGCTAAGAATGGGCGACCCAGGATGACGGGAACATGATTGCTCGGGAGAATGGATGGATCCTCATCCCAAATAACAAAATCCACCGGGAAGTAGAAAGTGTCAATTTAGAAGATCACATCTTCGATAATTCCCTAAGTTATCTTCACGGAGAGAAACGCGAGTTGGAGAGTCATATTTGTGGGCTTGATGCCCCCCAAATCAAGTTGCTTATAGATTGAATAGGGAAGAATGTTAACACTTTCCCCTAAATCTATTAGTGCTCTTTCTATTTGATTCTTTCCCATGATGCACGAGATGGTAGGTGCACCCGGATCCTTATATTTTAGTGGAATATCACTCAGCAACACGGAGTTGATGTTCTGTGGTAGACACACGTTCTTTTACCTTTAGCCTTCATTTCACCGTGAGTAAGTCCTTAATGACTTTTGTATAAGATGGAAATTTCTTGATGCCATTGAGGAAAGGTAAATTTAACTTAACTTGCTTAAGAACGTCTAAGATATCGTCCTGAGGGGTCTCTTTGGATTGAGGGATCAACCTTTGAGGATATGGGGATACACTCAGAAGTTTCACCACCACTTCAGTCTCTCTTGTGTCATCATAACTACTCTTTTTCTTAGAGACATCTTCGGCCTCTTTCGCGGCGGGTGAAATCTCCTTTTCATTTTTATCATTGTGTGGAAGAGGTGAAAGGTCAACTACTCTTCCACTATGCAGAGTGGTAATTTCACTACATTACTCAAGATGTGCCTGGGATGTAGAGCTAATACTTGATTCATTTCGGGGTGGTCTTTGCCCTTGGGACATGAACTTACCTTTCTCTAAGATACTTAATGCCGATTGCAACTTAGAGATGTTTGCATTCATGTCAGTGAGCATGCGATCATATCTAGCATTGGTTGAACTCTGGGAGTTGATAAAGTGGTTTATTTTATCCTCAAGGTTTCTTCGGGAGGAGTAATATATGGAGATGGAGGAGGTGGTGCTTGCTGAAATTGAGGAGGGGGTGGAGGTGGGACAACCTGTGAATATGGGTTCATCGTAGCTTGTGGTTTTTCGTAGTTAAAACTAGGGTGGGTTATCCACGAAGGGTTATACGAGTTACCATGTGGGGCGTTAAAATTTCCCTTAAACCCTCCTATAGCATCCACCTTCTCGGTGTGCATGGCTTTGTAAGCGAAAATCGCCAAGCATGCCTTTGTGGAATGACCCACCTCACATATAGCACACACCTTTTCTTTTGCGAGACGGTTGGATCCGGAGATATCTCTCAATCGGCTATAAAGAAAATCTTTCATATCTATCTAAAACTGATCGAATCGACGGTCCACTAAGGTATTATTATCCAGATGGAATAGACCGGATGCAGTTGGAGTGATAGATGCTTATCTAGGTCGAACTTGGGTATTTAGATCAGATGTGTCCCATGCTTGAGTAGCCTCTGCAACATACTTAAGATGGGCCTCAGCATCACTAGTGTCTAATTCCCAGAATGGTCATTCACACATAGTTTGCACAGGTTGTTTGAAAGTCACTTACAACCCATTATGAAAGAAAGAGATCAAGTGGTGTTTTTCAAAACCATGATGTGGGCATGTTCTTACCAACTCTTGGTAACGTTCCCAAAACTTGTCAAAAGGCTCATTGTCTTGTAGCCGGAAACCTTGTATTTGAGTCTTGACAGAGTTGGTCTTGTGCGATGGGTAGAATTTTGAGATAAATTTAGATTGCATATCCCTCCAAGAAATAACGGAGTTTGAAGGTAGAGACCATAGCCAGCTCTTGGCTTTATCCTTTAAGGAAAAAGGAAAAAGGAAAAAGGAAAAATCTTTAGGCGAACGACATCCTGCGTGCAAGATGGGTCACTAAATGTGTTGCATACCTCTTAGAACTCTCTTATGTGAAGGTTTGGTTTCTCCAAATCCATGCCATGGAAAGTAGGGAGAATCTGTATCATCCCATTGCATAAGTGGAACTAACCAACATTATACGGTAGTAAAATGCAACCAGGGGTGATAGTTCGTTCAGGAAAGAGTAAGTCTTTCATGGGGCAATAGGGTGGATTACCCTATTCAGTACCGAAACTAGCGGTGTCAGACATCGCTCTCTCTTCAAATGACTCGGGATACTCACTCGGTGTCCTAGATGTGTGACTCAAGGATTGACTCAGGGTGTAACTACCAATAGAGTGCTCAGGAGTAGGAAGTGGAGCCCAAAACTGTGGAACGTGAGGCATGTGGGCACTATCAGAATTATACTCAAAAAGTGGATTTTCATGAATTTGGGTTGGAGTATTTTGAGGAGTTTGAGTATGTTCAGGATTTTGCATTAAAGGCTTTTGAGAGATGTTTTTTTTTTTTTTGAATTTTTGGTCTAAGCTTTAGATTGAATCGATCTAACCTAAGTCTACCTAATTCCTCGGCAACGGATTCAAAAACTTGACACGGCCACAAAAGTGTATCTAGTGTTCGTGCTGATATAGGCTCAAGTGCAAGCCTGTCGCATTAGTAATAAACCCGGTAGGTTGGGATCGTCTCCACAGGGAAATAGGATGAATAAATGTAACGACATTGGAAATATTGAGGATTCGAACTTTGACTCTAAAAGAAATGAAGAGATGATTTGCGAGATAAAGTCACTACAACTAAAGGGAATAAGAAAATCTAACTACTGAATGTGCAAGTAACTAATGGAATGATTTTTAAACTACTTATGAAAGTGTATGTTAACTGAAAAGTTTGCAGTGAGAACAAAACGAGTTACGATACACTCCTCCAACCCTAGTTCATTGACTAATGTTAAAACCAAATTCTAAATTGAAATAATTGAGAAAACCCCGTCATTATTAATCTTAATCATTCCATATATGTGGGATAGTAGCCCGCACCATATGAAATCAAAGGTAAGAACAAAGCGGTATCGTTGTATCTACACGCGCGTTGCACTCTTAAGCATTCCGGTTACCTAGGGCAAACGGGATCAAAAGCCCTACAACGGTTGTGATCACCACACAACAAGATTGAATCAATTACCTAATTTGAAATTTAATTTTACGCATTTGTAAAGAACATCAGGTTGGATTCATGCATCCCAACCCTTATAAATTTAGCTAGATATGATTAACTTAGAGAAAAACATGGTTTTTAAGAAATAGAAAATTAAATCTAAAGAAACTAAAAGAAAAGATAATTGCAGATTCAAATCAACAATTAAACTACTGAGCAATTTAAAAGTAAAAGAAAATT
Source organism: Sambucus nigra (assembly GCA_949130495.1). Taxonomy (NCBI): domain Eukaryota; kingdom Viridiplantae; phylum Streptophyta; class Magnoliopsida; order Dipsacales; family Adoxaceae; genus Sambucus; species Sambucus nigra. The sequence goes on from OX422212.1 coordinate 293,333,510, forward strand.
TGTTACTTGAATTGCAAAAATTAACTTCAAACCCTTACAGCAAAATTTTCTAATGGAAAACTATTGTTTTCAACTACAAAAACCCTCTACTCCTAATTAGCTAACCTAAAAAATCGAACCCCTAATATTATGGAACAAATCTGAATAAATAGCCACGAAATTTATAAGAATTTGACTCCATTACAACTCTGAGAAAGTACAAAAAATTTCATAAAAGTCCAATGCGGTCCGAATCCATTGGGGGAGGCAGTCCGGATCGCCCCCAAAATCTTTACAGGGAATGTTAGGTTAAGGCGGTCCGAACCCTTTTTGAATAAAAGGTTCGGATCCCCTTCAATTTCTTAATAGGGACTCTTTACCAGGGTGATCCAGACCCTTTTTGAATAAAAGGTTCGGATCCCCTTCAATTTCTTAATAGGGACTCTTTACCAGGGTGATCCAGACCCTTTTTGAATAAAAGGTCTGGATCCCCTTCACTTTTCATACAGAACTTTCTAGGGACCTGGTCCGGACCCCTTTCTGGGTGGTCCGGACCTCCCACCTTTTTCATAAAGGGATCTTTCTCTAGACTTTTTTCATCTTCAATTGTTCGTAACTTCTTCACCGTAGCTCGGATTGAGGTGTCATTTTTTCCAGTGTTCTTGTAATTGAAAGATCTTTAAATTTTCGATTGGCCCTACCTCCGGAATAAGGCTAAAAGGTTACGAAATTGCCCTTTGACTTTCCTTCTTTGACTTTTTTAATGCTTTTTCAGTTTCTTTCTTCCTCAATGCTTTAAATACCTGCAAAACTCATGAGAAATATACGAAACTTGATGTACTTGTTAGAAGGAGTCAGTAGCAAGTAAATGTGATAATTACACTCATTTTACGTTATTCGAGATTATATAAATCTCTAAATTAAGGGGATAAATTCGGAAGAATTTCATCCTAATCATTGTACCTTGGTGTTATGACTAGTGTTTTTAAGTTTGCGAGAATTGGGTAACCCATAATGGATGGACTGAATGGATACCCCTTCACAAACCCTTTTAGCGAGGGATTCTTCACATTGGTAATTTTTCTTAAGCTATCCTCCAGCTGTTGAATTAACCTCTTCGAGGGTTAGTCATCCTGTTCGGCTTTAACTATAACGAACTTGTATGGTCGGAATCGACTTTCTAATAATCTCTCTTCCAGAAAAGTTTGCTCGACTTGGGATGACCCCCGTATGCTCGTCCTAGACTTGGCCAAGAATTATGTTCTCCTTGTAATAGACCTCCTTGGATCCTCTCTGTTTTCACTAGGCCCCCTAAGCCTTTTGCAATAATTTCCTTGTACTGCTCATGGGCCCAAATGATCAAACGCAGATGCCCAGCCATTTTAACACATTTGACCGTTGCTTAGAGTACGTGTTTGTTCATCATCATAACTAGTTGTTTCGAGGGATAAAGTGTCCCTGGGGCCGTATGACCTGCCATTTATGTGACCCAGGGTACCTAGATCTGCCTCCTCCATCCTGCAAACCCAAATTAAACCTCCTTAGGTTTCCAATGCCCAGTCACAGTAGCCTTATTGCCTCTTTTTATAAGGGCAAGAAGTGGTATTTCACCCATTTTGTCAGATTATGCAACCTGAGCTGGGGTGATAGGATATTCTATGGGACTTCATTCTCATCTAGGAGCATCTATGTTAATTTATTCACACTCTCATGCACTAACTCGTGTCCCATGGATAGGATCATCAGAATTCCCTATATTTTGCCCATTCCAATAGGAATTGAGGGAGGGATTACCTCTGCCGCACGACTACTTTTTGTGTTTTCTCCCATTTCCCAAAACTTACAGACAAAAATAGATTATCCAAATAGAAATGGGGGAAATAATGGAACAAATCCGATATTGGGGAAATAGGACCAGGAGAATTTCACATAAATTGAATTTGTGAATAGAAAATGGTTGGAATTGTCGAAATTTCCACAGACGACGCCAATCTGTTATCATCTAAAACTAGTATATGAATTTTTGGGCTTCAGATATAATATACTAATAATAAGCAATAACAAATATAAAAATTATCACTAACAACATGCCAATTTTGGATGAATAAAAAAGGATGAGAAATAAAGAGGAAAGGCAGTGTTTAATGTGGTGCAACCCAATGCGATACCAACATTCAAAGGTGCAGTGCTGGTTGTATAGATCTCAATGGGAAATTTCCATGGGAGGAATGGATAAAAGCTTTCAAGAGTCTCTATAAGGTTTCATATATGGCCGTCGGATAGAATATTTTACGGATACCTTATTATGTGGGATTGAGTGCTACTTATAGTTAGTTAGTAGAGACAGAGTGGTGGGATATGTGGAGTGACTTTATAGGTTAGGATGTTACACCTTTTACTTGCCATGAGTCCAATCATCATGAGTTGGGTACAACCTACTAAAAGATGGATTATTGTGTACATTACCCCACGTGTGCAACGGTGTGAGTGGGACTATTTATATACCCATATTGTATATATGTATGTCTTAATAGAGTCAATTAACAGTGTTAACTGATGTTGTCCATGTCGAGTAGAATCATCACTCAGCCGACCTGATTACTATAGCCGACCAGGTTTAATAGACAATCCGAGATTCTCTTAGCACCTTCAAATGATAGGTGTCACAACCTGATTGGTCTGTTCATTATCCCATATTTATGGTACAACAATGATCTTAGTACCTGTTAGAATGCTTATCCTGTTCATTATCCCATTCTACCATTTTTATGCTTTATTTTCATAATTTTTTTCTAGATACTCTTTTTGATTATGTGCTTATAGGCCACCTTGCTAAAATGCTAAGACTAATCTATTTGACTTGTTTACAAATGATGTTTATATTTTGGTTGTGTTTATGATAATGAACTCTACAGAAATTTAAAAACTTTCAAAAATCTACTATTCTTTTAGATTAATTTATATAAAGCATATGTAATAACTTGTGTCAATTACACCACACTACATTTTGAGCATCATACTATGACCTAAAAACACTTTTGAGCAATGCTTTATGGAATTTTCAAAATGTATGTGAATTGAAAAAATGTGTCATTTTTTCCTTAGCACTTGTGAGATTTGTATCTTCATGGTTGGAGTTGAAAATGATAAATATTTCAAAATCATGAGAGATGATGTGGTAAGGGCTACAACTTTGATTGGGCTATACTACCTATGGTATCAAAAAATATCACAATAGAGATTATACGAAGAATAATCATAATCAAAAGGGAAACTAAAATATCACACACACAACACAATTATGTACGTGGTTCAGCAACTTTCCTACGTCCACTGAGAGGTCTACTATTTTATTAAGTATCTCTCAATATTCTTGGTTACATGCCTCTATGCCCCGGGCTAGGGGTTATAATTTATATATGTACAGTTATAATTCTTCAAGTAACTCCATGATTCCCATGATGGTCTATGAATCCCTTGAATATCTCTACGAGATTGTAGGGGATTGACTTAGTTTAAAGGCAGTGTGGACTGTACACGCACGTAGCTTCGTTTCATGATGTGAGGTCAGACTATTCTCCAAATCAGTTGGGCCAGGATGGCGATTGTTATGGGCTAAGAATAAAATATGATCCCTATAATTACCCCTAAAATCCTTGGGCCAGTGCTTGGGTCGATGGATTTTACATGAGGCTAAGCATGCAGCCTCATCAGTGGCACGCTCATAATTTATTAAAGCAGGAGAGGTGAGCTTGTATTTCTGTGAGATATTGAAGCGCCAAATCTTCGTCGAGAAGTGTAAAGCGTCACTTGAGTGTTTGAAATTGGTTTGTCAAAAACTTCAACCATCAGTTCATCGTCTCTATTCATCTTTGCGCATACCGTGTACTCTGGATTCATTCCTCACTTTCATTCTTTAAAATCAATACTTTCCCATATTTTCAAGTCTCATGTTTGTCTCACAAGTTTTAGCCTTATCCTTTTTCTAGTTTCGTTTCTTCTGTACATCGATCTTCTACTGTATCTACGGTTTTTATGTTTTTTCTCATGGCGATGCTTGATAGTAAATCTTTGCCTGACTTTACAAAGTGTTACAATATTCCTCACTGGGTAGAGATAGAGTGTACGTCAATCCCCAGAAATGTTTACGACCTGTAAGATGGTCATTAAATTCATGTTATGTTAGTTTTGTAATGGGGTTTAACGTTTCCTCTTAATCCTCTATTTTTACATTTTTTTAATAATTCAACATAGTCCATGCTCAGTGTTCACCAAATGTGTGGAAGATTGTAAATAAATTAGCTATATGGAACCAATCTAGGGTTATCTAAAATATGCTATTGCTATGCTTTTTTTCGCACTAGCGGAGGTCTTCTATACCTGAAGGCAAGAAGTCTTGATAGGGTATTGGTAGTGAACCTACCTGATTCTCATAAAGATTATTGGTTTGAAGGTTTTATTGCTAGAAATTGGCAATATCCTCCCTAATCAGGGGGCGTAAAGGACCTCGGATCCCAACCTTTGGGGACGAGTACATAGGTTGTTATTTCCATCTCTTTTTTATTGGTTGTTTATTTTCCTTCCTCTACGTGCGCTCCTTCTTATTTTTCCTTTTTCTTCTTTTGTAGCGAAAGCCAAGAAATAAGAACCAAATCTTCACGAGATTCGATTTATTGAACTCCTAAAATCTTCGAGGATAAGGGACACAGTTGATAAAAGGGAACGTCCTCGATCTGCTGTGTTCTTGCTGGAATATAGTAATACTGCTTTCATCTTTATCGCTCGTCCAATGGAAATGATCCCCAATCTAGAGATTCTAGAACAAGATGTTGGTGGTACCTCCGAACCCATTGATGTCGAGGAAGAGGAAGAGATCAGCTCGGGCGAAGATAGTGAGGAAGGGAGTGGTGAAGGGGAGAGCGACGAGGAAGGATCCAACAAGTGAGAATCCAGCGAAGGAGAGATGGCTCCTCCGAGGGGAAGAATGTTAACCCAGGATAATGATGATGATGATATGCTATCCAACAGGATGAAGTTCCTCAAGTAGAAGGCTGGAGATTCTATTGGTAGCACTGAGGTGGTAGCTCAAGAAAAGGAAGTCGAGAGGACGAGGAATGAAAAAGATGAGAAGAGAGAGAGAGAGAGCGAGAGAGAGAGAGAGAGAGAAGCGGAGAAAAAAGAAGAGCAAGGGCCTCAAAAGACTCAATAGTTCCTTCTGTTACTGTTATTGAGGGTGACTTGATGGATGTTGCTTCTAAACTCGGCCCCTGCTACTAAAGAAAACAGTGCCCGCAGCTAACCAATAGCGCTCGTTGAGCATGGGGAGAGACCAGTTAACCCTCAAGTCCTCCCAAGGGTTTGCTTTGGTAAGTATCCCTTTCTCTTATTCTTATTTGTTCTATATTTTCAGCTAACATCTCGTGCTTATCCTGTGTTTTCTCTGTTCTTACATTTTATCTTCAACTATACTACATTACTCCGTGATCGGGTTAAGCTGTCAAGGAAAAACACAAAGCTAGGTGAAGCTCTAAAATCTTTCGAGAATGACCTTGATGACACCAAGGATACTTTTTACAAGGAGAGGGAGAAGTCTGCTAAAGAGTTGTCTAACCTCCATGAAGCATTAATGTTGTGGTTGTAGACAATCTGCCAGTGGCAGAGGCAAATAAAGGGTTGGTCACCAAAGTGGATAAGCCAAAGGAGGACGCAACAAATGTTTAAGAAAATGGATATAATGAAGGTTGGAATGTAGCATATGATGATGACAAATGCCAAATTTCTTATCTTCGGAGGGCATGTTTTAAGAAACGTTGGGATCAAGCCTTGACTACTGCTGGAGTTGCTGCTGACTCCCCCTCTTATCCCAGCATCATCTTGGTCCTAATCTTATTGAAGAGTCTCATTCTAACCAGCCAGATGATCAACATGGCATGGAGCCCATTTCTCCTTTCATTAGGGTTGCACTAGTTAATCCAGAGGGGGCCATTGTCCCAGCTAGGGGAGCTGTGACAGGTGCTGGTGAGGGTGAGGGTGAGGTTCTTATCGACCAAGATGCTAACAAAGGGAAGGTTATCTCCGCATATGACGAGGTTGAGGCTTCTTAGGATTTTTAGGCTCTTCTGTTGTTTTTTCCATATGTTGTATTTTTACTTCTTCCATTCATTATATCGGCATGTGCCCTTAGATTTAATGAAATAGAAAACTTTTTGTCTTATTACTGATTCTTGATACTTCTATTTCTTATTTAGTTGGCTGTAGCTTATTGATTTAGATGAATATATTCCTGCTGACAACCGTCTAGGCCAGATTCTTGGGTCAAACATAAGCGCTCAAGCTCGTCGAGTTTTTGAAAGGATTTATAAATCCCTGAGGGAAAGAAACAGGACTATAAAGACCAATCTGTGGTGGTCGCCAAGCTAAAGGAAATGGTTGAGGAGATGAAGGGGATTAGTGCCTCGATGAAGGAGGATATGGATGCCTTGAAGGCAAAGTTTTTGGATGCATCTGAAATCATTCAGGTGGGAGAGTTATTGCAAAGACAAAATGACGCTTTGAGGAAAGAAATTGCTCGCCTCAAAGAAAACACTCCATCAGGTCCTCCTTTGGTGCTGTGAGGATCCTCATCATCTACTATAGTTGCTCATATTGACGATAAAGCTTCCAAGAGAGAGATTGCTGAGCTGAAAGAAGATTTTCATCAAGCCTATGTGATTTCTTTTAGTATTCAAAGGGATGTCATGTGATTGAGATAGCTATTCTTAAATGATCCTCGATAAGTTTAGGCTGACGACTATGACCAAGGTTGGACAGATTCCCATTAAAATTGAAAGAGTCCTAAGAACTTGCTTTTTTTAAAGGGTGGCTGAGTGTTATTAAGGAATTAAAATCTCTAAAGGCATCTTCCCTATGGTATAAGTATCAGACTGTTCGCTCGTATGTTCTGCTAAATCCCTTCTTGAAGGATGATCAATGGATCCCAATAAATGCTATTACGGTACAGTATCGGAAGCCACGTCCAGAGAGCCATGAAGAGGACTTAGTTACTCATCCCCATGATGGTTGGAGAGCTTGAGTAGGGGACTACCTTACTCTTCGCGCTGGGCTATCGTAGGTCTTTAAGCATTTATTTTGGTCTTTTGATGGAAATGTAATCGTATGATTCTTAATGATAGATAAGCTGATTATTTATATTGTGAGCATTTACAGACTAAACATGTATTAACCTCAGTTGTTGGTTGCTTGGTATGAGTGTTTGACTAAAAAAGTACTTGATAAATTTAATTATATTATGAATGAGTTACTACAAGAACTTTTATCATTTCGTGCTTCTTGATCGACTAAATGACATTGAGTTTTGTTATCGTAAATCACAAAAATGTTTGAACATTCTCCCAATCCAATATGCCTTTGACATATCATTCTGTCCTACTTTACCTTTTAGGTCGTATCGTCACACTTCCTTAGGACTAAGTCAGGAGATGGCGAGAATGTACCTGGTAAAGGGGACATCCATTCGAATAGGGTTTTTCAACCAACCTAAGTTAGTGAACCAACTTTGAGTTGGCTTTCTTACCTAAGGGTCCCCTGTAGGTCTTTTATTATTGTCAGAACAACTTTAGAGGCCAATTGTGTTTTCAACAAAGGCCTGAGTAAGGTTAATCGTAAAACTTGCTTCATATATATATATTTTAGCTTTACATAAAATAAGTGTTGCATATTATTGCAACCATTAGAGTTTTATTCCTTGACTGGAGAAAATCGACCAACTTACTGTTATGTTTTGAGGGGGCGAATATTTCTTAGAAAGGATGCGTATTGAAGTTCGATCAAGAGATATTAAACAACCAAGATATTCATAATGTGTGGGCCAATCCACCTTTATTAACTAAAAATGATAATAAAAAAGGCAACATTAGTTTGTAAATGAAGATTTGCCTAAACTAATGATGCCAAAAAATAAAAGTTATAGAAGTCTAAAAGTAGAACTTCTTATGGTTAGCTGTATTCCAGGACCTGGGTATCTCCCTGCCCTCCAGCGTTTCTAAGTGATAGGCCCCATGTGAGTCATCTCTTACTATCTTGAAAGGTCCTTCCCAATTTGGTCTCAGTTTATCGTCTGTTGGTCTCACAACGCTATCGAGGACTTTCGTTAGGACGTTATCCCCTACTAGAAAATTTCTCGAATTGAAATTTTTATTGTATTATTTGGCCAGTTGCTGTTGCTAAGATGCCAACTTAACCAGTGATAGTTATCTTCGCTCGTCTACTAAGTCAAGTTCAGTGAGTAATTCTTCATCGTTGAGGCATTCGTCGATCAAGTTGGTCTTCATGGTTAGGAGTCCTACTTCTAATGGGATGACTGCCTCCATTCCATAGGCGAGTGTGAAAGGGGTTTCTCTCATTGCTTTCCGAGGATTTGTATGATAGGCCCATAAAATGTGATGTATCTCGTCTATCCAGTCACCTTTGGCTCTTTCCAATCATTTTTTAAGTCCGTCGATCATTATCTTGTTGGAAGCTTCAGCTTCCCCGTTGCTTTGGGGATAAGCTACAGAACTAAAGTGGTTCTTGATGCCATGATCTTCGTAAAAGCCTTGAAAGAAACCACTTTTGAATTGCGTGCCATTATCAGTAATAATCGTCCTTGGTATCCCAAAATGGGCGATGATGTTCTTCCATGTGAACCTCATCATGTCAGAGTTTCCAATGTTTGCAAGAAGTTCTTCTTCTACCCATTTGGTAAAGTAGTCGGTGCCGACCAATAGATACTTATGATTTCTATATGTGGTAAGCATAGGTCCTATGGGCTGGTTAATGACTTGAGGTCGTTGGTTGGTTGGTGGACCATAGGGGCATGTTTCTGGAATTTCTCACACTTGTGAACATAAGCTCCAGAATTCTTTTTTATGTACGGCCACCAATATCCTCATTTGATCGCTCGAAAGGCTAACGATCGTCCTCTTGCATGACTCCCTCATATTCCTTATGAAGTTCACCAAGAACCTGCTCGACATCTTCTGGATGAACACACTGGAGGTAGGGACAGTGAAAGACTTTCTGTAGAGTTTCCCTTCAGGAGATAAGTGAAAACGAACATCCTTGACTCTTATCTGGTGTGCCAATTACTTGTCGCCTGGAAGTATGTCACTCCGTAGGTAAGTTGTGATGAGATCCATTCAACTGGGTTCCTTTTCTATGTGGAGGACTTGCTATGTGATTGTCTGGTTGATGCTTGGTTATGGGAGGAACTCTATTTGAATGGTTCTCCTTAAATCAAAGTCAATGGTAGAGCTTAGAGCTGCTAGGGAATCAAAGTAACTGTTCTGCCCCCTAGGGAACTACTGAACATTAACTTTGTTAAACTTTGCCATAATTCCCCTTATAACAGTGAGATAAGATGCCATCCTCTCATCCTTAGCGCTGAAGTCTCCACCTATCTGCTTAGATACTAGATTTGAATTGCCAAATACCAGAAGGCATTTTGCCCCTAATAATTTTTCTTTGCGCAGGCCGGTGATCATCGTTTCATATTCCACTTTGTTGTTGGAGGCTTTAAATCCTAGCCTGATCCCTTATTCGAGCACAGTCTTTTGTGGGGTAATCAGTACAATGCCTATTCCTTCCCCCTGGAGTTAGAGGCTCTGTTGACGTAAAGGGTCCAATCAAAGATTATTGCTTCCTTTTCTGCTGGTTGCTCAATTTCTAACGGGGCAGTCAGTTGATTCCTTGTAAATTCAGTAATAAATTCAGCTAGAATTACCCCCTTGATTATTGTTCTTGGTTGAAATATAATATCGAATATTCCAAGCTCTACTGACCACTTTAACAGGCGGCCAGATAGGTCATATTTCCTTAGAACAGCTTTGAGGGTGTGTGAGGTGATCATGATGATGGTATGAGCCTCAAAGTAGTGGTTCAACTTCCTCAAGGCTGCTACTAAGGTTAAGGAGAGATTCTCCAAGGGAAAATAGCATTGCTCGACATCAAGAAGCATTTTTTTGCATAGTAAACAGAGTGTTGGGCTCCTTCCTTCTCGCATACTAAGGCGGAGCTCACAGTGTGGTCTGATATGGCCAGATAAAGGTATAAGTGGTCACCTTCACTTGGAATCACCAAAAGGGGTGGTTTGTTGAGGTAAGACTTGAGTTCTTCTAAGGATTTGGTGCAGTCATCGTTCCGTACTGAACCCTTTTCCTTCTTTAATAGTTATAAGAATGGTTAACAATGCTACGAAGATTTGGGGATAAAGTGGTTAAGTATGGCAAGCACGCTGGTAAGATTCTGGGCATCTCTTATCGTCTAAGGTGCCTGGACTTTTCTAATGGCGTCAATCTGATCAGGGTTTGCTTCAAAACCTCTCTTGTTGACCAGATACCCTAGGAACTTTCCTGATTGAAAACTGAATGAAAACTTACCAGCATTAAGTTTCATCTGGTACTTCCTGAAGATCATAAAATTTCCTTCTAGGCCTCAGAGATGGTCACTGATAGCGCGCGAGAAGTGTGCATGTGTAAAGTGCACAATCGTTGTTTTCTATCTCGCTGCGACTATACAAAGAAACCTAAGTTACGACTACACTCAACTGGTGAGTATAGCGGTAAGTCGGGTATCGAAAATCCATAGGAACGAGTTGTTAGAATTTATAAGATTTAATATTCCGAAATAAAAGTGTAAAGGGTGATTACAAACTAAAAAGAAAAATATGCATAAAGGGAAATGTTTATCTAGGCAAGGGAAATGAAACTAGATTATGAAAGAGATTAAAACTATAGGTTGTGTAGAATATCCCTCACCTGGGCTAATTTGTATAAAATGGTTACATGGGTCGACGAGCTATTTAGAATGCGGCTCGTTTCGACAGTTAATTGAACCAAGGGTTGTCACGCCCCTAAATTTGTATAAAAGCCTAATATGATTTTGGCGTCAACAAATATCCCAAAAATTGCGCACGAAAGGTCGTAAGCACGGGACATACATGATATGCCCCGTCAAATCTCCTAGGCGCAATAACTAGGACAATGCACCCGAAATAAACCCGTAAATACTATCACCAAGCCAAGCAACGCGTTAACCCGAGTGAGTTCCATTCAAACACAACCTAATTTAAATTACCTTGAAAGCATGTTAAAAACGCAATAAATAAACGCGGTAAATCTACACTAGAAAGTAATAAATCAAAGCATGTAAACCTAATTTAGAAAGCATTTAAAACTAATTAACAAACCAAGAATTAAAGGGAAACAACTATATTAATGGAGAGGATGAATGAATAGTCAACTTACATACAAAGAAGGGTGTCAATCCTAAGAGAAATGAAGAAGAACTAACCAAAATCACCCAAACCCTAAGCTATTCTAACCTAAAATCGTGTCTATCTATTTGTTACATCAAAATTACTTTATATAGTAAATTGGAATAAAAAGAGAAAAGAAAAGAAAAAGCAAAATATCTCCTTAAAACAGGGGAGCGATCGATCGACCAAAAGGGTTGATCGATCGATCAAGGCAAAATTTTGACTGTACAGAAGGATCGATCGATCGACCAAAAGGGTCGATCAATTGATCAAGCAGGGGTGAGCCAAGCAGCAACACACTGCATTCCTTTTCTTACTTTTCTCCTCCTCTTTTGATTTTCTTGTTTTTCCCTCTGCTGAAATCGTCTTAACTTCTTCATACGGACTCGAAATCGCGCACCGTTCACGGCCACCTAAAGCTAGCGAGGAGGGATACAACTTCTGTGAAGATGTTGGGCCAGTACCCAATCTATGAAAAGACTAAAATGCTCTTGAACGTGCGATTGCGTACGAAAATCGAGCGGAATGCGTCTGAACTTCACACTTTGCATCCAATTACCTATAAAATCTAAATTAACCCCTACAAAACATGTTAACATAGAAATTCGAGGTTGTCTGGTTAACGAGCATAAATATAGGGAATAAGATACCCGAGGGGGCTAAAATGCATAGGTTCGGAGGATGAAATATGCAATATTTGCGTATTATCAGTCACCTTTTAGTTTACTTTTGAAGAGGATGTCATTGATGTATACCTCCATTGTTTCTCCCATTTATTTGTTTAACAAGTTTGTGACCAGTCGCTGATAAGTTGCTCCTATATTTTTTAGGCCGAACGGCATAACTTTATAATAGTATGACCCAATAGGAGTTATGAAGGAGGTCTTATCATAGTCTGGCTCATAAAGTGGGATTTAGTGGTATCCGGAGTAAGCATCCAAAAATCTCATTCTTTCCTGAGTTGCGGTGGCATCGACCAGCTGATCTATCTTTGGGAGAGGAAAACTGTCTTTCGGACATGCTCTGTTGAGGTCTGTAAAGACAATACATACTCTCAAGATTTTGTTACTTTTGGGTACGACGACTAGGTTGAATAGCCATTTGGGGAATTAAAATTCCCCAAGGGAACTTGCATCTAGAAAATTTCCTACCTCTTTTTATACTGCCTTTGCCATTTCTTGGGCTGTTCGGCGAGCCTTCTGAGTGACTGGTTTGAACGCTGGGTTGACGTGCTGCCGATGGCATGCAATTTTGATATCTATCCCAGGCAGCTCGTATGATTCCCAAGCGAAAATATCCAGATTGCTCTGGAGGAATGCGACGAGCTCCTTCTTTTCTTGGTCAGTGAGAGAGGCTCCAATCAAGAATCTCCTTTTATGTAAGTTAATTCCAGCTATAACTTCTTCTAGGTCTTTGATGACCCTATCTGTAGGGCAAACCCTAGTTTCCTCCACCCCTGGTCGGTCGTATAGTAATTGCTATTTTAAAGGTGACACGCCTTCCTGGGCATCCTCCTCGACTTTTTTCTCATCTATCTTCTTCTCGTGCTTGGGGCAAAAAGCTGTGATAAAGCATTTTTGGGGAAAATCTTGGCCGCTATGGATCTCGACCATCGCCCAATCTGTTATGCACTTGAGTTTCTGATGATACGAGGAAGGAACAACCTTCATGGAATGGAGCTAGTCTCTGCCTAGAATGGAGTGATAGGAGGATTCGATATCTACTACTAAAAATTCTATCATCTTCTAAATGCATCCTGCCCTGACTGGAAGGACTATCTTTTCCAGAGGCATGGTTATCTTTCCTACAAAGCCATCCAGCAAAATTGTGTCCTTTTTGAGGTCAGCGATATTCAACTTTAACTTGTGGAATAAGTCAAGGTACATCACTTCGGAAGAGATACCTTGGTTGACGAGCAGCCTGTTGATGTACCAATTAGCTATCCTAAGTGTGATGACCAATGCGTTATGATGAGGTGTTCTCACCCCAACTAGGGCATCTTCAGTAAACACAATGTGGTTGTTATAGTCGACCTCTTCTAGTCGACGACGCTTTTCATCTTGAGTCTTGGCAGGGTCTATTTGAAAAGCTTGCATAACGATAGTTAGCATCTTAACTTCCATCAGAGTAGCGTTCCCCTCTACTTGCTTGAGGTTTGATGCCCCATGAATTATCGCTAACTCATGGCCTATCTCGTCCTCGAGGATGTTGTCTGGATTTTAGTCGCCATTGGCTACGACTTTGTCTTCCTTCTTGTCTATGAATTCGTTGAGATGACCAGCCTGGGCCAGCTCCTCGAGATGAGATTTGAGTGATTTGTAGTGTTAAGTCCTTAGACCGCCCTCTTTGTGGAATGCACACCTTAGTGCATTATTGCGCTTCATTGGATCTCCTCCCATCTTCTTGGGCCATTTGACAAATGCCTCTTCCTTGATCTTGGTAAGGATTTTATATATTGGTTCCTTAAAGACTGTGTTAACAGCCTGGAACGCTTTCGATGGGTCATTCTTGTTATTATTTTTAGCGTCATTCCTGCCCCCATTCTTGTTTCCCTTCTTCTGAGAATCATTATTCTCCGTGCCTTTGTTCATCTTCGCGCGACCATTGTCCCTGCATTAAGATAGATTACTTCTTTGACTTTGACATACTTTTTAATACAAGCCATTAGGTCGTCAATGGAATTGGCCACCATCTTAGTTAGGAATTGGTGCAGTAAGGAAGTACTTGGCAAATGGATCTTGAAGGACGCTATAAAAACCTGCTCGGAGCAGTCTTCAATCTCATTGTAAATCTCCCAGTACCTTTTGGCATACTCCCTAAGGTTCTCTTGTGGTTTCTTCTTCATCATGAGCGTTACATCCATTCGTTTAGGATGGGAACTGCTGGTTATGAAACGAGTTGTGAATAACTCATCTAGAGCCTTAAAGCTTTTAATGGATCTGTGTGGTAGCCTCTCGAACCAATTCGGGGCTATATCGTGTAGGCTGGAAGGGAAGATGCGACACATCAGCGCGTATTTTAGGTCCATAAGATCATGGCCTGCCTGTATTGATGGACATGATCGATAGGATCAGTTTTCCCATCGTAGATCTTGAATCTAGGGATTGTGAACTTCTCGAGGGCTCTTCTTCTTCTATGGACCTTGAAAAAGGGGACTTCATATGGGTATTAAGATCTCTTCTCACTATATCTCATGTGGATCTAACCCCCCTGTGGGCCGGGAGCTGATCCATCTCCCAATGGACCAAGATCCCAAGTTCACCATTCTATCGACCAGGACTCCCATGGCATCTAACTATCTATAGCCGTTCTGATCAACCATCCTATGACCTATTCCTCTAAATTCTTCCTTGATCGCACCTTAGGCTCCTTCCTCGGTTGTGAGATTCACTCACCTGAGGACTAAGAGTCCAATCATAGCGTTGTCTTGTATTTCTGTGGAGATCCCTCTCCATTCTTTCGAGTTAACTTTTTAGGCGATCATTCTCCTCTTCTTGGCGACGAGTGGCTTCTTCTTATTCTCAAAGCCTAGCTTCATAGGCATTGATCAAACTGGAAATCTGTATGGACCTTGGGGGTCCGTGGATCGCTTCAGAAGGCTGCCTTTACTGGCGAAGCCTTGGATTGGGCTGGCGAATCTCAAACCTTGCCTTGGAAGGGGAAGGCTCTTCCTGAACATCTTCGTCTTGAGGGATGTAACTGTTGTGGTGAGACATCGAGAGCTTTTAATTAGTGATTGTTTTCGTAGGAATAAAAGGCGTTCCCACAGATGGCGCCAATTGTGGTATCAAAATATATCACAATAGATAGTATACGAAGAACAATCACAATTAAAAGGGAAATTAGAAAATCAGACACATAACACAACTATGTATGTGGTTCGGCAACTTGCCTACGTCCATGGAGAGGTCTACTATTTCATTAAGTATCTCTCATTATGCTTGGTTACATTCCCCTATGCCCCGGCCCAGGGGTTATAATTTATAGATGTATAGTACTAATTCTTCAGGTAACTCCACGATGCCCATGAGGATCCAAGAATCTCTTGAATATCTCTACGAGATTATAGGGGATTGACTTGTTTTAATGGTAGTATGGACTGTACATGCACGTAGCTTCATTTCATGGTGTGAGGCTGAACTATTCTCCAAATCAATTGGGCCAGGTCAGTCATTGTTATGGGCTAAGAATAAAATTTGGTCCCTACACTACCTATGAAAAATAGGAAATAGCATGTCATTGTAGTAATGAATGCAAGAAAAATAACACATGCAACAATTTGTTTTAAATCTATTTTTAAAGATTTATATCCATCCAAAAATTGAATTATCACAAGTAAAACTTCTCTTATGATATTTGCTTTGATATCATGGGATGAAAACTCATGTTTGTACACTTTTCACCCACGCACATTACCTCCTAGGTTTATCGCTAGTTAAGTCACTAGATACACTACCTCGGTTGTTAAATCTAGCTTTCATCATTCATATCATGTTTTCCATGAGTAGGTAATTCTCATAGGTTCGGGATCATAAACCTACCATGGATGATTGGACTTAAAAATTAGGGTTTGATTCAGATAGATTTTAATTTAAACTAATGTGTTGATATTGGAGTATCATAACCTCTTAAACTTCCTTTATCATGCAATGGAAATGTTTGAAGCTTTACTACAAACTCAACCCACTTGTAACCATAATTAATTAAACCTTAATCTTCCATTATTAAGTTTGATCTCTACATGGTCGATGTTTGGACTTGGTTTATGTTTGGACTTAATTGGATATGATCGATTAGAAATTCTAGCATTACCTTTGCTAGTCCAAGGTGATGGAATGCTTCCTAATATTTTTTCTATACTTCACTCAAAAGTTCATTTTGTTGTTTCACAATTTTAGCGCATGCTAAGATAATTGTTAGTTATAGTTCACCGATCCCACTATTATCATCTTTTACTACTTTTGTGAATGTAGTAAAGTTATATAACCCGAACGTGTTCTTTTCTTAGTTTACAATCCCTGTGGAAATCGATCGTGAACTCATTCGGATTATTACTTATTGAGATTTATTTGCACTTAAATCAAACTTAGTTGTCATAGCACTAAGTTTTTGGTGACGTTAACAGGTATTGGCAACAAAGTTCAGGTTATACGATTTTTTTTATATGTTTTCTTTCCTTGTGGTCACCGTGATAACCCAGTTTACAAAACAAATCCAAAATTATCATAAATTCATAACGCAAATGACAATTATGAAAATGCCATAATATAATACCATTCGTTGATTGAGCATTCTGATTATTGGTGACCATCTCCTACTCTTTCCACATTCTCACATTTCGGAGCCAACTCTAATTCCCCCACCACGATCGACAATTCGAGTGAGCATGGTAGTCGGGAATAGGTCAAAATAGCATATCGACCTATGAGGGAGTATCTTCAATCGGAAAGGACTACCAATCCATCCTGTATCATTTAACCGTACAATGCCACACAATTCCACTTTGGGAATGTCATGAAATAATTATTTCCAACTTTTCATGGCATGGATATTGAACAACTTAATCACAAGTGCGGGAGTTTGAGAGGTTTGCACTACTTTTATCTACCAAAATTTTCTTTTTGATGTTACACGCCCCAAACTCTTCCTATTTTCTCTTAAGGAAAAGGAAAACATTGCTTTGGTCATTATCCCAAATTATATTGGGAGTTGGAGTGATATGAAAGCCTAATTCCTAAAACAATTATTCCCCACCCATAGAATTGACACTCTCAAAGGAAAAATTCAAACCTTCACCCAAGTAGAAAACGAGACCTTTGAGAGATATTGGGAGAGATTTAATGATCTCTTAGGTGACTGTCCCCAATGCGCCTTTGAAAAGTGGGGACTCATCTCCTTCTTCCACAATGAGATTACCCTTAATTTTGAACAAATGGTGGATACCATGTGCTCTGGGGATTTTTTTTGGATAAGACCGAGACAATGTCGGTGTACATTTCAAGTATTATACTGAGACTACTCAAGACTAGGACACGTCATACCATAGTAGAGTTAATCCCCTACTTTCTAATCCAGTCATCTCTACCCAAGGGATATATCACCTTAACAATGAGGATGATATGATAGTGATAATTGATAAATTATCAAATAATGTCGAGGATTTCAACTTAAAGAGTTAAGGTCCCATCGTTCCCAAAAATTCTTCAATCGAGGAGTTGTGTGACATTTGTGACATGATTGGTCACGTGACTAAAGAGTGTACCACGATACCGGACTATAAAGTTATCCTCCGTGATCAAGCAAGTGCAATGGGGTCTTTCAAAAGGTCCCAGAACACTCCTCATATCCAAGGGTACAACCCATCTTAGAGAAACCATCCTGATTTTTAATATGGACGACTCCAACAAGCTCAAATTCCTCCACCCCTAAATTATCAACCACTTTACTTATAAGCACATCCTCCTCCTCTAAAAATTTAAGGCCTTCCACCCGTTCCTCCTTTTGTGCCTCTAACATAAGAGGATCCTCGAGGATAATTTTCAAGCGTTTATATAAGCGCGAACAACCGTCAATAGTGAAAACTCTCAACGATTTGTGTTATTTAAGTCTCAAATTGTATAATTGATTGCATCGTTGGATACCTAAGAAAATGGAAAAGCCATTGCTCAATCCAAGTCCGTCACAACCCTTGGGATTGGAAAAGTGATTCAAAATTCAATCCCACATATCCTGCAAAAATCTGAGGAGATCTCACTATCGCCCCGAGAGCATGAAGTGACTCCGAAAAAAGTAGTGATAAGTTTCCTAATCTAGAGCCGTAGGCCCCAATCGAGTTTCCTTTTTCCCGCACGTTACCCTCAAAGTCTCCTTCCCATCAAAAAGTCCAATAAGGATCAAGAAATCATGGACACTTTCATACAAGTGAAGATTAATCTCCCTCTCTTTTATTTTATCAAGAAATTCCATCTTATGGATTTTTTTAAAAGACTAGTGCATTTTTAGGAGAAAGCATATTTCTCATAAAAAGGTATAATTGACCGAGCAAGTGAGATCTATTTTCAACACAACACCGTTCCCAAATTAAAGATCCCTGGTTGTCTAAAAATTTCATGTGATTGGAAATTTTTCTATAAATCATTCCCTCGTTGATCTAAGGGCTAGCATGAACCTCCTACCATATTCAGCCTATATCCAGTTAGGCCTAGGCGAGCTTAGCACAACTAAGAAGAGACTTCAATTGGTTGATGGGTCCAAAAAAATTCCTAGAGGTCTGTTAGAAAATATCCTCATCCAAATAGAAACATTTGTCTTCCCGACCGACTTTATTGTTCTTGACACCTATTCCATTTCCATATTAAACACTCAATCTCCCGTCATCATAGGGAGGCCATTCCTTGCAACCACAAATGCCTCGACTGATTATAGGAATGTAGAAATGAATTTATACAGGAATGCGAACATGAATCTATCCGGTGGAAATATGCCATTAGATGTCAATATTTTCAATGTATCGCAAATCGGAAACAAAGAGGATGAATGTATCAAAGGAGTCAATTTTATTGAGGAAGTGCTAGAGAAAAACGAGAAAAGTGTGAAGGAGTATATTGAACAGTTAGTGTTAGACGAATGCTTTAACATACTCAGAGAGTTAGATGTCCGTGAGAAAGTTGATATAGGGTAATAGTTTATTCATACTGTTTCACCCCGAATGACGACTCAAATATATATGACGACTCAAGAAGAGTTATCAATTTCCATTGAGGTGAATTTACCTGGAAAGAACTAGGGTTGCCAAGGTAGCTTCCCAACTATGCTCATTATTATCGAATCTTGGCATTTACAATCCATGGCCTCCACTCTCGAGTTTTTATTCATGTGAGAAAACCAACGGCATGTCAAACTCCCAAAAATTAGCAATGGTATTGTGCATCACATTATCGGATTTAGAGCCCGACTTATTTGCTAGTGGGTGGAATTATCAACGAGATGTGGTTGTGAAAATTGAAGTATTAGTTATCAATCTAAATGGGTATTTCCAAGTTATATCCGCGGATTTTCCGTTGAACATTGTGAGGAAAGACCACGTTTACGGGGCCGTTTAGGTTCTCCTGAGCCTATATTTTTGTCTTGAGTTTACCCCATAATTTTATTGGGGTAATTTTTATACTCAGTACTATGTTATATAATTTTAAAGACAGTGTGGGGTTGTTTGCAATTGAAAAACCAATAATTTTTCTCATTTATGCCAAATCAGGAAGCAGAATCAAAACTCTCAGGTCTTGAATCGATTCAGGCCCTACTAAAATAAATTTGGGCTATGACATAGGGAATATTGAGACAAATCGAATCGATTTGGATTTAGTCTGAAATGATTCACAGCCTACGGGTCAGCAAATTATGCTCTTTTAAGTTATCAGGCTTTTATTTTTCTACCCCACTTCTTTATAGTCTCTCATTCTCTTGAGAGTCATCCTCAAGCCCTAGATGAATAAAACTTCAAAGTTTTACCAAAATCCTTCCATTCATCCAAGTTTTTATCAATTATAAGTATGCTTTCCATTCTTGATGTTTGATTTTTATTGTTAATTTATGGTATATGTTCATAATTAGGGCTTGTTACTGTTTGGTTTATGTTATTGATTCAACTTGAATATTTATAAAACAAATCCTTACCTCATGATTTTGTTCCTTTAAATGTAACATATTCTTATTGTTTATCATTGTTGTTGTGAATGATTGGTTATGCTTGTTGAATCAATGGCTTCCCCCACCCCGATTGAAAACTATCCCAACAAGGTGTTTAATAATATGGCCTAATAAGTTGTGCTTTTGCAAACTATCGCCTTTTTTCATGATTATCCCTTAACTTTGTACCGTCACCTCAGTTTTGTATACGGTGTGAGTCGGTCACCCATTGACTGACCAATTCCCATACTTTGTACCCTTATGCACGTTTTGACCAAATTTCTCATTTCTAGTTTAATTTATGCATTGCATTAATAGTGTTTTGTATTAAATTACTGTCTTGTAGCTCTAAATGGACCCCAATACCCACTCTCTCGAAGTTTAAGAAATACATGGAATTGAAAGTTTCCACTAAAGAGCATAACTTAATTGGTACATAGCCAGTTTCAAGTCGAGTTGCTTAATTTATGTTGAAATTACCCTAATATTAGAGCATTTCCCCAATGTTGTTCGGTCCTTTTTATAGAAATCCGGGTGGGAAGACCACTTAATAAAGGGGGGAAGTGAATGAAGAGTTAGTGGGACATTTTTACGCCACCCTAGTCATGAGACCAAATGGTACTTATGAGGCCTTGGTAAGTGGGCACCTAAATCACAGTTTTGTTACCAACCTTGTCGAGCATATGGGAAAGGCTGATAACCCCATCCCATATGACTAACTAATTGATGAAAATCCTATGAAAATTCATATGGCTACATCGGTGGATCACCTGGCTCCGGGGGATACTTGGATGTTCGATACTTTTCAGTCGATTCACATGTGCGACATCCACCCCCTCCTCTACCTCACTAGCATTAATTGCCTTCTGCCAATGAAGAATAAGTTCGCCCTCTGTTGTAAGCTTGAGATTTTAATTTACAATCTTTTGGGGGAGCAGACCTGGATTAACTTGGCGTCATAATTCTTAAAGGAGATGGTGGCCGACGCTTTTGACAGATTGGCCACGACTGCACTCACGTATTCCCATCTAATCAAACGGATATGTTAAGACTTGTGTTTTGCAGTTATTGAGAGCGATAAGACCCCGAAGTCACCTAAGCTTCTGGATGATACATCGATTAGGAAATGCTTTGGAGGTTGCTATCGATAGCGGTAGAGGACAAAGTGGGTAGAGAGCCAAATTTTTGGGGCAGATGAGGATGACAAGGAGTCCGATTCTGAGGAGGAAGAGGATAGGTTACATGCAGGTGTGGATGCACCCCCATTGGGGGTACTTATGACATGCAGGCCCTAGGACTCATGATGGATGCCCTCTAAACCAACTTTACTAGTTTTGAGGCCGATTTCACTTCTTTTAAGGGTGATTATCATCAAGATATCAACATGATCACTCGACTTAAGATGGAAATGTATCATTACTAACGTGGGTTCGATGCACTGATACTGACTTACTTATACAATCCCTATGCTTTGCGTGATCGTGATACTTCTGGGCTATCTCATAGTCCTTAGGAGATCCATCCCGATTAATTTATCTCTTTGTATTTGTTGGCCTGTTTATATTCTAGGAAGTTCTTAGTGCAATTTAAGGTTGTGAGGATCATTGTGATATATTTTCTTTTACTTTAAACCTTATGCATTGCAACTTTTGGATATTAATGACATAAGTACATTTTCATATCTTAGAGTCATTTTTATATCTCTTATATAAGTTTTGGTTGTGTATACTCCTACTTTGGTATTAACATGTTTTGTAGGTTTGCCATTGCACTTATCGGGGATCGCTCCATATGGAGTGACACATTTCTCACCCTTTTTTTCATTTGTTTCCTAAGCAACCTTGAGGAAAATGCTTATTTCAAGTTAGGGGGTGTGATTTACTCATTTCATTTTGTTATGAGTCGCATAACATGTTTTATATATATATATACTATTTTTATTAAAAAATCAAAAAAATATTTCTTTTCTCTGTTTCTCTTTCTTAGGCGTCTAGCCTATGTTTCCGATGATTGTTCAGTCCAATTACATTGAAGTGATGCATGTATAGATTTTATAAATTATTATCCTTAAGTCCTCAAATTATTAATATTATGAAAAACTTCAGAAACAAAACTTTGAAACCCATGAGCACATGCACAAATATTTGTTTATAATTCAGTTTAACGCTATTAGAACTCGCTGGTCATATGATGCAACATATACACTTACACCAAATGAGCTTTGAGACTTACCTTCTTTTGTGAGTGTTATACAATTACTCTTTTTTTCCTGAAAAAGCTTAATTTTGTCGATAATCTCATTATTCTTTCATTGATTATTTATTAATTGAGTTCATTATCAAAATTAACCCTATTGCATGATTTTTATTATTATTGAGTCCCGATAATTGTGTGAAACCTTAAGAAAGGAATATAGCCCCTCTTTGTATTAAACCTATATTGACCTTGAACTCACCTGGTTTATTATCCCCACTCACCCCTTGAGCCTAAATATAGCCCTTCGTTTCATAACCAAATCCCTTAACCAACTCCACATTGAAGTTTTAAATCCTACACACACCTTTTTTACCACTATTTGGGAATGAACTCGGGAATTTAGGTTATTGTTTTTGAGTAATTGCAATAAAGTGATGAGTTGGCTTCTATTCAAGAAAAAGAAAGAAAAAAAACAAATGAAGAGATTCGAAAAAAGTTTGAATTCCATGGTTGTGTGAAAAAATAAAGAAGTAATACACCAATTTTGTACATTTGTGGTTGTGGATATTGAATTCCAATTTTGAAATTTCCCACCCTTACCATTCTCTCCCATTTTCTTCCCAAACCCCTGTGTATCCATAAATATGGATACTTTTCATAACCCTAACCTAGCCTAAGTTACAACCCGAAAATTTCCTATTTAATCCAAGGGTGAAATTTAATTTTTTTCAACGAAATAGAAAATTTATATTA
Organism: Sambucus nigra; assembly: GCA_949130495.1. NCBI lineage: Eukaryota > Viridiplantae > Streptophyta > Magnoliopsida > Dipsacales > Adoxaceae > Sambucus > Sambucus nigra. The sequence continues at coordinate 293,356,416 of OX422212.1, forward strand.
GGAATTGAAATGGGGAAAAGCCCCCCATCCGTGGCTTACATAAAAAAGGTTCAATGTGAGCCCCTATAAGTGACAAAGACTCTAAAATATCTTTACAAAATCTAGTTTTCTTTCTTGTAAATGGAAAAATTTTAAATGCCATTTTTATCTTCCCACAAATCAGAATGAAAATAGAATCTTCCTTCATTGGCACACCCTCGTACATGCATTTATTCCTCGCACACCATAAATACCAATAAACGTAAGCTGTAATAATCCGACATATGATGCCTCTAATTTTATCACCTTTGGAGTTAATCCATCAATTCATCAAATATCAACCCAAGAATATTATAGAAGCGGCGCCAAATGGATTGAGCCATAGTACTACCCTAAAAAATATGATCTTTGTCCTCCTCACAAGCCTCCCCACAACATCTACATTTCGAAGCAAGAGGTATATGAATTCTTTTGATGTTCTGATCTATGACAATAGCTTTATGAAGAAGACGACACAGAAATATTGAAATTTTTTGAGAAATCCTCTTATCCCAAATTAGAGAGAAAGAGCTTTGGATACAACCTTTATCTCTCACCAAGTGCCAAGCTGATTTGACTAAAAAACATCCAATTTTTTGTCAAAAGCACCTTCCTAGTACTAAAATCAAAATTTTCTAAAAATTCTTCCCAATCATTTTGAATTCGCTTCCATACCTGTGATGATATTGATATCGTTCCTCTGAAATTTTGAGCTTCCAATTTTTTATATTTATTATGCATGAATCGGGACCATGATGAATTAGAGTTAAAAAATTTCCACTTTAGATTATGAGTATAATCAAGAGATAAATCAATCATTGATCTAAGGTTTAGCCCACCCTCTTCCTTTGTTGTGCAAATGTCTTACCATTTCACCCATTGGAATTTCATCTTCTTTTCCCCAAAGAACCGAGCTAGCAAATTATTGTTATGATTGGGAACATTTATCGGAGGGTTAATTACGACAAGAAGATGGAGATGCATGGATTCTTCCACTGATTTGATAAGAGTTACTCTCGTCGCCTGAGATATATTATGGTGATTCCAATAATTAAGCTTCCCAACCAATTTGTCAATATAAGGAGCAAAGTATGATTTCTTTTTCCTTCCTGAGAATAAAGGAATCCCTAAATAGGTAATTGGGATATTTTTTCATTGGAATCCGGTGATATTTTCAACTACTTTCTTCGTGCCATATAACTCATTTCCCGGTAGATAACAAGATGATTTGTTGGAATTTACCACTTGTCAAGATTCTTTTTCATATGCTTTCAAAAATTCTATGAGGTGGTTTAAGGAATGTATTTCTCCATTGGAAAAAATAAGAGTGCCATCTCCAAAAGAAAGACAATAAATAATGTTAGAGAGAAATGATTCATTTTTCCACTTTCCATCATATTCTGTATTCCCCGATTCAACACTTCTGATGCTAACACAAATAAGGCCGGTGACAGAGGATCTCCTTGTCTCACCCCATTTTTTATTTTTAAAAAACACATCATTTCCCGTTAATCACTATAGAGTACCAACAAATTGAGATCAATCTCCAAATTAAGTCGATCACTGTTTCTGAAAAGCCAAATCTCCTGAGTGTTTTGATGATGAACAACCATGAAATCCTATCGTACGCTTTTGACATATAAAGCTTAATAATAAGGATTGACCCCCTCATTTTCTTTTTAAAATAAGACATCATCTCTTGAGTTAACATGACTTTTTCCAAAATAGATCGGTCCTTGATAAATCCGAATTGAGCTGGAGAGATAATGTTAGGTAAAAAATTTCCCATTCTTTTCACTTAAATTTTTTAAATAATTTTAGACGAAAAATTGCAAAGACTTATGGGATGTGGATCCCCACACGTTTTAGGATTATCAGTTTTGGGGATTAATACCCTATTAGTTGAAGTCCAACTCACTAGCAGATCTTCACCAATAAAAAAAAGCTTATAGCTTTGTGAAGAACAAATTTATAATGTGACAGTAAGTAGGAAAAAAATTACTAATGAAACTTTCTGAACCTGATGCACCATCTTTATTCATATCACAGATTGCCTCGTGTATCTCCTCTAGAGATGGAACAAAAATTAGTAGGTCATTGTCTTATAACAGCACTACTTTAGGAATGCGGTCCCAAATGTCTTCTAAGCAGGTACCAGGACATGCATAGGAATTGCTAGAGCTGGCTGATATTCGATTTTTTTGGAAAAGTTAAGGCAGGCTTAGTTGTTATCTAATGTTATGGTTGATGAACCTTCCAAGATTCGTTGACAATTGTTGTTGTTCGTATTTTTTACACCTGCAACTTCTATTTTCAATAGCCTTTTTCGAGTTTAACACATTAAAAAACAAACACGCAATTTCCTTCTCAACTTCTTGCTCATTCATTATCCACTGTCCATTTTCATTCTGAATTCTATTTAACTTGAGATTGGCCCTCTTTTTCCTCATGATAGCGTGAAAAAATTTCGTGTTAGCATCCCCGTGTTTGGCCTATTTAGCTCTAGACTTTTGTGTCTGGTATTCTTCTTATCTTTTTAGAGCTTCCATGTACTCATCTTGAATCTTGTGAAATTCCATCCTATTTTGTAAAGAAGGATCCGCATCAAATTTCATTTCAATTTCCAGCATATCATCTTTAGCCTTTCTTACCATTTGGAAAATGTCCCCAAATTTGTTTTTCGACCAAATTTTGAGGAAAAAATTGACACTTTTTAATTTCTCCGCAAAAACGTTGAGAGGTCTACCCTTAACTTCAAAATTCCACACTTGCTCCATCACTTTAAAGAATTCATCACTTTTAGTCCGAAAGGACAAAAATTTGAAAGGTCTTGAAAAGACTTTGTTTTCTACTTTAATTTTTAGAAGTAGAGGACTATGATCCGAGTGTGTCCTATGTAGATGCTCCACTGAACTTTCAAACACCCCGTTAATCCATTTCGTATGACCTAACGCCCTATCAAGGCGGGCCTAAATTCGGGCATTACATTCTCGATTATTACAAAACGTAAATCTAGAGCTCTTATAAGGAATTTCTTTTAAACCAACATTTAAGAGATCCGTGTTGAAATCCAACACTCCTTCCCAAATAATTTCATTCCCACCAATTTTTTCTTTATTCAAAGAAACAATATTAAAATCCCCTCCCACTACCCATTTAATATCTCCCAGTTTAGACAAGTGATCAAGATCATTTCATAACTCCAGTATCTCTACTATTTTACATTTGGCATATATGGTCGAGAAAAGAATTAGCTTGTCGAAATATCAGTCAACCAAAGTGAAAGAGATTGTGAGCTATCATGCGCTAAGTTCACCTTCCAATTGGTCTTCCAAAATATCCATATTTTATTATTGCTATTTGCCAACCCTCCCTAAAAATTTAGCTTCCTACACATATCCTCAATTTATCATCATCAATTTTTGGTTCAAGTAAAGCCAAAATAGAGATTTTATGAATGCAAATTAATATCTTAAGTCTACGAATAGATGGACCATTTCCCACAGCTCTAATATTGCAAAAAAAGGCCTTGGATCATTTAGAATTTGCAATGATTAAAATTTTTGGGTTCTTACCTCCAGATCTTATTTGAATTTGGGATTTTTTAATGTCGAATAGTTCTTCTTAGGTCTTCTTTTTTTCACCACTGTAAATTCTTCTTCATGCACAACCTGCTATTCAAATAAGCATTTTTTGTCCAATCTTGGGAAAATTTTAGATAGACCTTTTGAAAAAATATCCCAATCATCGTTTCCCTCCCTTACCAAATTAGATTCCGAATCAGAGGCATACGGGTGTCTCTAATCTTCCACTATGTTTCTATCTATTGAAATCCATGGTGCCCTAGGAGAAAGGAAATAAGTTTTCATTATTTCAGGGTCCATGATAACGTTTATGAGCTTTGGTACGCTCGACCTATCAAAATACCAATCTTCAATTATGATATTCTTCACGTCTTCATGCATGAGAGAGTTATCCTCTAATAGGTCAGGTTATGGTTGTAATTCTCCGTCTTCCAGTTCCAAATCTTTAGAAGCTAAAAGCTCAAATGGGTTAGTTATTGAGAGGCCAGTTTCTTCTGTAGGTTTTTCTGGAGTCGGTATCTTCTTGGAAACATAAATAAATTTTGGTATATCTGTATTAACATGGACTATTGTGCTATCTAAATATCTGACCCTTGTATCCTTTCCATTCATCGCATTTTGATACTTATTTGCTGGTTTCCAAAGCAGTTGTTTCTTAGGTTGAGTTTCTGGCATTTGAGCTTTTTATGACTCCATCATGTTAATGAAAAATGGCTCGTCCTCCTTTTTAGTCTATAATGTCATGTCCCATCTTGGAGCAGATATGGAAATATGGTGGAAGGTTCTCATAGCCTATTTTCTACCAAAAACCCATTCACGGTGTCCCTATCCAAATCCTCTTTGGTAGTTGCTTCAACACATTGACCTCTATGAAAACCCTCGCCATGCTCGGTCTTGGAAGTGTCCCTATAGCTTCGTCAAGTATTATGGGGTTACCTATTATTTTTTCTATAGAAAATAGGGTTGATTTCGCGAAAAAAATGCACAGGGAAATATGGGAGGTTAACCTAAATCGGAACAAGAGGACTATCCAGAATTTTGGGAACTTTTCGTTGACAAACGCAACTTCAGGGGAATTTTAGTCATTTAAGCACTTGGGCTTCAGGCTCGAGATCCATATAAAAGTTGTAGCTCTTAAAGTTACTTTGTTTGGTCTGTGACAGTTAATTATAAAGAATTTTAACGAATAAGTTACGGAGGTTTCTGTGTGATGATCAATGTACAAATCAAGGCAGCTTTCCCATCCTATAGGTCCTGAACCGATTTCGATTCGAACTCTGGCTGTCTCGAATTCTTTCTGCACCAAAATTATTTGTCTTTGTTCCAGATCGATTCGGTCCCCTGTTTTGTCTTCAATTTTATTTTCACAAGTTTGCCACTACCCTCTTACTATATGTATTTTTCATTTTTCATTTATATAAATAGTTATTTTATTTTCATAAGGTGATATTATCAAGCACTTACTCTCTTCTTTGTCCCAGTTTAACATTGAAACCTTTATTTTGTTGCTTTTATAAGTTGACTTTGCATTTATTAAAGAATTTTTGGTTGGTAACATTCTTTACCGGTGTTATCTTTCTTACTAAAACCAACTTTCATCATTTGTGTCATGTTTTCCATGAGTAGGTAATTCTTATAGGTTCGGGATCATGAATTCACTTTGTACGATTGAATTTAAAAATTAGGGTTTGATTTAGATTCATTTTAGTTGAAACTCTTGTGTTGATGTTGGAACATCATAGCCTCCAAACTTCCTTTGTCATGCAGTGGAAGTATTTAAAGCTTTCCTAGAAACTCAACCCATTGGTCACCATAACAAATTAAACCTTAATTTTTTATTGTTGGCTTTGATTTCAACATGGCTGATGTTTTGAATTAATTGGTTGAATTGCATCTTTTACTTACCTACTCTATAGTGGGGGAATGATCCTTAATCTATTTTCTCTATTTCACTAAAAACTTCATTTACTTTTTCACATTTGTTTTAGCACACGCTAAGATACTTGTTAGTTTTAGTTCACCACTCCCACTATTATCAACTTTTACACTTTACTTTTTTGACGTATAGTAAACTTATATAACCTGAAAGTGTTCTTTCCTAAGTGACCAATCCCTATGGAAATCGATGTTGAACTTTTTTGAATTATTACTTTTTATGATAAATTTCCACGTGAATCAAACTTAGTTTTCGTAACACCAACCAGCTAGTTGATTCTCCTATTAGAGTACTCGTAACAACCATTTATACCTTAACTATGACAATTCATAATGAAAATGTTTCAAATAATATTTGTCCAAGTCATTTTAGAAATTAATCACGTGAGACTCGTCACTTGGTATCTTTTATGAGATTTTATTTTGAGTTGAACGCTCATATGAGAGATTTGAAATTTTTTGGCCAAACATGCGACTAATAAAAGGTTTTCTCCATCGCGAGAAAAGATGTCACTCTAGCAAATTTCATGGTCTACGACACATCTCCCTGCAGCGATAGTGAATTTTAAAAGAAATCGACTCTTATTTTCTTATCACTTTCTCAAAAAGCTTTCTCTCTCTCTCTCTCTTTATCTCTCTCTCTCTAACTATCTATTTATCTTTCTCTCCCCCCTCCCCTCTCTCTCTCTCTCTTTGAAGTACAAACCACTCCTACTTTATTTTGGACATTTTCTAAGCTTTTGAGGACAATTCTCTAGTACCCCTTCTTCTAAAAACATGGTGTAAGTTAAATATTCTACTAGATTTGGATTTCTAACATTCTTTTATGGGTTTAAGAACGTTTTTCTAACTCAAAGGACTTTTAAAGGTTTGAAAAATTTTAATTGCACACTATCCACTATGAGTGCATTATTGACTAGAGTTCTCTTTAGTACAATCATGCCACTAAGATTAGGCCATTTGAGGAACGAGGTTGGTTAAATTTCGAGAACCAAGTCATTGATAAAGATGAGGTATTTCCAAACCTACTTAGATAGTTTTACACCATGGTTGTGATAGTTGAGTCCACCATTACTTCCATTGTTCATAGTGATTCCATCTCTATTACACCTGCCACTCTGGGAATGATAGTCATGTATAAAAACCTTCCTTCCTTACCGACCCAATACTTTCTCGAATATAAACGAGGTGGTTACTAAAATTATAGGTGAAGAGATAACTTAAGCTCTTCAAGATTTCTTGCCCAAAACTCTCCTCACCGACTTTTAATACCTTCTCCACATCTTCACCTCTATAAATATCATCCAAAGCTCACATCATAATGCCATCCCACTATAGAATTGTCTATTTCTACATGCGATTGGTAAGAGCGTCCCCTTGGATTTAGGATAAATTTTGTTTGATGTAATGGTGGAAAATGTGAGTAGTACAAGGAAAGGAAAATGACCCAGTCATTATTTTGGATGTCTTATTTAGCGTCTACTTCTTGCTCAAAACTTTTATATATTCTCAAAGGAAAATAAGGAATAAGATGGCATAATGATCACACATCTCTCTTTCATGATGGAAACATGAAAGGAAAGAAGACATCTCTAACTCCTCTTACAAAAGATGTGGAAGATGCTATTTTCCAAGGACTAGTTGGAGATGCCTCCCATCCATGATGTTGAACCACATCTTCTTCTAGAACCCTAATTCCTGACTATCAAATTGCAATGATTTATAATGGGTTTTCTAATCTAATATGTCTTGATTTCTCAATGTTTCATACATCCGTATTCTCATAGTTAAACGTTATGTGATGAGACATTATTGATCTCCGGTCATATATCCATGGTCACAGACACAAAGGCTCTCATGGTGATGGGGACGAGAGGATGATGATTAGGTGGTGGTGTTTCTTTTATTGGTGTTTGGATCGTTTAGACATTTTTTTAGATTTTTTTGGCATATTTGGAATTTATTAGTTTTGGTGACTTTTGCTTGTCATTTTGCACTCAGTAAGTTAGAGTCCAACAAATATAATACATATCTCAATATTGCCTTTAACATTAAGATATTATCAATTTCAGAAATTTTATACACCTTAGAGTAATTAATCACTTCCATATCTTATTCATCACATTTTTTCTGCTAACTATCCATTATATTGCTTTATGTATATCTTGTATTAGATTGAATGACAGGTTAACAAGTGGAATACTTTCTACAAATTCTTTAACAAAACAGAGGATTAGTAGTATAGTGATGTCTTTTCCTTTGGTTAGTCTTGTGTATACTTGTAATAGGTCTAGACTTCTCTATAATATTTGTAATCTTCATTTTTGTATATTTTATCGGGGAATGGACAAAGGCGGAGATTGCAAGAGTATGAATTTTACTCATGAGCCCCAATATGAATATATTGTCTTATTTCGTTCACCAAATATACTTTGAGTTTTGTCCTTGAGGTCATTTCAAAAAAACGTCATGCAAATCATTCAGCATACATCATCACCTTCATGCATATACTTTTTATACCACTATTAAGAAGGTAAATGGACACATAGACTCAGACACATTTTACTCACACATGATCTCTTTATATAGGAAATAATTTTTGTGTCTGTGTGTTGATATGGATCTTTGGGCTTATCAATGAAATGAAAATAAAAATATTTTGAAAATATTACAGTTTGCATTTCATAAAGGCTGTTGAGATCTATCGCGGGAGACCTCACCGTAGCAATGAAAAATCTCATTGCAGCGACACTGTCTCGTTGGCTGCGCCTTTGTTCATTATTTTTTATTTGTAGCTTGCCTTGTATCTTCGCTGCGAGATCTACCCAGTGAGGTTAATGCTCGATGCAACGACACTATCTCGCTAGAAGTTTTGTGCCTCGTTCAAAAAGTTTAAATAAGTGAGCGATCTGGATCACTTCAGGTTCTTCCCAGTGATGTAATTATGCGTTGCAATGACCTTACAGCGACACACGTCTCACAAACACCAAGAGTAAGTTTTTGAATTAAATACAAGAACATCGTTTTAGTACTTGCGCAAACTAAATATATTTCCATATCTTTGTTCTCTTACACTTAGTAAGTCTAATTACCTACTTATACCTTTCTTGATTCTCTTGCAATCTTGGTGCTATATGTAAGTGGGTTAAACTTCATTTTCGAAGAGAGAGTGAGTGTGATTTTGTGATTTCTTTGTGGAAAAAATATTTTAGTCAAAACTTTGTTGCCAAAAGAATCATGATTTAAATGAGAGAAAATACTTTTGATAAAACTTCACATTGAATCTTTTATTCATCTAAGTTTTAAGTCTATTTTTCCCTTCTATATATTTTTTTAGATATCTTTATGTTTAAATACTTATGAAATCTAAAAATATTTTTAAAGTGAACTTGTTTGTTTTAAACCTTTTTAAAACCTTGAATAAATATCTTTCAAATTTTTCCTTGAGCTATTTTTAGATTTCATATAAGTAAAAGATATAAATTGTGAGTTAAGACATATTTTAAGACACACTTTATCCTTAGGTCATCACAAACCTCATAAGTGGTACCACATTCTAGATAGGCTTATCACCTTGTTCCAAGCAGCGGAACATATAGTAATGTTCAGACTCAAAATGAATAAGTTTCTTCTACTTTGAATAAGGTTATTTTGGCATGAGAACTTGACGACATTGGTTACGGACCAAAACCGGTCGCGGTTGTGAAGCGTTCTCCGGCTGTTAGCGCTCTCTACGGAGTATATGGTGGGAAAGAGTGTCTATTCGGATATAGCATTGTGAGGTTGTTTGTCTATTTCCTTTAGTTGTAAAACTCTACCACAGTACATTTGTCATTTTTTTGGCCCGAGGTTTTTTCCTATTGTGGGGGTTTTTCTCGTACGACTTGGTGTTGTGCTATATTATTTACTTATTCTGCACTTTGATTAAATCATGTAATAATGGAGATAGAATTTGGTGTAATATATTTGGTAAATAATTTGTCACATAGACCTTAGGGATTGTATTTGATATCCCAACTTAAACTTGTAAAGAAGATATTGTCACATTTTGGAAAGAGATTGGGTATATTTCGTCCATATCGATTTCGAGCACCCGCCCTCTTAGTACCCATAACAATCAAAGAAATAACTTAGTGGATATTCCAATCCTCATGATCATTGGGATTGAGAATATATGCACCCTTTGCAAATGTTGTGAGATTGTGCAAGTCTAATCTTGTTAGCACCTAGACTTTAATCTCAACCTCATCTTGTTCATTACATTCTTAATGTACCGGTATGATGGTACTTGTACCACCAAAAAGGTTCATGTAGTCAACATAAACCAATAATATTTTACTTGTAGCTTTACCGATGGTATTTTACATCCCCACCTAAGTTGTGAAATGTTCAATTGAACTAGAATCAAAATTTCGATCTTCTGTGATCATGTTGAACCCAACTTATAAGAATTCCTACTAAGTTCAATTAACTGACGTATATATAGTATATTTAAGATAAATTTAAGGCATTCTCATAGACCTTATTCTTAATAAAAATGAACTCGAAGCACATTTATTGAAAATAAATGTCATACACGATTTTAAGAGTAAAACCCCAAAAATATCCCACTTAGTCTTAAAGGTAAGTTCCAATGCATTTAATTCCCAACTCATCTACTCGAAAATCTATAGACCTATTTTTAGAAGGATTAATTGGTTATTTTTCAATGCCATCTTGGTCACAAACTTATCACCTCCTTATTTGATGTCTTGAACTAGGTGAAACCCATACTAAATATTATTTACCCTTTTATGGGTTCTCTTGAACTTGCAATCGTGTCTCTATAAACACAATATAGTGTAGTAGCCATCGCATTCAAGAAATATCACCCAAGTGACTCAGTAAATTTACAAGCCATACAACATCTTTAGTTGCCTCCAAAGTGGCAACAATTTTGGCCTCCATAGTGGAGTCAACAAAGAATGTTTGCTTGCCACTCCTCCAACTTACAACTCCCACTCCTAAGGTAAAGAAATATCCTGATATAGAAAACTTGGAATCCTATTAAGAATAAAATTCGAGTCTTTGCACCTGAAAGGTATAAGATTATTCACTAAGGAAACAAATGCATAATCTCTAGTCCTTTGTAAGTATTCAAGAATGTTATTTATTGCAGTCTAGTGCTCTTACCTTGGTTAGACTGAAATCTATTGACCATGCCATTTGGCAAAACAAATGTCCCATCTGATTCTATGCCTAAAAGAACAAATCCTATATCTTGGAATCTTGCACACTAACCATATGAGCACACCATTGATATAAGTGACTTAGGAAAATCCAAACATCCTATTTATTCTATTGAGAAAAATCTTGATCCCAAAGATGTGCCTACTTTGTCCTAAGTTATTTATATCGAATTACTCATGCTACCACACTCTTATGTAAGACAATACACCCACCTCGTCCCCGATTAGGATAATATTATCAACATATTTTACCATAAATACCACCACATTTTCACCATTCCTCTTATACATATAAGCTTTATTCAGGATTTGATAAAAAAAAAATTAATTACTTGATCAAACCAAACATTACAAGCCCTTGTGTTAGCTTAAGTCTGTAATGGGCTTCTTAAGATTACACACTTTGCTTTCTTGACTTCTTACTATAAATTCCTTGGGTTTCATAATAAAGATGCACTTATAAAGATAATCATCCAAGAATGCTCCCTTGAAATTAAAAGAATCTAGAAAGACTTTAGTATGGCTATTGATGAGAAGGTTTGCTCATAGTAAATTCCTTTCTTTCTAAGTAAAACAATTTTTTAACAAACCTTGACTTGGAGGTTTCTACCTTTCCATATATCCATATTTTAATTTCTTATAGATCCACTTGAACCCGATGGGTTTTATCCCATATGAAAGTCTATGAGATCTTAAATTCGATTCAGATAAATTGAATCCATCTTGATATCCATAGTATTAAGGCAAAACTAAGATTCCTATCTTGGAATGCCTCATTATAGATACTGGGACCCATTCCATGTTTCCTTGGGATCTCACCAAAATATTCACCCAAAAACGCTTACCAGTCAGGATGATTCTTGATTCTCCCACTACGATATGGTACCACTTGTGGTATAGTATAAGTGGCATATGTTACCTAATCATCAATACTGGTCCCATTTTTGCTAGGTAATGCATTATCGATATTAGGTTATATTTCATCATGTATAGGTGGTATAACAACAACATTAATATTATGCTGCTTTTTTAATGTCTTATAAGACTTTCTCACTTCTGGGCCCATGGGTTATCACATAATCCTCTTTCAAAAATCGAGCATTGATACAATCAATGAACTTCTTGATCATAAGAATACATCATAAACTACCTTTATAACCTTTAGGATAACCAATAAAGAGATATATTTATGTCCTTAATTATAACATCCTTCGCCCCTCCCATAACACTTCTGTCAGGCACCCCTAAATCTAAGCACGTCCTAGAATGAGCTTGCACCCACTCCACAGTTCCATGGGAGTTTAAGAGACCAATTTAAATGGAATTTAATTTAGAAGTACATGCCCATATCTTAACAAAAAATTCAAATAAGAATGTCAGATTCCTGAATAACAAACCATGGACATTATCATGTCTAAAAGAGTCTTACTCCATTTTCTACTACATTATTCTATTATGGAATACTTAGTGCAGAACACTGCGATATAATCCCCACCTTTAATAAATGTTTCCTAAATATTCCCAATGCATTATACAGTACTACGATCAGATCGTAAGGTTTAGATTAGTATACCTCACCCATGATCCACCTAAGACTTATACACTTTGAACTAATCAAAGGCATTAGATTTATGGTGAATGAGGTAAACACATATATATCTTGAGTAATCATGAATGAAATCAATGAAGTACTAATCACCTCTTGTCCGGATAACCATATGACCACACAAATAGAAATTAAGCATATCCAAAATATCTCTGGTTCCATAGCTTTTAGTCGTAAATGACCCCTTGACCATATTGGTAAATTGGATTGACAATAAAAAGGAAAACGTTCAACCTAAAGAACTTCTATTGATCATGCATTGGAAAGTTAAAAATAAGACTAGTTTAAAGAATAAACTTATGGTTTCAAATGCAATACCTTACAGGTCGTGTTATTATTCATATGAGGAGAAATATATTGATAAAGACGATGATCTTACTTCCCTACCAAGGTCTCCAAAAACCTCGCTAGAATCCTTCGAACATCACGAATCTTCTAGTATATGATCCTCCCAAAGTAAATCTTGTGTAGACACTCTTGTAGATGAAACTTTGATAAAATATGAGAGAAATCATTTTCTCTCTTCTCACCCCTTCACACAAAATGTGAATATTTTTTTCCAGTGCCTCTATAATCCTCCATAATGGATTATTACCCTAAAACCCTACCTGATATATATATATATATATATATATATAACTCATGGGATTTAGCTAAACTGGGGTTTTAGATATTTTGGGGCCAACTAATTCGGTAATGGACTATATTAGGGACCTATGAGAAATAATTAAATTGGATTCCAAATAAATACTCAGAATTACCAAATTAGAATCCTGTAATTTATTTTCTTTCTTTATTTAATCGTAATTAGTTTCAATAAATAATCATGACGACACTCCAATTTAACTATATCCAAATCACTCAAAATAAATAGGTCTTATTTGCAAAGTTATTAGTGGTACATAATATGATTCCTCACATTAAGTGTCTGATACCTGCTTCGTCAAATCAATTTTTCACTAATCGATTTTAACCACCATTTAATCAATTATTTGATACTTAATCTTAACTTATTTGCTACTCTACTGGATTATAAATCAATCATCCGACCGGGTCTGAGTGGTTGAAACAAAATATTTAAGTATATCAATGGTTATCATAATCTAAGACATTTTTTGGATGTGGATTCCATCGCATTATAATCTCAGACATACTCAAACAACGATTTCTCAACTTTCGTAGATCTATTGACCCAATATATAATTCAATCACATCTATAGCAATCAAAGAAATAATTATGGAAGTATTCCAAAACTCATAACCCTCTGGATTAATAATATATTCACCCTTTGTAAATGGTGTGATTTTCTCAAGGCTACTCTAGGAAAACCTTAGACTTGAATCTCTCAAGTGATCCTATTCAATACATTCCTAAATGTACCGCTCAAAATCCTCTTTTGAACTATCAAACAATTTCTATAACCATCAGATAACTTCCCATAGTTTATGATGAACTACTAGGACTGCTCACACAATTATACCGATAGGATACCAATTCTCATATAGGCTATGAACTTTTCAATTGAACACAAATCAAAATTTTGATCTCCCGTGGTTAACTGAACCCAAATCACCCGAATTATGACTAAGTCAAATTAATCAAAACATTTCTAATATATTTAGTTATAAATATAAGGATTTCTAGTAACCTTGATTTTTATTTCAAAATAAATTGTTAGTAGTATTGATGAGGCAATCCTTATGATGTATAAATTATTTTCCAATGTACTAGAACAAATAGAATATATCCCAATTTCGATAAAAATATTTTTCATATAACTAATCAAATATCTGTTCAAACACATTTAGAAACTCAAACCAACATTTCTTCTAAAACCAGGTATTTAAAAATAATTTTCCAACATTATATGTATATCTCTACGAAAATCTAAAATAGAGACCCTACTACTAATATTATTTCCTTATTCATATTTCCCATTATTAGGAATATCTCTCTTTCAAGTAGTTACTTGATTACCTTGAACCTCTTCAAAGAGTCGTGGTTCTGATTTGTGGCTTCCGAATCTACATACCATCTTCCCGTAGACCAGTCCATAAATTATGCATTCATTTTTAGGTGAAAATCCATTACTTTGTCATTTTTCCTTATAGATATAGGAAAACCAGACACATTGCTATCAATGTTCTAACTATAATAACCTATATTTTATGCCTATTTTATAAGTAATTATTGTGCCATTTCTGGAATATATTTGGATTTATTCTTATTTTGGAATAAATTTGGAAGCCCGGGGGCATTTCGATCTCTTTGTTATGCTTGGGAAGTAAGCTAAGATGAGTCGTACGTGGGTTAGTTTGCATTTTAGAATCCTAAGTGGATAAGGAAAAGAATGCAAAAGAACAAAAAAGATATAGTAAGAAGACTTGCGGATCAAGAAGGTAAACCGCTATAGCATGGCTCCCTAACCGCTTTAGTGGTGGGGAGAGGGACACCATAGTGGTAGTGTAGTGGGGGAGAGAGTGCTGACTCATGAATCTTTTGCAACTTGGAGTTTTTTTCATTTAAAAGACCCTGGAAGGTTTATTTTCTTTTTCCAATGAACCTTAATTTTTATTTCATATGCATGAAACCTTCTACCCAAATAACAAACAACACAATACCCTAAACGGAACCCTTAATCACCATTATTTTATCATCTTTGAACCCTAATGTGAATACCTTACACTTGGAGTTCGAATATGAACCAAGGATGAAAGTTGCTCAGTTTTTCAAGTAGATTGTAGATGTGAGATCAGATCTCAAAAACGGATAATGACATATTTCAGAATTTATATTTTATGTGTATTTTAATCATTTGAAATATGTGTTCTTCTCCTGTTGTTATTTTGGGTGCTATATGCGATCACCCTTATTTTTTTGCATATATTCCATGTTATGTGATTCATATTATATGTCATACTTATATATGTCATTTTTGTTACATACATGATTATGTGATATTCTTTTCATGCCGAGTAGATGAGAAAGTCATAATTAGGTTATATTACGCACGTGTTGGGTTGTAGAATTAGGTAGGATAATAAAAATCTAATTTGTGGAAATCTTAATGACTTGGTGATATTAAGAGATTGTAACTATTTCTGTTATTAGAGGATACTAAGGCATCATTTATCTAATAGACGATGTATGCTTCCATGCTATTTTATTCCCTTTTATCTCATGAGCCATGCCATTGACTCGTGGGGTGTTAAGCCATTTTGTATGGGTTGTTAAGCCACTATGATAAGAGGATGAGTGGATTACCCTATCGTTCCTTGTGATTGTAATGGTTTTGGTGCCACTGAGAGTTAAGAGTATAATTAACAAGAGGGTGATTGAGAATCCACACTGTACTGAGGGAAGTGCGAAAGTGATTTAATATATGGGGGACTTTTGGATGTGTAGTGATACACTGTCAGTTCCTAGGGTGTGGTATTTATCTCGGGATCCTTATTGAGCATTAATATGTGTGTGTAGTTGATTTGGAGCATTTATACAAGCCTATTGAGTTTTTCTCTCACACCCCATAGTTTATATATGCATTACAAGTTTTGCACGAGTAGCGGTTTATTGTTGTTGATGAGGAGATCTGGATTTGGGATACAGGGACGAGTAGAAAACTTTGTACTTTATTTTTAAAACATTGTACATTTTGTTGTAAAAATATTATAAAAGGACATTTTGCGATATAATGACAATATAGAGTTTATTTATTACTTTTATGCTTTCTCAAATATTTATTTAGCTGTTGGTCATTATTAAATGGTTTTGAAAAAGGTTTAAATTTGATACTTCAAATTTTTTAATGGCATCCTGAGAATTTATTTTCCCGAGGTGTTACGCTAACTACTTGTAGTAATAACACCCGCCACCCGCCTTTTGGTTTTTTCACTACTTCCCAAGGAATATGAACTTTCTTAACACCAAATCGTTGCACATTATACTTAGCCTTATCCTTTTACCTCCTTTTTAGAAAAGAAGTTGATCTCTTTATAACAACTAACACCATGCCTTGAATTTCGATGATTCTCACTATTGGATTACAAAACGGACCCTAGTTTCCCCATACATTTGTAATCCAAATAATTCTTTGTTTAACCAATGATGAAAGTCATTTTATTAACACGATTATTACTTGAGCGTCATCAACTAACATTGGTGTTTATAAATTTCCATCGGTACATTCTTTAAAACTAAATGTATACAGGTAGACCTACTCTATTAGGGGGACCGAACATACATAACACTTAATTTAAAAGAAGCACCATAAATTTTAAATCAACATGATTCCATAATTAATTCCATGCTTTGGGGGCCAGACAGATATGAAGCAAGGATTTAATCACATCACATTTAGAAACATTGATGCGAATAATGAGTTAAATAAATTTATTATCCCTTTAAGTTAGAACAATATCCAATATATTTCAGTCCTTGAAATGCATTCCAATTAAAACTTTTTTTTATCTCAGACTAAAATCAACTGGTGAAAAGTTGAATACAATTTTAAAATATCACTAACATCAAAGAAAAAATAATTTCCAACTAAATATGTGATAATAAAATCTGGATTAAATTAAATTTGTCTTCCCTCTACCGATAATTAAAATTAATGATGTGGAACATCTAGTTCCCCTTGTGAAATTATATTTCTCATTGGGATCTTAAATCACCTCATCCTTAACTAAACAAATTTTTCATCTTTCAATTATGTTATTCGGACGAGGAAACTTCTATCCAACATATTCTAACAAACGACATCTTTGGGTCCCATAATTAGTATCAGTGACTTCATTGGATAGGATACCATTCATTAATTTAAGTGTATATCATCGGTCTATTCCTATAAATTGAATCATGGGGGGGGGGGGGGGGGTAAGTGTTGGGGTGGGGTGGGGGTGGATCGAACTCATTTACATTGAAATTATAAGACTATCACTTAAGAGTTGTAAGAATAGTGAATTTGGTGATTAATTCCATCCGTTGAGAGACCACACAAAGCTCACATGAGGAATCAATCATGTCACATTCTTAAAACACTGATGGAGACCGATGGATTTATATTGAAACCCCTTTGCCAGTTACTATTTTTAACTTTATGGTATTTTGAAAAATATTTTGTTCAATTCAAAATGCCCAAATTAAATCCTTGGTAATTCCTAATTTACTTGTACAAATTAAATTTCCCGATATCACTATTTTAATTTTCCAAAAATTAAAGTATTTTTAAATTAAAATAAAGCTTGGAGATCCTAATTTAATTTATACCTTTAAATTAGTTACCTGGTTAAATCCATTTTAGAAATGAATAAATATTATAGATTTTTCAAGAAAAATCATGATCTAGCCCGGTCTCAAAATAAAATTCATGTTGTCTAGAAGTCATGGGTTCCTCAGTCATTGATTAAGTAGCACAAAACAATGCTACAATTAATTAAGAGCTATATACAAATATAAATACATGTAACATATATAAAAAAAGGACTCAAAATCCTTTTCCATCATGCGCTAAATTTTCTCAACGATAAGACTCCTTGAGGATTAAGGTCTCCCGAAAAAGAGTCCTTATTATAGAAAAGTCCTTGAAGAAAAACAACCCCAAAGAAGAAGAAAAATTGAAGAACCACACTGCTAAATAAACCACCCACAACCACACCTCAAAAGGCCACGATTGCGCCTTATTGGGCCGCAAAAAGCGGTACTACCCCCACTGTGGTGTCTTTTAACCCCCACTATAGCGGAATGGTCAGGACACTATAACGACAATCTGCTTCTATCGATGTCGCATTCTATCTCCTTCTCTTTTCTTCTTTCTTTATTATTTCTTATTCCTTCTTTCGTATTCCTTCCTTAACCTTCGGAAACTCCATGAATGGACCTTCACCTTGAGCAGAATACCATGGATCTCAACCATAACCAAACCCAATACAAAGTAGGAAAATAAAAATCGCATCCCCTCGTTAACTCCTCTAGTACAATAGTTAAATTCAATTATTATAAAACCCTAATTATTATAAGCAAATCAAATCTAAGAGACATTACACATCGACTAAACCACCATAGGATCCATTCACATAAAACACATTCATTTGACCATGATGGAAGGGATATAATCATCTAAATACCACAAAACCATGTTAGTACAAAATATACATATCCCTGCACATATTTTCTAACATGTAAGCTAAGATTTGATCGGTGGACAACATGGGCCTTTCCAAAACATGATCAATCTATAATCGGGGTTCTGATACAATTTGCTAGGTATTAACATAAAAACCTTTCCTACCATGAGAAATTTGAATGTTCACATTTTAGAAAGTAAGTATACAGAACTAGATTCAAAAAATAAATCCAGATCATGATACCTTTACGGATATCGTAGTAGTTCCAAATAAATAGAAACATTTGATGAAGATGATGATGGGGATGATTTTCTCATCCTCCAAATCCTTCCTAGAATGCTCTGAATTCCTTGAAGCTTCTATAATATAGTCCTCAAAAGTAATCCTTGTGTGTGTTCACTCGCAGAGATGAAAAATTGGGAAAATATGAGAAAAATTACTTTCTCTCTCCTCACCCCGTCACAACAATATAAATAGTATTTTACTTGTCCCTCTCTAACCCCAGTGAATGTTACATGCAACATAAACCCCTTATGTTGACCTATATAAATAAAAACATGAAATGGGATTGAACTAATTAGGATTTCCATAGAGTTTAGGTCTACAACTTAAGTAATGGAGTACATTAGGGATTCAAGACTAGTAATTAAATTTGCTTCCAAAAAAATTGAAAATCTTGTATTACTTATCATAATATATTTTCTTTTGCATTTAATTATAATTAAATCCTTTAAATAATTGTAATTTCCCTCCGGTTTAATTATCTCTGAATTACTTGAATAATGAAGCCTTT
This sequence comes from Sambucus nigra, assembly GCA_949130495.1. Lineage (NCBI taxonomy): Eukaryota > Viridiplantae > Streptophyta > Magnoliopsida > Dipsacales > Adoxaceae > Sambucus > Sambucus nigra. The sequence continues at coordinate 293,375,706 of OX422212.1, forward strand.
GTTTGCAAAGTTAGATATCACATAATATGATTCTCCATGTAAAGCATGCAATACCCTCTTAGAGAAATTCAAGTCCTTACTTATTAATTTTCACCGATGTCTTATTTATTCCTTGATAACAAACTAAACTTCTTTGATAATCTACTAGAATATAAAATCCATTGTCCAAGTTTACTGCTAGAATAAAATCTTATAAGTTTATCAAGGAGGTATCACAATCTAGGATATCTCCCACACACGGATTCCTTCGAAATATGATCTCGTGCATACCCACACAATAATTTCCCAACTTGCGGAGATTTAATGAATTGAATTGCACCCATAACAATCAAAATAATAATTGAATGGATATTTCAATCCTCATAATCATCGACATTGAGAATCTATGAACCCTTTGCAAATGCTATAACATTGTTCAAGTATATTTTAGTCAACACATAGAATTGAATCTCATCCTTGTCCCATATAATACATTCATAATATATTGGTACGATCCTATTTGAACTAACACACAAGTTCTCGAAATATCGGACAGGTTCACATAGTTAAGATAAACCTCTAAGATCATACTCTTAGATTTACCTATGGGATGTCAAATACCCATCTCGGCTTTAAAGTGTTCAATTGAACTAGAATCTTCTATGAATGGGTCGAACCCGACTCACTAGAATTCCTACTATGTTTAATTGATCGACATATATACAATATATTTAAGATAAATATAAGGCTTTCTCACAATCATGATTCTTATTTAAAAATAAACCTCACACACCTTTATTGAAAAATAAACGTTATACATGGTTTTAAAAATAAAACCCTAATACACTTTTCAAGGATGAGTTTATTTTTTATCTTTTTTAGAAATAATTACATCCACGTGCCGCGAGCCATCCCTGGTCTCTCACATATAGGATTTCATATCTACAGGTTCTATTCCACCCTAACGACTCAACCTGAAATTATATTCATACTACAAGAAATAAGATGTAGATCACCTTTTGGGTATTTCTCAAGCAGGTCCATATCATCTTATGTGTCTTCTTTAGAGTCTTTATATTTCAGAATCTTACCCTTATTCTTTCGAAATTTATCCCGAGTTGATGATCCTTATCTCCTTTTCTTTTCTTAGGGTCGAACATTTTGGTCTACTAACCTTTTCAGACGACCCCTCTTAATGAGTTTCTTTATTTTATCCTTAAGGTCATAGCTGTTGTCGGGGTCATGTCCGTGATCTTTGTGGAATTTACAAAACATGTTCTTATTCCTTTTAAATAGTGAGATTTTGACCTTGCTAACCATTTAATATCTTCATCATCGTTTATTTCATTATGTACATGATGCACTTGATTAATTAAGAGAGTGTACTTCATGAATTTATGCTCCAAATTTTGTTAGGATTTTTATCCCTTATCCTTAATTCAGGTGTACTTTCCAGATCCCACTTCCTTGAATTTTTGTCTCTTAGTAGCCATTACTTCCTCAACCACCGTGACCTTTTCAGAATATTTTAGGATTTCGTTCATGGTAGTGGGAGGTTCATTTGAGATGGCCCAATATATTTGACCTGATTGGAGACCATTGATGACGGTTATTATTGAAATCTTCTCATCGTAATCCACCACTTCTGACTTTTACTTGTTAAATCAAGAGATGAAGATTATGAGGGTTGCCAGGATTTTTTTTGTAAAATCATGTTTCAAGTTTACATTTTACTAAAGGTATGTCAGTTCATTATGAAATAATAATCATGGTTATGAGAATGCCTTATATTTATTCCTTAAATATGTTGTAAACAAGTCGTTCAATTGTACTTAGTAGAAATGTATAAATATTATATTATAATTTTTTTATATATAATTTCCTATATTCCGTGTCAAAGCATTGAGTCATTGATTCATTTTATCTATATTTCCTTAAATCGTAGAGTGAGGCACAGACAATTAGAATACATGGATTTTTGGACTTTGAAGATTATTCAATTCACTTTACAACACAAGACTTCTATTGACACATACTTTGAATATGTATTCTTTGGTAGTTTTGTGATTGAACATTTGGCTACACACACGTGTACGTTTCATTTTTTTAATAATGTGTTTTAAAATGTTGAACAAGCGAAATATCTTTGAAATGTGTTGTGTTATCCAAGTGAAAAATGACCTAGACTTTAAAGTGCTTTATTTGAGGCTTATTCGTGTCTTCACATCAAACTATTCACACAGCCTGTTTTTGACCCATGTTGACCCCTGCACACGATTACACATCGTTTCAGCACTGGCTGGAATAGCGCATATGACAAACGTCAACCGTGCGCACGATGGAGATGAATTTTGAAGAACTTATATAAATAGTCTCAAATCCCTCCCTTTTTAAATTATTTGAAAACCTCCCAACTCAAACACACTTTTGAGGGTATTTTAGAGGTTAAGACCTTTGTACATTGCCTATCTATTCCAATTTCACTTGTTCCGTCCAAATTTGATTAAACTTATATATATACTTGATCTACGGTTTTGAAAGCGAATTGATAGTGTTTTTGTTCTGATCCACAATATTCTTTTTCAATTCAAACTAGTTCATAACTTGAATTGGAGATCTATCACTCCCAGATCTAAAATTGGAGGTGCTTATATTTATTGGAAAAATTGGAGCATGTCGTGAATCCAAAGAGAAGAGTGTATATTGTCATTCACTTTGCGAAGATCAACGTGGATTTCTACTTTCAATAGGAGGAAGTCCAAAGTTTATAGGTAACTACTTGTAAAGGGATGAGTGAGAGGTACCTTCTTGTCTTATATAAAAGTTCTTTTATGTTGAAATAGCTATTGGAGTGTGTCGAGGTATTTTACCTCTAGATGGGGTTTTTTTCCTCACAAACTCGTCCTATGAATTCCTTTTACGTGTTAATTATTTATTTACATACTTTGATCTCACACTACACTTTTATCTCACCTAGATCTAGAGTAATTCAATAAAATTGGTATTAAGTCTTTGATTCTAGTAATACGTGCAAGATTTGCCTAATTTATCCCATTGAATTATTGATCCAAGATTTTCATTACATCACATTACCTAATAATTCCATTTGTTAGGACAATTAAAATTTGTTACAAATTGAAATTGATGAAAATCGGCCATGTATTACAATAAAACATATTCACCCCCTCTAGGTTTGTTTAAAGTGGGTACTTGTTAAATAAATACACATCCTCGATTGGAATCAGAGTGCTTTCTCTTGCTTTTACATTTATGTGTTAAGAGTATATCTTGTATTTATTGTGTGTTTATTATGTTTATTACTTATAAACCTTGTTCTTATGATAGTTTTATTTTGTGATTGTGATGGATTTTTCTTATCCTAATTTTCGTAGTAGAGATAGTCCTATGACTTTGAGTACTAATGAGAGGATGAAACATTTGAGATCTAAATTGGAAAGAAGAAAGAGAAATATTCTTATTCTTCGGCAAAATCAAAGTCTATAGATGTTGACTTTGATAAACATAATGATGTTGGAATTGTTAAATCGCTGATTCAAGACAAATGAGATTTAATGTCTCAACTTCTCAAAATGAAAAGGTTAAATTCTAGATTAGCTACGAAAATCAAACTCATTGAACAAGAAAAAGAATCTTCTAATGAGTTTGAAAAGACTATTCAAAAGTTGAACTTGGTTGAAAAAGAAAAGGGTGGGTTATTATACTTGACTTGTGCTTTGAAATAAGATAACAATTATTTGAGATTAAACAATTATGATTTAAGAATATTAACTAGTACAAAAGGTTTTGATTTTTAAAAATAAGTTATTGAACAAGACAAAAGTGATTTGACTTTTGAATTCGAAAAAAAAAAGAAAAAGATTCATGTTTGTGATGCTTCTAAAAGTGAACTTGAGAAGAGATTTAAGTCTTTACAAAATGAATTTGACTTTTCTAAATGTTTGAAAATCAATTCATCTTCTTCTCAAGTTGGAACATCAAGTGAATGTTCATCACGTGATTCAAAGAAAACCGATCATTTGATGTTAAAGAAAAATGAGAAGAAACAAAAAGTGGAAGAGAATTTTCAAATGAAAAAGAAAAAAGAAAATAACCAAAAAGTTTCAAAGGATCATCCAATATCATTCAATTGCAAGTTTTGTTATAAGGTGGGACATATAGAACCTTTTTGTTACAAATTGGAAAAAAATTAAAGGAAATAATGGTTACAGTTCCATGGTGTTAAAAAGATATGAGAAATTTATCCCCGAAAATATCTTTGATAGGAACAAGTCTCTTAGACATCATGATGGTAAACCAAGACATTTGCAATATGTCCCTCAACATTATTATGGTAACAATGTTGAGAGGAAAGCTCACGAAGTTATAAAGAATGTGAAAAGGAAGGTTACTTATTGTACATTTTGAAAAGTGCAAGGCCATTTAAATTAATCTTGTAGGTTCTTGAGAAAATAAAAACATAGGTTCATTGAAAACAAGAGGCAAGTATTATGTAAGGATCTTGTAGATTAACTTAGGGGTGAAATTGGCGAGTTGATGAAGAAAATGGATTTCTTACTGAAAGGTAGAGGTAAGGATAAAAAGAAGATACCTAGACCTAGATCATTTTCTAAAATTCCTAGGAGTAGGCATGAGAGTCCTAGGATGAGTGAGATATGGATGCCCAAGTTTGTTAATGGCTTACCTAGTAATGCACCAATGAAGAAAGTTGAAGTAGAAGTACCACAAAAGAAGTTTATAAAGAGATAGGTGGTCTTTTATCCTACCATTGACCTGAGAGATGGATCACCCATCGATATATAAGAGATAGTTTTCTAGGATACTTAGGATCTTTTTTGTGTGTAGGTCCCCTCCTAGGTTATTCTGTATTTGTTTATTGAATTAAATCTTATGGGTGTGAGCTCGAAAGTTTTACTTGGATTAGTTTTTATGTTTTGGTGAGGATTTCATGCATTTTCTCTATATGTGTTATTCTTTACTAAATATTTTCGTAAATAGATGCATTATTATTTTAACAAAAACTCTATAAATATTTTAACTTTATTTCTTTTTGTGATTTTGTGATCAAGTTTTTTATTTATACAATATGATGGATAGACTTAAATTCAATGATGATTGAAGTATTTATTTTTAACCATTTGATGTTTTTCCTTGTTCACTAATGAATCGACTAATTAAACTCCTGTTTCTATAATCAATTCGACCCCCTCCCCCTGATTGGATCGAGGGGAAATGCCTATGAAAAGGTCGGTTGGATTTTAAAAACGGTCACTTGGATTTATACAACGTTTGTTTATTTTATGATGTATCCCAAAAATCCTTAAAATGTCAATAATATCTATTGATTAGGTTAGAATTCATTTGATGAATCATAATTTTCAAATTTGTAGAAATCTTTGGTATTGATTTCACACTACTTGAGGACTTGCATATCACTTTATGGAAATAATTATAGTAATGCGATTTTCTATTTTAGCTCTTGACTTAATAATGATCAAATCCCTAGATCTCTTGTTGGTTTTAAAAGTTTCTACGGTCCATGTATGAGCTTTGTATGTTTAATAGTTGAAGGAGTTGAAAAAGGACCATTTATATGCATTGATAAGGGATAACATTAGAGTGATTACACCTAATTTTAAATTTAAATAACATTGGGTATGTTTCATTTAGGTGTGTGAAAAGCCATATAAAGACCAAAGCCAATATATTGGAAATAACAACAAACCAAGAGCTTAAACCAACATTCAAACAAAATAGGGCTATAGAATTTCAAATGAAAAATGTTATCTTAGTTTGGCATTCAAAATATTTCTAACAACACATGCGTGAGTTAGTAAAATGGTTTAAACTATTATTTCTTGAGATCTTTAAAGGATATTGGTGTGATGATAAATTTAAGCATCGTTTGTAATTTTCTTATGACTTGTTTATGTGTATTCTTTTGATCTTATAACCATACTTTCACGAACCATGCCTTGATTGATGTACAAACTTTCGTGAATTTTTTAAAAAAGAATTTTGATCCTTTTATGTTGAATTGATTAATATTTGAATTGAATGTGTTCCTCATATATGTTTCAATCCAGATTCAAAGGAAATTTCTTAATCGAATAAAATTTATCACGAGTCATCCAATCATTATCACATATTTACATTTTAGAGTTTGCATAAGTATATATTTGTGTGAGTTGTTGATTTTGTTTACATTTCTCTTAAAATTGTACACTCGATACAATGCTTCCGTGCACACGACTGCCAACACTAAAAAGAGGGTTTTCTTAATTCTTTGCTCATTTCACTTCATTCACCCCCTAAAGTATAAACCCTGGGAGATTTTAACCAAAGTTTGAGTTTTTATGAGTGCCTTACCATCTTTAGTGTGAATTGGTGGTTTTGGATATTCAATCCCTAGTTGTCAGATTTTAGTGGATTTCTCTAGATTCTCTGTTGTAAATCTTCAATCTTTGTTCTTGATTATTTATTTACACTTCTTAAAGGTTATCTAGGCTGGATTTATTTTTCAGGGTGTTTGATTTTGGCTTTGAGGTTAATTTTTTAGGATTCCAGGTTCATACCTCATTGTTTTCTAATTTTCTCTTGGGATTCGATTCCTATTCTATTTTAAATTCTTTATCTACTTCATTTCTCTTATTATGGTGAGAGCCAAGACAAATGGTCCTGGTGAGACGTCCTGTAGAAAAGAATCGCCTTCATCATAACCTCATTCATCTCGTCATAGGCAGGTCCCGAGAGCCTTTATTCGTGGTTACTATCCTATTTTTTATGCATCTAAGATTCATTTTATGAGAGATGGTGATGCACTTCATGATGGTTATATATTATATGTCATTCGTACTGAGAGATATGTCGATTTAGATCATCTTGATATTTGCAAGGAGGTGCAATTTGTTTTTCCCTTAGTAGAATCAATTCGTGATTCACTTTTTGTTAGGTCACACTCATCAAATAATGCTACTTTTGTTTCTGAGTTTTACGAGAACATGTTATGACTTCTTCATCCCAAATTACGTTGTTTACATTTGTTTAAGGGATTGATGGTGAGATTACCACGAAGATTCTTACTACACATTTAGGTCTTCGAACTAATATTCTTAATCAAACTTTATCATATGGTCGAATGATTACTAGATAAGTATAGTAGTTAGGTGTGCCTAAAATTTTTACGGGTGATGTTGCACCTATTGTTAGCTCCATTTTTATCATGTGCTCATCTCGTTCCATCGGTTATATTGCTCATAGGCCTCCTCCTCAATCTATTGATCCCAATGAACTGAGATGATCACCTGCACTAGAGCCCCATTCTCATCAGGGGATTAAGAGTTCATGGAGGCATAGATTGTCTACAATCATGGTGAGTTTAGAGACATAAGTTCCCATATGAACTAGATGTGTGACTACTTCAGACATCATCTATATGTGGTGGATAAATCATGCTAGTCTTTGTACCAATGTTGCCTTCATTGTCGATAATTTAAGGATAATTGGACTTATCCCAGATGTTCCTGCCACTGCTTCTGCACCACTGCCTATTGCTACTCTCCAACTCATGTTCCACCAATAGTGATGAGGACTATGATGATGATGAGATAACTAATGATGGTTAGGGACTTTCTGTTTATCTCTTTTTTTGTTTAGACTTCGTATTATCTTCTGTTTGGCACTTGGGCATTTGTGTTCGTACTTGGGTATTTTTACCTTTTCTTTGGTACTTGGGTTTTTCTTTCGGTTGTTGGATACTCTCGTTATACCTTTTAACTCCTATTTTTGTCATGGATTGATTTTGGACTGTTATGATACACTTCAGATTATTTTATGGATTATTTTTATTTTATCCATATGTTGATTCTTATATTGTTATATCCGTGCTTTAAATGATCTCATTCTAGTTATATTGTTTTATATCATATATCCTACTTCTTTATTGATATATTTCATCTACTAGTTCCTGTTTTGCCATTCATTTTATGATTTATTTGGTGATACTCTTGTATATTGCTCATACGCGCATTGATATCATTGAGTTTTTCCCTTTATTGCTTTTTTATTTCACATGATTATCTATCTTTTGCTTTTCGAGTTATCCTCTTCATTATAATTACTTCTTTATTACCATGTTATAATGTCATTCTACTTCTCTTTGACTTTTTCGTGTCAAAAAGGGGGAGAACTTCTACGATTAGGGAGATGATCATATGTTTTTCTTCTTTATGGGGTAGAAACATTGATACGGGGAAATACATTACTTTATGGATTTTGGGGGCAGAAATATTATTTTTCCCACGATAACAACGTTTTTTCCTATATTTCACATGCTTACATGTGTCATATCATCTATTAGCTCATTGATTTTGGGGTGGGGGAGAGGGGGGGATTACTAAAGAAGGGGGAGTTACTCTTTGTGGATGCTATCAGTGCGTAATTCTCTTTGTTGTTTCATGTGATTTTAGGTATAATAATATTGATCCGACTCCGACCCACCATTTCAGAATCGACTTTAATGTGTCGTTGGTTTTTTGGACTCATCGTACATTACTCCCTGCTACTCTCATTATATGCCCAATGTGGAGTGGGTTTGGTTGGCATAATCAAGATTTTTTTTGGGTTTTTTTGGGGGGGTGGGGGGATGTTCCACGGAATAGCAAAAGGGGGAGATTGAAAATGTAAGTATTTTGTTTTATAATTGTGTTATATAAAAGTTATCTATATTCCATGTCAAAGAACTGATCTATTTATAAACAAAACCTTTGTACCAGTAGCTCATCTCGCATTCTACTTGCTATGGCTTATCATCTAACTTAGGGTTGTTCCAAATGGATGTTAAATTTTCTTTTTTAAATGATATTATTACGAAAGAGGTATACATAGAACAACCAAAAGGATTTATTGATCCTCTTTGTACGATCATGTGTATCACCTGAAGAAGGAATTATTTGGGTTAAAGAAAGCACCACGTGTTTGGTATGACTGCCTAGCTATATTCTTAATTGATAAGGGCTTTGCTCGTGGGGGAGTAGACTAAACATTGTTTGTTAAATGGAAACATAATGATGCTGTGGTAGAACATATTTACATTAATAATATAGTATTTGGCACAACATCTTAAATTCAAGTAAAAGAATCTTGTGATATTAGTAAACTAAGTTTCAAATGTCTATGATGGGTGAGTTACAGTTTTTTCTTGGCTTGCAAGTTCAATAATTTATAGATGGGGTATTTATTTCTCAAACCAAGTATGCGAAGGACTTACAAAAGAAGTTCGTTTATGAAAATGCCAAACCTACTCTCACTCTTATGAGTACTTCCATTAAACTGATTAAAGATACCAAGGGTGTATTAATTAATCCCACACTCTATCGGAGTATGATCGGTATCCTTATATATTTAACTACAAGTCGAACAAACATTATGTTTAGTGTCTGTGTATGTGGTCGTTATCAGTCTGACTTCAACGAATCTCATTTAGATGCAGCTAAGAGGATAATAATATATAAGAATTATATTATTAACTACGGTTTATGCTATACTCATGATATTAGTTATTCCATTGTCGGATATAGTGACGCTGATTGGGTGGATTCTTCCAATTTGGAAATAACTTGGTAGGCTGGTCCTGCAATTGGTAGAACTATATTTCTCTTTATATGGTTGAAGTTGAGTATATCTCGACTGGAAGTTGTTTTACTAAAATCTTATGGATTCTTCGATACATGTTAGTCGATCATGGAATTTTTGAAAGTTAAATGACTTTACTATTTGTCAATCAAAAAGAAATTAAGATAAAAAAATAATCATGTTCAAGATTCACGCACCAAGCATATTGAAATCATACATCACTTTATTCATAATTTGACATAACAAAAATAGATCATTATGTTGATACTCATAATTAGTTAGCTGATCTTTTTACAAAACCACAAGGTAAAATCTGCTTTGAGTTCTTTTAAGAAAGCTATTAGCATGTGCTATCTTCCTTACTTTCTTACCTCTGAAATTTTAGTATTCATGCTGATAATGGTAGTCTCCGTAACTGCCAGGACCAATGTTTGAAATATAATAAAAGGTATATCTGGATGGTTAGTCAATGTAGGATGACCACCCGTGTTTAATTCTAAATTATTAAAATTTTACCCTTTGTCTCTTTGGGACAAAAAATGGGAGAGGTCTGTAGGTTGTTCAAAGATATTGATGCATATTTTTACAATATTATGTATTATGTACTAACATTGTTTTGCATATTATATTGGCGATAGGGTGATGGCCTTTTTTGTTTCTGAATGGGTTTTGGGGTCTATGAAAATTTTATTTGTATCCCTGCGAGTACCCATGATGTACCCAATGGAGTTTTTGTCACAAATTGATGGAAGGGGGAGATTGAAAACTCTAGCATTGAGATGACTCTGATTGGTTTGGGAGTCTACTATGTTTAAGGTTTTCATTTGGATTAATTTGTGCCAAAAATATTTTTCTATGTATTTCACATTTCTAAAATAGCAACTCCTCTCAAGTTCAAGCCTATTCTGATGAGAAGACTCAGGTATAATGCTTGCTTGGTAATAATCACTATTCTAAAAAATCCGCTTACACTACACCAAAAACAGCAAATTGGCACACCCTGATATTAAAAATCTGGCACAGTTTAAAACTGTGCCAGATTCTGGCACGGTTTAATGAAAATCTGACACACTTTAAAACAGTGCCAAAATAATACCCCTCACAATTTTAACCCCGGTGAAGACCATGTTGGCCCTACCCTCTTTCTTCGTGGTCCTGATTGGGTATACATCGGATCGCTACTTTTCTTACTGATCTTCAAATCAGATTGATGTAGGCTTCTTTTTACGACGATCGAAGGTTATGGGGATAGGTGCGATATGGTGGTGATAGGGAGGTGGCTGGATGTGGTGTGGTTCGTGGTGTTGTGCTGGGGTTGCTATGGTGGTTGACGGTCTTTGTTCTGGACGGTGATGGTTGATATGGTTGTTCACGATGGGATTGTTCAGTGGGTGGTCCTTTACCCGCTGGGTTTGGCTCATTTTGGAACTTGGTGTTTCCCTAACATACTGACGGTCTTAGATGGATCCGGTGCTGGTGTTGGGCGTGGTGGCGGTGGTGGCAGTTTCGGGGCTGACGGGTAGAATTCCAGGGATTTCTTAATATGAGTAAGAAACTATTTCTAGGACGTGTATATCATTATACGCAAAAGAAACATTGAACACGTTTGTAGTTTGTGATTGTTGTATAATATTGCATTATTAGGGTTTGATCTCATCTTTTCATAAATTTAATTGGATACGAAATTTGGTAACATAAACATGGAGGGCAAAATACTATTATTCTTGTTATCAATTATTACAATTCATGGTTAATTAGTATGGAATTCAGTGGTAATTAGTTAGTTATATAATAATCCGATAATTCCAGTGTTCTATTGCATTGAATAACCTCTTTGTATTTGCATGTCTATTAGTTCATCCGAATGCCATCCTGCCTAAATCCCTTGATTAAGAATTGTAATTTCACTCGGATCTTCTCAGACCTATGGAGACTTTGATACAGAGCATCTCAAGAAGACTCAAAAAGGTTTTTTTTAGACGAATTGTTTTTTAATAAAATTTTAAACTTAATCAAACGAACCTTAAAAGGATAATGTTGTGTAAAATGGACCTTCACATGTTACTTCTTTCTTCAACTTATATTCTTATTTCATATACCTTGCATATGTTTCTATAGAAGGAACTAAAGACCAAGTGGGGCTAAGAGAAGTCCGTGCTAGAAGGATTAAAGAATGAAGCAGAAAAGAAGTATAATGAAATTAACAAACAAGTAATCTTCTCATATAAGTTTAGTGGTTTGTCATTCTGATAGTTACTACTGTCAGTTTATATATTTCATATGTTTACTGGATTCCTTATTAGATCAGTGTCAACATTTATAATTAGATTTTGGGCCTAATATGCATTTGTACATCTCCTAGCTTCAACGAAATTAAATTTAGAAAAAAGGGAAAAGTCAGTTATGTAACAGCTTCACCTATAAATGATCTTTCTCTATTAGTTTGTGTCCATAAATGATTTATCTCTATTAGTTTGTGTCCATAAATGATCTATCTCTATTAGTTTGTGCTCATAAATTATCTATCTCTATTAATTTGTGTCCATGGTATGATTAACATCCATTTTGGTGTTGGTTTTGGTTAAAAAAGTAAGAATTAACATGTGAAAGAGTGTTGTATTTCACTGTGTAATCATTTTGTTTTCTTCTACAACATGAACATGCTGAATGTCATAATTAATTGGAATTTCAAGTTTGAGGAGTTATGCCAAATTTGGTTTCCTTTCTTTAGTGTAGTGCTATTACTTAATCGGCTTTGTTTCTTTATTGTGGGAGATCTACTCTCATAGGTAACCTCTCTATATCTATTCTTAAACATAACATTGGTCTTATGACATGGATTACTCATGTTCTGTAAATAACATGTTTCATACCATCTCTTTTATAGGTTTAATGTTTCATAACATTGGTCTTATGGCATGGATTCCACATGTTCCTTTACTTATTAGACATTGATTTCCTTATTAGACAGTTGTTCATCTACTGCACACATTTATCTCATGCCGTGCTTGGACTTTCCTTAGACTTCGAAACATCACTTGGAACTCCAATTTTAGTTGCTGCTGCTGCTGCTATATATATATGTAACAACATCACTAGTATATATATATAGTAGCACCGACTGTTATATATATATATATAACATCATGTAATAGAAGTAATCAGTTACAACGACGAGTTCACGAGATCATTTGAGCTCGAAGCATTATGTGGTGAACCTGGTCTTCCTTAGTCAATGGCAATTTTCCTGCATTTGTGCGAATATTTGATATTCTCATTAGTCCAATAGATAATTTAAAACTCTTTTTTTTCCTATTTGTACTGATAATTGAGAAAATTAAAGCAAAATTAGATCAAGAGTTCAGGTGTTAATCAAAATTTGTGTCTTAAAAATGTTTTTTGTCACTTAGCTTAATTAATTAGGGTGTTTAATTGAAAAAGTTATTTTTACAGCAGTGATGCTAAGAATGAACCAATCGTTCACCTTGATTATAATTTAATAAAGGACTGATCATCCGGTATTTAATTAGGCGGGGTGTCACAGGTGGTATCAGAGCATTAGGTTCTAGTGTTCTTAGGATCTGTACGGCTTATTTTTCTTTCAGCGTAGCGTTCTTGCAATAGAGCCCTATTTTAGGATTGTCGTATTCTTGCTTTTACGATTACGTCTTCAGCTATTTGAGATTTGATAATAACTGTAGACTAATAAATTTCTTCACGTTTCAGATGCCTCTGAGACGTTCCCCAAAGGATAGGCGTGCCCAAGCCGAACAACTAGTAGCTCCGGCTCAGGGAATGATGAACGCAAATGAGGTAGCCACCATCGTTGCTCAGGCGGTAAATACCGCGCTAGCGGTAGTACAGCAGGCTCCACCCCAAGTTCAGGCAGTGGCGCCAGTACCGGCACAGCTTCCATCTGCATGGGAGCGAGTTAGGGATGCCTTTCAGAAGGCGCATCCCCCAGAGTTTGCGGGTGGTTCAGATATTATTGTAGCCAGCCAATGGAAGAAAGGTATTCAGAGGCATCTGCGTATGTACGAGTGCACGGACGTGTAGAAACAGCTGTTGGCTTCCTTTAAGCTTGTGGGGGCCGCTTTGCATTGGTGGGAATCCACTACCACTCTGGAGGAGAGGGAGGTTATTACTATTCAGTTATTCTGGGCGCGATTTGACAGCAAATACTTCCCATCCGCCGTGCAGACTGAGATGAGGAGGAAGTTACTGAGTCTGAAGCAGGAAAATTCTACTGTTGCTGAGTATGAAGAGGAGTTCACAAGACTTCTCACTATAGTGCCAGATGAGGCACCCACTGAGGGTAAGAAGATACTTTTGTTTGTGCACTAGTTAGCTTGGAGGATCCGTCAGCACCTTATAGAAAATTTGTCTCTGAGTACCTACACACACGTACTCAATGTTGCTTTGCTACACTGCCAGGATCACCACTTCCATCTGCAGGGAAGCAAGCGAGCAGGAGAGTTCAGCCAGCAGGGCAGGACAGGGAGTAGTGGTGCTAGTGGAGCACCGATATCTCAGGAGAAGACTCGTCAGCATGAGCAGAGTTCCCATCAGGGGGACCCTACCAAGCAGTTCCGATCAGGTGATTCCAGGTAGGGATTTGGAGGATTTAGGCAGGGTCAGCAGGACCAGCCTATTCAGTAAGGCCAACATCGTCAGTTGCAGGGGCAGCAGCAGGGCCATCAACGTTTTTAGCAGGGCCAATGGCGGGGTGGTAACGACCAGCAAGGCCGTAATTAGCAGGGACAAAGGGGAGGAAATTTCAGGGGCCGATGCTTCGGGTGTGGTAAAAATGGCCAAAAGCGCCAGGATTGTCCAGAGGATGATAGGGCCCCCAGTAGCACGGTGCCCGTAATGAGCCACATAGGCCACTTTTTCCAGCCGCCCCCCCAGCACCAGCTCAGGTACCAATCCTATCATCCATTCCAGCCGCTCCAGTGCATCAGGGGCAGTTACAGTACGAACGTGTCTATAACGTCCACTAGGCAGTAGCTCCACAGGTACCGCCCGCGATTAAGGGTATGTTTCCTATCCATGGTACTATGGGTCAGGTTTTATTTGATACTGGGGCGACACACTATTTTATAGCTACCCATTTTGCGAAGGCCTTAGGGTTATTAGACACAGTAGAGAGCACTATAACATATGTAGACTCCCCACTGGGAAATGGATCGTTAATTTTCTTTATATGCCGAGGTGTGGGAGTAGAGATTTGTAGCTTGGTATTACCAGCAGACATGTTAGACTTAGATATGCATGAGCACGACGTCATTTTTGGTATGGATTGGATCGCAGCTTACAGAGCTATGATAGATTATTTCGGTGGGAGTAATGTCTTTGCCATTCCGAGGCAAGAGATGTTTGTAGTGGCGATGCCTCGCCCAGAGGGAGGCTCGACCGCTCATTTGTATTACATAGAGGAGGATACCTCTAAGGAGGTCGGGATTCCCTTAAATTCGATCTCAGGTGTTCGTGAGTATTCTGATGTATTTCAGGAGATACCAGGCCTACCCCTAGTCGAGAGATAGATTTTATCATAGATTTATTACTAGATACTCGACCTATAGCACACGCACCATATCGTATGGCTCCGGCGAAGATGCGAGAGCTACGAGATCAGATAGAGCAGCTGTTAGGTCAAGGCTTCATTCGCATGAGTACCTCACCTTGGGGCATTCTAATTTTGTTTGTGAAAAATAGAGATGGTTCACTGAGGTTATGTGTGGACTACCGGGAGCTGAATAAGGTCACGATACGGAACAAGTATCCGTTGCCTCGAATCGATGATCTATTTGACCAGCTGAGGGGAGCAACTTTCTTTTCAAAGATAGATCTGAGGTCAGGGTACCATCAGCTACGTATTAGATGTTTTGAAAACTGCTTTCTTGATGAGATATGGATCCTATGAGTTCAGAGTAATTCCATTTGGACTCATAAATGCTCCAGCCGTATTCATGGACTTGATGAACCGAGTGTTCAGACAGTTCTTGGATCAGCTTGTCATCGTCTTCATAGATGACATCCTGATATATTCACACTCTAAATAAGAGCATGCCGAGCACTTGAGGCAGGTTCTTTAGACTCTACGAGAGCATCAGTTGTATGCTAAGTATGAGAAGTACGGGTTCTGGTTACGAGAAGTGAAGTTCTTGGGGCATGTTGTTTCTGAACAGGGAATAGCAGTTGACCCGAGTAAAGTGTCAGCGGTGAGGGAGTGGGGACAGCCCACGACACTGACGGAAGTGCGTAGTTTCTTAGGATTAGCCGGATACTACAGGAGATTCATTTGGGGGTTCTCCAAAATAGTGGGTCCATTGACGAACCTAACTCGCAAGGGGGTACCATATGTTTGGGTAGATGCTTATCAATTGGCTTTCGATGAGCTGAAAGATAAGCTTACTTCAGTACTGGTCCTTGCTTTACCTAAGCCGAGTGTGGAGTATCTGGTTTACACTGACGCCTCTTTACGGGGACTTGGGAGAGTACTTCAGTAGGAGGAGAAGGCTATAGCTTTTGCCTCCCGTAAGCTTAAGCCGCACGAGAAGAATTACTCCACACACAATCTAGAGTTAGCAGCGGTCGTCTTTGCATTGAGAATATGGAGACACTACTTATTGGGGGAGAAATTTCGTTTGTTCACAGACCACAAGTCACTGCAGTACCTGTTCACTCAGCGAGAGCAGAATATGCGTCAGTGCAGGTGGTTAAAATTTGTGAAGGACTATTAGTTTGACATACAGTACCATCCGGGGAAGGCCAATGTAGTTGCTGATGCGTTGATCCGAAGAACCGGTAGACGATGTAGCGGACGTCTGGAAAGCAAAGTGGAAAGAGTTGGGTCACCAAGATGCAATAGCCCGTTCCTTCATATTTGTCATGACAGTAACACCCGAGATTGTTACGGGGGTAATACAGGCACAGACAACAGACCCATTTTTCCAGGAGCAGATTGTATGACTTTTAGCTGAGGGAGCTGAGTCCTATTCTGTTGGTTCCGATGGAGGTTTGAGGTTTAATGGGAGATTGGTGGTTCCCGAAGGAGAAGACTTACGTCATGCAGTGATGACCCAGTCTCACGGGTCCCGATTTGCAGTACATCTTGGGGGAGATAAGATGTACCAGGATATGAGGCTGCAATACTGGTGGAGTGGGATGAAAAAGGATATTACTGAGTTCGTGTCCAAGTGTTTTACCTGCCAGCTGGTAAAAGTAGACCATCAAAAATTATCGGGGTTGCTTCAGCCATTGGAAATACCTGCGTGGAAGTGGGACAGTATTTCCATGGATTTTATTACTGGGTTGCCTACATCACAGCGGGGCCACGACTCCATCTAGGTGATTGTGGACCGTTTGATCAAGGTGGCTCATTTTCTGTCGGTGCGGACAGACTATACCACAGGTCAGTATGCTTAGTTATTCATTGCTGAGATTGTCAAATTACATGGGGTGCCCCTGAATATTGTGTCAGATAGAGATAAGATTTTCGTGTCGCGTTTTTGGGAGAGATTTCAGGAGGCCATGGGTACAGAGTTGAGGTTGAGTTCAGCTTATCACCCACAGACAGATGGACAAACAGAGCATACTAATCAGATGTTAGAGGATATGCTACGCATGTGTGTCCTTGATTTTGGAGGAGGTTGGGAGTCGCACCTTCCACTGGTAGAGTTCGCTTATAATAACTCTTATCAGTTCACGATTGGCATGTCTCCATTTGAGGCTTTGTATAGTAGGTCTTGTCGTTCGCCAACTTGTTGGCTAGAGGTGGGGGATAACAAGTTTCTCGGACCATAGGTGATTCAGGAAACCTCCGCTAGGATTGAGATTATCAGGAGTCGCATTCGGGTAGTCCAGGACAGGCAGAAAAGCTACGTGGATGCAAAACGGTTCTTTCGAGAGTTTAATGTGGGGGGGCAAGTATTACTACGTGTATCTAATATGAAAGGAGTGATGAGCTTCGGGAAGAAAAGGAAATTGGCCCGAGGTACGTGGGACCATTTCCCATTATCTAGAGGATTGGGCCGGTAGCATACAGATTAGGATTGCCAGAGCATTTACATCGCATTCACGATGTATTCCACATCTCGTCGTTGAGATGATACCTTCGGGATGACATGGCCCATACCCATATCGCGATTGAGGAGATTGACTTATAGCCAAACAGCTCTTACGAGGAGAGGCCAGTGGTTATCCTAGACTATAGTGAAAGGAGATTGAGGTCAAAGGTAGTCCCACTTGTCCGGGTCCAGTGGGAGCGTGAGGCGGACATGTGTGAGAAGTACCCAGAGTTATTCTTACCAGGTACACCTTATTTTTCGAATTTCGGGACGAAATTCCGTTATTAGGGGGGAAGTATGTAATACCCCGTATTTTTATGCCTTTTACTTTTGGGGATTTATTAAATTTAATTAGAGATATTAAATTAATATTAATCCGAAAAATTATTTAAATACTTACTAGCGTGATGAGAGTTAGTAATTATTTTTGTTATAAGTTACTTTATGGGTAAAGTAAGTGGTGTAATTATGATTAGTAAAATTATCACGAGAATTTAATTTTATAGTTTTGAAAATTTATCGAGACGCGCTTGTGTCGTGTCGGGATTAAATTTGGACTATTAAAAGTAAATAAATTATAATTCACCCGTATGGTCATTTTGAGTGCGTCAATGTGTCCGGAAGGGTCGAGATAGTCAAAATAATGTACCCGGGGGTTTAGTTTGGGTCTCGGGGCATTTTTAGGCCTAATTAACACCCCGGGAGGGCGTTTTGGACATTTTACATTTTTGGGTATGAAAACCCACGAAAATTCTGAGGGTATATCAGATGACAAGAGTCATCTTCTAGGGTTACAAATACCATAAACCAAAGACGGCTATAGGATAGGTAGAGGAGAGGTTTTCCAAGGAGTTCTAGGCCAAGAACTCCCCCGTTTTCACCGTCGTCACCGCCAAACGATAGATCGTGCAACGAGGATCACATCCATACAAATCTCTCCACAAATCTGAACTGAAAATTCTCAGGCAAGTATCTATCTTGCTTTATTTCAGTTAATTCTCCAATCATGTTAGCCTAGGATTGATTAGGACTAGTTTTTGTGAAAGAAAAATCCATTTTGGAGATTTAAATTCGCATGGTGTATGAGTATTAGATGTATTCTGGAAACTCAATACATATGTAGAGATTGAACCACGAAATTTCATTAAATAAAGAGTATGAAATCTGGTAAAAGAATGGGAAGAAATTAGACAAAAGAAATATTAGGGTTCTTGATGTTTTTATGGATTATACCCCTTTTAATTCGTTTTTTCATGATGAAAATCTGCATGCTTGACGTAAAAATCATTTATTTGAGGTTATAATACTTGTAGTATAAATTATTTGGAGTTTTGTAATCAAAGATATCGTTTTGGATGATTTTGGAAGAGGAAACCCGTAATCTGGAAATTCTGCAGATTTGCGATACCTGCTTGATCGATCGATCAACCCTAGAGCATCGATCGATCGATGGTTCGATCGATCGAACACCTGCCATCGATCGATTGACCCCTCCTATATAAATCATATTCCCTTTTTAATAGTTCATTCCAACTTAAATGGTTAGACATTCTTGGACATTAATGTTAATACATTTTGGGATATAAAGAAGACTAGTAGGACCTTAGAAATATATGGACCCGTTAATGTAATACGAGATTAACATCTCACGAGGGGAGTTGTTTTACACATAAGGGACAATGGGAACTTGTGTTAAAGGGTGAGACTCGTAAGGAAGTTATGTTGTAAAATAAATGAGTACCTACTGAAAGTACACTTGAAGAGATAGGAATCCATGAGTGTTACGTAGTAAGTTGGAATAATCCCACAAATTAGAATAAGAGACAAACCGTTATACGTGATAACTAAATAACGAGTAATAAGGATAAATATCATAATTATGAGTCGTGAGAGTGTACCTAAATTTGATATGGTAATAGTAGTATATTTATATGACTGTGTTTATGCATATACTATATACGTGTAAAAATCATGCCCGTGCTACTTGTTATCCCTGAGGTTACCGCGCTGGGACAGTCTTATCTCGATGGGACCTTTATGGGGGATATTGACTCATACCCTAGAAGATATAAATCCTTGGTACAGGCTATCGGATCGATAGTCAGACGGTCCTAAGAGACGTGAGGGCATGTGCTGACCTCTTAGAGACTTGGAACTATGCATCGCCTCAATATTGTATGTGTTTTGTGTTAATACAGAGAGTGACTCCGAACTTGTATTTCCCTTAGTACGAGTGATACGGGGACTGGATAGCAGAGTATGCCCGCACCATAAATTTTATGTGGGATGCCATTAGAATATATATATTATATGAGCATTTAATATATATATTTTTAAATCTGGAATATGGGAACTACCTACTGTGCCTAAGGTATGTAAGAAATGGATAATTATTTCAACTTGGAAATAAGTGTTTGAAAAGTATGTTATATTACTGAGAAACTTTATAATTAAATAAGGCTTATGTGAGAAATTTGCTGTTAAATAAAATTAACCTCTTAAACATTTAAAATTGTCTGCATGAAATCTTATGAGTAACTTAAGATAAGATAAGTTAGACTGTTGGGAAGATTAGTGCGATAGGTGTGCACATTAGAAGAGAGGTGAGAATTTTTCAAGGGAGTGTCGCACTAATATGTTGTGTTGCATTAGCCGGTAGCATTTTAAATACTTGCTAAACTAATTTTAAACTATTTTTACAATCGGGCTCTGACCCGTTTCCTATTTTCTCTTCTCTCTTGTATATATATGTATATATTACAGGTGCCCAGCCACAGGGGCATCTTGCATAGGATCCTCCGGAAGGAACGCGCTGCAGCTTAGGTGGGAGTTGCAGGCCTCTTGCTTAGACGACCTCATTGTTGATTCCACTTCTAGCACTATTTATTCAGTTGGGCATGTGTCGCCCTTTCCATTATTCAGTTGTTTTATCAGATATTGCGATTAGTTTATTTCCAGTATTTATACTTTGGGATTTATTCATGTTAGGATGTTTTCCTTTAAGTTTTAATGTTGGAATCAATTAGTTGGATGTTTAATTATTTGGATTGTTTGTTCTAGTATAGTTGTTGGGTGATTCTTAATTTATGAATTATGTAAAGTTTTTAAAATATTGGTTTTAATTGAAATTTGGAATTAATGTCTTAAAAATGGTTCTTCACTTTGTATAATTAATTAGGGTGTTTAATTGGAAAAGTTATTTTTACGACAGTGATGCTAAGAATGAACCAACCGTTCACATTGATTATAATTTAATAAAGGACTGATCACCCGGTATTTAATTAGGCGGGGTGTCACACTCTGTCCTTACTATTTTTGAGTTCTAAGTGTGTGCCCTCAGGGCACATGTTATGAAGACCCTTTTTAAAAATATCTCATGAGTGTAAAATAAGGTACTAATACCCTTCAAATCAGATATTGTCCATCCCGAGGCACCCTTGTGACTTTTAACACATCCAAAAGTTTCCCATCTTGACCCTTTTCAAGAGAAGATTAATCAACAACTAGGAAAATTTCTTCCTCGTGAATATTGGACCTCAACTGCAAGTGGTTTCAAATAAGGCCTAGGAACTATCAATTTAGACGATATCAAAGTGGAGTCACGTGCGGGTAACCCCTCAAAATGAGAACACCACATAGATTATTCACCACATAGCTTATTCAGTAACTTCTTCACATTGAATCAAATAACACATTTATTTACATTGTAATCAAGAAAACAATAATAATGCATGTTTCTACGCACCAGACGATGTATAATACTCACTCAAATATGTCCCCTACAGACTATTATATGGTAAAACTTGCCGATTTCCCGTTGAGTTATAGCGTAGAGCTCGTCGGGCAAGTAGAGCCATTAATTTTGATTTGGCAAATGGTGTGTCATTGATAAAACTTCAATTGAAGGAGCTTGCAGAGTTGAAAAATGATTCATATGACAACTATTGGATTTACTAGGCACGAACAATGGCGTTTCATGATTAGAGCATATTAAGAAAATACTTTAAGCCTAATTAAAAATAATTTTATACAATTCAGGGTTACACTTATTCTACTGAAAATTGAGATCTCATAGGTTCGGGTCTTTCATAATGAAAGGTCAAAGCTTGGAACCCTTCTTTGAAAGGGTTTATTGTAGAGATGGAGCCCATTGAGTTAGAAGACCCCACTTACTTAGGTGACTCATATACTCATTTGAGTCTTATTTGTTGGGTTTGAGGTGTCATTTCCAACCATCCATGAGTAGGGTCATTTAAATAATTCCATTTCATTGGTAGTGGGGGACATTGTGTAAATTTATCCTACAGTGACCAATGGGGGCATTGATGGAATTTTTCATGATTTATAGTAGTTGGAGGTTTCGGTTGTGAATAGGGGTATTTTAGGGACTCATACATAGTTTGATAGGTATGAACTCTAAGTTTGACATGAATTGGGCTGGTACACGTGAAAATGATGAATTTGAGGTTTGTGTCGAGTATGGGTTAATCACTCGAGGATCAATCCACAAATATTTGTGGATCCGTCCATCTCTTATTTATAATAAGGTGTATTTTGTTGCTCAGACATATCTGAGTTGGATGGATGTACACAAGAGTATGTATTGCTTGTGTAAAATTTGTTTTAAGAGTGTCTAGATGGAGGCCCCACCGCAAAAGATTGGATCCATGCCAAAAAAATGAAAAAGGGATTTCTCAGACGCTCTAAACCCAGTTTGTAACTCACTCACCTCTCACCTATCTACTCGCGATGACACTTATTATTACACACAAAACACATCACATCATATCTCTCCGTAAACACCCCACAATCCCTCTCATCCCCCTCCTCCTCGTCCATCCCCTTCGTCCCTTGCTAACACTAGTAACCCGCATAACCCCATAATTTCCCTGACTAGCACAAACTTATCTCTTACCACCTTCATCCCTCATTGCCACCCGCCACCCCACAACCCTTTCACCTTGCACAAACTTGTGTCCCCGCCACCTTTTCACCCCAAACACACCCGAGACCCACCTGAACTCACACCTCTCTCAACCCATCACTCCCGTATCAGCTCACTGAATAGTTACTGCGAATTTGTTCTTTGTATTGTGTATTATATATATATATATATATATTGTTGGCTTGTTTCATTTGTGTCACTAACATGTTAAGTGAAGAAACCCTCTAATCACCATATTTAAATTCAGCATATGCACGATAAAATGCCCGATTGAATACTTTTCAAGCATTTGGTGACTTAATCACCCAATCTCATCTCAATGGGTCAAATTTCCTCCAAGGAATCAAAAAGACCACCACACTTCCAAGTGTCACAAGAAATTGAGGTTGCCGAAAAGCTAGTGTCTTTAAACCACCACTGACTAGAGCTATTCGAAAACCATCTCACATTGATCAACATTCTCCAAAAGGGAATTTAGTATTTCATTCCAAAGAATTATAATCATGGTTTGAGTAGAAGTTTGTGAATCAGAAAATATTTATGGAGCGAGAAATTGAAATTAGTGTCTATGGCTCGTCGTCGACGCACTTGCTTGTTGGAATTTGTACTTGATGTTGATGAGGATGACAAATGGTCATCTTGCTTATCAAGGAGTCCTGCTAACTTTCTTTTTGTGTGTCGTTGTTGAAAGCCAAGTTAATCAAAATCCTCAAATACCTACAAATATATAACAATCTCAAGTGTAGAGGTAAGTAAGGGTATCAATCCACTTTCAAGGGGGTAAAGGAAAGGGAACACAATTGTAATTCATTTTTTTTTCTTTTTGTGCCGTTTTCACTTTTCTACTTTTTTTAGCTTTTTCAAATATTAAAACAATTGGGGAGGTGATGATTTAGAGTAAACTAAACTAAATGTGATATGATAATAACTAACTAGAAAGTTACTAAAATGAAAAATAAAGTCTAAACTAAAATAAGAGATAGAGTGAGGTAAATAAATGTGAGAACAATCAAGGAGTGGGATTACACCAGCAATTTTAGCTATTCTAACTAATTAATTTAATTAATTGAATTCTCCCAAATTAATATCAACATTACAAATCAACTCTCGTTGTAAATGTAATCTTAATAGTAACCTTTTAAAAATTAAGTTTAAAACCCCCACAACTCTAGAAAAATAGATCTACACTCCTTTTAATTAATCACCCACTTGGATCGATCAATTAAAACTTATGTAAATCTTAGAAAATAAATTAGAGTTGAAATTTAAGTTATAATACCCCACTTAAGAAACCCCTATCTCTAGTTCGAATCTAAAATGGGTATTATAACTAGAATTTCGATTTTCTCTCGAAAATTATTTACCCTCCCTCGAGGCGTAAATTTAAGGGTGATGGATCAAAATTAACATTCAAAGGGAATTTTCAAGTAATCAAACTAATTAAACTAAAATAACATCAAATAAGGGTTTCCTCCCACCCCTGGATAGGGGATTTAGCCTAACATGATATTAAACATGATGAACAAATAATCAAGGCTACTAAAATAAAATAGAAGGAAATAAAACAAGCAAACCAAATCTCTTTGACTCTAATCTTCTAATTTTAAGCACACAATCCCTCTAATTGAGCATCCAAGTGATTTGAAATTAAATATTCACTCAATTAACTCTCTTACAAAATTTAACCTCACAAATATCTAACAAAAATAAAAATAAAAATAAAAATAATAAAACTATTTAAAAATATTTCTACCTAATTTATTCTAACCTAACTCTCTACTTTTCTCTAGAATTTTCTCTCTCTCTTTGATGATATCTTTCAAATGGAGTCTTGAGTCTTCTTTTATAGTAGATGCATGGAACACATGGGGCTAAGGGGTATTTTTTGGAATTGGCTTGAGTGTACATGGAAATAGGGAGTGTACACATGAGGTAAGAGAGGTGTGAGGTCATGTGGGTTAAATGGGGTGACAAAATTTGATTTGGTTTAGGGGGTATAATGGGAAGTTGGGTTAAATAGGTAGTTGGGGGTATTTGGGTAAAATGATTTTAAGTGGGTAATTGAACATGTGGGGTTTATTTGTTTGGCTTTATTGACTTGGTCTTTATTTTTGAGTTTGTTTGGCTTGTAACAGGTGGATGAAAATCGTGGAAGGCTAAGAAATGAAATGGGTTTGGAGGTATTGAATGGAGTTGCGGATCCGGGTTCGAAAGGTTGGACACGAGGATCTCGAAATGGGCAGGTCCGGGGTTCATGGTTTCGGAGGCTCCGGCGGGGTTGAATCGGGTTGGCCGGAGGTGGTCGGGGGTGCGATCGACGCCGGGGTTGGTGAGTTCGGATCGCCGGTGTTTGAATCACCAGAATGGCAGGTGGTATAAGGGTTGTTGCTGGCAGGTTGGAGGGTGCGCTGGAGTAGGGGTTAGAACGGGTTTGGGGTTTGATTCCGTTGGTTTTCGTCGACGGGAATAGGAGAGAGAGAGGTGTGAGAGGGTTCAGGCAGGGGTGGAATAGGGTCGGCGACGGTGTGGTTGTCGGAGGTGGTCGACGGCGATTTCGTCGGGTAGGTCCGGCGGGAGGTTGGTGTTTAATGGAGAAGAGGTGAAAGAGTGTGGTGTTTGGGGTTAAGCTTTTGGTTATGGAGGTTTGTGTTGTTGGTAATGGTGGAATAGGATGAGAGGAGAAAGAAAAGGTGTTTGGAGGAAGAAGATGAAGTGGGGAGGTATTGGGTGTGGTAAGGTGTAGGGTGGTTATTGTGTGAGTGAGAAGTAGTTTTAGGTGTAGGATAGGGTGTTGGGTATTAAGGTGTGAGTGTGTGTGTTTCATTTGTACCCAAAAATAATAAAAATAAAAATAAAAATAAAATCTAACTAGAAATAAAACACACTAAAAAGAATAAAAATAAAAATTATTAAACTTAAAAAAATAAAATCCTAAGCTATATAAAAACTAAAATAAAAGAAAAGAAATAAAAACTTAAATCTAAATGAAAACTAAAGTCCTAAAAATATAAAATATAATAAACTAAAAATAAACTCCTAAAAACTAATCCTAATAAAACTAAAAACTAATAAAAATCAAAATAAAATAAAATTATAAAAATAAAGATAAAATAGAAAAATAGAAAACAAGACCTAGAAAATACTAAATAAATCAAAAATAAATCCTAAAAATAAAAATTACTCAAACTAAAAATATAAAAAAATATAAAAAAACACAAACAAAACACACACGGGGTTTGGGGAAGGTTTAGGCTAGGTTAGGGTAGGCTAGAGTATGGCACAAGGGTATTTAGCACCACTCAATGCGCATTTGCCTCGATATATAGCTTTTGACACCGCAAACGGACGTTTGACCTACAAGATAAACATTTAAGCACATAAGACCCATATTGTCGAGAATTAGCAACTAAAGTACGTCTATTCGGGGTATAAAATGTACAGTTTTGGGTGCTTATCAAGTCCTACTTCATCTACAAAGAATAAATGGGCACCTCGTGAATGGTGAAGAGACGACACAGATGACGAAAAGTGGTCATCAACAAATATGATAATCATCGCCTGTTCTATATGGAGTAAGGGCGTGTACATAAAATTATAAATAGGTTTTACTAGTTCTTAATTTAGTTTGAGTTAATGATAATATATGAGTTGACTTGGTTCAATTTCTTGTATGCATGCGTTTAAAATGAATTTGGGTTCGATTCTTTAACGTTGTTTTTAAAAGATAGCTCATAAGTCTCTTTTTATATATTGTTCAATGACATATTTTTTAATTAGGGTTCTCTGAGTGACGATCACTGGTGCTCCCTTATATCCTTGATGGATCCCTGAGGGTGACATTTTTTTATGAATGTTGTAGAGGTAAATACATAATTCTCTCATTTATTCTGGTTTTATTTATCAATTAATAATTCTTGTCGAAGACATAGTTAGTTTATTCTTTGTTCTGTTGAAGCTAGGTCCATGAAATGCAAACTTGAATTCAAAACTTTCTATGTATGGTCGAATGAAACTATGAAATATCAGGTACATTTATATGGTCTTCCTAGAGTGTGTCCTCATACGCTTTGTGCACTTGGTTTTCCATAGTTAAATAGTAAACGGCAAATTAAATTTTACAACTAAAGTTATGTTGTTACAGTTTCATATGTACATTGAGATTCAAGACTGGTACTTGTGTATATTTATTCATTTTACATTATTGAACATCTATTCTTCCATTCTCTACCAAGAAATAGTGTTCATCCTGAGGAATATTGTATAAATAAATGTACAATAATTGTTGAACTAGTCGTCCGCTCCGTCTCGATTCCACGGGGTATTATTGAGGGTGTCTTAGTGCAAGTAAAGTTCTACTTTACCAATGACTTTGTTGTGTTGGACAATCAACCAGTTATAAATAAAGATTTACAAACACCAATTATTTTAGGTCGCCCGTTATTGGCTGCTCCTAATGCTAACATGTAGTTTCCAAAATGGGATGATGAAATTGAATTTTTATAATCTGAAGATTGACTTGAACATTTTTAACATTACCAAACAACTATCTTAAGATGATGCGGATGTTTGGGAAGTTGATCTTGTTAATGTTTTAGCACAAGATCAATTTAATTTGAATTGTCTTGGTGATGTCTAATTAACCAATCCTTCCGGTAGACATTGAGATTTTTTTTTAATAAAATACCCTTTATCTCCATATTAGCCAACTCATCTTGCCCATTGGTTTGTAGGTGGTATAATGTGGAGATCTTACGAGTCATCCCATACTTCCTCAACAAATAGACAAATGAAAGATCTTAAAAGTGTGGTCACTAATGGCCTTTGGGGAGCCGAACCTAAAAAAAAATCTCATTGAAGAATTGAAAAATTGTTTATGATTATTGTTCTTTGAATGTATTGCCTTTGCCCACTTAGTCAACCGCCAAAAGAATTTAAGAGCAGCTAAAGGAAAGGGGAAGGTACCCATAAAGTCTATCCCCCAATAATCAAAGACAGTCACAAGAATGTGGGTCATAGGCCTCATGTCATTGTATAGAGGCTTCCAAGCATTTGACACGTTGTACATGCCTTACAATAATTATGGGCTTCCTTGAAGAGTGTCGGATAATAAATTTTGTAATTAAGAATTTTAGTGGCGGTCTTCTATGAAGAAAATGTCCTCCACAATCTTGGTAATGACAAAAGGAAAGCACACTCTAAATCTCATCATTGGGAAAACATAAAATGATCTCTACTTTGGCTTTGTCGACTTGAATTCCTCTTAATGAGATGTGTACCGAAAGACAATGTCTCTTATCAACATGAGGTAACATTTTTCCGAATTAAAAACTAAGATTTTCTCCTCGCATCTCTCCTAGACTTTCTGTAAATGATTCAAACACTCATAAAATGAGTCACCGAATTAAACTCATATATGAAAACGTCTAGATAGCTCTTTACCATGTCGCTAAAAATGCTTAGCATGGACCGTTTAAAGGTCATCAATGCATTTCTAAGACCAAATGGCATTCTACAATTAGCAAAGGTATCAAAGGGACATGTAGAGGTGGTATTTTCTTGGTCTTTCAGTGCAATCTTGATTTGGTTATAACAGGAGTAACCATCAAGAAAGAAATAGTTCTTTTGATCGGTTACTCGCACGAACACTTAATCCTAAAATTTTAATGGGAAATGCTCCTTCTAGGTGACCGCATTCAATTTCATAGAATTAATACACACTCCATCTTGTGGGGACTCGTGTGATAATAGACTCACCCTTATCATTTTGCACAACCGTGATTCGTGGCTTTTTTTGAAGACTTGTGTTAGATTCACCCATACACTATTCAAAATAGGGTAGATTATATCCACATCAAATAACTTTAAAACTTCATCCAAACTACTTCATGTGTGGCTTTAAATGATTTTGCATTTGTCTGAGTATGTTTTGCATCCTCTTTTATAATGATCCAATAGATGTACGTTGAGGGACTATAATGTAATTAGTCCACATAAGAGTAAATATGTTTGGAAGTTCTTAAGCTTGATTTGAAACCACTTCCGATTAAGCTCAAATATGCATATCTAGGTGAGGAATAAACTTTCTCAGTAATTGTTTCATCTTCTCTTGAAAAAGGGTCAAGAGTGGAGTCATTTGAGACACGAAGGCTTGAATCATAGACTAAGGTGCATTCATTTAGACTACATGGACTTTTGGACTTCAAAGATCATTCAAGATGCTCTATAACATAAGAATTCCCTTGTCACATACTTGGAAGATTTATCATTTGCTAGTTTTGTGATTGAACATTTTGGCTGCACACACGTGCACATTTTATTTTTTCTAAAATCTTGAACAAGTGAAATATCTATAAAATGTGTTGTGTTATCCAAGTGGAAAATTCCTGGACTTTAAAGTGTCTTGTTTAAGACTTATTTGTGTTTTTTACCTCAAAGACTTAGCACAATTTATTTTTTACCTGTGCGCACAACACCATTCACACGGTCAGTTTTTGACTCGTGCGCACAACATAGCTGAATTTTGAAAAACTTCTGTAATTAGGCTCATTTCCCTCCCATTATAAAATAGATGAAAACCTCATAACTCAAACACACTTCTGAGAGTATGTTTGAGGTTGAGAGCCTTTACATTCCCTCTTTATTTTAATTTCACTTGTTCCTTCCAAATTTGATAATACTTAGACATATACTTGATATATGATTGTGAGAGAGAATTAAGAGTGTTTTGGTTCAAATCCATAATATCCTTGTTCAATTCAAATAATTTCATCACTTGAATTGGATATCTATCACTCCTAGATCTAAAATTATAGGTGCTTCGATTTATTGGAGAAATTAGAGCAAGACGTGATTCCAAGGAGAACAATGGACATTCTCATTTATTTTGTGGAGCTCAAGGTGGATTTTTATTGTCAAATGGGGGAAGTCCAAAGTTCATAGGTAAATTCATGAGGATATGAGTGATACGTACCTTATTGCATTGTATAAAAGTTATTTTCAAGTTGAAAAATAAATTGGAGTGCGTCGAGGCTTTTTACCCCTAAGTTGGGGGTTTTCCTCATAAATTCGCCTTATGAATTGCTTGTAAGTGTTAATTGTTGATTTACACACCTTTATCACACACAATACTTAGATATCACCTATAGATATAAGGTAATTCACTAAAATTGGTATTAGGTCTTTGATTCAAGTAATTTGTTCTAGATTTTCCTAATTGATCTCATTGAATTTTTAATCCAAGGTTTTCATCACATCACCAAATAATTTCACGTGCTAGGAAAATTGCAATTGGTTGCATATTTGAAATTTTTGAAAATTCTCCATGTATTATAGTAAAACCTATTCACCCCCCTCTAGGTTTTTTCAGAGTGAACACTTGTTAAATACGTACATATCTTTAATCACAAGAGATCGAAATTCCAATTATAGTATAATTAAAGATTTCACAACCTAGATAGGGAGTTGACATCCTATCGACGTGGTTCCATGTACAATCCTAGTAGTTTATCATAAACTATGGGTACCTGTTTGATGGTTGGATAACTTATGCGATAGTTAAAAAGAGGATTTTGATCGGTACATCCATGAATGTATTGAACAGGACCTTCCCTGAGATTTAAGTCTAAGGGATACCGTGATTAGACTTCGGTAATCTCACACCATTTTAAAAGGGTTCATAGATTCTTAATCTCTAGAGTTACGAGGATTAGAATGCTTGAACAATTTGTGCTCTAACCTCTATGGGTGCGATTCAATTTTATATTGGTCCAACAGATCCATGCAGATTGGAAAATCGTTGTGTAGGTAGGTCTGAGATCGTAATTTGGAGAAATTCACGTTCAAGAGATTGTTGGATTATAATACTTCCCTAATAGTCTTAAATATATTGTTTCGACTGGTAAAATATAACCGGTGAAATATTTTATAATCTGATGGAGTATCAAATAAGTTAAGTCTAAGAATCAATGAATTCATTAGATTTTGGTTAAAATCAATTAGCACAAATTGATTTGACTAACGAGAATTGAAAACTTAGCACGGGAATCATATTATGCACCACAATCAACTTTGCAAATAAGACATATTTATTCCTAATGATTTAGAGATAATTAAATTGGAGTGTAGTCATGAATATATATTAGAGATAATCGTGATTAAATAAAAAAAATAAAATAATCATAGTAATTATAATTAAGGATCTCGAGTATTTGTCATGGGTCCCTAATATTGTCAAATACCCAAGTAGTAGGCCCGAAACTCTATAGAAGCCCAATTAAGGCTACGCCCATGACTTATACATGTTTATATTGGTGTAAGCTTGAGTTTTAGGTTAATGATCCATTATGGAGGTTTAGAGAGGGGGATAAAAAATACTATTCACATTTTTGTGAAGTGGTGAGGGAAGATAAAGCTTATTTCTCTCATATTTCACCACGGTCTCATCTCCAAAAGTGTCCACATAGAATGCTTATTTTGGAAGGATCGTATGCTAGAAGATTCGAGATGTTCAGATCTTTCAAATAAGGTTTTATGAGACCTTGGAGGGAAGAAATATCTACATCATCTTCAAATTGTATCTCCTCGAACAAATCAAAACAAGATTAATAATAGTATTGTTTGTTGAAACCATAGGTTTAATTATTAAACACATAGTTCTTCTTTCCTTTCTAATGCATGATTAATCCAAGATTTTAAGGATGGAATTTTTTCGTGGTTTAAAAGTCGATATCGGTTTCCCGACAGGGGTTCCTGCTTCTTTTGCCTAACAATAAGGACATGGGTCACCTTTCTAGCAGGTTTTTAGCGCCAAGCAAAGTTATGGATGAACTTGTCTGGAAACTCTTTGAAACTTCTTATTTTTCCACCTAGCAAGCTCGTATACCACATATGAGCCACTCCAATGAGTGTACTGAAAAAGGCATGGCATATCAGTTTTTCTTCCACTGAGTATATGCCAATCATCAACTCGTGTAATACCCAGAATATTTAACAATTATATAATTGGAAAAATTATATAAATTTGGATTAGCTTAATAATTTAACCATTTGGACTTGATAAACAAAAATAAAATAAAATAAACTTTATGGTGTTACATCTTACATATTGTTAATGTGTATCACTGACATGCTTATGTGCTATTTGATTTTTTTATTTGATAATGATAATGATAAAATAATAATTTGATAATAACAAAGTTAATTTGGAATATTTTTTTGGTTCAAATTGGTTTCTAAGATGTATTTAAGGTCCCAAATGAGGTAAAAAAAATTATGGGATGATGTACCCATGGGTGGGGTAAACCATTGGGGTGAGTTTAAGAATATTATAGTTGGTTTTAGAGGTCCATAAGCATATTTAAAAAAAAAATATTAAGTAGAACTTCGGGATTATGGATATAGAAGGAAAGTTTAGACTAACCCTAATTCACTTTGACATTCACAAAATCCTAAAAGCTACACCAAGACCCTAAAAAGGCCACTTGAGAGGAAAAGAGGCAAATTAAGAGGCAAGATATAATCAGCAATCTTGGAGAAGGAATCAAGGAGAGGAATTGAACAAGTTGGAAAGGAATTAACAACATTATCTTCGACAATTCATCAAAAGGGGATTTTCTCATCAAATCCTAAGGCAATATTTCTTCTATTTAAACCACTTTTATTTGAAAATACATGAAAATGACTTCATTAATCAAGTGAGAACACTAGGATATTAAAATATGAGTTTTTGGTGATGAAAATTACATATGGAATTATTAGGTATTATTTTTGGTGTCTAATTACTAGTTATAGGATATCTTTTAATACTTGAGATTCGAATTGTGAATTGTATAAGAATATATGGTTGAGGGTCATATTAGGATTTGTAATCCTTAATTAACTTAGTAGTTGGTGGATAATTGATAATATAATTTAGGGATTTGGGTGAATTAGATTTTTGTGATAATTTGGGTAATTAGACTAGTTGAGGGTTATGATTGAAGTTTGATAATTTTGTGTATTAATACATATTTGACATTGAATTAATCCTTATAAAACCTTGAGATTATGAAATTGTAGGATAAGGTATTTGGGTTTCATATTTCTATATAACATAATACGAAAATTGAACTATTACTTGAATTGCATTTATTTGGGGTTTAACCATTCACATGCCAATTATGAAATGGGTAGAAATTTATGTTAATTATGTAATAGCGGAGTTAATCATGTTGTTATAACGTTTTATATATATATATATATATATGTGTGTGTGTGTGTGTGTGTGTGTGTGTGTGTGTGTGTGTGTGAAATACCTAATCAAATTGGGCAATTGAAATCATCCAATCAAGTTAGAAGATTTAAGGTTCATATGTGTTGTTCTTCATGTCATGTGTGCTCCTATGCTGGATTTGATTGGTATTTGTTAAAGCACTATTTGGATGCGCAAATAATTTGATTATGAGCAAATAATTGCAATACATCAGCCTGTTCATCAGCCAGTTAACTTCCATTTGTGATCGTGTGGAAAACCGAGCATCCGTGTAATACGCTAATCGTTGTTATCGGCTTCCAACCACAATACAAAAACCTAAACTATAACTACACTCTTATGGAGTATAGTGACTAGTTTGGGTATCGAATCCTCAGGGAACTAGGATGAGTGAACGTACCGACGTTGGATAGACAGAGAAATCCTAACTTTGACTCTAAAAAGGAAAGGAAAAATTGATTAGGTTTTGAGATTGATTAAGCTAAATGCGATAATGAAAATGAGCAAGGATGCAACTAAATTACTCTACCAAAATGGAGGATGACTGATGATTTCAATAACTTTTTATTTTAAATG
This sequence comes from Sambucus nigra, assembly GCA_949130495.1. NCBI lineage: Eukaryota > Viridiplantae > Streptophyta > Magnoliopsida > Dipsacales > Adoxaceae > Sambucus > Sambucus nigra. The sequence continues at coordinate 293,409,175 of OX422212.1, forward strand.
ATGAGAGAAACAGGTCGGGAATACAATCCCCCCAACCCTAGTGTAGTGCGGTGATAATATTAATAGTAAATTTATCTGATTGATCTGACCCGGAATTTAGTACTCCCAAGCATTATGTATACGAGGTTCAAGCCCGCGTCATACCTAATCTGAGGATGAGTAAATCGGTATCACGATAGTGACACTCAAATTGTACTCTAAATCATCACGAGTACCCAGAGGCAAACGAGATATACAGATCTACAATTGTTGTGTAACTACGCAATACGGTCATAATCAATCACTAAATTCAGAGGACTAATTTTATACACATGCAACTACCACATCAGGTTGGGTTCATGCATCCCAACCTTTAAAAACCTAGCCTAACATGGTGAATAATAATAAAAGTGATGAAAATAAAAGTTACCAGGATTGAAGAACAAGAACATGCAAGAAAAAATCAAAGATTGAAGAAAAACTCGAAAAGCTCTTGAATTAATGGTGCAAAATATGTGAATCTTTCTCCTAGATGTTCCTACTTGTTATGGAGCTTTTACATCAATGAAATCTGAATAAAAAGAGTCCTAATGACTAAATATATAGGTTAGAGGTCGTTTAGAAGAGTCCCCAAAACATAAAACTCTTTTGGCTAAAAGATAGGCACAAAATAAAAATCCCGTATCTGGCAATTTGTCACACTTAGAAAGCGTGACTAATTTTGTAACGGATTCTGAGCGTGACTAATGGGCGAACCGGTTCGCGTTCTGGGTATGCCGGTTCGGGTGAATTCGCTGGTTTCTGGGCCTCTTTCAACACTTAGAATATTTTCCAACTTTCTTCTTTTCTTCCTTGGATTTTATCTCAACTTCAAATGATCATAACTCCTTCACCATAGCTCGGATTTGGGTGCCGTTTTTTACAGTATTCTCGTTGTTCCGATCTCTTAAACTTTACAGAAGGCCCAAACCCCTGGATTGGGCTTCGAAATTACGAAAATGCCCTTGAACTTGCCTTCCTAGCATTTCTTCTATGATTTTTTCGCAACTTCAAGGGATCATAACTCTTTCACCGTAGCTCGGATTGAGGTTTCGTTTTTTCCAGTGTTCTTGTAATTGAAAGCTCTTCAACTTTCCAGTTGGCTCCACTTCCGGACTAAGGATGAAAAATTACGAAAATGCCCTTCAACTCCCCGATTCTTGGTTTCTTTCACTATTTTGAGTTCTCTTTTCCATCTTTCTTGCATGAAATACCTGTAAAACACATAAGAGATACAAAAATACGAAATACTTGCCAAAAAGGGTTAGTAGCATAGATATGAGATAAATCCAAGCTATTTACACCACACGGGATCGTAAAAATACCGAAATTAAGGGGATAAATGTGAAGAATTTATGCCTAATCAATTTGCGAACCTATTTTCAAACTCCTTCGAAACGATTCAACCAAGGTTTGGAACGAGGCCTGTTGATAAGCCTTCGACCGAATCAAACAATACCTCACTCAACCTTCGATACTCATGCCACCAGAGCCTGGTCTCCCTTTGCTCCTATACCTAACCATAATCGAGATTGCAGCTGGGGCTTTGCTAGCCCAATACCTTGAAGATTCCCGCAAAGAAAGATCCATCTATTATGTCAGTCACAAATTGGTCGGGTACGTGGTCAACTACACTGCTTTGGAAAAGGCATGTGTCGTGCTTGTCTAGGTCACCCAAAAGTTACGGCACTACATGCTCGCCTTTCCCATCAAACTTGCATCCTGAATGGACCCCATCAAGTACCTTCTTGAGAAACCCGCCTTATCTATTCGAATGGCTCGATGGTTGATGATCTTAACCGAGTTTGATACCGTGTACGTCATGAAGAAAGCCATGAAAGGAAGAGCCATTTTTTACTACCTCGTTGATTACCCTATGGATGAAGCCGATGTATGAATCTCCGAATTCCCAGATGAAAACATCCTCTACACTGCCCAGGATAATCTTTGGTGGTAAATGTTCTTTAACGGCGCTGCCCACAAAAAGGGATACGGCATTGGGATACTTCTGATCGCCCCAGATGACTCCAACACTCCCATCGCCATCAAGCTGGATTTCCCTTGTACCAATAACATGACTGAATACGAGGCATGCATGGTAGGCCTCTAAGTTACTCTCAAGAAAGTCATTCAATGCCTGGATGTATACGGGGATTTCGCCCTCGTTATCGGTCAAGTGCTCATAAAGTGGAGAGTCAAGGACGAGAAGCTCCAACCCTTCCATGCCCACTTAGAAGAGCTAGCCTCCCAATTCCAAGATATCACCTTCCATTACCTACCTCGAGCAAAGAATAACCTGGTCGATGCCCATGCTACCTTGGCCTCCATAGTCGATATGCCCGTAGGAATAACAATGACCCCCTTCCAGATTCAAAAGCAAGACAAACTAACCCACTACTACCACATTGAGCTCATCACCACAGAAGATCCCAAGCTAGCAAATTATTGGTACTATGATAACTGGAACCTCCTCAAGCATGGTAGGTATCCCGAGGGTTCCAATAAGAAAGATCTAGCAACCCTTCGAAAAATAGCCATCCAGTACATCATTTGTCACAAAGCACTGCTCAAAAGGAACTTCGATGGAACTCATCTGCACTGTATCGCAGGGGCTGACATTGAAAAGATAATGCAAAAAATCCACAGCGGGAAATGCGATCCCCACATGAATGGTCACATGCTTGCCAAGAAGATCATCCGATAAGGCTACTACTGGACCACCATGACCCAGGATTGCACCGCCTATGTTCGAAGATTCCTCAAATGCCAACAGTTCTCCAACCTTCAACACCTGCCTCGGCATGAATTATACAACATGACTTATCCCTGGTCGTTCTCCACTTGGGGCATCAATATTATAGGAAAGGTTACACCAAAGGCTTCCAATGGGCATGAGTTCACCCTAGTTGCCATTGATTACTTCACCAAGTGGGTCAAAGCTGAGTCATACGTAGTCATGAAAGCCTAGAAAGTAGCCAAATTCATCAAGAAAAACATCATCTACCGATATGGGGTCCCGCACAAGTTAGTGTCAGATAACGAGTTGCAATTCGAGGCAAAAGTCACAGAAGTGGTCAACAAATATGGGATTCAGATACACAAATCTTCTCCCTAGCGACCTTAGATAAATGGTGCAGTCAAAGACGCCAACAAGAACCTCAAAGCCATCATCAGTAAGATGACCGAAAGTTATTGAGATTGGGCCGACCGGATACCGTACGCCCTCTGGGGCTACCGAACCTCAATTCGAACCTCTACTGGGGCTACCCCTTACTCTCTAGTCTACGTCATATAAGCAGTCCAACTCGTGGAGCTGGAAATACCCTCGTTCGGCGTCATGCTCGAAAGTAAAATCAGCGAAGAAGACTGGTGACAAGGCTGTCTTGATGAGCTGACCCTCCTAGATGAAAAGAGATTGAAAACTCTATACCATATACAAGGGTACCATTGCCAAATGGCACGTTCATTCAATAAGATAGTCAAGGACCGCGGTGTCCGAGAGGGAGATTTAGTCCTCAAAGAAATAGTAGAGCCCATCTGGGACCCCAGAGGGAAATTTAAGCCCAGTTGCAGCGGCCCCTACATTGTGAAGAAGATCTTGTCCGGCGGTGTCGCCATGCTCACTGACTTAGATGGAGAGGAGATGGCTCGTCCAGTCAACCTGGAACTCTCAAGAAGTTCTACCCCTAGTCCGAAATCTCGGCGCGCTACGACTCTTCTCATCTCCCTTCTATTAAAAAAAATCATTTTCAAAAAAAATTAAAATTTTCAAAACCCCAGAGGTACGTAGGCTGCTCATACATCTTACATGAGCAAGACCCTTTCTTTTTCATAAAAAACTATTCTTTTCTTATCTCCGAGAATGACAGTTCATTCTAACAGATACTTGAATAAAAGGATTATGTATGCCTTAGTGATCAGTATAGATAATTCAAAAATACAAAACTCATCAAAAAGGCACAGCTGGATGATCAAAAACTTATTTATTTCACTAATAAGAAATAACGGTACAATTACATAAGAAAAGGAACGGATAACTCCCTTCCCCTTACTTTCCTAAAAAGCGAAATAAATCCCCACATTTATTCCCCATTACAAAATAAACTCTCCAGGAGTCCTACCCACAACTACCAGAGGAGCCCGCTCCATCATCATCATCTACATCTTAGGGACCCCAAGCTTCCCCTACCTGAACAGAATGCCGTAGACGCTCCATGGACCAATAGGCTCGAACGAGCCTCAGAAAAACCACAACGCCTCCTTCCATGGTATTAAATAAAACAAGCCACCTTTGTCCAGTTTCCACTACCAACATCTTGATAACTACTGTCCGCCACAACCACTTCATATAATCCTCGGGGACGTGTCAAACTCTCCCAACAGACTGAGAAGGACGGGTCGATAGACGCTGACTCTCCCACAAAGATCCAAGCTACATCTGCGGACGCTCGGTCAATTCTTCTATCGAAACGAAATCTAGTGTCCGAGGTGGCACGACCTGCTCCCAGCCAAATTGGCACAAAAGATGCCAAGGGAAATAGAAAGAGGTCTGTATGAGGCCAACCAGCCAAACATATGGGTATTCTCCCAGCTCCAGAATAGGCAGCAACTATCCCCACCAAGGCACTGACCATCATAAATTTAGAGCTCCATGCTCCACGAACCAGTTCTCCCAGCTCTTAATATCCAAACCAACGCTGATGAAATGGCGCGAGAAGAAGTTGGGTACAGCCGACAAAGGATAATCTGAAGGAGTCACCAGGGGGAGTCTTTCAGATAACCACATGAACAGCATCATGGGCTACCCCTCAGAAAGTCAGAACGACCTTTTCGCCAAGCATCCAGGCCGTTTAAAGTCTCCACTAATATCACCGTCGTAGGATTGCGACGGTAAGACATTCATGAAGTAATGGCTGCAAGTTGTGGGCCCGCCAGCAGTTCCCCAGTCACCGGCAATAATTTTTGAAACCAAGCCCAAAACAACGGCTCTGGTGTATCCAGCATCGCCAACCTCCTGCAAATGCATGAATTGTAACACCATCGAAAGGGAGATCATTCCTCCAACAACCAGTGGTCTGGCCACCGAAGGTGAAAGGTGAAGAAGCCCGACCAATAAATCCCTAGGAGAATGGGAAAACTCAGGCAAAGCCGCGGTAACACTGGGATTTATCCCCAGTATGACAGAAAATTCCTCGTAGGTAGAATAAACCTCATCCAACCCAAAGCGGAATACATGGTCTTCGAGGTACCAAAATTGTACCGTCGCTATTAACATGTTTCACTCAATGGGTCGGTTGCGCCACAAAGAGACTCGTTACATGTTGAAAGCATCGTAATCAACATTATAAGAGCACATTGTTTCCAGGGCTTCGAGGTAGTTAGCAAACTCAATGCTACCAGGGAGATCCATCTTGTAAGACTAAAAGAGAGTAGGCAAGTAAGTAAGAATGTGAAGGTGTGATGAAAATACTCCACTCTTACCCCTTTTTATACTTGAAAACCCTCAAAAAAGACATAATCCCTGCAGAAATTGGAGGGAATCCTACCCCACAAAGTATAAAAGGTTGAAGAGGGTACCAAATCAAAACTTTGAATTGATGGACTGGACTGACCTACCGATAGGCGGGACAAGGCGCTTGCCAATCGGCAACCCCCTATTTTTGGAAGTTTTCCCTTTTTTCCTCTTTTTCAAAATCAAAAGCTCATTAAAAATAAATTGATATTCTCAATAGAAATTCAAAAATCCCCTTCAACCCTTGTATAATCTCTCATTTTTAAAAAAACTTTCCTTAAAAATTCCAAAAATATCTCTTTTTACGGTCTCAGCAGCAAATTAAAAAGCGCATGTGCGTGCATTCTTTCACCTTTAACAGAAGATAATAAAAAACTCCATTACATTGCATATATTTTTTTTTTTTTGTGTTACATCAATTTTGCAGGAAATAAAAGAAAACCAAAAAAACAACGGAACTCACCCCGAACCCACATTCTCTCTCTCTCTCACCACCCTTTACCCCTCTCTAAGAGCTTCCACCCTGCGATGCGCTCTCTTTCCCATACGGCGAGACGATGCACCACCACTACCTGAGACAGACTCCTCCCTGGACGAAGTAGATGGCACCAAATAGGAAGGAACAGGAACCGCACCCCGAATATGGGCAGTCGCTAAAGATATCCAGTCTCTGATGTCCCTCAGCAAGTGGTCGACACCCGAACTTGCTACAAGTAAAAGCCAAAATCAGTATCAAAACAAAAAAGAAATCAAAAAGAAAGAAAGAGAGGAACAAGAAAAGATATACTTCAGGCCGAAGAACCTCCTCTGTCAAACCTAGCTCCTCTGGATCCATCTCATGAGGACGGTGCAGTATAGGCACTATCCCTCCATCAGCCCGCGGAATGTTGTACGAAGGGGTATTCAACCGCACAAAAGGAACCTCCGAAGTCACCGCCGTAGCAGACGTCGACGGACCACCGCCGCTGTGGGAGGACCCCACTTCCCGACTTGAACCCGCAAGGAGGGAAAGGCAAGGCATCATATACGCTGGGCGCCATCAGCGAGCTCGTCACAAAGTCCATGTAATCATACATTGCAGCCATATCAGTGTACAACAGGTAGGACTTACCGATCATCGCCGTAATCCTCGCGTCCTCCGGTAACAGTCGCTCCCACCTCATAGACATAGGAGGCCTCGCAGGTGGAACCACCACTTCCTTAGCAATCTGTCGGACCACCCTCTCCCCGGGATACCAAGAGTGGCCAAACTCATGCGCCAACAAAGGCCTCATCTGCGCGTTCACCCCAGTCACCCCTGTGTCCTGAATGACCGTCCCCCAAGGATAAATGGTCACCTAAAAATCACCCCAGGCATAAGTCAATACAGAATCAAAACATGCAAAAGACCAAGACTGAAAAGGAAAAAGTCTTACCCTACCACTGGTCAGGCCATTCAAGACCTGACGCACTACCTCTAAAGAAAAAGATCCCTCCGACTACCGATTGGCCTTCCGCCATCGATACAACCGGCAGAAGTCCCCAACAGTCTCAGCCTTCAGAGCGATCAGGTGGGTATTACGCCCAATCACCTCATAGAACCACGTCTGCCAAGGATAAAAACTTGCAATCAAAAAATGAGATGCATAAGGAATGTGCGAATGCATGAAAGGAAAATGCGCAAATTAAAGAATACCTTAAGGAGATACATGGCTCCAGTAAAAGTCTGTCGGTAGCATCGGCTGAATGCATCCAGAGAAAAATAAAGGGTCGCCAAAGTCAGGCTCCCCCAATCATAGAAGGGAATGTTCAAAAACACCCTCAAGTACGGCAAGAACCATAAATGAACGACGTCTCCGCTCGACGCCACCATGAAGTCTCCCAACACCAATAAAATAAATAATCGGGCCATCTGCCTCACTTGCATCCCATTATCCACATTAAGAACCCTGCTCAGCAAAACATCCTTTAGCAAGGACAACCAGATGGAATCCCCAGACACTATCCTCCCTACGTCACCAAGCACCGCACGCACTGCCTCCGACCTCACCTGTAGAGAACTATCCACCTCTATCTGCTCCCCATCATAATTCAGCCCTAGTAGCTGCCGCACATCTATGGAAGTCACGGTCATCTCCCCAAAACCAAAATGGAAGGTGTGGGTAGTATCCCACCATCTCTCCCCCAGAGTGCACAAGACCGCTGTTGAACTAGGCGTCTCATCCAGCGCAGACGCCAACCTCCCAAAACCCGCTGAGGATACCACCCAATGCACCACAGGTGGAAGATGCTCTCAAATATCCTTAAGCCCCGTCCTCCCGCAGGCACGCATGTTTTTCAAAGAGATGTCAAACTGTCAATAGAAAAAACCTTGTCAAAATTCAAGAAGAAAAGGAAAGATCACCAAAAAGAGAAGAATGCCAGAATTCAGGTTACTTACATAATCACCAGGGTTCACCACCCTCGAAGAGCGATGACGCGGTGGCTCCCGTAGTAAGGTTCGTTCATCCGCAACCGGCTCGAATGTGTCAAAGGAGTTCTTGCTCCCCAAAGCAAGAAGTGCCTTGGCCCTCCACTCCACGTTCACCTAGTCATCAACAGTCAACCATTCCCTATGTGCTGCAGCGCTCACGACAGCGTCCATTTTTTTAGATCGGAATGCTAGAACGATTCGTAGAGGAAAATCACAGAAAGAAAGAAAGCAACAAGCTGTGAAAATGAAGGGAACTCGTCCCCTTTATATAGGATGCCAAGGGTCAACCACCGATTAGTACTACCTTTTTACCTTCCTAAGGTAGTCCAAAAGTCTCTACCATTGTCGAATGGCACCCCCCATACCATGCCGATCGGTACCCCCCTAAAATTTAGTACAAAAACTCCCTGAAAATACCAAAAAATCTGAAAAATCCTCAAAAAATTCCTAAAAATCCCAGGAAGGATCTAAAACATTTTCACCAAGATAATTCCACACTCACTCAAGAGGAATCCCTATTTTCCTATCAGAGCTCTAAAAAGCCAAGTGAATTCCCTCCGTGCAACGTCCCCGGAGAATATCTAAGGATCACCTCCTATACCCCAAAGGTCTTAAACCTCCCCGAGCAATACGTCCAATACCCGGACCACCTAATCACTCCCCCAGTGGAGTTTTTAGCATCAAATTTTCCTTTCCTCCATAGAATCTCCAAAATCAAAAGTATTTCCCCAGTCATCGGCTCCCCAGCTCAAATCAAGATCACAAGGTAGTTTTCCCCGGCAGGATTCTAAAGAATCATTCTCCCCAGGTAAAGTCTCCAAAAGACACAAGGATTTCCCAACAATCGGCTCCTCGGCTCATTCACTATTCCCCAGCGAAACCCAAAATCCAATCTTTATCCTCAGTAGAATCCTTAATTTTCCCGAAGGAAATGTACACCTTAGTTAGGACAGAATTAAACTCGGTCTTGGATCATCACCTTAGTTAGGTCAGAATTGACCTCGGTCTTGGATCGTCACCTTAAGCCCTCAAAATTGGTTTCGACTTACAGAATTGGTCATCTCATCTTCACGCCCGCAGAATTGGCTTCGACCCACAGAATTGGTCACCCCAACTTAAGCCCACAGAATTGGCTTCGACTCGTATAATTGGTCATCTCATCTTCAAGCCCATATAATTGGCTTCGACCCGTAGAATTGGTCACCCCAACTTAAGCCCGCAGAATTGGCTTCGACCCGCAGAATTGGTCATCCAGTCTTCAAGCCCGTAGAATTGGTCATCTCATCTTCAAGCCCGCAGAATTGGTCACCCCAACTTAAGCCCACAGAATTGGCTTCAACCCGCAGAATTGGTCATCTCATTTTCAAGCCCGCAGAATTGTCTTGACCCGCAGAATTGGTCATCTCACCTCAAGCCCGCAGAATTGGTCATCTAACCTAAAGCTCATAAAATTGGCTTCGACCCGCAGAATTGGTCAGCACACTTTAAGCATGCAGAATTGGCTTCGACCCAAAAAATTGGTCATCTCATCTTTAAGCCCGTAGAATTGGCTTCGACCCGTAGAATTGGTCATCTATAAAAAGCCCGTAGAATTAGCTTCGACTCGCAGAATCGGTTACCCTCATCTTCAAGCCCTCAGAATTGGCTTCGACCCACAGAATTGGTCACCCCCATCATTGATTTGGTCATCACTTCCTTTAAGACCATCCCCAGCATGTTTCTTCAACCCCTCAGAATTGGCTTCGACCTGCAGAATCAATCACCCTCATCTCCAAGCCCCTATAATTGGCTTCGACCCACAGAATCGATCACCCTTATCTCCAAGCCCTCAGAATTGGCTTCACCGGTAGAATCGATCATCCTCATCCTTAGGTCCTCAGAATCAACCTCGACCCTCTGGTCATACTCTCCCAAAGGCATCATGCGGTGTCTATTCGATGGCTATCATTTGTTCCAAACTCACCCGTCGATGGGCTCTGTAGACACCCCATTCTATTACCCCCTAAACTCTCCTTAGGTCCCTAGCACCTCTCTTAATCACTGCAAACCCAGGTCATACCCCAAGTACCGACTTAGAGGCCATCGAACGCTCCCAGGCTCCGTTTGACCAGAATCAAAATCTTCAGATCGACCGAGACTAAATGAATTTTCAAAGGGAACTGAATCCCCTTTCCAACAGTCCATCCCGTTCGCGATTCTGACTTACCATGCAGATGAATGACCCATTTTCCCTCGAAACCTGATCTAAAGTCCACTGGGCGCTCCCGCGCTCTGTTTGACCTAAGTCAACTCTTTATCTCAATCGAGACTGAATGAATCATCAAAGGGAATTAAAACCCCTTTCTAATGGTCTACTCCGTGCGTGATTCTGACTTACGGTACGGACGAACTATCCGTTTTACTCCGAGAGGTCACCAAATGCTTCCAGGGACCTACTAACCAAAGTCAACTCCCCGAACCAGATAAAACTCTTTGTAATGTCAAAGTACATCTCCTAACCTTTCCAACGGTTCGCCCCATGTGCGATTCTGACTTACCATGCGGACAAATGATCCGTTTGCATCCGAAGGTTTCCCATCCAAAGGACCGCCATGCACTTTCGAGCCACATTTGTCCCAAAGTCAACTCTCGAACCCAGGACAAGTCCAAGTACTTTCGAAGGTCTCTAAATTATCTTTCCAATGGTCCACCCCGTGCGCAATTTGAATCAACGGTTTGCGCTCAGCGACCGATTTTCCAAAAAGGCCTGAAAGACACTGCCAAATAGATAGTCCCAGACCCTGCCTATCGACAGTGTGCCTAAACGCACCTGCCGATTGGAGGGATCAGGGCTATGACGATCGGCAATTTCCTGGGCCTATAAAAAGTAGGCATGAACCTCATTGCAAAGGGAGACCAGATCTAATAGACATCACTCTGAGAAAATCCATAAAACCTCTCTCGAAGTCAGCGTGATTTCCACATCCAAATCCCTTTCCAACCTTCACTTTTCATCATCCTTTTCATCAAACTTGGTGAATTCACTACCCTCCATCATCATTCAAGTGCAAGGGGCTTCTCTCCAACACTCAAGATCAAGCTCAAGATCTTCAAGAAGGTCTAATTTTCTCCTTAAATTCTCATAAATTTGCATTAATTTATTTTATTATTTAGCGCTTTTATTCTCTCATCTCACATATCCTAATATACTTTTTACTTAGTATTATTGCACATATCTTATTTTCATACAAATAAAAAACCCAAAAAATAAGAAAAATAGGGTTTGCTCAGAAATTCCAAACGGGAATTCTCACACTTTTCTTACACTTTTCTCATAACTAAAACACTTTTTTACACACACACACACAAATAAGAGAAGTCCCCGGTTGGATTTATGGGATAAACCCCACCCCTCGTTTTGCATGCAAACTACGTGGACTTTGATGCCTTTATAGGCTACGTAGGTGTCTATGGTAAAACCCGAGATTCGAGTCCTATTCTCACTTTTTCTCTCATTTTCTATTTTATCTAAACTCAACTCTCTTAGATTACATATATGCATATATGCATATATTTTTTCTTAGTGGCGTATTATTCCACATACGTTATCGTTCCATTATAACGATCAACGCCAGGATAATCGTGTAAGTCCTCTTTTCTAATATTATTTCTATGAACCTTCCTACAGATGACTCGCTTTATCTCTTCCATAATACAAGTCGAGGATTCCTATCTCCACTATATATACACATGTACACATATCACGTGGAAAATACAGGAAAATAGCAAAAAACCATGAGAGACCATAAGGGCGGAATGGGTGCCTAACACCTTTCCATTTCGTAACTTAGCCTCTGGACCCTCAAATCATTTTGGTTTCGTATGTATCAGTATGTCCTTGGATGTTGTCCTTCAGGTTGGCTCCCTTTCTTTTGTCTGTTTTGAGTAAAATATACTAGCAACTCCATTTCTCTACATTTTTCACCTCATCAACGACGCCGGCCGAAGCGCTCCCAAAAAGGACGCGCGGGACCTAGGATCCTCATTCTACCCGCCCGCCGCGAGGATAAGAGATGGACACATGTGTAATATAGTTACGTGTATACTATTTGTATTTCTATTATGTGTTGTACAGGCGTAAGCTCTATATAATGTATTGAGCGAGATTACAGTAAATATATACGGGTGGATAATCTATCGATGGGTATTAAGGCGAGATCATGTCGTATGTGCGTTCAGTACAATCCACATGATATAAGGAGGCCTAGTTCACTTTATCTTGTTATACATAAGACATTAGTAGAGGCTCTATATGTTATGATTGAGCCATGAGTAGAGGCCATGCTTGTTATACATGAGCTGTGGCTAGAGACCAGGTATTGGATATATTAGATTATTGATGATGAGACCAAGTAGTTATACTCTTAGTGATATTTTATATATTCAAGATGTGATATAATTAACATATGGTAAATGGGTAAGAATGGAATAAAATTTATAAACAAACATGATTGTGAATTCATAATTATATATAATGTGAAGTAAATGTGAACAATATAATTGTAATTAATTTGGGAGTAATCACCTAATTAAGATGAGATATAATGGTACTATTCTATTATGTGGAATATGACTAATGTCTTACTTAATTCATATGAACTTATAATTGTAATATGGTACAATAAACCTATCTAATTAATAAGAAGATTGAGATGTCTAAACGAAATATAATATGTTGAAATTGGCTAACGACTTAAGTTACAAGAGATGCCTATGATAAAAGATAAAATGTGAACTAACTACCTTAGAGGATTAAATGAATTGTATATTTAGATCTAGAGATATATCCTTTAAATTGTAAGGGGATGTAATTGTAATAAGTGAAACTAGTGAGTTATATACATAAAATTTGGAATGGGGCTTAGAGTTAGACTTCCCTAGGGAAACAAAAGGATGGGTTAGCGAGATTTAATTATTTGAGAAATTGGTTATATGCTTTGGAAGGGCATCATTATAATTTATATTGAGGTCTAGAAACCATTAGCTCTTGATGGATACCCGTTCTAACTAAATCGTGTCACGATATTTCTCCTAATGAACCTAATTATGTCGGTGTCCTTGATGTTTGTCAGTGGTTCTGCTTCAATCCACATTGTGAAGTAGTCTTTGTCGACCAAGAGTTATTTGCAATTTTCTAGTGATGTTGGGAGTGGACCAATGATATCCAAACCCCATTGGGCGAACGGCCACGGGCTAGTTAGCGACTTTAAGTCATTGGCCGAGTGATGGAGCATGGGGGAGAACTTTTGGCATTTCTCACACTTTTTGGCATATGAGGCTGCATCTCTTTGCATACACAGCCACCAATGCCCATCTTTGATTACTCGAAAATCCAGGGACCTCCCTCCCGTATGGCTACCACAAATTTCATCGGGAAGTTCATACAGAACTTGGTCGATGTCGCTTGGATGCATGAACTTAAGGTAGGGACCGTTGAAAGACCTCTTATAGAGTTTTTCTTCAAGCATCAGGTAAAACTATCCAGCTTTTGCCCTAACCTGGTGGGCTTACTTCTTATCGGACAATAGGATGTCATTTTGCAGATAAATTATTATTGAGCCCATCCAGCTGGGACTTTTCTATACAGCGAGAATCTATTCGTCAATCACGGGATTTGTGATACTGGGCTTAGCTAGGAATTCCACTTGAATGGTTCTTCTGAGACTATATTCAACTGCTGACCCTAAGTTTCGGCATGGCTATTATACCCTGGGGAAACTGTTGAATATGGACTTGCTAAAATTTGGCCATAAATTCGAGGGCGACCTGGAGGTATGCTTCCATTCGCTCATCTCTGGAGTTGAAATATCTTGTTACTTGACTGAATACCAGCTTCGAATCGTAGTATATATCAAGATGGCTTGCCCCCATTGAGTGAACTTTATGTAGTTTGGCAATGAGGGCTTCGTACTTAGCTTCGTTGTTGGATGTTTTAAAGACAAGTCTAATTCCCTGCTCGATTATGACATTTTCTAGGGAGATAAGCACAATTCCAACTCCTTCCCCCTTTGAACTTGATGCACCATCCATGCTGAGTGTCCATATTTTGTACTGGTCGATCTCCTAGCTTCTTAACTGATCGACTATTTATTGGTTACTTATCTTATCTTATCTTATAAATTCTGCAATGAAATCTACTAACACTTAACCCTTAATCGATGTTCTTAGGTAATTGCGTATATCAAACCTCCTAAGTTCGATTGACCATTTGGGTATCTGCCCAGATAGGTTGGCCGTTTGAACGATGGTTTTAAGGGGAAAGGAATTGATGACTATGATTGATTGAGCTTTAAAGTAATCCTTCCACTTTCGTGATGCGACAAGAAAGGTATAAACTAATTTTTCCAATGGGAGGTAGTGTTGCTCAGCATCTAGACATGGTAAATGGGGGATTGGTATCCCCCTTTCTTACAAACTAAGGTCGAACATACTGCATAGCTTGAAACTACTAGGTAGAGAAAAATAGGATCTCTAGGATCTAGATTAGTCAGCATATGAGGTTTACTCAGATAGGATTTGATTTCTTCAAGGGCCTTTGAGCATTCCTCATTCCATATGAGGCCTTTTCACTTCTTCAATAGCTGAAAAAATGGTCGACATTCGGAGGACTTTGAGATGAAACAGTTAAGGTATGTTAATATCCTTATTAACTTTTGAATCTCGTGCAACCTCTCGACTACCTAGTTGGGGTTGGCCTCAATAGCCCACTTGTTGACCAAGTACCTTCGAAACTTTCCAGATTAAACCCCAAAGGAACATTTGACCACATTAAGCTTTATTTTATAGTTTTTGAGCATCTCAAAAGTCTTCGTTAAATCCTTCAGATGATCGGATTTGAGCTTGTGCTTGACGATCATGTCATCAATATACACCTCTATCTTCTCTCCCAACTATTGTTGGAACATCTGTGTAACCAATCTTCGGTATGTGGCTCCTATATTTTTAAAGCCAAAAAGCATGACCTTGTAATAATACAAGCTCAAAGTAGTTATGAATGAATTTTTGTCTTGGTCAGGGCCAGACAAAGAGATTTGGTGATACCCTGAGTAGGCATCTAGAAAACTCATCCGCTCAAGACTGGCTATGGCATTGACCAACTGTTCAATCTTAAGCATAGGAAAATTGTCATTGGGGCAGGCCTTATTGAGATCGGCGAAGTCCACACACACTTTCCATTTACCGTTACTCTTTTTTACCACCACCGGATTTGAGAGACATTTTAGGAATAGAACTTCTTTAATAGCCTTGCCTCCGAAGTTTCCCTATATATGTTTCCACTGCCTTTGCTTTCTCTGGGGAAATTTGGCGAGCCTTTTGTGTGATCGAAGGATATGTGGGATTAACGTGAAGTTTGTGGCATGATATTTTAGGGTCGATCCTAGACATATCATATGGCTACTATGCGAATACATCTTGATTCTTCTTTAGAAAATAAATTAACTCCTCCCTTGATTGATCGAATAATGTGGTGCCGATCAGGAATTTTCTTGCTGACTGAGTTTTACTAAAAGCTATCTCTTCCAATTTATCCATTACCATATTTACGAGGTCAAATCTTGTCTCTTCCACTCCTAAACTTTCGTACTTTAATTGTTATTTGGATGGTGTAGCTCCATCTTGAGATGTTTCAAGAATGACCTCTTTTTCTTTATTATTTTTCTATTTAGGCCTGATGGCGACGATAAAACACTTTCGAGCAATAGCTTGGTTGCCTCTGATTTCCATTATTCCTCGATTTGTGATGCACTTATTTTTTTATGGTAAGTGGAGGGAACACGATGCACCGTCTTCCAAGAATGGCATAATTAGGCTAGTCAATGTCCACCACCAAAAACTCGATCAGCTTCGAAGTATTACCGACCCTAGCTGGTAGGACCACTTTTCCCAATAGAATAGTCATTCTTTCGTCAAGTCTTCCAACTTTATTTGAGCTTATGAAAAAACTCCAAGTACATGACTTTAGAGGATCTCCCTTGATCGACTAGTAGCTTATTCATGTCCCACTTTTTAATCCTGAGAGTGATTTCTTGCGCGTCATAGAGTGGGAACCTTATCCCGATCAAATTATTTTTTGTGAAGACTATATGCTTATTGTAGTCCACATCTTTTGGTCCCTCATGCTTGTCGGTTGGCCTTTTCATAGGGTCAATTTAAAAGGCCTTCGTAACTGCAGTGACCTTCTTGAGTTCCATCCGAATAATGTTGCCTTGGATCGGCTTGGGAATTGAAGCACCGTGGATAACAATGAACTCATGCCCCAAATTGTCCTCCCAGATGTTATATGGTTTTTTCCCAGCGCTAAGGGAGACCTTGCCACCCTTCTTTTCTACATACTCGCTTAAATTCCCCTCATGGGCCAATTCCTTCATATGAGTCTTGAGGGCCTTACATTTCTCCATTTTTTGCTCGTGCTCCTTTTGATTGGGGCATCTGAGTGATCTATATATCTTACTTAGATATCTGCCCATCTTCTTTATCCATTTGAGGAACTTTTAGTCTTTGATTTTACTTGAGATCTTGTAGATTGGTTATTTGAAAATAGTATTGATTGCTTGAAAAGATTTGGATGGGTATGCCTTGTCCCCATTTTTAGATCCTCCGTTCTGATCCCCCCCCCCCCCTCTTGGGGATGATCTCTTTATCTTTTCCTTTAGTCGCCTTCGCATGACCATTGTCTCCTTAGTTGAGGATGACCATGTCTTCCACCTTGTCATACTTCCCTATACGTGACATAAGATCATCGATAGTATCCGCCTCCTTCTTGGTGAGGGACTGGTGGGGCAGCCCTATCTTGAATAATGTTATGGCAACTTGCTCTGAGCAATCTTCGACTTCATTTAAGGTTTTTCAGTAGCACCTGACATAATCCAACAAAGTCTCTTGGGGTTTCTTCCTCAAGTGAGGAGAGAATCCATTCTCTTTGGGTGAGAATTGCTTGTAATAAAGCGAGCTATGAAGGCCTCCGCGAGTGACTTGAAGTTCTTGATCGACCTGTGAGGACGCATCTCAAACCATTTTTTTTGTGTGATATCTCTTAGGATAGATGGGAATATACGACATATGAGCACATCGTTATGATTCTACAGGGTCACTGCTTTCCTATATTGACGCAGGTGGTCTATAGGATCGATTTTTTCATCGTATATCTTGAACCTTAGGATTGCGAACTTCTTCGAGGACTCTTCCTCCTCAATTATCCTCGAGGAGGGCGACTACATCTGGGTGATGAGTGCCCTCCTTTCCAGTTCCTTGATGGATTTGGCCCCGTGATTAGCTAGGTGTTGATCTATCTCCCTTCGAACTAGACTTCGTATATCATGTCTACGATGTCCTTCGTCTTAGTTTTGCCTTACTAGGAAGCTTTCTTGCTCTGAATGTTCCTACTCGAGGTGTGAACTCCTTCCTCGACTATGAGTTTTACTTACCTAAGGATTAGGCGTCTGACAATGACGCTTGAATTTATCTCTACGGAGCTCTTGCTCCATTTTATTCTAGGCATCGTTAGAGACGCGCATTTTCCTCCATCTGGAGGTGTGTTGCCTCCTCTTGTTAATGGAGTCGTTCCTAATAAGCGTCAGCCAATAGAGAAATTTGATTTGATTTGGGCCTCTCATTGCTCTCCTCAGAAGGTTGCTCTTGTCGGTGGAATCATGAATGGCCAACGGCCTGATCTTTGTCCAGGTGGATCTCAGACCTAACTTTGTGTAGCGAGAGTTTACCTTGATGATCGCCTGCAACAGGTGCACTGTGAGGGTCATACATCACTTAACTTTCTTGGTTTTATTTTCTTAGGAAAAAGAATCGCTTCCCACAGACGGCGACAATTGTGAGTGCAAATAATCACAATGAATGAATTTAAACAATTTGAAACCAAACAAGGAATAAAACAATCTCACAACAAAAGTATTGTACGTGGTTCGATAACTGCCAACATACATGGGGTGTTTCTCTCTATATATTAATTCTTTATGACTTGTAAATAAAGAATTACATGTCCCTTTTCCCTAGAATGAGGGTTCTATTTATATCCATAAAGGTGGTTGAGTTATGTTGAACTTCTTCCAGCTATGGGTTAGTTCGTATCATGATTTGTGCTCATCTCCTCCAAGATTTTAGATAATAATATTGAGTTCTCCATGTTTATCCTGTGTGACATTAACCTCGACTTGAGTTATACGTTTAATATTTCTGAGTTGGGACCATTTGGGCCGCGGGAATTCGGGTCATTACAATTTGCACCCCATAGAGATGTCCCACGCATGGAGTCTAATGAAGTTTGAAAGTAAGGAGAGAACTTAATGCTATGCTATCATAAATGGGATATTAACAGTAGTTTAGGGTGAGATGCCTAAGTAGGCGTGATAGTTGGGTTGTAGTCTTTAGGTTGATACGAGTCATGATAAAGTTAATGGCTCCTACTGAGAATAAGATTCTTAATGAGAAGTTCTCCCTTAGAAAATGGCATAAAGAATGACCCTTATCTAGTGTTGAGATATGAACTTAGTAACTATACTTAATTTTAAGATTTGTAATATTGAATATTACATTGAGGTCATTACACATATGTTGGAGTATCATAGTTATGCTTATTAGGGTTCATATGATTCGATATTATATTCTACTCTTATCACTATTGGTTTAAAAAGAAGATTTCTTATAGTGGTTTAACCATGTTTCGTTGACTAATATTTTCAAGTTCTTGGTCGGTCTTTGATTGCGGCAAGTGAGTTGTCATGTCTAAAGTTCTCGTAATTCAATAGTGTAAGATTATATCATTTTACTCATATGTGTAGTTCTTTCATTTATAGATTTGTATTTATTTCAGTCGATCGTAATATAGTTGGAGGAGTTGTATAACATTGAGATATATAAATTTATTCATATTCTGGTTTTCTATTATCGACATATTCATATTGTTTAGTTCTTTCATATTCATTGTACTCTTATATATTCCACTTACTTAGAAAGTTAGTAATTATCCGACCGTTATAAATTTATATTTATAATAAATCAAACTGAATATGGAATTTACTGTAATACCCCAAAATTTCCTAAAGTATTTAAATTATTTAATAATGTAATGCCTTGTATTAATTTCGAGAAAAGGTAAGTGGTATCTCATTCATAAGTTACAACAATTTTTTTGTAGTAAATATATTATGTTAATGATTAAATTAGAATGTAAATTATTATTATTAATTGAGTTATTTGATATTTAATGAAGGAATTAATTTAATTATAAAAATTTAAATTGTTAATGTAATGGTTTCCTTGATTTATAAACTTAAATAGTAAACTTTTTTTAAAAAAATGGGTCGAATGATTATGAGTTAGAAGGGGTAGTGATCATTTAATAATGTTGGACCTTAGTAAATGATCAGTTGACTTGGAAAATAAAATGAGGCGGCTACCTTTCTTGGGCCATGACGCTTAATTACGTGTTTAGGTTACATTAAGATGCATATATAAGGTAGGGTATTAACGCGTGAGGGTTTCAATCATTGGGGACAACAATAGGTAGCGGAGCTGTTAAATGCTCATGTTTAGCTGGTAAGGTGACATCAAATAGGATAACGAGAGTGGATTTGGTTGGTGTTAGCATGTAATTTAAGTATTTGAAAAAGGGTGTTAACAAGGTAGTAAAGATTGGGGCTACTGAAGTAGAGTTTTAAGGCCTTGGGAGAAACGAAGCCAAAGAGAGAATAAAAAAAGGGATAAACTCCCTTTTATTCTTTGCAGTCGCCATAAGTCAAATAGGGTAGGCCCCTTTTCAAAGTCTCATTTTATCCAAGTTCTGGGACAAAAAAAAACAGAGAACAGCATGGCTCCCCTTCTCAGCATTTAAGCCACCGACAACATTAGGACTCTTTTAATTTATTTATTTTTATTACCAACTAGCAATAATTGAGTCCAACCCCTTATTCCTATTATTCCAAAATTGCCAAGCCACCCATCAATTTTATTTTTCAACTATATATTTCTTACATTTACAAAGTAAACACCAAACTATTTCAAAGGCATTTTCGAAGTCAATTTCAAGGAGTACTTAGGATGCATTTTCGAAGCAAGTGACTTTCTTCTACTATCCTCCTTTCATGTGCGTAGTTGTTAAACTCGCCTAAATTAATCCTTAAATGTTAAAATTTATTAGAGACCCCTAGGAATTTATATATTACTGATTAAATTACAAATAGGTGAATTTAAGTAGTTTTAGGTACTTGAATATATTTGTTGCGTACCATACCTTTGTTGAAATTAATGTAGGTCCCGAAACAAGAAATTGATATTTAAGCTTAGACCCCAAATATCAAGATTTGGCGATCGAGATATAATAAGTTTATGAAATGCACATAAGTTTAAAGTGTTTTAAATTTTAAAAACTACGCATGCTTAGTAGGGTTGTACTTTATGCTTCGAGATTATCACGTTTGATATATGTGTCCCAAATTAATGAGAATATGTACGAGGACCTTATTCATGTTATAAGAACTAATGTGAGTACATTCTTTTAGACATGGGGACAATTGATGCATATATATGAACCCCTTATGATGTAACAATTGCATGTTTCTCTTATGCACGAACAAATTTAATCCCTTACTAGCAATATTGTTATTATTGGTATGTGTTTTATCATCTAGACGATAAAAGGAGTACGGGATAATAATTGGTTGTTAGTTTGACTGTTGGATAGCGATAGGGATGTAAGCGGTACGGTTTGGTCGGTAAATAGTAGATACCAATACCAAAACCAAACTCTAGATGGTAAAACCAAACCGTACCAGTTTACCACCCGATACACCAAAATCAATACCAAAACCAAACCAGCTGGTATTTCGGTAATTTCGGTTTTTTTCTGGTTTCGGTAAATTCTGATTTTTTCTGGTTTCTTGTTTCGATTTGTTCTGGTTTCGGTAAACAACACTACAAGTCCCAAAAAACCAAAAACAAAACCAACCAACTTTTTTAAATATTAAAACCAAAACCAAAACCAACTTTTTCTGGTTTTGGTAAATTTGGTACGGTAATTTTGGTAAATTCAGTACGGTACGGTAATTTCAGTACGATTTTTTCTGGTTTCGGTAAATTCGGTACGATATGGTAATTTTGGTACGGTTTTTTCTGGTTTCAGTAAATTCGGTACGGTAATTTCGGTAAATCGGTTTTTTAAATATTAAAACCAAAACCAACCAACTTTTTTGCAGTAATTTCGGTTTCGGTAAGACTGGTTTCTGGTATTTTAATATACGAAACAAAAACCATTTTTTTTCGGACCAAAACGGTACAGTACGGTAAAAACCCGTACCGCTTCCACCCCTAGATAGCGATGTTAGATTTGTTGGATTGATAGTACACAAACTTTCAAACTCTCATTATACTTTATCGTAATAATCCCTAACTAAATGTGTCATAACAATTATCCTATTGTGACAGCGCGCTCCAAATAATAATGGGTGGCCAGCCCTATACTATAATAAATCAGGTATCTCAGATGGCGCAGTCTCAACATAAACTACTAAGCACTATAATATAAGGCAAACTACCCGAAATCATTAAGTGCGAATTGCCAAAATTTTAAAACTTTTATAATAACAACAACAACAAGCCCAATAATGCACATAACCGACAATATACATCTAACTATGATGAGTGAAAAGTGCATGCTCCAAAGATATGAAAAAGTACAATACGTTGTACAACAAAATCTCAATAAAGAAAAAAACCCGAATATGCTGTCGGGTAACAGACAATACAATAATTTGATAAATGAAATATGGAAGTGTTAATCTACAACACTTGAATACTAACTCCAAATATAAACGGATTCCTAATCTAGATGTACAAAGATAGGAATCGACTAAAGCAAAGTGCCGCAACAGTCCGCTACTGCCACAGCTCCACAAATACCCTGGATGGATAACATCAAAGGCGTCCTTGCGGAGGAACACCTGAAGCAATACAATATATACAGGGGGGAGGAAAATATAAACGGGTCAGAGCCCGAGTTTGGAAAAACATTTTATAGCAAGTGTATTAAAATGCATAATAATTATAAATGCATTATTACATGATTTAGTTGGAATCGAACTCTCCATAATAATTCAACTCACCTCTCATCTAAAGCGCGCACTAAACGTATGCACGTGATCTCCAAATGGATGACCGATTCTAAATAGGTAAGAGAATCCTAACTTAAACCCAAAAGAAGTATTTAAGCAAAATCATCTAACCTATCTCCCAATACATTTGTTCCCATAATTTATGAGTTATATACATTAACTTTAATGCAATAATTATAGTTATATTTAAAATGTTCATTTGTTGAACATATAAAGTTACATGATCCAATCATGTCCACATCATCACAATATATAAACAATCTCATTTACTAGAATTTATATTCTAGTGATGCCCATAGAAGGCATGAAACCAAATACATAATTATTATATGAGTTATTAGCATCAAGAGTTAAGGACTAAACTCCTCCCGATTCTCAACACGATACTGCGTTTCGTGCGTGGGACGTCTCGCCGAAGCGAAATCCAAACAAGGAACCCCCCCCCCCCCCCCGTTACACTACTCCTGACCGTATCGATCCTCGGGGCTCATTATGCCCTCAATGCAAGATGCATGTAACCCAAATGATTATTATCCAATTTTAATTAATTAATATTCCCAAATTCTCAACAGTACACGGCGTTTCATGCGTGGGACGTATCGCCGAAGAGAAATCCAAACAAGGAACCCCCCCGTTACACTACTCCTGGCACTGTCGATTATCGGGATAGGTGATATATATATATATATATATATATATATATATATATGAGTATTAAGGACTAAACTTATCCCCAAGTTCCAACATTACACTGCGGTTCGTGCGTGGGACGTCTCGCCGAGGCGAAATCCAAACAAGGAACCCCCCCCCCCCCCCCCGATACACTAATCCTGGAAATGTAGGTCGTTGAGGTCCATTATGCCCTTGACACCCAAGTACAACCACAAGAAATAATAACCATCCAACCGAGCTATAACTCGTAGGACGCATGCTCACATGCTATCATCTTCCAGCAGCCCATATATATAGCAAACTGGGGCCACCTGGTGGGGTTCAACGACACCCACCTCGTGATCAACTCACGCACACAACGTCCCGGAAAGCGGTCATAGCTCCTAACCGGCAAGTGAGATCGACACATACCCACGACCTCTCACCCCCAAAATAAATAAATATATATATATATATATATATATATATATATGTCATTTGCTGACCACTATGGACGACTATGACCTGGGGAATATCCACATCCTGCTTTTCTAGTCAGAATGCTCACCCTCTACGCACGAAACTTCCCAATGATAGCAAGGAGGGGGTATGCTTAACATGTATATACACCATCATATAAGGTATACATACATCCCACATAATAAAGATATACCATTATATAAGGTATACCTGCACATCATGTCATATTCATTATACGCCCTTAGGCGAAATAGATTAATATCATTATTTAGTATATCCCTCTCTTTTGATACACTAACCGTCAATTCTCGAACCATAACCCCACTTAGTATATGCTATACTAATACTCACTTGAAGCTCACATGACGCTTCTAATAATGAATTGTCTCAAAACTCAATTCAAGTTAAGGATATTCTTGATCCTAATAAACCTCAATTTGCATAGACGGTTCTCCATCCATAATATGGTTCAATTTATTTTATGAACCTTTAAAATTATCCCATTTGTTATTGGATCCTAAGATCTGGTATCTCTAAGTTATTCTCGTTCTCAGATCGTTAAATTGTTATTATTATCACCAAATAAAATCCCAAATAAAAGTGGGCTTCCCCACTTAGAAAATTCCAAAATCTCCAATCGGTATTCCTCAAATACTAACCTCGATACTTAGAGGATTTTTCCCAAATTGATATACTCTTTTAGATTTTCACTTCTCAAAATCAATCACTAAAACTCTCCGACATTTACATTTAGTCTTTTATTTATCAATTAGCCTCATATATCGTCTTATGACTCCAAGGTCTATAATCCCCTTATATAATCACTTAATCCTTTATGATACTCTGATTATGAAAGTCCATACATACAAACCCAAAGAAAAAGGGGATAACTTAAATTCTCATACTTGAACCCAAAACAGGGGACCGATCGATCGGTGCCCAAACCGCGGTCGATCGCGTTTCTTAATTTTGTCTATAATCGAAGACATTGTGCCCAATTCTGGAGGCGCGGTCGACCGGCCCTCTGTACGCGGTCGACCGGCCCTAACAGATATTACGGCCAACACCATTTTTATACATTTCCAACTTCTCAAAAACTCCAATAAAATTCCATTCAACCACAAATATTCAACCCAAACATATTCATAACGTTAATATTCATTCTAGAATACTTATAAACAGATTTCTATCATTAAATCCAAGATCTACATATTAAATCTAAGATTATACCCAAAAGTTAGGTTTTGTTAAACTAAACCTAAAACCCAAAATATCAATCCACAAATCATGCAATAATTGGTACACAACAATTATTTAGCAAGTTTAATCACTTGCCTCGGGTTCGTAGGGTCCGAATCCGCCTTGAGATCGCGTGGAAGCCGGAAATCTCCACTTTCTCTCCCTTTTCTCCTTCTTTCTCTTCTTCTTTCTTCCTCTCTCTTTCTTTCTTTCTATTTCTCTCTCTCTTTCTTGGGAGAAATATCTCCCGTAGGCTTTTTAAGCCTTATCCCACAAGATACACATCTTTAAATGATAATACACACTTTAAATGACCCGGTAACTTTAATTCGATTCAAACGGTCCTAAATTATTTCGGAACCTAAATAGACCCCAAGTACAGTCGTTTCGACTTTCTCGACCCTTCCGAAAACAATGGTACCCTCAGAATTGACATTCGACACTCTTTCTAACGACTCTAAATTTTGACCTTAATTGCCAATTTAATTATTTCTCCAATAAAATATTATTTATTTCTCCCAAAATAAATAAATTGTCGTCTCCAAAACCTCGGGTTGTTACACCTATCTAAACGTAATCTCCTTGTTTTGATTTAACTTCGGTGAGACAGCCCACTCACGGAGTTTAGAGAAAGACAGTTATGATGACATAGAGTCTAAATTGAATGAAGATACCCTTACTTAATTTTTTCACTTTACGAATGCTTATACGTAATGGTACTGATCCCTTAATTCATCATGAAATGGACTAAATGTATAATGATTCCAAATGATAAGACTCGCGGGTGGGGTAATTAGGTTTTGAGTAGATTGCTCAGAGTGAATAAAGATGTGTAAAAATGTCAATATTAAATGAATATATGAAATGAAAATGAATCGGTGGGCATCGTGGAGGGACACCCTAATATTGTGATATGTGGATTCTCGACAATCCAAATACCATGTGGCGTCAGGGGGTGAAACGTGATGTTTATGATTTAATGTGGTGTTATTCCGGCACAATGTAACGAATGACCGAAGTCTATGTGATTGTTTAAATTTGGCGTACCACATATTTATGAAAAGGCTGAGAGGAAGAGGCACATGACGGTTACATGTTGTTTAATTAAAGAAATGTATTGAGATAATTCTAATGCATTGTAATTATTTAATTTTGGAATACCACATGTCTATGAGATGACCGAGAGTAAGGGGAGCTTGTCAGTTACATTATATTAAGAATAAGTGATTAACTAGGGGCCCGTTTGGTTATGTAAATTGTTTAATTTTATAAATTGATCCATTTTGAATGAATAGATTGTCGATGTATTAATTTTAAATGGGTTTAAATCTAATTCGTGATGTGTTTGGAAAAGAAAAATAAGGTTATTTTCTTTTGATATATATATATATATATATATATATATATATATATATATAGAGAGAGAGAGAGAGAGAGAGAGAGAGGGGGGGGCATGCTCCTGTGCACACTAAGTTTGCACACTAACTTTGCACATTACCTTTTAAAAGTGTGCAAACTTAGTGCTGGCGCACACCAATTTTTTTATGTGATATTTTCTTAAAAACTGCGAAAGTTTGACCGATTTTTTAAAAATAGCAAAAAAAGTTTTTTTGAGCTAATTTTTTTTATGTGAGTCCGTTGAAATGTTTAAATATCACACAAAAAAATCAACTCAAAAATATTTTTTTTACCACTTTTAAAAGGTAATGTGCAAAGTTAGTGTGCACAGGAGCCTGTCTCTCTCTCTCTCTCTCTCTCTCTCTCTCTATCTATATATATATATATATATATATCAAATGAATCTCAAATGCACAACTTTCATAGAATACTCTAACCATACTACTCTATGAAAGTTGTGCATTTAAGATTCATGTTATAATAATAAATTGTGCAATTTAAAGCTTTTGGTGAAATGTACTAATTTAAGTTTTTGTGAACAATCATGAATTGGTTCATTTTTGAATTTGTTCATTCTTATAACCAAACACTAATAATAAGGCAATTTATGAGTGAGTCCATTTTAAATGGACTAATTTACAATTTTAGGGGCAACCAAACAGGCCCTAGATGAATTGGATAATTCTAATACATTGTGAGACTACGTTTATTGGTCGGGCAACCCATTAAATTATTAAATTGTGACTTATCATCTATGCATATAACTTTTTTGAGTTGCGCAGCTAAGTTACTTTCTATGGTTTTGATTCATCTCTTTACATGGAACTCAGGTGCTAGGGTTGGACCATTCGTATATCTTCCTTATCCCAGCGGGCATTATTTTTCATCTATCCCACCAGATATCAGCTTTAGAGACATTGTGGATCTCTATTTTATTTATCTATTATTTTTACTTTTAAGTCTTAGATGATTTTGGAGACACTCTAGTTTGTATGTTGAGATTTAATTGGCTTGTATTATTCAGAGACTGTTTGGGATTTTATTGAGATACTATTATTGAGAAATTATTGTATCTCTTTAATGACTATGGGTATTCTATTATGGGTTTACATTTAATGACTATGGGTATCATTTCAGCATTACATGTGTTATTATTTCGTTTGATCTCTCCTGCTGAGAATGGTATCTGATTTATTTTAAATACTCCATCTAATTTTATATTTCGACTTGATTAACCTAAATGTTTAATTACACGGGGTATTACATTTATGGGGTGTCTTAATTGGTATATATATACATGATAGGTAGGGTTGGAGTTTCCATCATACTTGGGTGTTACCTCCAAAGGTTTAAATTTTATAGGGGTCGGATAACTTACAATCTCTGGGACGAAGGGAGACCTTTCCATGAACCCCGTCTATATAGGATTTCTTCTCTTCATTAGATCTCTAGGCGTTTTTTCTAAACTGGTCTTTTCCAGGGTTTCTCTCTTTCAGGGCAGCTATCCCTAGTTCCTTCTTTCCTACATTACCCTCAACTCTTGTTAGTTAGAGTATGAGACAGGTCTCGAGGCCCAATATAAGCTGAACTTCTTGAGGTCGGTGTTCCTCTATGTCCCTCAAGATGTTGCCTCATATCGCTCTGACTATGATTAACATAATGGGAATGACGTCGTCTTAGGAATGGGAATGACGTCTTAGGAATGGGAATGACGTCTTAGGGGCTTCACGAACCTAGTAGCTCTTACCCTTTGCTTTGATGGGTGCCTAGTCCATGTAGCACGTATTATTTTTGTAATACAAGAGGTCATACAGGGCACATAGAGGTAGTCTTTAGACCTCAGTTATTACTCAACCTCGATTTCTTCATCAATCATTTGTACCTCTTTGCTTGGCTCTTTTTGTATCCCATGTTCAGCTGACGTGATCCGACAGTGTTCATCCACCTCATCTGAAGTGGTCTTGTCTTCTTGGGAGCATAAAACAAATCTTCTGATGGATTTCGACTGCCTCTCATGGTTAGAGTGTGTGGATTATCCGTCTCTTTTGATTCTCTACACACCAAAGTCTCGGTGAGGGAAAGCATTTGAGGTTACATCCCATCTTGAGTTGCGATAATATGCTTTAGAGCTCTAGTGAGATCAGTCATGTCTGATGGAGGATTTTTTCATGAGGCATTCATATTTCTTGGAGCAAGTGGTAGTGGTAGATCTGATGCCATTTCAAATTAATAGTTTTGGAGATCTACTCAAAAAATTATTTATATAAGTGGATGAACAGTGACAATGGGTTCATGAACTTTAATTAGTAAACGCATCTGAAAACTGAAGATATAATAAGTAAGCAGAAGAATATATGATTAACTGAGATTTAAGGATCGAACTAATAAAAGTATGATGGCGAACAACAATTTCACTCGTTAATAACCAGACGAAGATCAAACATATGAACATCCCATAAATGAACTGATGATGAGTGTTGATCAACCCCTCAATTCCCTTCAAATTATAGATTCAGATTTCTACCTATAACCTGGGAAAATGACTGAGTTTAGTCTAGTCGAGTTCCCACAAAATGGTGCCAACTTGATTATATGTAACATTGTAAGGTAATTAAAGATGAAAATGAACCGAGTGAATAAACATGAATATCATTATTCGGGTATAAACATGAACAATAAATATGAAGAGACAAGGTGATAAAATATATCAAACCCCACATATATAAATGGTTCATCTAATAAGGCCTACATCCACCGAGAACAAACTTGTTTGTCACTAATAATAATGATGAATCACCATGTTTCGAGTGTAGTACGAGCTTCTATATGGTATGGTATTTATCTCTCTAGAATACAAATGGTAGAGTATTAGTAAGGTTTCTATTAACAAAAGTAACTCTAATAGAGTGAATAATGGGTTTATATATATAACTTAGGGTGTAGTGTGCAACCCAAGTCACATTATACATGTTTAGTTTGATGAGAACCTCTAAGAAGACGACAATTGTCATTTTAAAAAATATGTAAATTTTTATGTTTATTCCATCATGTGCTATTGTGATCATTGCTCACGTTCATGGGGGGTAGAAAATGACTAAAATGCGGTTTTTGGATAAATATGACACAAGAAAAGCACAATTTCCATGATTATCTTGTGCCTAATAACATGAAAAGTGTGGATTTTTCTTAAAATCGTGAGGATATTTAGTCATACTTATTCCTCATTATTAAAAGAAGTTAAATTTTTGAGATCTTGAGTTTTAAGAAAACCTTTTACTAAATATCTTTATTCTTGATAAGTTTTTCTTCAATCCTCTGAGTATACCTTAAAATTATTTGAAGTTTGATTACTTCTTCTCGATAATTAAATAAATATTTTTCATATATTGTTATTGAGATACTTAAACTCTTTAATATCTCAAAAATACTTTGGGAGTTTATTTTTGAGTAAGACGAACATCTTATCACTTCCTTGAAACTTTAGGACATCTCACACCTAGGATGCTGAAATACACTTTGTGGTTTCTCTTGGTTCCAATTCTATTTGGAGAAAGTTTTGTTCTTTGACTCAAAATAATATTTTCATTTAGGTTGCTAATGAAGACATCGGTTTCTACAAAAATGTGTCACCATTGTGAGACATTAAAGAAAAGAAAAACTGATTTTTGATGGAGAAGAGTGTCTAAAAACTCATTGACCATAATTTTAAATTTTTATTTAACTATCCTAAAAATTTGTTCCATAAAAAATACCGTCCTAAAAAACATATCTTTTAGGATGGATATATACAAATATTGTATATATGGCCCCTAAATGTGCCTCATATATTAAAAAGAACATTGTGAATTGATAAACCGTTTGAAAATCCATGCGTTTTTAGAACGGTTTTAAAATATTGTTGCATTTTGTTATTTAAGAACGGTGCTAAAAGCCTCCACTTTTTAGGAAATTTGATGTATAGCCAATGTAAAAATATTTATTTATATACAGAATCCAATTCTATTGTTCCAATTACATTAATATTTTTTTCTTTTTTTAAGGAAAATTAGGATTTTATTCATAAGGAGAAAACAGCCTTTTCTCCAGTGGCATATACAGAGCTAAATACATAGAATTTTGAAGTCATTGATAACCTCTAGATCTAGTTTAGATTTAGTTCCTTTGAAAGGTATAGCTATAAATAAATCTCTAATGCTCAGATAAACTTCTAATGCTCGAATTCACTGATGTGGAGATATGGGTTCTCCAACTCTATGCCATTAAAAGTAGGAAGAATTTGGAAATCTCCCTACATTATATGGGAATATAATGCATCCCAGAGCGATGGTTCACTCCGGGTATAAAATGTCTCTTATGGGGCGATACGATATCTCATCCTCTCCCATTTCGAAACTAGCATTGTCCGACATCGCACTCACACTCAAAGAATCATTACCCTCAACGGAGTTTTAAGATGTTCTACTCCCGGTAGGGCTACTCGGTGTAGGCAGTGTTGTAGGTGGTACCCAGAAATTTGGACTATTATTACTATAGAATGGGAGGTTCACTATTGGCTCAGGAGTTGGATTGGGATGTGTATTTTTCATTTAAGGACTTGGGGAAGATTATCTTTATTTTTCTTTTTATTCTTATGATTTTTTTTCATATTTGATTTTTTTTTATTTTTCTGTATTTTCGGGATTTATAATTTTTTTGGATTTTTAGGAATTAGATTCAAATTAAGATTAATTCAACCTAACCAACAATCTAACTACTCCCCTGAAACGGTGCCAGAAACTTGACGAGCAATAAAAAGTGTGTGTTACGTGTGTACCTACTGCTCAAGTGCAAGTCGATCGCTCAAGTAATAAACCCGGTAAGATAGGATGGAATCATCAAGGAATATGTCGCTAACGACGAAAGTATGGTTGGCTTTTTAAATCTAGGGTTCAACTCGTAAAAGAAAAGAAAAGGTGATGAATCTTACATGAAGATATTTCTAATTATCTAGGTAAATTAAACTACGAAATTGCAAATTTAAGCTACTTAAAGCAAAACCTAATTTTTTGGTTTTAGAACAAGTTTGTGATATGAGGTTAGGATCCAATCCCCCAAACCGTAGATTTCCTATGATAAATATAAAATTCTATAAATTAACTAATTAATCAAATAAAAATCAACAAATCAATTCAAAGAACTAAATATGTTTGGGCGTTAACTCGTGCGATAATTGGTCAACAAATTAATATACGTGAATGATATATTCACCGGTAT
This sequence comes from Sambucus nigra, assembly GCA_949130495.1. Classification (NCBI taxonomy): domain Eukaryota; kingdom Viridiplantae; phylum Streptophyta; class Magnoliopsida; order Dipsacales; family Adoxaceae; genus Sambucus; species Sambucus nigra. The sequence goes on from OX422212.1 coordinate 293,440,337, forward strand.
ATATAATGCATCCTCAAACACTCGGATTGGTTTTAACAAACTGAGTTAAGAGGTCTACTATATTAGTCCCGATCAGTATGTCAAACTCGAGGAATTAATTATTTAATTATATCGAATTTTACATTTAATTTAAAAAATTCTAGGTTAGGTTCATGTTTCCCAACCAACAAATAATTTAGCTTGACGTTGAATTTAATTCTATGCAAATCATATTCATTATGAAAGAATTCATATTTTAATATCAAGAAGAAAGAACGGAGAATTTAATACCAATTGGGAAGAAATTAAGTTGCAAGAAAGAAGAACCTCACACCAAAGAGGAATTCAGGAAATTTACAAGAACTTGAATTTAATTGATATGCAATGATGAATTCTTGAATCTCCAATGATTATAGATCAAATCCTTGTTTAATAATGTGTAATGTATACAAAATAAGACTCTTAAATGAACTATATAAAAAACAAAGTATGGCCAAAGTGCTAAACATGGACCCAAACAACTCTAGCTACTAAATAGGAAAGGATAGAAAATCCCTTTAGAAAACCGAACCCTAGAACCAAACCAAGCATGTTTGGTCCGAACCCTCAAGTCAAGTGAATCGGTTTACTCCAGAACTAAACTGATTCGGTTTCTAGGACTGGTTTTTGCGCATGAGTTGTAATGACTTTCCACTAACTAGAGTTTCTACCCCTTAAACTTTTCTCCAACTTCAAATCATTGTAACTTCTTCATCGTAACTCGGATTGAGGTGCCATTTCTTTCACACCCTGATTTCTCAGGTGCGAGTTTTATCCTAAATAATGCTAAACCATAATTGAGCCATGCATACTGAACAAACTGAGGAATTTATTGATGCAAAAAATGTGTTACAATTATACTTAGAACATTTATCCTTCTATTAAGCTTCTATGCATATATCTCCTATTGATCTATGTTTTCTTTCTTTTAATAAGATCCCTCCTTATCTATATGCATCAAGTGATTGCTGAAGTGTTCATCATAATTTATAGGTACCTATGCAAAATAACTGGAAGGAAAAGAATCAGCAAAGTTATTGAGTAGATTTTAACCAATTCTATAGAAAATATAGAGAGAGAGGTTGGGGTGTATATGGATTTCATTATTTTCAAATGAAACGTAATCAAGTGTTTCTCATAAAATATATCAAGGATGTCATAAACAAGGTCAATGATCTTTGAACAGAAAATCCAATACTTACAAGTTCACTAAGCGGTTTACAAATCAGTAAGCATCATCAGTATAACCAAATAATAATGTCGAACCAAAACCTTTGGGGAATAAATAAATAACTAGGCACACTAACTAGAGTGACACTCATTTGTATATAGAAATAACTTCAACTCGCAAACATCTAAGACCTTAGGCTAAGTAGAAAAGTTATGTGGGATAACACGACAGTCTACTCCCTAATTAATATTGATGCTTATAATATGAATATTTGCACATAAGTGCAGGGGTGAATTGATTCAATAATTTCATGACATCAGTTATTAGATGAGAAGTGTTAACTTGATCCATATTTAAATATCAATGATATATAACAATATATGTAGTATGGCAGTATTAGAAGATGAACATACTAAGAGTAAATTTATGGCTATCACATTGTGATATCAATAGTAATATATCAAATATACTCAATTTAATATTGAAAAGGCAAAACCTACCAGAAACTGGAGCTTAACTTAATTGGTTATTTGTTGTTAGTCATGTTTGGCTGTGATTTTTAAGGCAAGTGTTACTACAGATAATCACAAGTAAACGTTTACTCTATACGTAGCTTGGTTTGTAATTAAATTGGACTGACGTGGGTATTTGGGTAGCGGACTCATACTTCTATACATATAGAATCCGAGTTACAGTCTCTGTTTAACTGTTATTGGGATAATTTCCATAAAAATATAATAAAATACTATTTTAATGGGTATTTGGGACCCTTAATTGACACAGAGACCCAAATTTGACGTTGTAAAAAATAGTGTCAAATTAACAATGTTTATATATAAAAATGTTATATTCGACACCAGGAGTCCAACTATATATTCATCGTATTTTTCTGAATAACGGTTTAAAAGATATGAACTTTTAAAGATAGAAAAATTAGCTTTTTAACTTATATATTTATTTTCTCCACTGGTTTAAAAAGAACGAATTTTTTCTCCGATCAAAGATACGTATAGTAAAGTTTCATCCCGGTCAATAATTTGTCCCTAACGTGATTAGACTTGGTGTTTTTTCTTTCCTTTCTTCGTAACAAACGCGTGTATGTACCCACAGCTATATAACATACACACACACAACCTTTATATATATATATATACACACACACACACATGCAAATATATTTCAGGGTATATACATATATATGGGATTTATATGCGTATATATGGATGTTTTAATACTACATGTTGTCCAAGATTAAAACATCCATATATACGCATATAAATCCCATATATATGTATATACCCTGAAAGATATTTGCATGTGTGTGTATGTGTATATATATATATATATATATATATATATATATATATATATATATATAACTTAGCGAAAGAAGAAGAAAAAAACAAGAAAATCATACCTATTTTTGGTACTTTGGTTGTAGGTGACTGATTTTCTTTTGGTTTCCTGTTTGGGTTCCCACCTGTTCGTGGGTTTGTAAGAGGAGATGGGTTATTATTTGTTCTTTTTTTTTCCTTTCAACCAACGTTAGTTTTATAACAGAGAAGAGAGAGAGGGTCGGTTTAAAAATGAGTGTGGTTTAGGTTTTCTTTTTTCTTCTTCTTTTAAACAGAAATATGTAAAAAAACAAGAGGACGTTTTTTCGCCTTTTTTCTTATTTTTCTATTTTTATCCCCTAGATTTAATTTCAGAAGATTTACACTATTATCCTTTAAATTTTTTTAACACATAAATTTATTTTAATTTAAAAGTAAATTTTGTGTTTTATAATTTGATATAAAATAATCCTTAAATATACACAATATTTTATACGTGTATACATTTGTAAAAATATGTACATTTGGTAATTAATTGGTTAAAAATTATTATTTATTTTCTGACTTGATTAAATATAATAAAATGTCACTTTGATAATTAAACTTTACATTTTTAATCAAAATAAAAATGTGGGTTGTTACAATCTACCTACCTTAAAAAAATTGTCCTTGAAATTCCTATAATCTTAGAGTTTCGATTTCTCGTGGTACTTACATCGTGAGGTATATAGCTTATTTAAAATGATAACTTATTAATTTCGGGGTTCGTAGGTTTATCATGAAACTAGGACGACTTTACTCACGTCTTTTGTTTTATAATTTGCAAGTTATGCAACACAACCGTATAATGAATACCGGCATAACTAGGATTAGAAATAAATGGAGTTTCAAATAATAAATCGGCATTTTTATAAGATTTTCATGTGTCGTATATCGTAGTAAAGGCTTTTGTAATAAGGGTTCATATATAGTCTAGTTGTATGAGGTTTGTTTGACACACCCTTAATTCATACAATAACAAGGGTGGTATCGGTAAGAGGATACCATAGATTGTACAATGATCTCGTAACAAAGGTATTTCATATTCGTTTTCATAATAGGTGAGTGGAAGTATAGGTTCCTTTGAGAAAGGTAGGTTGACAGTTTATGCTCGAATTGGCTTCCCAAATTCAACTAACAAAAGTTGGTGATAACCAAATCATAAGTCACGATTTCTAAAATACTTAGGATTCTCATATAAAGAAATCCCTTTTCTATATAAAATTGTCAAGTTTACTATCAGAATTTAAATTTCTACTCTTACAGTACAATGTTTGCTTCTCCTATTGTAATTTCTATAGATAGCGGACAATTTAGGGAACTACTAGATAGTTTTACTATGGTTGTGAAGTCACATGTTAGTTTCATCGGAAAAATACATCGATTGTTCAATGTAGTCTGAAAAAGCTCGTGGGGCCCCCAATTTTAAAATCCTTTTACTTTAAAATAAATTTTCTTGTTAAATAGATATGCGGAAGCGTTAGTTGATGGTTCAATAAAACGAATTACCAAATTTTAACTTCTTTCAAAATTAAAATAAATCCTAGTGAAATTAAATTAATCCATTAAAAATATTTTCACTTAAACATAATTAATTCAAGTCCTAGAATTTGCCTAAGTCATATTTTGTAATTTTATTAAGTGAGGCCAAACCAATTTTAACAAATGACTTGAATTAAATTAACGTTACCCAAATTTAATTTAGCACCAAATTAAATTAAGTGAGACAGTTAAAACCAATTTTATCTTGAATTTTCCTAAGCATGCGTTCTGAGTTATTATGCAAGATAAGAGAAAATCAGTCACACTACGCCGCGATGTACGAGGAAAAATCCACAATGAAAAATAACCTCGAACGGCCCTAGCCTCAAATCCACTAAGTACGGAATTTACATTTACAAGACAGATGACTTACTTCCTCAACTCGAACCCTCTCAAGCCATGACGCGTCTTCTTGTAACCACCTCTTCCTAGCGGATAATCACAGAGCTCCACTGCGATCTCGGACTCATCGATAGGACAATAGGTACACCGTCAACCACACATGGTGCCTTTCACCATGTGAGAACGCCGCAGCTAAACAATTCTTCTTCTTTGAGGGATTTAGAAGAAAATCCAAACTTCTCTTCAGAAGGTGTAGAGATAAATCCGTGCCAAAATGCTCCAAGCAAAGTATATGTATATATGAACTTGGAAGAAACGAATATGGGTGTAACTAAGTGTTTAAAGAATTTTTCTTCATAAAATGAACACTCAAACTCATGAACTTTTTCCTTAATCAATTTTTCTCTCAAACTATCTCTTGGAGATGGTTGTGTAAGAAAAAGTTAATTTTCCAAAAGTTGTTCCCGCACATTGATATTCAGCAAAAAGTTAGTGGGGAAAGTGGGTAAAAACTGCTAAAAACTGCCAAAAAAAATTCCCGCCTGGTATCTCGTTCGAATGAGGCTTCTAACGAAGTTCCAGTGTGAACTCGTTAGAAACTTGTTGAAAATCTCGTTCGAACGACATTTCGAACGAAGTTCCAGTAGCCAAAATGGGGACTCGTTGGCAAACTCGTTTGAACGACATCTGGTTCGAACGAAAAACTCGTTCGAACGACATATCGAACGAACTTCCAGAAAGTTTGAAATTCTCATTTTTAACCCAAAAAACTTTATAAACTTTATTTAAAGTTTTAATTAATTCTTTCTGAAAACAAAACACAGTTTTAATTAAGCCTAAAACCCAATAAACTTGTTCCAAGCTGCTATATATATATATAATGCATTCATACCTTCGGAGCATGGAACCACTGTGATGACGTAGAAACGAGGCACATAAACTCGGCATTTGATGAAGCTCTAAACTCATTGCCGCTACATCTTTAACTAAAACACATCATAGGCTTGAAAGGCACACTTGAACACTATCTTATGACATAAACATTTTTTTTCGGAATTGAGCCAAAACTATATTAAGACTCAATTGGAGAATTGTGTCCTTACAAATCTCCCCCTTTGGCTATTCCGGGATAAAAACCAAAAAAAAATCCTAAAGGGCCGTCAAGCTCTACTAGACTAATAAAAAGTCTCACCCAAATTAAAAATACAATGCTTGACTCAAACAACCCAAGGATTAACATCTTTGCCGGTGAAAGTTGCTACTTAGAAGAATTCCTGCACTCTTAAGCAAACTATCAAACTCATAGGGAATGTCAAAATATTAAATGCAATTAAAATAATTACTCCCCCTAAATTAATTATCCCCTTTATTAAATAAAATCTACCTAAGAAGGTCGCGACTCACCCTAAGTTAAATCTCCCCCAAACTAAGATAGATATGAGTGCAATAGGAATAGACACCATTTCTCTTCCTATCATTTTCCCCCTTTTTGTTCAAGAATAGACAAAGGATAACAAACTAGTTTAAACATGATGCTTAGAGTGATAAGAATATGAAAGCATATGGGCAACAAAAGCACAACTAATCCAACGAATAATAATGGATACCAACTAAGATGCAAGAAACAGATACCAATATGAAACATAAGTATTAAGTATGTGATATCAACAAAGAATGCAACAAGATGGATACCAATTATGAATTAAAGCATATATGGACTAGAAAGCAAGGCAAAGACAAAACAATATCATATATATATTTATATATATATATATATATATATATATATATATATATATATATATATATATATATATATATATATATATATATATATATACTCTAAAAGAAACAATAACGCACACGCATATATATATATATATAGAGAGAGAGAGAGATAAACACACAAATGACACAAAAATACAATAAGTTTAGCACACTCGTATGGCAAAAATGTGTCATATGGAAACGGTAGTGTAGGGGTGTGAACTAGTAACAATTAAATTTAGACCCAAACACTTAAAATATTGTAAGGACATTTTTCTCATGTCCAACATGTTACATTTGTGTATGTCGTACGCCGCTACATTTGGCACGTCACCTCAAGATCTCACTCGACGGCCTCAATCCGAATTTTGGGAATCAAGCTTTTATTATCTCCATCATGTGTCCCTCATCTTCCACCAACGACTTCACGTTCCATGATTTTAGGGACTTTATGCAAGTGGTACGCAAGAGAAGTCAAAACAGTGCAACAAGGCTTGATAGGGATGTTCAAGAGCAAACTGGTAATTTTACAGCCACCGTCCAGAGGACCGGTCAACTGGAAAGTTGAAGAGCTTGCCGCAAAAAAGATACTGGAAGAAACGGCACCTCAATCCGAGCTACGGTGAACAAGTTATAGCCCGTTGAAAATAGAGATATTTACATTGAAAATACTGGGAATTTTTCTAAGTGTTTAGCCCCTGTTCCCAGCGAGTTTCCCCAAACCCAGCCCGAACCGGTTCGGGGGGGGCGAACCGGTTCGCAGGGTACCCGAACCGGTTCGGGGTCCCTGTACGCTGGATCGAATTTCAGTGTTTTAAATTGGTGGAACTCTTCATTTGTTTTCCTATTTAAACCACCTTCGGGGGAGCAGATTTGTAAGACTTTAAAAGACAAATTTGAGAGTCCAAATACCTCTAGTCTTCATATTTTTGAGTCCCAAGACTCATGTTTTTTATTCACACAATTCTTCCAATCCTTTGTGAATCTTTTTGGTAACCCAAGAACACAACTTTGAGTTTGTTCAACCCTTGTGGAGAAGTCGTTCTCTTCTTCATTTCTGCCCTCCTGGAAAGGGAAACTTCCACCCGCCGACATAGGAACCGACACCTGCGGGTATTTCTGTGTCACACTGTTTCTAGCCTTTGCTTTGAAGGTTTACCGAAGACACCGTGTGTTACACTTGTGGGCGATTATCAGGTTGTATGTAAGTCAATGGTCTTGTAAATTCTTTAAAGTTCTAGAAATAAAAGGTTTTGCCCTTCGGGAATTTTTCCTTAACTTTGTGTCACATGCTTTATATTTGATGGGTTGATTTAGATACATGTTTAAGGGTTGATTTTATTTGGTTTAAAAGTAGATGCTAATTAAATAAGGGTTCTTGGAAACTTGCGAATTTAATTTAAATCATTATCACACAGTCACACCGAACCGATTCGGTTTTTCAAATACGTTCACGGAGTTCTCATTTGATTGCAAACTTTATCACATTTGAATATAACCTCATGTGACAATAAAGATTGAACTCAATAAACAAGCATACACAATGCATACAAGCCTAGAGTTTTGATGATTCTACAAACCAAATAAAGTCATGACAATAAAGACCACTAGGATAAACGGACATTGTGCAAACCGTTGATATACCATCCAAACTCCCTCAATAAGCATATATATTTTCGAATGAATATATCAATCAAACATAGGCCTTGGCAATTATTTTTCTTTTTAATGCCATATTTTCTGTTTTTAGGCCTTTGGACCACGTATTTCTTTTAGGTCCATTCCAAACGGTGGCTTACAATCGTAGAGGATTATTATTCCTTTCGGAGCCCTTCCCCGTGCACATTTATTTATCATTTTTTATTTCTCACAAATCTCACGTGCAACGGATTTTAACATGCACTAGTCCTCCTAGGTCATAAATATGTAGATGACTAGATTGGTAGGAGAACACCTCACAAAGCTCAAATATAACATGTGACATTAAAATTTCAAAATAGCTCATGCATATGTGAATAGAGGCATATAAAAATAGAATTCATTTAATCAATACAAAATCCAACTACTCCATAAAAATATGTTAAAGAACATTTTAAGGATTGACAATCTAAACCAAAAGTTCTAGCCACATGGGAGCATTAAAGGAGGGATTCAAACACAAGTATATGCCACTTAAAGTGCGTCAAACCAAAATACACACAAAATAAAATCTTTTTGAGTTTTTGAACTTTTTAACCAAAAATAAAAATATATACTCAAAAGACAAACCAAAAATCAATTGAATTTTTCATTAAGCTTAAATTACCAAGAGATAAGAACCCAAATGAAAAAAAAATCTTTTTGTATTTTTCATTTAATACAAATAAAAGAAATATAAAACAAAAGAAAAACAAAAATCATTATTCTAGCATGAGATATGTGATGAAGAAATGACTAGAAAATGATTAAATAACCTTACATTTAGCATGATAATATAGCATGAAGATTTAGCAAGGGAGGAAGCATGTGAAAGTAAATGAGAATCAAACGTCCTATTTTGCAAGGCAACCAAGTTGGATTTCCTAACCCAAATTAATGAAGAATGACTATCTTGGGGCGTAGGAATTTTAACTACCTTGGTTGCTTTATGTTGGGATTTTTTAGGAATTCGTTTAAGATTAAAATAAAATTTCCTAAGATAACCTTTTCGACCACAATGTGTACAAGTAAAATTACGTCGAGATTTGGTACCTAAGGGATGATCTCTAAAGGCTTTCCTAGTAGATTCTCCTAAAATATTGGTTTTGGCTTTATGAGTAGATTCATTATAAGTATTGAAGCCTAAAGCACAAGTGTCATTTTTAATTTGGACCGTTCCTAATATTTTATCTAGTTTTTTCAAACGACACTCCAAATCAAATTTGGCATTACTAGAGTCTTTTAATTTATTTTCTAATTCTAGGACGTTAGACTCTAATAAAACATTTCTCTCTTCGAACTCGAGAAGTTCCTTTTTCAAGGATTCCATTAAACCTCTAAGGCTATCTATCTCGCCTTCTATATATTCAAGCTTCTCTCGAAGAGTCCTCTCACGTGTCCTAAGGTCTTCTACCAACACACTATCATTAATGACCTTGACATGTTGTTTTAAACTAGCTTCTAACTTCAAATTTGCTCTTTTTAATTTAATTGATTCTTCGCATAATTCTTGAAAAGCATTTTGAAGTTCACTCACATTAACCTCATCTTCATTTTCACTCTCTCTTTCTTCTTCACTCTCACTACCATAAAAAACAGGGGATTCGTAAACATTGACCAAGGGAGAATCATGTGTTAAAATTTCATCAATAGATGAGTTCTCACTATCACTCACATGACTAGCCATAAAAGCCACAAAGTTGGGCTTCATGGGGGAATCGGGTCCCTCTTCCTTATCACTATCACTAAGGGTCGCATTATATTAAATGGGTCACTTACCCTATCTCCTTAGTTTAGTGGGGCACTCAGAAGCCCTATGTCCATAACCTTCACAACCAAAACACTTATTTGACTCGTCCCTATTTAAATTTTCGTTTGAAGATTTAGGGATCCTTTCGGTTTTGTCATACTTAGAAGTTTCATATTTCTTAAAATCATTTTTAAATTTATCTTTGTTAAATTTAAGAAATTTTCTAAATTTCCGAGCAAACAAGGCCATATCCTCTGAGTCACTATCACTCTCACTCTCTACTACTTGCTTGACCTCTTTTCGGGCTTTTAAATCAATTCCCTTTTCTATTTTCTTTTCAGTTTTAGAGGGAAACATGTCTAGTTCATAGGTTTGTAAATCACCTACGAGCTCTTCTAATTTCATAGAGGCTAAACTTGATAAAGAATTTAAAACGGTCACTTTTGGAATAAATCTATCGGGCAGGGACCTTACAATTTTCTTTACTACTCAGTTGTCGGGTATTTTCTCTCCCAAGTTAAAAGATGAATTAACAATATCGTAAAGTCTAGCATAAAATTCATCAAAAGTTTCTTTATCGTTTATTTTCATAGTTTCAAATTGAGTGGTGATGTTTTGGAGTTTCGAGGCTTTAACGACACTTGTACCTTCATGAGTGAGTTGTAAAATATCCCAAGCTTCTTTAGCGGTCTCACATGTCATAATGCGTCGGAATTCATCCAGTGTGACAGCGCTAAACAAGGCATTTAAACCACGGAATTAAAGTTTGAAAGTTTAAATTCACCCCCACTCCATCTATCGGCCGATTTGGGAACACGTTCATTTTCTACTAAATAAGTTGATGGAGACCACCCGTTAACTACAGACATCCAAACCCTTTCATCGATAGATTTAATTGCCGATTTTATACGCGCTTTACAATAAGCGTAATTAGAACCAACGAAAATAGAAAATTTTGAAAATGGGAAAAATTCCATTTTAACCAAAAATAGTTAAAAGATCTTTAACGAAGTAAATTATCGTTTTTGGCTCTGATACCAATTTGAAAACGCCCGAGGGGCCCCCAATTTTAAAATTCTTTTACTTTAAAATCAATTTCCTTGTTAAATAGATATGCGGAAGCATTAGTTGATGGTTCAATAAAACGAAGTACCAAATTTTAACTTCTTTCAAAATTAAAATAAAACGAAGTGAAATTAAATTAATCCATTAAAAACATTTTCACTTAAACATAATCAATTCAAGTCCTAGAATTTGCCTAAGTCATATTTTACAATTTAATCAAGTTAGGACAAACCAATTTTAACAAATGACTTGAATTAAATTAACGTTACCCAAATTTAATTTAGCACCAAATTAAATTAAGTGAGACAGTTAAAACCAATTTTATCTTGAATTTTCCTAAGCATGCGTTCTAAGTTATTATGCAAGATAAGAGAAAATCAGTCACACTATGTCGCGATGTACGAGGAAAAACCCACAACGGGAAACAACCTCGGACGGCCCTAGCCTCAAATCCACTAAGTACGGAATTTACATTTACAAGACAGATGACTTACTTCCTCAACTCGAACCCTCTCAAGCCTTGACGCATCTTCTTATAATCACCTATTCCTAGCGGATAACCACGGAGCTCCGCCGCGATCTCGAACTCACCGATCGGACAATAGGTACACCGTCAACCACACATGGTGCCTTTCACCATATGAAAAAGCCACAGCTAAATAATTCTTCTTCTTTTAGAGATTTAGAAGAAAACGCAAACTTCTCTTCAAAAGGTGTAGAGATAAACCGGTGCCAAAATGCTCCAAGAAAAGTATATGTATATATGAACTTGGAAAAAACGAATATGGGTGTAACTAAGTGTTTAAAGAATTTTTCTTCATAAAATGAACACTCAAACTCATGAACTTTTTCCTTAATCAATTTTGCTCTCAAACTCTCTCTTGGAGATGGTTGTGTATGAAAAAGTTGATTTTCAAAAGTTGTTCCTACACATAGATATTCAGAATAAAGTTAGTGGGAAAAACAAGTGGGGAAAGTGGGTAAAAACAAGTGAAAAACTGCCAACAAAATTTCCCTCCTGGTATCTCGATCGAACGACATTTTTGTTAGAACGACATCTCGTTCGAACGAGGCTTCTAACGAAGTTTCAGTGTGAACTCGTTAGAAACTCGTTGGAAATCTCGTTTGAATGACATTTCGAATGAAGTTTCAGTAGCCAAAATGGGGACTGGTTGGCAAACTCGTTTGAACGACATCTGGTTCGAACGAAAAACTCGTTCGAACGACATATCGAACGAACTTCCAGAAAATTTAGAAATTCTCATTTTTAACCCAGAAAACTTTCAAAACTTTATTTAAAGTTTTAATTAATTCTTTCTGAAAACAAAACACAGTTTTAATTAAACCTAACACCCAATAAACTTGTTCCAAGCTCCTATATATATATATATATATATATAAAATGCATTCATACCTTCGGAGCATGGAACCACAGTGATGACGTAGAAACGAGGCACATAAACTCGGCAATTGATGAAGCATTATACTCTTTGCCGCTACGTCTTCAACTAAAACACATCATAGGCTTGAAAGGTACACTTGAACACTATCCTATGACATAAACGTTTTTGTCCGGAATTGAGCCAAAACTACATTAAGACTCAATTGAAGAATTGTGTCCTTACAAATCTCCCCCTTTGGCTATTCCGAGATAAAAATCAAACCAAAATCCTAAGGGGCCGTCAAGCTCTACTAGACTAATAAAATGGCCCACCCAAATTAAAAATACAATGCTTAACTCAAACAACCCAAGGATTAACATCTTTGCTGATGAAAGTTGCTACTTAGAATAATTCTTGCACACTTAAGCAAACTATCAAACGCATAGGGAATGTCAAAATATTAAATGCAATTAAAATAATTACTCCCCATAAATTAATTCTCTCCTTTATCAAATAAATTCTACCTAAGAAGGTCGCGATTCTCCCTAAGTTAAATCTCCCCCAAACTAAGATAGATATGTGTACAATAGGAATAGACACCATTTCTCCCCTACCATTCTCCCCCTTTTTGTTCAGGAATAGACAAAGGATAACAAACTAGTTTAAACATGATGCTTAGAGTGATAAGAACATGAAAGCATATGGGCAACAAAAGCACAAATAATCCAACGAATAGTAATGGATACCAACTAAGATGCAAGAAACAGATACCAATATGATACATAAGTATTAAGTATGTGATATTAACAAAGAATGCAACAACATGGATATCAATTATGAATTAAAGCATATATGGACTAGAAAGCAAGGCAAAGACAAAACAATATCATATATATATATATATATATATATATATATATATATATATATATATATATATATATATATATATATATATATATATAGATAGATAGATAGATAGATAGATAGATAGATATAAACACACAAATGGCACAAAAATACAATAAGTTTAGCACACTCGTATGGAAAAAATGTGTCATATGGAAATGGTAGTGTAGGGGTGTGAACTAGTAACTATTAAATTTAGACCCAGACACTTCAAATACGTTCACGGAGTTCTGATTTCATTACAAACTTTATCACATTTGAATATAACCTCATGTGACAATAAATATTGAACTCAATGAACAAACATACACAATGCATACAAGCCTAGAGTTTTGATGATTCTACAAACCAAATAGAGTCATGACAATAAAGACCACTAGGATAAACGAACATTTTGCAAACCGTTGGTATACCATCCAAACTCCCTCAATGAGCATATATATTTTCTAATGAGAATATCAATCAAACATTGGCCTTGGCAATTATTTTTCTTTTTAATGCCATATTTTCTGTTTTTAGGCCTTTGGTCCACGTATTTCTTTTAGGTCCATTCCAAACAGTGGCTTACAATCGCAAAGGATTATTATTCCTTTCGGAGCCCTTCCCTGTGCACATTTATTTATCATTTTTTATTTCTCACAAATCTCACGTGCAATGGATTTTGACATGCACTAGTCCTCCTAGGTCATAAATATGTAAATGACTAGATTGGTAGGAGAACACCTCACAAAGCTCAAATATAACATGTGACATTAATATTTCGAAAGAGCTCGTGCATGTGTGAATAGAGGCATATAAAAATATAATCCATTTAATCAATACAAAATCCAACTACTCCATAAAAATATGGTAAAGAACATTTTAGGGATTGACAATTTAAACCAAAATTTCTAGCCACATGGGAGCATTAAGGGAGGGATTCAAACACAAGTATATGCCACTTAAAGTGTGTCAAACCAAAATACACACAAAATAAAATCTTTTTGAGTTTTTGAAGTTTTTAACCAAAAATAAAAATATATACTCAAAAGACAAACCAAAAATCATTTGAATTTTTCATTAAGCTTAAATTACCAAGAGATAAAAACCCAAATGAAAAAAAAAACTTTTTGTATTTTTCATTTAATTCAAACAAAAGAAATATAATACAATAGATAAACAAAAATCATTATTCTAGCATGAGATATGTGGTGAAACAATGACTAGAAAATGATTAAATAAGCATACATTTAGCATGATAATATAGCATGAAGCACAAAAGCTAAAGTATGCAAACACTAACACATTCATCCTTTAGATTTAGCAAGGGAGGAAGCATGTGAAAGTAAATGAGAATCAAACCTCCTATTTTGCAAGGCAACAAAGTCGGATTTCCTAACCCAAATTAATGAAGAATGACTATCTTGGGGTATACGAATTTTAACTACCTTGGTTGCTTTACGTTGGGATTTTCTAGGAATTCGTTTAAGATCAAAAACAAAATTTTCTAAGATGACCTTTTCGACCACAATGTGTACAAGTAAAATTACGTCGAGATTTGGTACCTAAGGGATGATCTCTAAAGGCTTTCCTAGTAGATTCTCCTAAAATATTGGTTATGGCTTTATGAGTAGATTAATTACAAGTATTGAAGCCTAAACCACAAGTGTCATTTTTAATTTGGACCGTTCCTAGTATGTTATCTAATTTTTTCAAACGACACTCCAAATCAAATATGATATTACTAGAGTCTTTTAATTTATTTTCTAATTGTAGAATGTTAGACTCTAATAAAATATTTCTCTCTTCAAACTCGAGAAGTTCCTTCTTCAAGGATTCCATTAAACCTCTAAGGCTATCTCTTTTGCCTTCTACATATCCAAGCTTCTCTCGAAGAGTCCTCTCATGTGTCCTAAGGTCTTCTACCAAAACACTATCATTAATGACCTTGACACGTTCTTTTAAACTAGCTTCTAACTTCAAATTTGCTCTTTTTAATTTAATTTATTCTTCATATAATTCTTGAAAAGCATTTTGAAGTTCACTCACATTAACCTCTTCTTCATTTTCACTCGCTGTTTCTTCTTCACTCTCACTACCATAAAAAACATGGGATTCATAAACTCTGACCAAGGGAGTGTCATGTGTTAAAATTTCATCAATAGATGAGTTCTCACTATCACTCACATGACTAGCCATAAACGCCACAAAGTTGGGCTTAGTGGGGGAATCGGGTCCCTCTTCCTTATCACTATCACTAAGGGTCGCATTATATGAAATGGGTCGCTTACCCTCTATCCTTAGTTTAGTGGGGCACTCAGAAGCCCTATGGCCATAACCTTCATAACCAAAACACTTATTTGGCTCTTCCCTATTTAAATTTTCGTTTGAAGATTTAGGGATCCTTTCGGCTTTGTCAAACTTAGAAGTTTAAAATTTCTTAAAATCATTTTTAAATTTATCTTTGTTAAATTTAAGAAATTTTCTAAATTTCTGAGCAAACAAGGCCATGTCCTCCGAGTCACTATCACTCTAGCTCTCTACTACTTGTTTGGCCTTTTTTCGAGCTTTTAAAGCAACGCCTTTTTCTATTTTCTTTTCAGTTTTAGAGGGAAACATGTCTAGTTTATAGGTTTGTAAATAACCTACGAGCTCTTCTAATTTCATAGAGGCTAAAGTTGGTAAAGAATTTAAAACCGTCACTTTTGGAATAAATCTATCGGGTAGGGACATTAAATTTTCTTTACTACTCGGTTGTCGGGTATTTTCTCTCCCAAGTTAAAAGATGAAATAACAATATCGGAAAGTCTAGCATAAAATTCATTAAAAGTTTCTTTATCTTTTATTTTCATAGTTTCAAATTGAGTGGTGAGGTTTTGGAATTTTGAGGCTTTAACGACACTTGTACCTGCATGAGTGAGTTGTAAAATATCCCAAGCTTCTTTAGCGGTATCACACATCATAATGCGTAGGAATTCATCCGGTGTGACAGCGCTAACCAAGGCATTTAAATCACGGGAATTAAAGTTTGAAAGTTTAAATTCACCCTCACTCCATCTATCGGCCGGTTTGGGAACACGTTCATTTCCTACTAAATAAGTTGGTGGAGACAACCCGTTAACTACAGACATCCAAACACTTTCATCGATAGATTTAAGTGCCGATTTCATACGCGCTTTCCAATACGCCTAATTAGAACCATCGAAAATAGAAAATTTTGAAAATGGGAAAAATTCCATTTTTGCCAAAAATAGTTAAAAGATCTTTAACAAAGTAAATTATCGTTTTTGGCTCTGATACCAATTTGAAAGCGCCCGAGGGGCCCCCAATTTTAAAATCCTTTTACTTTAAAATCAATTTCCTTATTAAATAGATATGCGGAAGCGTTAATTGATGGTTCAATAAAATGAATTACCAAATTTTAACTTCTTTCAAAATTAAAATAAAACAATGTGAAATTAAATTAATCCATTAAAAACATTTTCACTTAAACATAATTAATTCAAGTCTTAGAATTTGCCTAAGTCATATTTTTGCAATTTTATCAAGTTAGGCCAAACTAATTTTAACAAATTACTTGAATTAAATTAACGTTACCCAAATTTAATTTAGCACCAAATTAAATTAAGTGAGACAGTTAAAACCAATTTTATCTTTAATTTTCCTAAGCATGCGTTCTAAGTTATTATGCAAGATAAGAGAAAATCAGTCACTCTGCGCCGCGATGTACGAGTAAAAACCCACAATGAAAAACAACCTCGGACGACCCTAGACTCAAATCCACTAAGTACGAAATTTACATTTACAAGACAGATGACTTACTTCCTCAACTCGAACCCTCTCAAGCCTTGACGCGTCTTCTTGTAACCACCTCTTCCTAGCGGATAACCACGGAGCTCCACCGCGATCTCGGACTCACCGATCGGACAATAGGTACACCGTCAACCACACATGGTGTCTTTCACCATGTGAGAACGCCACAGCTAAACAATTCTTCTTCTTTGAGGGATTTAGAATAAAACCCAAACTTCTCTTCAGAAGGTGTAGAGATAAATCGGTGCCAAAATGCTCCAAGAAAAGTATATGTATATATGAATTTGGAAAAAACGAATATGGGTGTAAATGAATATGGGTGTAACTAAGTGTTTAAAGAATTTTCTTCATAAAATGAACACTCAAACTCATGAAATTTTTCCTTAATCAATTTTGGTCTCAAACTCTCTCTTGGAGATGGTTGTGTATGAAAAAGTAAATTTTTCAAAAGTTGTTACCGCACATAGATATTCAGCAAAACGTTAGTGGAGAAACAAGTGAGGAAAGTGGGTAAAAACTGCCAAAAAAAATTTCCGATTAGTATCTCGTTCGAATGACATTTTCGTTCGAACAACATCTTGTTCAAACGAGGCTTCTAATTAAGTTCCAGTGTGAACTCGTTAGAAACTCATTGGAAATCTCATTCGAACATCCATCTCGTTCGAACGACATTTCGAACGAAGTTCCAGTAGCCAAAATGGGGACTGGTTGGCAAACTCGTTCGAACGACATCTGGTTCGAACGAAAACTCGTTCGAACGACATATCGAACGAACTTCCAGAATGTTTAGAAATTCTCATTTTTGACCCCGAAAACTTTATAAACTTTATTTTAAGTTTTAATTAATTCTTTCTGAAAACAAAACACAGTTTTAATTAAACCTAACACCCAATAAACTTGTTCCAAGCTCCTATATATATATATATATATAATGCATTTATACCTTTGGAGCATGGAACCACTGTGATGACGTAGAAACGAGGCACATAAACTCGGCATTTGATGAAGCTTTATACTTTTTGCCGCTACGTCTTCAACTAAAACACATCATAGGCTTGAAAGGTACACTTGAACACTATCCTATGACATAAACGTTTTTGTCCGGAATTAATCCAAAACTACATTAAGACTCAATTGGATAATTGTGTCCTTACATAGTCGATAATTTCGTAAAGAGGCTCCTTTAGAATTTTTCGAACGTTGAAATAAACTATATTTGGTATTTTGATGTGATGTTTACTTTAATTCCTAAATACCAAAATGATTCAAATATAAGATCTCAATTAAGCTAATATTTTTGGATAGAATGTAACGTCTGATAGTTTTTGGAATTTCAAATAGGCTTGATGGTTTGATTTGTTCTCAGGTTTGTATGGTTTTACTAAGAATAACAATAGGTATGGTGTCTAATATTGTAGAAATCATCTCATGAAATCTACCTTAGATATACAAAGGTTACAGGAGTCTTTAAAGTACATCAGTGCTCTGCTAGGAATATCTGGATAGATAGATGGGGTTTACTATATATAGGTTATACAGCTATGTGAAGGAGATTGTTATCATCGATATCATTTAACAGGATGATACTATTGTTTAAAGTATAATGATTCCAAATACTGAGGTTTACGAAGTCGTAGTAATAAGGTTTGGAATCTTCCTAGAAAATGGTTTTTGAACTCAAGGTAATATAACGTTAGGTCATAAATGTGTTTAATTTAACTCATTCACTTAGAGTAGTATATATAATCTAGAGGAGTATGTCTATATTCCAATATTCGATGTAATTTGTGCTTCTATGTACATCTATTGGGTTGTTCATGTTGATAACCTTACTACGAATCCTAATACTGAGCTTTTGGAATGAACAAAAAGTTTCCACTTGGAAAATGGGTAGATTTGGTGAGTCGAACTATTATCATCCATACACAGAATTTCATCCTTGGGATGTATGAGGTAGTTTACTAACAATATCCATGGTGATGTGATGAAATTTCTATTTCGGTATTGGAAGAGGTTGAAGAAATTAACAATGACACTGGTGTTCTATTGATTAATAAGGCATTTTCTCACAAGGTTCTCAACATCACTTCTCATGTTGGGTCATCAATGTTGTTTCTTCAGTACAGGATACATTTTTTAGCTTTCGAAATGTACCATGAATTTAGAACGATGAGCTTCTTGTACGACCTTCTCTCATAATGATGCTTCATCGGGTACATACATTATTTCTCTAAATTGTAGGCTTGTTTTCCTATTATATAATAACTCTTGAGTCTTACTTTCGGTTTGTTTTTCATCATAAAGGGATATGGGAGTGGATGTTCTAATATTTTCTTTCTTAGGTTCAGGTAAGTAATGATATGGGTTAATTTCTTAAAAAGGTGGGGTTAGCTGAAGATCATATTGCTCTATGGTCGCAGTAATATCATAGGAAATCAGGTTGTTAAGTCCTCCAATAGGGTTACAGCTTAAGGCATCGGATACAACATTTTTTTCTCATGATGGTTGTCTAACTTGAATCTGTAATCCTCAAAATTCCATTCAATGTTTCTATTTCAAATTCAAGTCCTTTTGGGGGAAGATGTGTCTCAACTTTTGTGTTTTGAATTTACTTTGGGATTCCTCACTATGTAATAGAAGATTTAGGATTTCCTATATTTATTTAGGAGATAGCATAAAGGATAAGTAGGAATTACTCTTAAATAAGTATTACCTGGCTATCTAAGAAACTTTTAATAAGGTTAAGGTAAATAATTAGGATGGTATTTGAATCGATGGTTACTTTAATTTCTCTTAACTTGAATGGTTATTGTACACCACTTAGAATTCTAGATGGTCATAGGGGTACTATATTCGGATAATTTTATCAAGAGGCGGTTTAGACATACTTACCAAGGAGTTCTGAATTTAATAGATAGTCTATTCAAAATATTCCTTATTGGGTCTGAGAGAATTCACTGAGGGATCTTGTATATTTTGAGAGCGAATGAACTGCATAGAATCAAGATCAGGCTATTGTCATGAAGTAACGGGAATCTAAGTTTTCGGGAGAGTTTTATTAGTAAAGAGGTAAGTTGTCGATGTGGTTAAGGGGAAGTATGAGATTTGGGTAAATATTTATAAATAGGTTTGCAGCTAACTATTAATTCTCTAATGATTCATTGTAACTTAACAAGAGGAAAAATGAGTACTCTGCGGATAAGGGTTTCAGATATAGCACGGTATGGTATAAAGGTCTTGTTGATTAAGATCAACAATCATTTACTTAGGATAAAACTTCGGCAGAATCGGGTGAGCATAGGAAGTTAAGAATAAAAATAAAAATAATCCATCTGAAGCAATATTCAATAATCAGTATAATGATGTTATTGTAACTAAATATATCAGATTTAGAGTGGTAAAGGTTATTGATGGTTTTTAAAACAAGATAACCCATAATTATATGTTATAAAGTCTTAGGGTTAATATCAATACAATTAATAAATCAATCCAAAACCCTTGGAGATAAAATAAAAGTGTTGAGGAAAAACTCTGAAGAGATGCATACATATGGCAAACAAAACTACGCACTCAATATCCTGAGTCCTACATAACAAATAATACTATCGTGGGTATAACGGTAGTTTATTCTCTAATTATATTATATCATATGTAAGAACAAGTTCAATGAAATAAGGTTAAATTGAATTCATTGATTCAAAATAAACATAGGATGTTTTAAAAATCGAATTAAGGGTAACATATTTAAACTATACAAAGGAGTTGATAAAAGAGAACAAAGTATTCGAGGCTATCATATAACGCTATGATTATTTTGTAAAATAAAATTGAATCAGAATCACCTACTATTGGAGAAAATTATGCTGCTCATTAACCAGATTATCTGGGTTTCAGATTGGGTTTCTTTAGGAAAATGATTTATAAGGAAAGCACATTTGTGGTATCAAATTCATGTAGAGGGTTTAGGTAAGGTTTCATCTGATCAAAACTATTTTAGTTGTTTATGGGTAAGAACTTACGTTTCACTATGGGACCCGTAATGTTTCTAGGGATATTAAATTTGCAGTGTTGTCCTAAATCACGGTGATTTCGAAAAGTAATTAATAGTGGTTATAAGATATATGGTATTGGTTAATTATTCATACTTCATTACCAGGGCTTTGTAAAACTTGGGAAAATTGTAGCAGTGAGATAGGATCCATTAAGTAATGTCGTTAGGTTCTAAAGAGTAGAACGGTTTAACTTAATATTTCTCATGCTTCTACTTTTTCTTAAAGACATTCCTAGTGCTCATTAAGGAATTCTTTTATGATTTCTTTTCCTACCTAATCCTATTCAGCTACCATTCTAACATAAGTAATCTAGTCTCGTAATCTAGTGGGAATAATATACATTATAACAAGAGTACAATAAGAAAGACGAAAATAAAAGATCAATAGAAAAGTGTGATAACTTTCAAATATGAAAATGGAGTTCCAAATGAAGTAATTTATTCTTAAGGAGAGTGTCAATTGAATAGTTTAGAAAAAAGAATTGTGTCGTATGTACATACTTATGGACTTTATTTTATGCAATCCCTTTCTAGGATAACTTGCTTAATATGCCTCTAAATTTTTAATCATATCTTGTTAATTTGAGATTGTAAATAATTTTATTGATTACATAAAATCCGAATATCTAAATGAATCATATTTATTAAAATTATAGTTCCAAAATATTTCTCGGAATCCCTGTATAAATATCTCAGCCTTACAAACTATACTTTTATTCCTATAATCCTTCCCTAGGCAACATCCTAATATCCCATATATCCGTTATCTAACTTAAAGATCGATTTTCCTTATTTATGTCTAAACGTTTTATACTCACTATCCTTATAACTTTAGCAACCTTCCTAATAATAAGCTTAACTCATATCATGCATAGGCTAACTTAAACCCGGCTCGGCTCTGAAACCAACTTATCACACCTTGATTTCTCGAGTGCGAGTTTTATCTTAAAACAATGCTAAACCATAATTGAGCCATGCATACTGAACTAACTGAGGAATTTTTTTATGCTAAAATTTTCTTACAGCTGTACTTAAAACATTTTTCCTTTTATCAAGATTCTACACATATCTCTCCAGATGATCTACGTTTTCTTTCATCTAATAAGATCTCTCCTTTTCTCTATGTATCAAGTGATTCCTGAAGCGTTCATCATGGCCTATAGGTACGTGTGTAAAATAACTGGAAGGAAAAAAATCAGGAAAGCTATTGAGTAGATTTTAACCCGTTCTATTGCAATATATATATATATATATATATATATATAGAGAGAGAGAGAGAGAGAGAGAGAGAGAGGTTGAAGTGTATATGGATTTAATTATTTTCCAACTAAAATGTAATCAATTATTTCTCATAAAAGATATCAAAGTTCTCATGAAAAAAGTTAAGGATCTTTGAACTGATAATCTCATACTTACCAGTTCACTAAAGGGTATATAAATAGGTAAGCATCATCAGTATAACCAAATAATAATGTTGACCCAAAATCTTTGGGGAATAAATAAACATCTAGGCACACTAACTAGAGTGTCACTCATACGTATGTAGCAATAACTCCGACTCTTAAGCATCTGAGACCTTAGGCCAAGTAGAAAATTTCCATGGGATAACACGGCAGTCTACTCCCTAATTGATACTCGAGCTCATAACATTTTCACATAAGTGCATGGGATGAACAGATTCAATAATTTCATGACATCAATTATTAGATGAGAAGGGTCAACTTGATCCATATTCAAATATCAGTGATACATAATAATATATGTAGTATGGCAGTATCATAATATGCATGTAAGAGTAAATTTATGGCTATCACATTGTGATATCAGTAGCAGTATACCAAATACGATGAATTTAATATTGAAAAGGAAAAACCTACCAGAAACTAGAGCTTAACTTGACTGGTTCTTTGTTTCTTGTCGTGTTAGGCTGTGATTTTTAAGCCAAGTGTTACCACTAATAATCACAAGTAAACTTTACTTTTTACTCTATACGTAGCTTGGTTTGTAATTAAATTAGACTGGCGTGGGTATTCGAGTAGAGGACTCACACTTATATACGTATAGGATCTGAGTTGCAGTCTCCGTTTAACTGTTATTAGGATAATTTCCTTAAACAAATATAATAAAATAATACTTTTACGGGTATTTGGGACCTTTAATTGATATAACGACCCAAATTTGTCGTTGTAAAAAATAGTCTGAAATTAAAATGTTTATATAAAAAAATGTTATATTCGACACTGCGAGTCTAATTGTACGTTTCGTGTATTTTTTTGAATCACGGTTTAAAAGATATAAATTTTTAAAGATAGAAAAATTGGCTCATTAACCTATATATTTATTTTCTCCGTTGGTTTAAAAAGAAAGATATTTTTCTCCAATCAAAGATACGTATAGTAAAGTTTCATCTGGGCTAATAATTTGGCCCTAACGTGATTAGACTCGGTGTTTTTTCTTTTCTCTCTTCGTAAGATATATAACATACACGCACAACCTTTATATACATATATATATATAGGGAGAGGATCACAAGTGAACTTAAAAACCAAAATTTTTAATAAACTTTAATAAAAAAAATACCTAACAACCCATTAATTTTAATTCATATGTTGTAATTGGTCCGCCCAGCGGAAACGGACACACTTGTCGATCCAATTATTTTTTACACCCCCCCCCCCCCACCATGGCAGCCCTTATCCCTGAGTAAACATTCCAGCAACTTAATTTTTCTTAACTAGTAGTCTGCCATTGTGGGGGTAGGGGGTAAGGGGGTCTCGGGTCACACGCGTGTCCGTTACCACTGGCGCGGACCAATTACACCACAGGAATTAAAATTAATGGGTTGTTAGGTTTTTTTGTTAAGGTTCATTAAAATGTTCGATTTTTAGGTTCACTTGTGATCCTCTCCCTATACACACACACACACACACACACTAAACACACTCATTAAAACCGATACTCACATATGCACGCACACACTAGAAAACACACACGTATAGATATCGTTTAGCGCACACACGCACACACACACACACACACTATATATATATATATACACACACACACACTAAACACACTCATTAAAACCCATATTAACATATGCACGCACACTAGAGACGAAGGCACGTGGGGGCAAAAGGGGACCATGCCCCCCCCCCCCCCCCCCACCACGAAAATTGGGGATTTTTCTGCTAGATATATGTTGACAGCTTAAAAAACGATGTTGATATATGTTACAGCAGGCCCTTTCCAGGCTTCCAAGCTCAGCCTCTATTGTTTTGTTTCATTAAACCACACGACTCCACTTTGTAAAGTGGGTCCCTTATTTTTTGTAATCAAACTATAACACTAAATTATAACACGTAAGCTTTCAGTTTTACACCACTTCATCCTTTTTTTCTCAATGGTTTCTCTTATTCCTATACTTTATTGATTTGAAAATTTTGTTCTCTTGTTTATGTAGAAAGAAAAGATGCAGCATGCATAAAAATATCAGCCGCCTACTGTAAAAAAGCCATTGACGACTAGAATCTGTAAGTTCTTTTTTTTCTTGGGATATTTTTTTTAATTAATACATTCTAGCAAAATTATAATGATTGTATGAGAACTTACGAAAATTAATAATTGTATCCTTAACATTAATCTATTAACTTAAACGAATGATATGAATTATAAATTTAATTCTGACTACCTAATTACGAGGTTAATTTCGTATTTACTTGTATATTATAATTTAATAAAAATATTTATTGTTAATTTTTTTTCTGTTACAATATTGATTGTTAATTAAATATGGATTGATTATTGTTTAAGTATTTATAGTAACACGTTTACTTATATTGTCAAAATCAATCATTAAAAAATATGATAATATTTATTTGAATCTTTTTCAGTTGGCATTTAATTTGTTTCTAATTTTTTTTTAGAATCATATGGGAATATCATGTATGATTGACTCATTTTTCAAGTGGAAGCATGTCGTAAGTGAGGAGGTCAACGCGCCAATTTCTTCGGAGCCTAATGTTCAAACTTTGGTACCCGAAGTTGTTGAACATCATACAACAAAATCACAAAGAATTGAAGCTATAGAGTTTGATAATAATAATTTGGAACATGATCCTGGAAAACTCCCTGAAATATGCAGATATCATCCTAATGTACGAAATGAGGTTCACTTACATTAATTACGGTACGTATCAATGCATTCTTCCAGAATATCCTTTGTCTGGACCTGAAAAACATCCTCGTCGATTTCAAACCTCCTGGTTTACTATATTTCCATCTTGGTTGGATTATTCTCCTTCAAAAGATGTTGCATTTTGTCTACCTTGTTATCTTTTCAACAATGAAGGTGGGAAACATTCACAAAGTGCCTTTTCTAAGGATGGATTTAAAACGTGGAAGAAAGTGAGGGATGGTAAGAACTGTGAATTTTTAAATCATGTTATGAAAGATCCGAATTCATCACATAAGATTGCTGAAAAATCATGTGAGGATCTAATGAATCAATCACAACATATTGTGAATGTTTTTGAAAAACAAAATTCTGAACAAATTGCAAGCAATCGGTTATGTCTTAGAGCCTAGATTGATTCAGTTCGGTATCTCACACTGCAAGGTGTGGCTTTACGAGGTGGCGATGAAAGGAAGGAATCTAGTAATCGTGATAATTTTCTTGAACTGCTAAACTTTTTAGGAGATTATAATAAAGATGTTGCAAATATTGTGTTCGGTAAGGCACCTCAGAATGCCCAATATATATCATCCCAAGTCCAAAAAGAGATTTTACTTGTTTACAAAATGAAAATTAGAAAGGTGATTTTTAGAGGAAATTGGTGATGCCAAATTTTGTATCCTTGTTGATGAAGCTCGAGATCAGTCAAAAAAGGAGAAAATGGCTATGGTTTTGAGATTTGTTGATAAATATGGTTTCATTCGAGAGCGTTTTTCAGTATTACACATGTTCGAGACACGAGGGCATTGACTTTAAAGAATGAGATTTTTCCACCCTTTCTCGTTATGATCTTGACATTCAAAAAATTCGAGGTCAAGGATATGATGGGGCAAGTAATATGCAGGGCGAATGGAATGGGTTACAAGCCTTAATTTCTAATGAATGTCTGTATGCTTACTATATTCATTATTTTTCTCATCGCTTGTAGTTAGCCCTAGTTACTACATCCAGACGAGTTATCCCCGTTCATCAGTTTTTTTCTAAATTGAGTTTTATCATAAATATTGTAAGCTCTTCTTGTAAACGTAATGATGAACTGAAAAGTGCTCAGGCTTGTGATATTGCTTATTTGGTTTCTATTGAAGAACTTGAGACTGGTACAGGAATGAATCAAATTGGTACTTTATAAAAGGATGGAGATACACAATGGAGTTCTCACCTGAGATCTATATCTAGCATGATAAAGATGTTTAGTGCAACTTGTCAAGTTTTATTAAATATTATCGAAGATGGAAATTGGGAGAAAAGTGGATATGCGGATACAGCTTATAATTATATGATTTCTTTTGATCTTGTGTTCATCTTGCATCTTATGAAAGAAATTTTGGAAATCACTGATATGATTTCTCAAGCTTTGCAACGGAAGTCTCAAGACATTTTGAACGCTATGCATTTGGTTTAGACCACAAAAAAACTTGTCCAGAAATTAAGGGATGATGGATTTGACAATTTCATTGTGAAGGTGAAGTCTTTTTGTGAAAGTCATACAGTTGATGTCCCAGATATGAATGCTTTGTATGTTGGAAAATGAGGCCGAGCACGAAACCAACAAGATCAGTTCACTATTATTGAGCACTGTCGTATCAATGTTTTCATTACTACTATAGACTCTCAGTTGTAGGAGCTACATATCAGATTTAGTGACAATGCGGTGGAGCTATTGGTTCTTAGTTCTGCATTGGATCCTACAAATAGGAATACATCTTTTAGTGTTGATGATATATGCAAGCTTGTTAATGTATTTTACCTAAAAGACTTCACAGAGCATGAGAGAGGTGATTTGAGGATACAATTGCAACATTACGTGTCTGATGTCGTCCAACATCCCGAATTTCAAGAATTATCCACTATTTCAGATTTATGTAAGTGGTTGGTGAAAACAAGAAAGTCGACAATATATCCACTAATTGATAGGTCGATCAGGCTTATTCTAACTCTACCAGTTTCTACTGTAAGTACAGAACGTGCATGTTCGGCTATGAATCACATCAAATCTGAACTTCGGAACAAAATGGAGAATGAATATCTTGCAAATTCTTTTTTGGTCTACATTGAGAGGTAAATCTCAAGAATTTTTAGTACAAATGAAATTATAGATGTATTTCATGATTTGAAAACACGTCGAGTGCAATTTTGATAAAGTTTTGATATTCCTTTTAATAAAGATTTGGTTTGTTTTTCACAAAGAGTATACTTTTTGTATGTATATATATATATATATATATTATTTAGATTTTTATTTGGCCCCCCGCAAAATTAAATTCTGGCTTCGTCCCTGGCGCACACATTAGAAAACACATGCATACACATTGTTTAGTGCGCGCACACGCACACTATATATATTTACATATAAACACACACACACACATATGTGTATATATATATATATTCGCATGGATCTATATCCACGTATATATATACATATAACCTAGAGAAAGAAGAAAAAAATAGGAAAATCGTACTCGTTTGTGGTACTCTGGTTGTAAGAGATTTGGTTTTCTTTTGGTTTCCTATTTGGGTTCCCACCAGTTCATGGGTTGTTGTTTGTTGCTGTTGTTTTCCCTTTCAACTAACGTTGGTTTTATAATAGGGAAGAGATAGAGGGTCGGTTTAAAAATGAAAGTGATTTAAGTTTTCTTTTTTTTAAATCGAAATACGTAAAAAAACAAAATAAAAGGGAGGTTTTTTTGTCTTTTTTCTTGTTTTTCTATTTTTATCCCTTAGATATAATTTTTGGAGATTTACACTACTATCCTTCATTTTTTTTAACACGTAAAATTTATTTTAATTTAAAAGTAAATTTTGGGTTTTATAATTTGATATAAAATAATCCTTTTAAAAATTCATGATATTTTATACGTGTATACATTTATTAAAAAAAATGTACCCTTGGTAATTAATTGGTTAAAAACTATTATTCATTGGCCGACTTGATTAAATAAAATAAAATGTCACCTTAATAATTAAACTTTACCTTTTTAATAAAAATAAAATTGTGGGTTGCTACAGTTTCTTCTTATGTTCTCATGAACTCGAGATCTTTAACTTTCATGTTAGATCCTTCTCCGAGTTTTGGCTGGAAAATTATCATTTTGCACTTGACTTTCATTTTTCGCATTATTTTCATTGTTTTGGCTATTCTCTTTTGTATAATTGCAAGAATTACCTATAAAACACATGAGAAATACACAAAACACGAAACACTTGCCACATAGGGTAGTTGCAATATGGGATAAGTCCAGGATAAATGTGATGTTCGGGACCATAAAAATACTGAAATTAGAGGGATAAATATGGAATATTCATGTCGAATCACGCATACAATATATTTAAGACAATTGTAAGGACTTCTCATAAGCATGATTCATATTTAAAAATGAACTTTGACAATACTATGTTAAATGACAAATGTCATAAACATGGTTTAAGAATAAAATCCTAATAACAATTCGTGTTTTCAAATCATGTTTGAAGTTGGAAAGACATGACAAGGATGTTTTGGAAATAAACACAACACGAAATGGCCTCATGTTTATTTATTTGACATGAACACAACCCATTAAAACATGACATAATAAACACGATTCTTAGATTTTATGATAAATCAAACAAAACTAACACAACAAGGCTGGATAATACCACTAACATGAACCATAATTTTCACATAACACGACTTCATGCAAAAAATACACGATGCTAACACAACATATTGTGTCAATTTTAATTAAATTTTGTGTTATTTTGTATCATTTCTAAAATTGTCATCATTAATTTTATTATACCATAACTTCGGTGTAGACCATAAATTATTTTCTTTACAACAAATATATTTTAATATCCAACATATTTTTCTTTCATTTTTAATAAATAAAAGAGAATCTATATCTAAACATCTATCCACTCTTTAAATTCACTTATAGTAAAGTTCAATGACGTTGATTTATTTATCTAAAAAATAGTTAACTTTATTAAAATAAATAGTGTATTACAACATGTAAAATTAAGATGTCCATCAAATCACCGATGCATGATGATGATTTCAAGTGTGATCTCCGACCTCAAATACTTAAGAGAGGGTCTAAATCACTAGGACGAGGTAAATGTGCAAGCACAGGGATCTCATACATACTATTACCAAATACCGAAGAAGGTATAGGCTCTTAAGACCAGCTGTAGAAACCACATTCAAGGGCCCCCTAAGTCTCTCCTTAGGTCCCTAGCACTCCCCCATTTCACTACAAACCCTAGGTTATACTACGAGTATCAATCTAGAGGTCATCCGGCGCTCCCGAGACCCATTTGACTCTGGTCAACTATATCATCAGAGCGAAAGATCTTTGAATCTTTGAAGGGATCTAAATCCCATTTTCAACGGTCCACCCTTCACACGAATTGGCATAACGATTTGGACAAAAGGGCCATTTTACTACTGAAAATCGATTTAGAGGCCACTGGGTGCTCCCGGGCCCCGATTTGACCCCAATCAACTTCATCATTAGATTTAAAGCTCTTTGAAACTTTGAAGGGCACTGAAACCCCTTTCCAACAGTTCATCCCATGCATAAAATGGCATAACCGTTTCGACGAATGATCCATTTTCTCCCAAAAATTGATTCAAAAGCCATCGAGTGCTCCCGGGCTCCATTTGACCAAGGTCAACTCTTCAACTTGAACAAGACTGAATGAATCTTTAAAGAGCACTGAATACCCTTTCCAATGGTCTGCCCCATGCATGAATCAGCCTTACGGTACGAACGAACGACCAGTTTTACTCTGAAAGGTCACCGGATGCTTTCGAACCCTGATTGACAAAGGTCAACTTTCTGAACCGAGCGAAGCTCTTTGGAATGTCAAATTACCTCGCATAACCTTTCCAACATTCCACCATGTATGCGATTCTGACTTACTATTTGGACGAACGGTCCATTTCCATCCGGCGATCTCCCGTCCAAAGGACCGACGAGCGGATCAAGCCACGTTTGACCCAAAGTCAACTCCTGAACCCGGGAGAGGCCTAAAGGACTCTTAAAGGTCTCTGAATTACCTTTCTAACAGTATTCCCCGTGCGCGATTTGGATAACTGATTGCGTTCTACGACCATTTTTTTAAAAACATCTGCACGAGACTGCCGATTGGAAGGTCCATTTCCTTTCCTATCGACAGTGTCTCTAGGGTTACCTATCGATTGGTAGGGTTGGGTCTATGTCGATCGGTACCCCCCAGACCCTATAAATAGAGTGCATGACCTCACTCCCAAAGCACACCTCAGATCCATCAACATCAGTGATCTCAACAATATTCT
The DNA here is from genome assembly GCA_949130495.1 of Sambucus nigra. Lineage (NCBI taxonomy): Eukaryota > Viridiplantae > Streptophyta > Magnoliopsida > Dipsacales > Adoxaceae > Sambucus > Sambucus nigra. The sequence continues at coordinate 293,470,712 of OX422212.1, forward strand.
CTTGTAATCAGTGAATTTTCCTTTGTGAAATTCGATTCCATCTTAAATTCCAATTCTTTTCACACCCAATTTAAAAATATCTCATTTTCTCATCTCAAAATTCAAGGGAGTTCATACAAGGTCAAGATCAGGTTTCAATTCTTCAAAGAAGGTCCTAAATCCTTCTCTCTCTCTCTTAAATTTCTTACTTTTGCATTAGTTACATAAACTTATAATTTAGCTTTTAATTTAGTTCATACTTAGTAACATTTCACATTTTTATTAGTTATATTGCACATACTTTATTTTCTATAAAAAAACAAAACAAACGAAAGAAGGTTACACCTATAAATTCCAAAGGGATTATCCATCACACTTTTTCAAAACTAAAACACATATTTTTAGACACACAAAGATAGTCAAATCCCGTTAGAATCTATGGGATAAATCTCACCCCTATGCTACATGCGAACTACGTAGACTTTGATACCTTTATAGGCTACGTAGGCGTTTCGGGTTAAAACTCGAGACCCGAGTCCAATTTCACAATTTTCTAATTTTCTAAATTTCTAATTTTTTTGAATTCCCCATTTCTACATTATTTGAATATATATTATATTTGTGATCCTTAGATGCATTTTATCCAACACATATTATCGTTTCATCGTAACGATCAATATCACGATAAATGCATAAATCATATTTTTAATATTATTATTTTTGGGAACATTCTATGGATGACCTCCCTCTATGTCTTCCATGGTATGATTTAGGAAATTTCGATCTCCATTATATATACATACACACATACTTCACAAGAAAATAAAGGAAAATAATAACACAGGCCCATGAGAGACCGAAAGGGCGGAATGGATGCCTAACACCTTCTCGTTCCGTAACTTAGCCCCCGAACCTTTGAACTATTGATTTCGTAAGCATCAGTTTATCTTTGATTCCGCTCTCTCGAGGTGGCGGCATGTTCTTTTGCCTGTTTTGTGCAACATAGACTAGCGACTCCATCTATTTTCATTTACCACACACCGACGATAGCCGAAGTGTTCCTAAGATTAGAGAGGGTGCGAGACCTTTTCACCCTCCTCATCCCCCCCCCCCCCCCCCAACACACACACCCCCCTTTTGTGGAGGAGAGAGGTAGGAGAATCGGGATGGCCAGGGTGGCGACTCCGTTGGGGACTATTTTCAATAATAGGGGTAGACTCTATTTGCATGGGTGTTATTGTTTTATGCCTATGTGCGTATGCACCTACTTGTATATTCCATTTTTCTCCTCTATTATTTCTTGCACATATATACCTTATGCTTATATAACTACTCACTTACACACTTTTAGATACTTTCCATGCACACTTCACACTACGTGCACCTAGGATAACTTATATCCACATGTTTCACACACCACTTAGAATATCCCTGCTTAGGTGTCACTAACACACAGTACAAGTACAACGAAGAGTTGGAGGTTACTCGCCGTGATTTAGAACTGCACAGATAGAACCCTGGGGAATCAGTCAATAACTTCATAGCAAGGTGGAGAGAGAAAGCTACCACCATGACCAACCGACCTTCTGAATAGGAGCAAGTCAGTATTATGAAGAAGAATTTCTTACCCCATGTTCGAGCGACAATGGGAGGACAATAATACCCTCATTTTTTAGCCCCCCAAGAAGCAGGAGTAGAAATCAAAGAAAGTCTTGACAAAACAAAAGTTCAAAGGAAGAAAGCATCTAGACAGTTCACTCCCAGAAAGTTTGAGAAGTCTTCCAATACTGCAGTTTTAACCATCAACAATATCTCTCAGCCTACCACTTCATGGGCACCAGAAAGCCGCCTTAACCTAGTCAAGAAAGAATACACCGATCTTCACACTCCCCTCTCCAAAGATTACCAATCCCTTTTAAGACGAAATCTTATCAAGCCATTGGACCTCATCCATTACCAAACCCACTTCCCAAAAATTTCAAACCAGATGCCCATTATGACTTTCAGCAAACTATCGGCCATACCACTGATCAGTGTTTCCACCTTCAAAATGTAATCCGAGGCCTAATAGACCGGGGTATCATCGCCCCACCAGCCAATTTTAAACTAAACATTACCCAGAATCCACTCCTACATCATATAAATGCCATTTTTCTATAAGAAGACCCAGAATTTAATCCATCTACCCAAGTTGTACCCTATAAATCAGCCATCATACCCATTTATTCTCCTAAACCCCTCTAAGTTTGACCATACTTTCTCTTACATCCTACATGTTTTGCCGATCAGGCTATGCCACTTCTTACTAGAGCACGCATTATTGTCCATACCCGTTCTGGAAGGAAAGATATGGAATTGTCAGCAATATTGAACCATCTTCTAGAGTTTGAGCTGAAATTGCCCTCAGAGATGACCATTAACTACCATAGATTCAATACACTGTTCTTGGAAGCTCAAAAATGGGCTCGAGAGTCAGATAATTGGGTGGTACCTACCGATGAAGTCAGTTTAGATGATGTCGTCCAGATCATGGCAGACTTATTTTGATAAAACGGTGAAATTTGCTGCATGTTCGAGCTACTTGATGCTTTGAAACTACAAGGGCAACTATTCCCTTCACTTCTACATCTCCTTGTCGAATGGGAGGATCTATATGAAGAGGCCATTGAAGTGGTGGAATGTATTGACTTTTCGTGGAAAGATGATGTCATTGCCACTGGATAGGGGGATGAATTTGATAGTTCAAATGAAGAGCACAACCCAGAAATGACTAGCCCAATAGTCAGCATACATGGAATGATGTCGTTTGAGGAGATACTAGGATAAATCAACAAGATGGCTGAACAACACGAGATAGATGATGAAATGGGGTTTCTATTTTTCCCCTCTTCTGTGAACCATATGACTAGATTAGGGAGGCCTTACCAAGTTCCAAATCCGTAATCATCAGTGATCAATAAAGGAAAAGGTGTTGAGAATTTTCAAATGACAAAAATGACCCTTGAGGAAAGCAAGATACTCAATCATTTGAATAAGACTCAAGCTAACATCACTCCATGGGGACTTTTTATATCTTCCGAACTGCACCGGAATGCCTTGATCAAACTACTCATCGAGACCACAGTCCTAGAAAAAGTAGTGAACTTGGTTAGATCTCTAACCTTTACTAGAATGCTCCCTTTCTCCGAAGAAGAAATACCTAAGATTGGTCTGAATCATAACTATGCTCTCAATATCTCTATCAAAGTCATGGGAAAGACCGTACCACTTTCACTTATCGATAATAGATCAGCTCTTAATATTTGTCCATTAAGAACCCTCAATTGCTTAGGGCTGAAAGTGAGCGACCTCTACCTCAGTGTGTGTTTATGATAATACTCATCGAGAAGTTATGGGATCCATAAAGCATACAATAGGGGTCAGCCCTATAAATCCCATTATTAAATTCCAAGTCATCGACATCCCGGCTTGTTTCAATCTGTTGCTTGGATGACCATGGCTCCATAATATCAAAGGTGTGTCTTCTTCCCCTCATTAAAAATAAAAGTTCTTCGCCAATGAGTAGTTCATCACCATCTTGGGCGACGATGATAACACTAAGAATGAAAGCTCCAACAATCCAGTACTTGAGATACAATATGGGGCAAATGATATGCTTCTATTAGGTTTTCAAGTTGAACCAATCCTACTCGTAATAGGGGACGATTTCAAGTATAGGGTTTTTCGAGAGTACAACCCTCATAGAAATGTCAATATGATCCAGGTGTCCAAGAACATACACTCCATGCCCGGACTAGGGCTGGAACGATGACAATAGGGGATACTTGAACCCATTATATTAAATAAAGCTTTTCCTCCTTATAGCTTGGGTTATCAACCATCAGTAAAAGAACTCAGAATGCTCCGCCAATATCGATTGAAGAGAAGACTAGAAAGTGCCAAGACTGTCTCAAAAGATTCCTTGAACGAAAGATTCATCAAAGAGGGTGAAGATTTCCCCTTTTGCGACTTTCCTAAACCATGGTATGATCATGTGGACAAGAATATGAAATTAGGAATGAAGATATTTTTCCAAGATAGCTACTCATGGGCCAAAAGTTCCCAGCATCATGTGCAACCACTCATTGAGAAGACCATAGCTAATGTCAGATATTTCGAGGGAAGTGACTTTGAGGATTCATTCAATTTACAGACGCTAGGGCTGACACTCTTCATGATCCACTCAAGAATTACATCATCGGATCCATCCCTCCTGATTAAAGCTGTTGATGCACCTCTCCTTAATTGGCATGCTATACATGTTCCACCTGCTGAAATACAACCCAACCCAGATGTTTATCCCATTTCCTCTTCTCTTATTGTTCCTCCTTATTTTGATATAATCGAGAGCTCCTTCGATGAGGTTCTCAACGTTGTTTTTCCTAAGAATGAAATAAACGAAGATTTTGATTATCTTGTTATGCCTTACATTAATTGTCTTAATTTTAATCAACCTCTTGATGATGATGATTTTTGCAAATGAATAATTCTTAACAGGCCTAAATAGGGTTAATAATAAACAACATAATCGTGTTCAAGTTAATGAAGATGAAACTGTTGTTATTAATCTCAGTTCTAGTAGTCAACTGCACGAGATTAGGATACGATCTACCTTGATGAGAATGAGCGCGTGCAACTTGAAGAATTATTGAAGGAATTTGTGAACGTCTTCGCATGGTCCTATGACGACATGCCAAGTATTGATCCCGAGATATCTCAGCATGAGATTCTAACTCTCTCTGAGTGAAAACCGGTCAAACAGAAACTGCGAAAGCTCCACATCAAATGGTCGCTCAAGGTTAAGGAAGAAGTGATTAAATAATTGAACGTGGGCTTCATTCGTGTGATCGGATATCTCACATGGCTAGCTAATATTGTACTCGTACCGAAATACAAAAGAAAGGTTCGCATGTGTGTTAACTATCGAGACTTGAACAAGGCCTCTCTAAAGGATGAGTACCCGCTACCCAATATCAACATGATTGTGGACAACACAACCAGTCACGCTCTTAATTCATTCGTTGATGGGTTTATCGGATATAACCAGATTAAGATGCACTCTGATCATCAAGAGAAAACTATATTCATCACCTCTTGGGGAACCTTTTACTACATCGTCATGCCATTTGGTCTAAAAAGTGCAAGGGCTACCTACCAGATGGTTGCCACAACTATCTTACACGATCTAATACACAAAGAAGTCGAGGTCTACATGGATGATATAATTATTAAGTCTAAGACTAGGGAAGTTCATGTTCCCGCTCTTCCGAGTGACTACGGCAGTACCAGATGCGATTTAACCCATAAAAATGTGTCTTCGGCGTTACCAAAGGAAAGCTCTTAGGATTCATGGTTAATAAAAAAAGGATAGAAGTAGATCCTGCCAAGCTAAAATTCATACTCAAAATACCACCGCCCTAAACGAAGAAGGAAGTCCGGGTATTCCTTGGAAAATTATAGTATATTAGTTGATTCATCAACTAGTTGACTTATATCTGTGAACCCATCTTTAAACTCCTCCGAAAGGATTCCACTAAGGTTTAGAATGAAGTTTGCCAAGAAGACTTTGATCGAATTAAGAAATAACTAACCCGACCTTCGATACGTATGCCACCGCAGCCTGGTCTTCCCCTACTCCTATACCTGACCGTAACAGACACCGCAGCTGGGGCTTTGCTAGCCCAATACCTTGAAGAATCCAACAAACATAGAGCCATCTACTACGCCAGTCATAAGTTGGTCGGGTACGAAGTTAACTACACTACCTTAGAAAAAGTATGTGTCGCCCTTGTCCAGGTAACCCAAAAATTACGGCACTACATGCTCGCCTTTCCCATTAAACTCGTATCCCGAAAGGATCCCATTAAGTATTTACTCGAGAAGCCTGCCCTGTTTAGCCGAATGGCCTGATGGTTCATTCTACTAGCCGAATTTGATATCGTGTATGTTATGTAGAAAGCCATGAAAGGAAGAGACATCTTTGACTACCTCATTGACTACCCTATGGAAGAAATCGATGTTTGGATTTCTGAGTTCTCGGATGAAAATGTCCTTTGTACCTCCAAAGAAGACTTGTGGTGGCAAATGTTCTTTGATGGTGTTGCCAACAAGAAAGCATATGGAATTGGGATACTCCTAATTGCCCCTGATGACTCTCACATTCCCATTACCATCAAGCTAAATTTCCAGCACCAATAACATGATCGAATATGAGGCATGCACGGTAGACCTCAAAGTTTCTCTTAAGAAAGGAATTCGATGCCTAGATGTCTATGGGGATTTAGCCCTCATCATCGTTCAATTAATCAGCAGATGGAAAGTTGAGGATGAGTAACTCTTACCCTTCCATACCCACCTAGAAGAGTTGGCCTTCCAATTCCAAGATATCACCTTCCACTACCTGCCCCGAGCAAAGAACAACTTAGTCGATGCCCTTGCTACTTTAGCCTTTATGGTCGACATGCCTTAAGGAATAACGATAGCCCCATTCCTAGTCCAAAAGCAAGCTAAACATACCCACTGCTACAACATTGAGCTCATCACAAAAGAAGATCTTGATATAGCCAATTAATGTAACTATGATATTTAGTGCCTCCTCAAGAATAGTAGGTATCCCCAAGATTCTAACAAGAAAGATCGAGCAACCCTCCATAAATTGGTTACCCAGTAAATTATCTGAGATAAATCACTGTTGAAGAGGAACTTCGATGGAACCCATTTACACTACATCACAGTGGCTGAGATTGAAGAGATGATACAGAAAATCCACAGTGGGGAATGCAGACCCCACATGAATGGCCATATGCTTGCCAAAAAAATCATCCGATAAGGTTACTACTGGATTACCATGGTTCAGGATTGCACCGCCTATGTTCGAAGATGTCTCAAATGCCAACAATTTTCCAACCTTCAGCACTTGCCTTCGTGAGAATTGTACAATATGACTTCTCCTTGGCCATTTTCCACATGGGGAATTTATATCATAGGGAATGTTACACCCAAAGCCTCCAACGAGCATGAATTCACCTTGGTTTCCATTGATTACTTCACTAAATAGGTCAAAACTGAATCATACGCAGTGCTGAATGCCAAGAAGGTGACCAAGTTCATCCGAAAATATATCATCTGTCGATATGGGGTCCCATATGAGCTGGTGTCATATAACGGGTTGCATTTTGAAGTAGAAGTCACAAAAGTGGTCGACGAGTATGGGATTCAGAGACAAAAATCTTCCCATTATCGACCTCAAACTAATGGTGCAGTTAAAGCTGCTAATAAAAACCTCAAAGACATCATCAGCAAGATGACCGAAAGCTATCGAGATTGGGTCGATCGAATCCTTTCAGCCCTCTGGGGCTATCGCACTTCAGTTTGAGCATTTACTTGGGATACCCCTTACTCTCTAGTATACGTCATGGTAGCAGTCCTATCCGTAGAGCTAGAAATTCCTTCACTATGCGTCATGCTTGAAAGCAAAATTAGTGAGGAAGACTGACATCAAATCCCTCTTGACGAGTTGTCACTCCTGAACGAAAGGAGACTGAAGGCTTTATATCACATACAAGGATACCATTACCGAATAACATGTTTATTTAACAAGAGAGTCAAGGACTTTGGTGTCCGAGAAGGGGGCTTAGCCCTTAAAGAAATTATAGAGCCCATCAAGGACCCCAGAGGGAAATTTAAGCCCTATTGGAGCGACCCCTACATTGTGAAGAAGATCCTGTCTGGCGGCGTTGCTATGCTCACCGACATCGATGGGGAAGCGATGGCCAATCCATTTAACCTGGACCGTCTCATGAACTTCTACCCTTAATCTCGACGAACTACGACTACTTTTATCTCCCTTCTATTCTTAAAAAAAAAAATCTTCATTTCCCTCTAATCAGAACTACATGGGGCTTGATCCTTTAAAAATATTTTTACTTTCAATAATGAAACTCAAAAAAATTTCAAAACTTCAGAGGTACGTAGGCAGCTCATACGCATCACATGGGCACGGTCCCTTCTTTTTCACAAAAATACTATTCTTTTCTTATCCCCGAGAATGACGGTTCATTTTTATCATTTACATGAACAAAAGGATTATGTATGCCTTAGCGATTTCGTATAGATAATTAAAATGCAAAAACTCATCAAGAGGCACACCAATATAATTACAATTTTCTTTATTTCATTAATGGAAAATTCCATTACAATTACATAGTCATAGGGAGTCAAACAACTTCCCTTGCCAACCTACCCCTACTTTCCTAAAACTAAATGAAAATAGAAACCGACTACTCCTAAACAAACTTCCTAAATTATTATCACACAAGCAAAACAACCAGAATCATTAACAAACACATTACAAAAGCTTCACAAATGAATTTCCCAAGGATCCTACCCACATCTTCCAGAGGAACCGACCCCATCATCATCCACTTCTTGCGATTCCCAAACTTCCCCTGCTTGAATAGAATGCCGTAGGCGCTCCATAAAATGGTAAGCCCGAACCAGCCTAGGGAAAACAATAACACCTCCCTCCATGGTACCAGATATAGCGAACTACCTTTGACCATTCTCCTCAGTCAGCATTTTGGCAACTACTCTTATCCACAACCACTTCATGTAGGCCCCAAAAATATGCCAGACTCAGCCAACAAATTGGGAAAGACGGGTCGACGATTCTCTCACAGAGAGCCCAGCCGCATACGCAAACGCTCTATCAAATCCTCCATGGGAAAAAAATTTAGGGTCCGAGGTGGCACAATCTTCTCTCTACCAAATTGGCACAAGAATCGCTAGGTAAAATAGAAAGAGGTCTACCTGAGGCCAACCAACCAAACATACATGTATTCCCCCAGTTCTAGAATGGGCAGCACTTCTTCCACCAAGGCACTCACTAATGCAAACCTCGAGCCCCATGCTCTATAGACTAGTTCTCCCAGCTCTTGATATCCAAGCCCATCTTGATAAAGTATCAAGAAAAGAAATTCGGCACGACTGCCAAGCGATGTTCAGGAGGGACCGCCAAGAGGAATCTCCCAGATAACCACATGAACAGTATAGCTGGGTTGCCTCTCAGAAAATCAGAATGTCCTTCCCGCCAAGCATCTAGACCGTTCAGGGTCTCCTCCAGTATCATCGTCGTAGAATTACGACGGTATGACATCCATAAAGTGATGATTACAAGTTATGGGTCCACCAACGGGTCCCCGGTCACCAGTAGTATCTTCGAAGTTAAGTCCAGGGCAATAGCTCCAGCATCAATACAGTCTCTTCAACACACCAGATTCAGCACAATCCAATGAAAGCGATAAGCTCCACTTTACAACCCAACTTTTTATCCCTTAATCCATATACCAACCAAGCCTCCAAGGCCTTCCTCCATTCAAGAAATTCCAAAAAGCTCATTTTTCCTACACAAAATAAAGCCCTTCAAAAGTGAAGCTATTTTTCAACCAAGCCTCCAAGGCCCCTTTATGCTCAAACATATTCAAAAATTTCCAAAAAACACACTTTTCTACTCTTTCTCAAAATAAAAACTCAGCAGCAAATTAAAGTGCATGTAGAGTAAGCCACTAAATCAAGATAATCTAACAAAATATGCATCTCTTTTTGCCTTGTTTGAGTCCTTTTTCAAGTGTAATGTCACTACTTCAAGCATGCAATAAGGTCAAAATCCAAGCTCCACGGTCAATGATAAATCTGCATGAAAATCTTGAGGAGCCATCCCTCAAGGATAAAAGGTCACCTGCAAGATGTAAAAATAAATGTCTAAAAAGGGATAAAAGTGGTCTCAAGAGGAAAGAATGATTTACCCGATCGCTCGTTAGGCCGTTTAAGACCTGACGCGGCGCATCTAAGGAGAGAGACCGTCTCGACTGCCAGTTGGACTTCCGCCAATGGTACATCCAGGAGAAGTCCCCAACGTACTCATCCTTCAAAGCTATCAGTTAGGTGTTAAGCCCAATCACCTCGTAAAACCACATCTGCAAAGGAAAAGGGTCAACAATAAGAAGAAAATACATAAAGGAAAATGTGAATGCATAAAGGAAAATGCGAAAGCATAAAGGAAAATGAAGATGCATAAAGGAAAATGAAAATGCATAAAGAAAAATGCATAAAGAAAAATGCACAAAATAAAGAATACCTCCAGAATATACGTGGCGCCATTAAAGGTCTGCCGGCAGCACCGGTTGAATGCGTCCAAAGAAAAATAAAGGTTCGCTAAAGTCAGGCTCCCCCAGTCAAAAAGAGGGACATTTGAAAATACCCTTAAAATTTTCAAAAAATATAAATGGACGACGTCTCCACTCATCACCACTAAGAAACCTCCTAACAAAAGCAGAATAAAGAGTCGGGCCATCTGCCGCACTTGTTGCCCATCCGTCTCGTCAATCTGTCGACTCGGAAATAACTCCCTCAAAGGGGACAAATGAATAAAGTCCCCAGAGGCTATTCTCTCCACATCACATAACGCCGCCTCCACCGTCATCGGCATCACCCGAAAGGTCCTATCCACCTCTATCTGAACCCCCTCGCAGTCCAGCCCAAATAGATGTTGCACATATATGGGAGTCACCGTCATCTCCCCAAAGCCAAAATGCAAGATGTGGGTGGTATCCCACCACCTCTCCCCCAAAGCCACAAAGGACAGCCTTGCACGAGGCATCTCATCCAGTACAGATGACAATCTACCAAAACCAGTAGATGACACCACCCAACGCACCACCGGTGGAAGGTGCCCCCGGACATCCTTAAGCCCCTTCGTCCCTCGAGAATGCAAGTTCGACATAGAGACATCAGTTTGTCAAAGACAAAAAGGAAAAACCCTTGTCAAAATTCAAGCAATAAGGAAATATACAAAAAGAAAAGGAAAATAATACCAAAGGTCATCAATACTTACATAGCCTCCAGGGTTCACCACCCTAGAGGATCGATGATGCTTCGGCTCATGCAAAAGAGTCCGCTCATCCACAACTGGATCGAATGAGTCGAAATCATTCTCACTACCAGGCGCAAGGGGCACCCTGGACCTCCATTCAAAGTCCGTCGAGTCCTCGATATTTAGCCACGCCATTTATGTCTCATTTCTTGAGAAGTCAGACATTTCTTGGTTTTAAAAGGCTAAAACAGTTTGCAGAAATAAATAGCAGAAGAGAGCAAGTCTGGAAGCTATGAAAAATGAGGAAATATCGCCCCTTCTTATAGGAGGCTAAGGGGCATGTCGATCGTCATCTCCCAATAACATACCGATTGGCACTGTCCCTTCACCTACTCGAAGTACCCCAAAATACAGTGCCACTACTGTTTGGCACCTCTCACACCATGCCGGTCGGCACCTTTCCTGAAATTTCGTACAGTAATTCATAAAAAATGCCGAAAAATTCTGAAAAATCCCCATAAAATTCCTAAAATTACCAAATGAATTTTAGAACCTTTTTCAATAAGAAAAATATTTTTACCACACTTACTTCCCCAGCAGAACACTTACTCCCCCAAGTGAAATTCCCGAAACTAATTTGATATCTCCCCCACAACGTCTCCAAAGGACACTGCAAAAATAGAAAAAAATTCTCCGACAAGGAAACATCCAATCCTCAGATTAATTCATCTTCCCCACTGGAACCTAAAACTCAAAATTTAAATGATTCCCCAAGAAAAATACAACTTAAGCCCTTGGAATTGGCTTTGACCCACAGAATTGGTCATTTCTACGTAAAGCCCTCAAAATTGGCTTCGACGTGCAAAATTTGTCATTTCTACATAAGCCCTCAGAATTGGATTCAACCCTCAGAATTGGTCATTTATACTTAAGCCCGTAGAATTAGCTTCGACGGGCAAAATTGGTCACTACAACTTAAGACCTTAGAATTATCTTTGACCCGCAGAATTGGTCGCTCCCACTTAAGCCCTCAAAATTGGCTTCGACCCTCAGAATTGGTCACTTCTACTTAAGCCCTCGAAATTTGATTTGACTCGCAGAATTGGTCACTACAACTTAAGACCTCAGAATTGTCTTCGACCCTCAGAATTGGTCGTCTCAACTCAAGACCTCAGAACTGGCTTCGACCCTTAAAATTGGTCGCTTCAACTTAAGCCCTCGAAATTGGCTTCAACCTTAAAAATTAGTGGCTTTGACCCTCAAAATTGACCTCGGCCCTCAGAATTGGTCGCTCCCAACTTAAGGTCCTCATAATTGACTTCGGCCCACAGAATTGGTCGCTCCTACTTAAGGTCCTTAGAATTAAACTCGACCCTCAAAATTGGTCGCTCCAAGTTAAGGTCCTCAGAATGGACCTCGACCCTCAGAATTGGTCGCTCCCTACCCTCAGTCCTCAGAATTAACCTCGGCCCTCAGAATTGGTCACTTCGACTTACGTCCTCAGAATCGAACTCAGCTCACAGAATTAGTCACTCCCTACCCTAGGTCCTCAGAATTAACCTCGGCCAGCAGAATCGGCCATCCCTATCATTTCCTTAGGTCCTTATAATCGGCCTCGACCCTCTAAAATGGTCATCCTTGTCTCTTTAGGTCCGCAAAATTGACCTCCCTCCAAAACATCATGTGTCTATTCGACGGCTTTCACATGTTCCAAGCTCACCCGTCGAGGGGATCTATAGACACCACATTCTAGGAACCCTTAAGTCTCTCCTTAGGCCCCTAGCACTCCCTCATTTCACTACAAGCCCTAGGTCATACTCCGAGTATCGATCTAGAGACCATCGGGAGCCCCGGGCCCCGTTTGACTCCGATAAACCCTATCATTAGAGAAAAAGATCTTTAAATCTTTTAAGGGCTCTGAATCCCCTTTCCAACGGTCCACCCATGCACAAATTGACATAACGGTTCGGACGGATGGGCATTTTACTATTGAAAATCAATTTAGAGGCTACTGGGCGCTCCCGGGCCCCTATTTGACCCCAATCAACTTCATTATCAGAGAAAAATCTCTTCAAAAGTTAGAAAGGCACTGAAACCCCTTTCCAATGATCCGCCCCATGCACAAAACGGCATAATCATTCCAACGAATGATCCAATTTCCCCTAAAAACTAATTCAGAGGCCTCCGAGCGCTATCGGGCTCCGTTTGACCAAGGTCAATTCTTCAGCTCAAATGAGGATGAATGAATCTTCGAAAGGCACTGAATAACCTATCCAACGGTTCACCCTATGCGGGAATCAGCCTTACGGTATGGACGAACGACCAATTTTACTCCGAAGGTCACCAGACGCTTTCGGGCCCTAGTTGACCAAGGTTAACTTTCTGAATGGAGCAAAGCTCTTTGGAATGTAGAATTACCTCACATAAACTTTCCAAAGGTCCACCCCGTGCCCAATTCTGACTTACCATTCGGACAAACGATCCATTTTCGTCCGACGATCTCCCATCTAAAGGACCGATGAGCGCTTCCGAGCTACGTTTGACCCAAAGTCAATTATCGGACCCGGGAGCGTCCCAAAAGACTATTAAAGGTCTATGAACTAACCTTCTAATAGTATGCCCCATGCACTATTTGGATCAACGAATTTTATTCTACGACCATTTTTCCAAAAAAAATTGCACGAGAATGCCAATTGGGAGGTCCATTTTACTGCCTATCGGTAATGTGTCTAGGGTTACCTGCCGATTGGAGGGACTGGGACTATGCCGATCGGCACCCCCTGGACCTATAAAATATAGGTCATGACCACACTCCCAAATCACATCTCAGATCCATCAGCATCAGTGATCTCAGCAACATTCTCTTGCAATCAGCGAAGTTTCCTTATGTGAAATTCCATTCCATCTTAAATTCCCATCCTTTTCACACCCAATATGGCAAAATGTCATTCTCTCTCATCCAACTTTCATCTCAACATTCAAGGGAGTTCATCCAAGATCAAGATCAAACTTCAATTCTTCGAAGAAGGTCCAAATTTCTTCTCTCTCTCTTAAATTTCTTACTTCTGCATTAGTTGCATAAACTCATAATTTAGCTTTTACTTTAGTTCATACTTAGTAACATCTCACATTTTTATTAGTTATATTGCACATACTTTATTTTTAATAAAAAAAAGAGTTTACACCTATAAATTCCAATGGGATTATCCATCACACTTTTTCAAAAATAAAACACATCTTTTTACACACACACGCGCATTAAAATCCCGTTCGAATCTATGGAATAAACCCCACCCCTGTGCTACATGCGAACTACGTGAACTTTGATGCCTTTATAGGTCACATAGGCATTTTGGGTTAAAACTCGAGACTCGAGTCCAATTTCACAATATTCTAATTTTTCAAATTTCCAATTTTTGCGAATTCCCCATTTCTACATTATTTTAATATATATTATGTTTGTGACCCTTAGAATTATTTTATCCAACACATATTATCTTTTCATTATAACGATCAATGTCACGATAAACGCATAAATCATATTTTTAATATTATTATTTTGGGTAACATTCTTATGATGACCTCATTATATCTCTTCCATGGTATGAGTTGGGCAATTCCAATATCCATTATATTTACATGCACACACACTTCACGTAGAAATAATAGAAAATAATAACACAAGCCCATGAGAGACTAAAAGGGTGGGATGGGTGCCTAACACCTTCCCATTCCGTAACTTAGCCCTTGAACCTTTGAACTATTGGTTCCGTAAGCATTAGTTTGTCTTTGATATCGCTCTCTCGAGGCGACGACATGTTCTTTCGCCTGCTTTGTGAAAAATAGGCTGGCGAATCCATCTCTTTATATTCACCCCACGCCGATGACGGCCGAAACGTTCCTAAGATCATAGAGGGAGCGATACCTTTTCACCCTCCTCCCCCCTCACACATTTTGAGGAAGAGAGAGGCAGGAGAATTGGGATGGCAACACCAACAAAAGTCCTCTAAAAGGCTCCACCAAGATAATAATTAAGGCTTAAAATTACCAATGGAGCTTGGAACTTAAAGGCAATACATGCGTTATGGGACAGGGACCTCAGCGACCCTCAGTTATATCCATATAAAGAGGAAAATCTTGCTAAAAGATCCTTAGTCCAAAACGAATCGTCCATATATCATTAAAGTAATTAATAAGTTCCCTCAAAGTTGCGAGATGGAAAAATCCACCCGAACGTCTATCTAGACATTAGCAGGAACAGGTTCCACTTGCTTGTAATTGATCCAACCTCAATTACTCCTAACCACAACCTCAAGAATTGGAAATCTTATCAGAACCCAGAAAAGCCTCAGCAGACTAGTCTGGTTGGTTGGTATACACACTATTCTGATATCCCCCACTCACCATTTGTATCTTATCTTAATGCGTTAAATGTCATTTAGTTTACTCAACAGCTATCAAAACTCTCATCAAAGACCTTACACCAACACTCCATCATTCCACTGTAATAATAAAGCTCAGTCATGGATGCATATGCCCCTATTGTTACACCTCAGCTACTCCCAATCATTGGCTATATTATGGATGTTTGGGGAACTTTGTAAGGGGTCGAATTCAAATGATTCATTTTGCGTAACAAGTGTTAAAAATAATATATATCATTTTTAATAGAGTTTGAACCACTTTCAGCTCCTATATTGTGTTCTAAACATTTAACTTAGATGTTCTAGTCTCTTTCCCATCTTCTCATTGTAAATACCTCATACCCTCATTATACCACCTTATATGTAGTCTAAGGTTGAAAATATATTTACTATTGACCATTATACAGAATATACAAAAGAGAAACACCTTAAAAGTGGATGTAGGTACCTCAATAGAGTTACTGAACCACTATACATCCATGTGTCCTTGTTATCTATAAATTAAAAATCTCCTCATGTTATACGGAGGCATATCGAGTGAGGCTGAGGTCCAAACTGATTTTAGCACCATCATCTTGGCATCGTCTATGTGAACAATTGTTCTCAAAAGCCATTTTACTAAATTTCATAACAATCCCTCTTGTCGCCATGATGACCAATGTTAGTCTAGCCAAGAGCATGAAGGCAATGTAATCCCAATCAAAATATTTACATAATCAGATAACACCCATAGTGGTAAGTCTCCCCCAGTTACTCTAACATCGGCTTCACTCCCACTCGTTGCACTAGCAGCCTAACTAACTAAAGGGGATTAAGAAGGTCATAACCTTCAAGAAGTATATGATGAAATACATGTTGGGGGAAACCATCTTCTCCCTCTATTTTAAAGATCCCAAACCCGTAATCATTCAAGAAACATACTATATCTCCCATGAGATCACTCAAAGGGAATCGAGATTGGTAAACCCTTGGGACGATAACAAGATGAAAGACCAATTGGGTAATTTTAAACCATTATCAATCTCAAACTCAAAACACAATTGAGTTGTCCTTACATAAAGCATTAACTTCATTATCTAATGAGGTGAAACACTATGCCCTCCCCTAAGTGGAATATTACCACCATTGAACCATTCGATGGGTCCAAGGACCCCACTGACCATATTGAAACTTACAAGTCTTTGATGTCGCTGCAAAACATTCCCAATGATGTGATATACATATCCTTTTGTAATACTCAAAGAGACATTGGTAGATACTAATTTTCTAAGATCAAATTAATAACCATTAAAACTTCACAGAGCTGGCCAAGTCCTTCATAAGTCACTTCATAGGTGCTTAGAACATGCGAAAACCAGCTACATCCATCGTCAACTTTAGGCAAAAGTACCAAAATGCCCTCAGGTAATACACCAAAAGGTTTAAACAAGAAAATCTAAAGGTAAATGACCTAATGATATTATAGGCGGGGGTTAAGACTTACTTCTAAGACTCCACTGAGGTCTTTCAGCAAAAGTCCATCCTTTTATTATGATTGAGATACTATAAAAGGGATTATAAGTAAATGAACATAAAGTATTCCATCTCAATAAGTGCCTTGAACCATTCCCACCAACCTCAGCCTCAACGTAGCAAGACAAAAGATGTGTTCTCCCAACTTGTAGGGACCCCGTGAAAAACATAATAAAAAAGAAAAATGGTTGCCTAAGACCAAGACCATGAGGTCAGAAAAGGATAAAAGGGATAAGTTAAAATATTCATATTTTTGCAGAAATCATGGGGATAAAACCAATAATTTCTTTCACATCAAAGAAGCCCTCTAAGAGGTCATATAGAGGGGCTACCTTAACCAATTCATAGTTAAACGGGGAAAAAATCAAGAGAAAGATAAAGAAAAACTTATTTTAGTTCATGTAAATACTATCTCACAAGGATTTGCTGGAGGTGGAACCCAATCCATATCATGGAAGTCCCATTTCCAGAGACTAACCTCACTAGGATCCGGATAATTATTAAAATTACAGTTATCAAATTGAAAAAAAACTTTAACTTTTCCCCCTATTTTGGGGAAATATA
Organism: Sambucus nigra; assembly: GCA_949130495.1. Taxonomy (NCBI): domain Eukaryota; kingdom Viridiplantae; phylum Streptophyta; class Magnoliopsida; order Dipsacales; family Adoxaceae; genus Sambucus; species Sambucus nigra. The sequence goes on from OX422212.1 coordinate 293,488,100, forward strand.
GGGTTAGGGTTTGTTAATGGTTTGGTGGGCTAAGGGAAGTGGGTATATGTGTGACATGTCAATGAATGTTATTATGTGGGTAGGGTATATGGGAGGTGTCTAAATGGCTAAAAATAAATAAATAACTCCATAGTTTTAGTCACACCAGTCTCTTATGGAGGAGACTTTAATTTTTTGGATAGTAATTGTAGACTTTAAAAGCCGAGGGGTGGTGTTAGTCTAAGAGAAAAAAATATTCCATCTACAACTTAGGGGTGTAATATTGTTTAAAGGATGGTTATTGTGGTTTTAGTTATGCATGATATGTCCATCTACAACTTCAATGAACTCGATCCAAATTTCACCTACCCCATGTGTCTTGTATATATATTTCTTGGTTAAATTGCTATTCTTAAACATATATTAATAAGTTTGATGAGTTCATACAACATTAAAATTATATATAATAAAATATGTATTCAGTTAAGTACATACCTTCGAATCAATAGATTGAGAAGGACTATGAATTAGTCCTCTCTTATAATTCATTACATAATTCCCACTTTCCTTATCTACGTGATTTTTGGGAACTACAATGACATAAATAGTGAAAAAATAGTACAGGAGAAGAAAAAATGTAAAATCTAGTATTTATTAATCTTAACGGTGTTTTACTTTAATTAGGTATTTTGATGGTATTAAAATCATCTAAGACCTCGGCCTCACCAAATTATCCTCCTTGGAGGTGGGGAAGGTAGATATATGATAACGATGATGACAAAAAAAGGATGTAAAGCTATCCAACTCTTTTTTTAAAGTGTCTATCTCCACTATGAATGTGTTTTATCATGTATATTCCTTATAATGATGGATAATATAAGCATGACTAGCCTTAGGCTTCAGCTAAGGTCGTATGAGGTAGTTTGAGGTATTTTTCATGGGCATAGACAATCTAAAGAGTAGATTATGTACTCATGTAAGTGTTTTTACTCACTTAAGACTCATAATACTAAAATATATCCAAGGCTCGCAATATAATGCTTGGAATAAAAGTCGGAGCTAGGAAGTGGTCATTTACCTTTACACTTACATAAGTGATAAATTTGATATCGATTACTTGTGGTTATAGCACACTCATAACCGTGTCGATAGCATGGTTATAAATTTTCTCCCGAATATTTGTGGTTATAAAACACTCAGACTCCAATGTATGATATTTTACACTTTAAGAAATACTTAAAAATACTCTGTAAATTTCATCTTATTTAATAATGATGTTACACTAACCTTTTATTGATGGTCCCTTTTTATTTCTTAAGCATAAAGTATTTTAAGGATGACAAAACAACTTACTCTTTTTGTGAAAAACCTTTTCCAATTTTTAATTTGCACCAGGTTGTGAACTAACTTTAACTTAACCAAATTTTATCTTAATTAATCTTAAACATCCATCTAGTGATTAAAGTAAGTAAAATAAAGTAAAGAGTACTCACAAAGCAGTATGTATGAGGAAACCACAACGGGAAAAAACCTCAGACAGCTCAAGCCAAACAATCACTATGAATGTGGAATTACAACGAACAGATACTAGTCTTACTCAATGACTCGATCCCCCATAAGACTTGACGCTCTTCTGATAATCAACCACTCCTCTCACAGTGCCCGTGTAGAAAGTTATTCTTCCACGATACTTGTCCACAACACACGCGTCCACGTACGTCTCGATATCCACCGATATGGCTTGTAACGTCTACGATGTTGAACACAGATCTTTCGCTTCTTCATCGCAAAACCCAGAAATGTTCAAGTGTAGAACAACTCCTCTTCGGTGCCATAAAGATCACTATAGCATATATTAATGATAACTCAGATCTTTGAAACTCTAAAGATGTATTTACTATGGAAAACCTTAGAAAACTTGTGTGCAGAACCATACTGGTTAGTAAACAATTTTTCTAGAATGCACACTTACAAAATATGAAGAAAATACGCCTATAAATACTTTTCTTGAGGTGGCCAATCGCTCGAATGACTTGACATGTCGCTCGAACGAGATGACCATGTCGTTCAAATGACAGTGGTATCTCGCTTAAATGACAGTGTATATCGTTTGAACGATGCATCGAATTAGAGTCCTAATTAAACTCTACTCATCCATCCTTAATGGTTTTAATACGAAGTGTAAAATATTTCAAACACATATAAAACATTTTTAAAACATTTAGTTAATATAATAGCATCCTTGTCCTTATAAAAATTAAATTCTGATTCCCATTAAAATTACGCATTCATACCTGAGTGATCTCGGAATGCAATCGAACTTTGAAGACGAATAAACTTGCACCAATTAAAAATTTGGCGTAATTAATTCCTTGAAACTTTGCGCAACGTATTCAATTAAACTTCAACACATCATAGTCTGTGTGGGATCGTGACAATAAAAATACGACCTATGACTCAATCATGTTTTGTTTCGGGAATAAGTCAAAACTATACAACGGACTCAATTGGAAATTTTGTCCTTACAAATCTCCCCCTTTGACTATTCTGGGATAAAACCAACAGTGAAATGCCTAAGTCGGATTGTCAAGTCGTATGACGCCTAAATCCCATCCCATAAATCCAAAATCAAAAATTACAGGACAATACTAGTAAACAATGGTCCGACAAGCATAAACCGTCTCCGAATGTCTGAATGTGATGTAGACTTGAAATCTCTAATCTCTTAAAGCATACCTACACATATCAAATAGATAAATATCCGATGAAGTATGAAGGAACAAATGATATAAACCATAATGAAATATGTGAGCAAAATATTTTGATACCAATTTGAAAAAAAATAACTTTTAAATCCTGATATCAAATATGCACATAAACAAGATACAAATGTGTGCAATAAACAAACAAAGTGCGCAACAAATCTCCCCCTACATCACATACATCTCTCCCCTTTTTGTCTCATACAGACAACCCGATGAAAAGATAAACAATTTATTGAAATATCTAGCACAAGCATAATCAATGAACTATGACTAGATAATCATGAAATAACTAGCTAATAATGATTAACAGTAATAAATTCATAGCTAGCAAATAATAATCACACAATAGAATAAGCAATCTATGCAGGTGTGACTAAAAGAACTTAATGCAGTAAAAGATGTGATCACGTATGAATCTGCATATAACAAATTGTCCAGAAGCAACTCAATAGTACTAAATATATTACACATATGCAGCAAGGTACTGAAACAAAAAGAATTGCAAAAAATCCATACGTCACTCGAACGAAGCTGATGTGTCACTCGAATGATAAAATGTTGTCGTTAGAATGATAACTTTGTGCGGCCCACAGTTGTCGCTTGAACCAACAATCAAAATTCCCAGTTCAGAAGGTTAAATAGTGTTGCCCAGTGAAAAATTTTCCTCAAAAAACTAACTAGAATGGGCTCAAAGCAGTACTAAAATAGTAGTTAAACTAAGAAAACAAAAAGCAACTAACTGTGAGTTACATGCGAACATAGTATCGATGTGCTCAAATATGAAAATGGAATGTATGGGCGTGAACTATAACAAATGAATCACAATTCCAACACATTGAAACGATCAAGAAGCTCTAATTGATTGTAAGGACATATTTTCATAGGTCCGTTATCAATTTATTATGTTATATACCGCTACACCGTCGAAGAGCATTCAAGAGACATCTACATCCAAGACGGATCCGAATTACTCAAGTTCTTCATCATTCAAGACTCCTCGAAGTTTACTTTGGTAAGGTTATGTTTTAAATACCTTAACTTTTCACTTAGAGCTTTTGGGATATTTTTACAAAATATTTTCTAAGTGTTGGAGCGGACTTTTACGTCAAATATTGAGAATGAGTATTTTTTCTAAGTTTTGAAGTGGACCACGATTTTGATGCCCAGGTCGTTCGCGCAAGATAAGCATCTCGTTCGAATGAGATTGGAAGTCGCGCGATGTCGTTTGAACGACATGCGTCCTTCGTTCGAGCGACATATGCTTCTCGTTCGAACGAGCTCAGATTTTGAGGCGGTGCATTTTTGTATAAATACTCATTAAATGGTAATATTTTCATTAAGAAGTGACAGCGTTTTGACGAACATAAATACTGCGAAAGAAGAATCCTTTTTGGCTTCTTCCTTTAGGGTTTTAATCCCTTTTTGGTTTTTAATTCACAAAACTCCCATATGCTTTAGTGAATTGTTTGGTGTTTATGAACAACTTTGCTTTTATTCAACCTCTGTGTAGAAGGGATCTCCATATTTGATCGGTGGAAACCGAGCATAGTCATTCTGCGTGTGGACGAGCCGAAGACGACGAACCGAAGCCTGGAGGGTATTTCACTGTCTCTCGTATCTTTAAAGATTTGTTGAAGGCACCGTGCATTACACACTCGTGGGCGATTATCAGGTTGTATGTAAGTCAAACGTCTTGTGAAGTCTTCAAAGTGTTATAAAAGGTTTTTACTCGAAAGGAGTTTTTTCCTATATCGATCGTCTTTATTTTTCATGCATGGTTTGAATGATTTATCATATTTAGATGCATGTTTAGGGGTTGAATTAGTTTGATTCAAAAATAGACTCTAATTAAATTAGTGTGCCAAAATAGATTTTTGCGAAGTTAATCAATTATCACACAGTCACGTTTTCTCAAATTGGTATCAGAGCGGGTTACGCTAATTTATAGCGTGATCCTGATTTTTCAAGGATTTATTTTTTTGATAGAATTTGACTTCTCACATCGTCAAATTGGTATTAGAGCAGATTGTGCTAATTTATCGCGTATTCCTATTTTCGGCATAATCGTGTGATATTGATTTTTTTTTTAAATCAGTTTTTTTTTTTTAAATCACAACCTTTCCTATGGAGCATTTATATAATCGGATGCCTATTTTTAACGGGTCTAATTATGTCTATTGGAAAGCTCGCATGAAATCTAGTTTAAAATCCATTGACGAGCGTGTTTGGTACCTTTGGGGAAATGGGTGGAATCCTCCCACGGTCACCGTTGATAATATTTCCTCTTTAAAACCCGTGTCAGCCTGGACTGAAGATGATCATAAAATGTCATAATTTAATTCACGTGGTTTGAGTGCTATTTCTGGAGCTATCACTCCTGATGAGTTTCGCCTGACGTGTACCACGTCTAAAGAGGCTTGGGATGTTTTGAAATTGATTCATGAGGGTACGAACACGGTTAAAGAATCTAAGTTACAAAATTTGGCCACCCAATTTGCGACTATCACCATGTCTGAGTCTGAATGCTTTGATGATTTTTATGCACTTTTGTCGGACATTGTTAACACCAATTTTAATTTGGGTGAGGTGATTGATAACACGCGTGTCGTTAAAAAGATTTTGAGATCTCTTCCAAAACGCTTTATTCCTAAAGTCACTATTTTGAACTCTTTAGGAAATTTGAAATCACTTAAGTTGGAAGAACTTGTAGGAGATCTTCAAACCTATGAGATTGACATGTTTCCCAAAACAATTAAGGCTAAGGATAATGGCGTTGCTTTAAAGACTCATTTTAAGAAAAAGATAGAAAATGTTTACGAGTCTGATTATGAGGAAGATTTTGATATGGCCTTGTTTGCAAAAAAAATTAAAAAGTTCCTCAAAATGAATAAAGAAAATTCTTCCAATAAAAAGAGATCTTTTGAGTCAAATAAAAAGAAAGTGGAGGCCAGAGATAGTGACAAGGAGGATGAGATCAGGTGCTTTGAGTGTGAGGGTAAAGGGCACATAGTTAAAGAGTGTCCTACTAGGATAAGGAGAAAGGGCAAAGAGACTGCTATGCCCGCCACTCTTAGTGACAGTGAGGTAGATGAGGGTGATGAGGGAGATGAGTTTGATAAAGATTTATCACATGGGATGGTTGTTGCTTTTTCTAATCATGTGAGCACACCTACTTTGTCTCACGAGAGTGCACACGAGAGCGATGATAGTGATTTGTGTTCTTCGAGTGAAGGAGATAGCGAGAGTGAGAGTGGAGATGAAAGTGAGCTCCAAAAAGCTTTTAGAGATTTGTACACCGAGACCTTGAAAACAAAGAAGTATAATAGAGATTTAGGTCATCGGGTTTTAAATTTGGAGAGAGAGAAGGAGGTTTTGGGAAAAAAGAAGTGTGATTTGATCGACACGTTGTCTACTCTGATGACACGTGTATCCCAACTCGAGAGTGATCTCGAATGTGCCAGGGAGGTCAAAGTCAAGTTTGAGAACGCACCTAAGAACGTTGAAAAGGTGGTTCTTAAGGGTAAAGGTGAGAATGTAGGAATAAGTCATGACGGTGCTTCTACTTCCCAATTTGCACCCAAGCCAGTTCCCACTTTAGTGACAGATTCATATGAGTCTCACCCTCACCCACCTAGGCGTCCCATTACTATTAGGAAAGTGCGTCCTAGTGTTTTTGAGAGAGGTGTTCTGAGACCTATTTATGTTTGCTCACATTGCAAAAGGAGAGGACACCTTAGGGAATTCTTCTTTAAGTTGGGGAATGTGTCACGTTTTGCTTCTACGCATGTTTCTGATACACATGCACCCACACATGATTCTTTCCATGATCCCGGAGACTACATGAGAGTGTTTGCACATTTAGGTGAGCAAGTTAAGTTTTTAGTCAAAACTTCACAAGAATTGATGGAGGTTTTTCATAAGTTGTCACCACCTTTGGAAAACCCCTATGCACCTAATGATTGAGGTTTGACTTATTTACTAGCATAGGATGATTTTCATGATGACATTATTTGCCTATTGCTAGTATGTATCATTTCTGTATATAATTTTTGTTTTCAAAAATTTTGAAAAATACAAAAAGATTTTATTTTGATAAATTTTTGAGAAAATTCAAAAAAAAAATTGTATTTTGTTTGCACCTTTTATGGATGGACACTTAGGATGACCAAGTCACAACATCATTCCATTCTTCATGTAACTATATGATAGTGTTTTGAGACAATAGGTCAATTCATCCATGTGCTTTACAATGTTTGGAATCATTGAGATGTAATTTAGTGTTACTTACTACATGTTTGACTCATCATTTCCTTTATTGCGCACATGCACGGATTTGTTTGATTATTGTGCTTGTCTTATCACATGTTGGTTGGGTATTTTCACTTCAATCCTGTCCTTGAAACGAACCAAGCGCGATAAATTTTGATAAGGAAATTGTGCATATAAAAACCGTTTTGTGAGTTTGTGTGTTTTGTTTGAAAACGGGGAAGGGCTGCGAAAGGTTCTTTTTGCCTTTGCGAATACTAAGCCACCATTAAATTGAACCTAAAAAATGGAGGAATTTTATTATCCGGGGTCCAAAGAGGTTTAAAAGAGCCCGAAAAAATTTAAAGGCAATAAAAAGAAATTCATGCCAAATATGGGCCATTTAGGTTTTTGCACCAATTCTCCAAAGTTTGAGAATTTAGATTACCTCTAAAAGACAATATATATGAGGGAGTTTGGTTGGAGATTTATAACGGGTTTGCACATCTTTAAAAGTTTTGAAAATGCGCTAAATAGTTTTGGACGTTATTGGTGTGGAAATCATTTGACTTTGATTTGTTGATTTGTATAAGACGATGTCATTTAAATTCAACAAATTTTTACACCTAAGGATACTTTTGATGTTCATTCATTAGGGGTACACATATGCATCGTGCACATATGATTGATTGAGTTTATTTACCTATCGAATGTGTTCACACCCATTCATTCCATTTCCATGACTTGGTTGTTTTAGTTTAAATCCATGGTGTGATTTTTTGTATCATATTTTTCAAAGTGGTATCTTATTTTTGTATGAAAAATTAAAAAATCCAAAAATAGTTTATGAGATTTTTGAGATATCCCTTTGCATGCGCGTAGTTTGATCCATGTTTGCTATGAATTTTTTTCGTGACCCTCCATGTTTTGATTATTTCTTCTTATCTGTCTATTTGGGGACATCATAAAAAGGGGGAGAAAGAATTATCATGATATGGGGGAGTTTTTGCATTATGGGGGAGATTTGATTATTAATGCTTTATTCTTATATCATTTCAAACTCGATGCGTCACGAAGGTATTTTGCTTTATCTCATGTGTGTAGGTATAAAGATTGAAGATCATGATGTTGCACACCCTGATGAGAAAAGCTTTGAGATTTGACGAAGATGATTGAAGAACAGTTTTGAGGTCTTGCAAATTTATTCATGGGAGGGTAGATCTGTATAGGCAATTTGGTTTTTGATAATTCCGATTTTTTATGTATGTACCGGCATAGACATAGGGGGGATTTGTAAGGACATATTTTCATAGGTCCGTTATCAATTTATTATGTCATATTCCGCTACACCGTCGAAGAGCATTCAAGGGACATCTACATCAAAGACGAATTCGAATTACTCAATATCTTCATCATTCAAGACTCCGCGAAGTTTACTTTGTTAAGGTTATGTTTTAAATATTTTAACTTTTTGGGATATTTTTACAAAATATTTTCTAAGTGTTTGAGCGGACTTTTACGTCAAATATTGAGAATGAGTATTTTTTCTAAGTTTTGAAGTGGACCTCGATTTTGACTCCCAGGTCGTTCGCGCGAGATAAGCATCTCGTTCGAACGAGATTGGAAGTCGCGCGATGTCGTTTGAACGACATGCATCCTTCGTTCGAGCGACATACGCTTATCATTCGAACGAGCTCGGATTTTGAGGCGGTGCATTTTTGTATAAATACTCATTAAATGGTAACGTTTTCATTAAGAAGTCATAGCGTTTTGACGAACAGAAATACTGCGAAAGCAGAATCCTTTTTGGTTTTCAATTCACAAAACTTCCATATGCTTTAGTGAATTGTTTGGTGTTTATGAACAACTTTGCTTTTGTTCAACCTTTGTGGAGAAGGAATCTCCATATTTGATCGGTGGATACCGAGCGTAGTCATTCTTCGTGTCGACGAGCCGAAGACGAAGAACCGACGCCTGGAGGGTATGTCGTTGTCTCTCGTATCTTTGAAGATTTATTGAAGGCACCGTGCATTACACACTTATGGGTGATTATCAGGTTGTATGTAAGTCAAACATCTTGTGAAGTCTTCAAAGTGTTATAAAAGGTTTTTACTAGAAAGAAGTTTTTTCCTATATCGATCGTCTTTATTTTTCATGCATGGTTTGAATGATTTATCATATTTAGATGCATGTTTAGGGGTTGAATTAGTTTGATTAAAAAATAGACTCTAATTAAATTAGTGTGCCAAATTAGATTTTTGCGAAGTTAATCAATTATCACACAGTCACTTTTTCTCATTGATAGCTATAAATCATCAAAATTTATTTTATCCATATGTGACAATTAAAGTGTGAGCTAAATGAACTAAACAATCAAACATGCACCCAAATCCGAAATTTTAACGATTCTGCAAACATTAACGTCATGACACGATTTTTTCAATTTTAGGATTCGTGGTGCAAACCCGTTTAATTTATCCATCTAAACTCCCTACAATATATATATCATATTTTCTTTTGAATGAACATAAACTAATTTGGCCCAATTTGGCATGTGATTCTTTTTATTGCCTTTAATTTTTTTGGGCTCTTTTAAACGGTGGCTTTCACGACGAGTCAATTTTACACTCTCGCAGCCCTTTCCCGGGAACATTCATCATTTTTTTCAATAATTATCCTCATCGTAAACTATTCTTACATGCACACCTCCTCCTTATGTCTACTTACCCATAGATGAGAAAATTAAGATAAGAACGTCTCACCAAACTCAAATATGCAAGAGATGTCAAACATTCATATAAACTCATGCATGTGTGCAAAGATGGCATATATACAATGTCAAATCAAAATGAATATCAACTTCGAAACAACCCCATAATACAATGGTTAAGATCATTCTAAGCATCAATAATTATGACCAAATGTCCTAGCCATATGGATAATGAAAGGAAGGGGATCCAGGCACACCAATATGCCACATCAAACATGTAAACTCAAAAAACAAAAACAAACCGAAAATCTTTTTGGTTTTTCAACATATTTTGACTCAAATAAATGCAAAATCTTTTTGTATTTTCTCAAAATATAATAAACCAAAAATCTTTTTGTATTTTTCAAATAAGACTCAATAAAAGAAAATTTTAATATAAAATGATACGCGTGTCATAACACTAGCAAGATATAAATCATGATGCAAAGACTAGTGTATGAAAAACATGGTAACACAATCATCCTTTAGATTTTCCATGGGAATAATCAAGTGAAACCACATGAGAACCATAAATTTTTAGTCCGAAAGCCACTAAATCCGATTTCCTAACCCAAGTAGGTGTAACATGACGGGTGGGGGTTTTGGTAACCGACACAAGTCCTAAACTCCCTAGGAACATTCCTAAGGTCATAGCAAAAACGTCTAAGATGAGCTTTCCTATCGCAATGTGTGCAAGTGTAAAGATGGCGGGAATACTTACCAAAATATCGACCTCTCCTCACGTTCCTTGTGGGCTCTCTCATACAGTTGGTATTGGCTTTGGGAATGGGAATAACTCTATCATAGTAGCCTATATCACACCTATTACTTTTGACTTGGACGGTGCCTAACATCCTATCTAACTTTTATAACCTAGATTCCAAGTTAAACTTAACTTACTCGAGTCTTTCAACTTCTACTCCAACTCAAAAATCCTAGACTCCTCAAACTCTAGCAACTCCTTTTTAAAAGTCTCCATCAAACAACAAAGACTATCTCTCTATTTCTCCACATAATCTAGCTTCTCCCTAAGCTTTCTATCCCGTGCCTTGAGATCCTCAATCAATGCATCGTTATTTTCTACGGCACTCTCATTCAACCTAGCTTGCAATTTAGAGTTTGTCTTTTTTTCTTTCACCGTCTCGACATACAACTCATTAAATGTAACTTGTAACTCGTTCACATCAACCTCCTCTTCCTCACTAATTTCTCCCTCACTCACTTCGGATTCAACGGCCTCAAAAGTGTCATGAATATGAGAATATTCGTGGGAAGATTTATCGTCGTCGCTCACATGACATGCCAAGAAAGCAACAAACTTGCTCTCATTGGGGAACTCTCTCCCTCTTTCGGTTCACTATCACTTAAGGAGGCACTATAAGCTATCAATTTTTTGCCTTCTTTCTTACGTCTAGTGGGACACTCAGCAACTTTGTGACCATACCCCTCACACCCAAAACACCTATCTGACTCAACCTTATTAAATTTCTCATTCTTATCTTTAGGGGTGGACGCTACCTTGTTTTTCTTGAATTTCTCAAACTTTTTGGCATCTTTTGGCTGCTTTTGAAACTTAAGAAATTTTTTAAACTTTTTAGCCAATAAGGCGACATTCATAAAATCAGAATAAAAATCTTCATCCGAAACTTTAGTCTCCTCCTTCTAATATTTTAAAGTAATGCCCTTTTTTCTTTAGCACTTGCTTGGAGCTAAACATATCGAGTTCATAGGTTTGTAAGTCTCCTACAATCTCTTCATGTTTCGTCGAATCAAGCATAACTAAGGAGTTTAAAACGGTCACTTTTGCATCAAACCTACTCGGCAAAGATCTCAAAATTTTCTTTATGACATGGTTGTCGAGAATCCTCTCTCCTAAGTTAAACGATGAGTTGACATTATTAGAAAACCTAGCATAAAACTCATCAAATGACTCATTATCTAACATCTTAATCGTCTCAAACTTTGTAGCAAGGTTTTGTAACTTAGACTCCCTAACCGTGTTAGTGCCCTCGTAAGTAAGTGTAAGTTTATCCCAAGCCTATTTTGATGTTTCACAAGTCATAATTTAATTATACTCTTTTGGTGTGACATGTGAGGTAATAACGTGCAAACCTTTAGAGTTTTAAAGTGCAAGCCTATGTTCGGCCTCTCATGTGACTGGTGGTGTCCAACCTTTTTCAATCGCTAACCACACACGCTCATAGATGGATTTTAGAGCACTTCTCATTCGCATTTTCGAATAAGCATAATTTATGCCATCAAAAACAGGATCACGAAAACTTTCAAATCCTCCAAAATTCATTCCGAAAACAAAAGGGATCAAATACAATAAAAATATGTTTCTATCTTTAATACCAATTTGATAGTCCCTTTTTTATTTCTTAAGAGGAAAGTGCTTTAAGGATCACAAAACAACTTACTCTTATTGTGAAAAACCTTCTTCCAATTTTTAATTTGCACTAAGTTGTGAACTAATTTTAACTTAACCAAATTTTATCTTGATTAATCCTAAACATCCATCTAGTGATTAAAGAAAGTAAAGTAAAGTAAAGAATACTCACAACGGTGGATGTATGAGGAAACCACAACGAAAAAAACCTCGAACGGCCCAAGCCAGACAATCTAATGAATGTGGAATTACAACGAACAGACACTAGTCTTACTCAACGACTCGATCCCCCACGATACTTGATGCTCTTCTGATCTTCAACCACTCCTCTCACAATTCCCAAGAAAAAATTCCTTCTTCCACGATACATGTCCACAACACACATGTCCATGTATGTATCGGCATCCACTGATATGCCTTGTAACGTCTACGATGTTGAACACGGCTCTTCTGCTTCTTCACCGCAAAGCCCAGCAATGTTCAAGTGTAGAACAACTCCTCTTTGGTGCCACAAAGATCACTATAGCATATATTAAGGATAACTCGGATGTTTGAAACTCTAAGGATGTATTTACGATGGAAAACCTTAGAAAACTTGTGTGCAGAAACATACTGGTTCGTAAATAGTTTTTCCAGAATGCACACTTACGAAATATGAAAGAAACACGGCTATAAATACTTTTCTAGAGACGGCTGCTCGCTCGAGTGACTTGACCTATTGGTCGAATGAGATGACCATGTCGTTCGAACGACAGTGGCATCTTGCTTGAACGACAGTGTATATCGTTTGAACGAATGCATCGAATTAGAGTCCTAATCAAACTCTACTCTAATCCGTACTTATTTGATTTAAAACGAAGTGTACAACATTTCAAACACTTATAAAATATTTTTAAAACTTTTATTTAATAAAATAGCATCCTTATCCTTATAAAAAATAAATTTCGAGTCCCATTAAAATTACGCATTCATACCTGAGTGGTCTCGGAATGCAATTGAACTTTGAAGATGAATAAACTTGCACCAATTAAACATTAGGCATAATTAATTCGTTGAATCTTTATCTACATTTATAACAATAAATTTTCTAGTTGCATGCTTTGTAACATTACTTGTCACGCTTGCCCATGTCGATAGCACGCTGAAAATAATAATATCTTGAAAATTCATTCAAACATATGTCATTTAAAATGTGAAAAATAAATGTAACATAAGTCAATTTTCTTATAAGTATATTAAATGTTAAAACAACATCTCCAAAAATTATGATTTACTTCCATTCCCCTCCCCCCCCCCCCCCCCCCCAAAAAAAGGACATAATTCAAAATCTAAACCAACATGTTGAATGTTGAATCACAAAATAGATGAAGCATAACATATTTGATGAGAATCTTCGTAAATGATGTATAACGACAAAGTGAATGGTATCATTTATCTCTATCTATCTCCATACTTGTTCAACATAAGGCTTGTCTAAAAGTCGATGATAAAATGTGTATGTGCATCGAGTGTGGATGAACAACCACCCCAATTTAAATTTAAAAAACACTGAATTAGTATCCGAGTCTAAATATAGACCATGCATATTAAATTGTAAAGATAAGATGTTACCTTATTGAATACTCTTTCACCCTAGACCCGACCTTTTCCTCCTTTCCTTTTTTCCAATTCTTATATGTGGCGATACCAAGTCTATAAAAGTACAACAATAATAGATGATGAGACTACTTGTTTGTGAGTGTTATTGATAAATTGAGGAGTAGCTTTACCTTTTTGATAATCGCTATGCAAATGTTATAGTTTTCCATATTGTAAGATAAGATGTTTCTACAAATAATTTAATAAAAAAGTGAATGTATGTAAAACAAAAAGAAAATATATATAAAACCTAAAAAAAACAAATATATATGTAAAACCCAAAAAAATAGAGAATGAGAGTAATTATTTTGCAAAATAATGCAAACATCTCTTAGATTGAATACCCAAACAAAAGCTTTTTCAAGTCAAAATACAATGAGGTTTCGTTTTTAGACTATTCATGTCGTGTCATCGTGTAGTATTTAAATTTAAATTTAGAAGTGTTTAAGAATTATTTAAATCAAATTTTGAAACAATATGACATATCTTTAGGGGGTAAAATTATCAATCACTAGTACATATTAAAACTAATACAACCACCAAATCAAAGAGAAACAAAAGAGAAATATTGTTAACACTGAACCGGGTTCCAAGCTTAGCAGCATTTTCGTAACTTGTTTCCACGCAAAAATTGGTTTCTCACGTTCTTGTCAGCAGTGTTTTTGTAAGTCATGAACTTTGCAACGGGGTTACAATTGTTATAGCAGTGTTATTCTGAAGCATCCATTAAACTGAAGCATTTATGTAAGTCTTTATATCAGTGTTATTCTTCACTAGTTAGCAGCTTTTATTGAGTTATGAACGTGTAACAGTTTTGGATTCTATAATAAAATAGATTCATGGACTCCACTTATTGCATAAAGTTAATGATATTCCAAGATTTTGTTTTCTTCAGTAGCAAAGATGTGCTAGTCTTATACTCAGAGTTAAAAGAGAACATATTTTAAATATTATATATTTTCTCAATTAGGTTTTATGTTTGGTTGATTGGCCAAAAAATTAAAAAATTATATTTTGGTTACCCATGATTTACCTGATATCAACAACCATATATGGTTGTAAGTCTTCCCCATAAACAAAACACATTTATGGTTCATTCATGTGCAACTACACTCAAGGAATATAACATCTACGTTACTTTTCTATTTACTTTAAAATCAGTTACATTATTGTTAACGTCCAAAACTAGATATAAAAAATTAGGAAATAACGTAATATTGTAGTTAATAATCAAGAATGGGTATGAGAGGCAGTGAGATTTAGACAATATTTACGTGGTTCAGCCCAGAATGGGAGCCTACGTCCATAGATGTTCCTCGTGTTGTATTTATTATTCTCTCATATATAAAATTAGGGTTGTGTTTGCGACTCAATGATTGAGAGAGATTTCGGTCCCCACTTTCAGGTGGATTTGTTACCTATTTATAGGCTGTTCATCGAGAATATTAATAGGACGAGTGGATTACCCTTATAAGTCAGGCAATTACACCTGAATATACATACTTATCAAAATAACAAACCAATATGCCTTGGATAATGGGCCGACATCATTGATAGGCTCGTGGGTAACTAATTCATAACAGCCATGTTCTCCTTATCCCCACGTGATTGATGAGGAGTGTTTCATGTGTATGCGCCTATATGCGTGTATGGTGCGAACGATTTTATTCGCATGGATGGTACAGTTGTCAGGTAAGTGGGTCGAACAGATTAACACTGAGCCGACTTTATTTTGAAGTGGGGTCGAACACATTGTTAATACACTTTGCATTTGATTTGGATCGTATTTAACTTCGGTGTGACAAGGGTATAATAATAATCCTCCCAGACCTCTTGCATGAGCTCTGTGATTTGATGCAGGGTGATTAAATGAGGTGTTATGTGCTGCTTGTATCAAGGCGGTTGTAATCGGCTTTCTTTGGGTTAGCCTGGGCCGAGCAGAGTAACTTTAGGTTTATAAATAACTTCAAGGGCGCGTGTCTAGAAATTAAAACGTCTTATTTGCAATGATGGTGGCAGGGCGTGTACGTAGATGCTCTGTACCGTCGTTCCGTTTCTATAAATTTTTTGATGTCTTTTCTGCTGCATCTTTTCACTCTCTTTTTAGAAAGTATAAATACACGCCACAAGTCTCATTCATCATCATCATTTTGATATTTGCATAGAGCCAGGGAGAGAGATATACATGTGTTACTCAGGGTGTTCTTGAGAGATTATTCATTTATCGCCAAAAGAATTTTTGTGGTTTCCTCCCTATCCTTCGCCCGGTGTATTGTTCTAATCCCTTGCATTTAATTAATTTTATCAGGTACACCTTTCCTTATTCTTGCTAGGGTTTCTCCGTTCTTCAATTTGTTAGCTGGTGATTTGTTGTTATTTGGAGACTATAGCATTAGAGGGCCATTGAGTTGGTTGGCCTAGGTTTTGCAGATAGTGTTAGTAGTTCTTATGATTTTTCCCCACACATTTAATGAATTTACAACTTTATTTGTGAACTTGAGTCAGAACGCCCCGGTATCACTGAGAGGAGGTTTCCACACCCCTTGTAGGTGGTTAGACTGGAGGACGAGTCCGGTCATCCTCGTTACACACCCATGGCTTCGTCCAATTGTGGTTCTTCCGCTGATCGTGGTGTTCCTTACGTCCACTCCCCTGCTTTCGATACTTTTGCTACTAGCCCTATTGTACCCCCCTCTACTGAGGTTGATTTTGTAAATACTGTGTCCATGGACCCCATTAATCTTGATTCTCTTTTTGAAGAGGTTGCTAGCGATAAGGCCGAGGATATCAGGCCTGAGAGTGTTGGTCCCCACCCATCTATATCCCCTATTGATGGGTCTCGTGATGAGGTTTCGGATTAGGATGAAGAGGGCTCTTCTGGGTCCTCTGACTCCTACAATCCTGCTCAAACTGATGCTCAATGGTATCAATACACTATTACTAAGGAGGATCTTGATATGTTGAGAGAAACGTTTACCCTTCTTATAGCCATTCAGACTAGACTGCCCAGTGTTGCGAAAAAGTGCTATTCTGTGAGGGATGCTGATGAGATTTGCCTCCTCTTTTGGGCTCTCTAAGTGGGGCTGAAGTTGCCTCTCCATCATATTATTGACTCTATACTGAGGGGTTATGATATGACGTTGACCCAACTTCTCGCCAATGCCTATACGACTATATTAGGAGCCATGATGTTATGGAAGCTCAGGACAGGCTTTGATTTGATGGAAGATATATTTAGATATGTTCATGGTTTGAAATGCAATGCTAAAGCCCCCGATATTTTTATTTTTCCCCCGAACGTCTCGCTATAGGAGGGTTACCGTAGTCCAAACCAGTAATCACGACTGGAAAGGCCAATATGCATTTATTAAAGGAGTTTGGGAATTTAGGTCCTATGAGTGGGATAGATCATTTAGGGTCCCCATGGAATGGAATGGACCCAATCGCATAGGTAAAACTTTTACCGTCATTCGATTGCTCCTTTTTTATCGTCTGTCATTCTGACATTTCTGTTATGTTTGTTTATTTCAATGAAACGACCCCCTAGGCTTGTCAGGTCTTCGATCGACCTTACTGAGACGTATTGCGAGAAAAAACATCCAAAGTTCGAAGAATTGTTTTCCATTGAGAAGTTTATATCTACTAGGTATCATACCCCCCCCCCCCCAGGTGGTCTTGCTCCGGAAGAATTTAAGGTTCCCTTAGAAGGGTGCATGCTGCAAGAGACCCATATTAACGACGCAGGTGAGTAGCCAGCAGGTGGAGAAGGAAACCTTGAGGCAGGCATGTCATATTGGCACCCCACTCTTTATTATTAAACGCTTTAAATATATATGTTGACTCATCTGCTCATATTTTCTTGAGTGTAGAATAGCATCCATCAGAAGAGATGTTGGGAATGGCTCCTCATCACATTGATCGCAAATCCCTGGATTTTGATAAGGAGAAAAGAGTTGGAGCTGGGCAAAACCAAACTGGGGCAGAGAAGGCCACTGCTGCTAGGGCAGCCTAATAATCTTCTCGTTAAAAAAAGGTTGAAGCTGCTGCTGGGGCAAAAGGCAAAGTCCCCATGCACCCTTTAGAACCTATAGCTGGAGACAAAAGGATCAAGGATGAAGATAAGGATAGATAGCCCCTATGTAAGTTGATGAGAGGACTAGGTCATACATACCTTTTGCTATGGTAAGGTTCTCGAGTTTGAGTTCGACCTAGAGCACGCAGTCACTTATAAGGATCTGAAGGCCGAAAAGTTCTCCATCTTCTATCATGCTAAGAATGCTATTGATATGATCGATTATCGCGATCACGTGAAAGATTTTGAGATTCTAAGATGTTCTAACCCAAATTCTTTATGGACATTGGCCCAACATGGATTGTCGGTGGTAGGATCCTCTCTTAAACTATTCCTTATGACTTCATATTGCTTATTGTATCTTAGATACTTTCTTTCATTTGTTCACCAAGCGTTCATGGCGTGCACTGTTCTTCAGGAGAAGTATTTGGTGAATCATGTTTCTTATAATGAGCTATCCGAGGATAACAAGACGTTAAAGGCCGGGCATGATAAGATGTCTACTAAGTTGAAGAAGAGAGACGATCAATTGATGGCAAAGACTGCAGATCTAAGCAATGTCAAAAGTGAGGATGTTATTCTCAAGGAGAAATCTGATACTAATGATGCAAGATCCAAAATTTGAATGAAGCCCAACCAAGTAGGAGAAGTTTGGGAAAGAGAAGGTTGCCTTTGTTGCAGAGTTATAGGTTGCTCGTGATGCCCTTACCTCTGCTAGAGCAGAATCTATCAAAGTATATAAATCCTCGACTGAGTTCACCACGGAATGCCTTGGCTACTTCTTGGATGGATACGAGGAATTAAAGAAAAGAATGATGACCCATTACCGTGATATCACCGATACAGTAAGTCAGTGGCAAGGGGATGATGAAGAGGATACAGTCTTAGTTAGGGAAGAAGGTGGTGATGCTCCAACTGATGGTTTTATTCCCGATCCTACTAACTGAATTATTATGAAGCTTTTTTTCATGTTATCTTTTATTTTAACGTTCTCCATGTTGATCTACCCGATTATGAAATCGTTGGGCCTTTGGTAAATCAATGGTACAATATTTATGGAATTGTTTTTGTGGTTGCATCAATGTCTTTTTAACTGAATGTAGTTAATCATTCTTCTTGCCTATATTTTGTTGCTAAATGCTTATTGAAAATGATAAAACTTTATTCCTTTAAATGGTATTTGATGTTGTTCTATTCGCAATCGGTATGGTCGTATAGAGTTTCGGGTTGATCACTTTGTTCGTAAACTCATGAGAATAAGTTCGTACTTTATTTGTTCGTGACCTATAACGTGGTACAACATTTTGGTCGATCACCTCGATCGCGACCCGTGAGATCAAATAAAGGTTAGGTCGAGCTCCTTGTTCACAAACTTATAAGAACAAGTTTGTGAAAGTTTAATTATTCGCGACCTATGAGGTCGTACAGAGTTTGGGCCGATCACCTTATTCCCGACTCGTGAGGTTGTATAAGTTTTAGGCAAAGCTCCTTATTCATAAACTTATGAAAATAAGTTTGTACAAGGGGCAAGTATTTTTGTTCGTGGTCTATCGTATTTAGCAGAGCCATACAGTTTATGTCGTGTTCTAAAAGGCCCGCCTAGGCTTGAGGCTTGAGAGAAACGTATCGCCTACGCCTTATTCTTGGTAAAGCACATTGTTTTTAAAAAAAACAAAGGATTAGTTGACAAATATTGGTTATGGAGCATAAATATGAGAAAGATGGCTACCAAACATATGGATATGTTTTCAATTCAAGGTATGTATTATTTTATTATATTACTAGCCTTAGAATAATTAAAATAATAAAAAAAAAGAAAAAACGCCTTTTTACGCCTAGGCTCCTAAGGCTTGAGGCTTGACCTCTACGCCTTAACCACGCCTTGCGCTATTTAGAACCTTGAATTTATGTAGTTAAATATGTTTTGCATATATCTTACACCGGAAGGAAAATAGTAAAATGAGGGCTAAAAACATAATTTTATTAATACGAAACTGCAAGCTACAAGAACGAAATAACTAAGACATTACTGATAATATTTCCTGAGGTGTTCTGAATTCCAAGGGTTCTTGAACTACTCGCCCTCCAAAGTTTCAATTTGATAAGTTCTATGCCTTACAATGCTTATTACCCGATAAGGCCAGGCTCAAGCTTGTTGTTCTTCTGGATCACCTTCTTGAGGACATAGTCCCCCTCCTTTAAGATTCTTGGTTTCACACGATAATTGTAGTAACGCGCGGTCCTTTGTTGGTAGGTGGCCACATGAAACGTTGTATTCTCCCTAACTTCTTCCAACAGATCAAGGTCTAATCTCCTCACCATATCACTTTTTGGAGAATCAAAATTGAGGACTCTATGGCTAGGGAGTCCTATTTCAGTGGGGACGACCGCTTCTGTGCCGAAGGTGAGCATGTATGACGTCTCTCTAGTCACCGTTCGTGGAGTAATTCTGTAAGCCTAGAGTATGCTCTGGAGTTTATTGATCTAATTCCCTTTTGCATCATCAAGCCTCTTTTTAATTCCATCTAAGAGTGTCATGTTGGTGAACTCAGTTTGTCCATTGCGTTATGGATGTCCTGGGGCGAAGTGCAACT
This sequence comes from Sambucus nigra, assembly GCA_949130495.1. Classification (NCBI taxonomy): domain Eukaryota; kingdom Viridiplantae; phylum Streptophyta; class Magnoliopsida; order Dipsacales; family Adoxaceae; genus Sambucus; species Sambucus nigra. The sequence continues at coordinate 293,508,531 of OX422212.1, forward strand.
TTTGGATATTTTATCTAACGCATTAATCTTTAAAGTCATGGTTATCTAACTTCGTTCCATGGTCCGTGATGAATGCAAAGGGCATGCCATAACGGCATATGATCATCTTCCAAATAAACTAGAATACCCTTTTGTAAGGCATTTCTACTAGAGGCTCGACCTTCACCCACTTTGTAAAGTAGTCCACCGCCACCACCAGGAATTTATATCTCCCTTTTGTTCTCGATAATGGGCCGACCAGATCAATTTCCCACATCGCGAATAGACAAGGCGATGCGATCGGCATTAGTGGATCTCCTAGGGTATGGTGGATCTTTGCGTATTTCTGTAATTTGTCACATTTCTAGGCATAATCCATGCAATCATCCTTCATGGTCAGCCAGTAATAACCTTGAGTTGATATACGCTTGAACAATGATCTTTCGACGGAGTGAGATCAACAACATCCTTTATGTCCCTACTTAACAAGCTTGTTGACTTTCGTTGGATGAACATATCTCAATAGTGATATAGTGTACCCTCTTTTGTATAATACTCCTGCCTCCATCACATAGTGGGTTGCCTTGTAGCACGACTTTCTAGCTTCTTTCGGATCAACAAGGAGTTCGTCGGCTTCAATATATGCTCGTATGGGGTCCATCCATGATGGTCCTATATTTACCTCCATTATTGTCAAACTATCCTCCTTCGTGCTCCTGTGCATTAGTACTTCAATTGGTAACGTCCTTCTTAAAGATGTTCGGGTGGCTGAGGCTAGTTTAGCCAAGGCATCTGCTCAGATGTTCTCCAACCTGGGATCCTTACCATTTTCACTTCTGCAAACTTTTTCCAACTTCTGTTGTACAATGGCTAAGTGTTTCTCCATAAACTCCTCCCTAGATTCATAAACCCCCAGTACCTGGTTGACAACTAGCTAGGAGTCGCTATATGTCGCAATTTGGTCGGCTCTTAAGGATGAAGCTAAGCTTAGCCCAGTAATCAAAGCTTTATATTCTTTTTCGTTATTGAAGGCTTCAAATTGAAAGCGCATAGCGTATTCCACATCTATTTCATCTAGCGTGGTGATGATAATGCCCGTACCACTGCCCGTCGAACAGGATGATCCATTAACATATAAAACTTCCAGATAACACTGCCATAGTCAAAGTCTGCTTCTTCGATTTTGCTAAACTTCAAAATATTTTTATGGGACTCTTCATATTGTCTCTTAACCTCTTTGGAGGAGTTCTCTCCAATAGGAGTCTGCTCAATGTTACTAGGAGCTAAGGTTTTTTACGGGGAAGTCTGCTCATCATTAAGAATTGAACTCTCTCCCGGGGGAGTCTGTTCTGATAATTTCTCCTCGTAGGTGAACTCAACAATGAAATTCACTAACACCTGGCCTTTTATGTAGATCCTAGTCTTGTACTATATATCTTACTCACCCAGTTCAACCGCCCAAGCCATATGCCGACCAAATTTCTCTGGTTTATATAGGACTTGACTTAAAGGCACCTGTGTAGATTACAATGGTGTGGGCCTGAAAGTACGACTTCATTCTTCATAAAGCTTATCTCAATGCCAAGGCAAATTTCTCCATTCGTAGGTACAAGACTTCAGCTCCTTGATATACTCTGCTGGTGCAGTAAACTGGTCTCTAAACTCCCTCCTCATGCCTCACTAATGTCGAACTAACAGCTGATTCGGACACTACTAGGTATGGGTAGAGTTTTTCTCCAACGACGGGGCGTGATAGGAGAGGTGGGGAACCCATATAATGTTTTAATTCTAGGAAAGTGTTTTCACATTCTTCATTCCATTCTAACGACTTCCTTAGCACTTTTTAAGATGGGCAAGCACTTATCGGTGGCTCTAGAAACGAACATGTTAAGTGCGGCCACTCACCCTGTTAGGCTTTGCACATCCTTTTTTGTTGTGGGAGATTTTATATTAATTAGAGCCTAGATCTTGTCGGGGTTGGCTTCAATACCCAGTTGATTGATGATAAAGCCCAGGAATATGCCATTCTTTACCCCGAAGACGCATTTTGCAGGGTTCAGCTTCATTTGGTACTTCTCCAACTTGTCAAAGGTATGCCCCGATTCCTTAATGTGGTCAGCTGCTACCTTTCTCTTAGAGCATATCGTCCATATAAACCTCCATGTTAACCCCGATTTGGTCTTCAAAGACTTTGTTCACCAGTCTCTGATAGGTGGCCCCTATATTTTTAAGACCAAATGGCATGACATTATAATAGTAAGTACCTCTGTGGGTTATGAAGGGCGTCTTTTCTCTGTCAGAAGGCTTCATATTGATCTGGTTGTAGCTAAAGTAAGCGTCTATGAAGCTAAGAAGCTCATGGCCCAAGGTGGCAGCAACCAGCTGGTCAATCCGTGGCAGCGGGTAATAATCTTTAGGACACGCCTTGTTTAAATCAGTGAAATCGACGCACATCCTCCATTCATCATTCTTTTTACGCACCATAACCACGTTAGCCAACCATTCTGGATACCTCACGTCGTTGATCAAATTAGCCTTTGAGATCTTATGGACCTCTTACTAGATGGCAAGGTTCTTCTCGATGTCAAAAACCCTTCGCTTCTGTTTGACCGGCTTGGCTCCTTCCACCACATTTAACTCATGGTAAATGAAGTCAGGATCTATGTCGGGCATGTCCTCGTGGCTCCATGCAAATATGTTCTTGCACTGCTGCAGGAATTCTATGAGATCTTGCTTCAAACGTTGTTTTAATGATGACCCGATTTGAATCGTCCATTTTGGGTGACCGATGTCAAGTGGAACTGCTTCAATTTCTTCAACAGGCTACCCTTTGCTTATTATTCTTCGTTTTGAGGATCAATAGTTTCAATGTGATAATTGGTCGTCGAGTTATTATGCACTGCTTGGTTTGTCGAGATGTAATAGTACTCATACGCTACCTTCTGTTTGCCTTTGATAACTCCCACTCTAAAGTGGTTTAGAAACTTTAAGCACTGTTGCAGTGTAGATGGGATAACTTCAAACTTCCTCAGGCCGATCTTTCTAAATATCACATTGTAGGCCGACACCATATTCTTATCAAGGATAAAGAAATGTATTTTTTTATCCAGTTGATTGGCCAAATACCCGTTATGACTTCTATCTCCACCGTTCCCAATGGATACACCTATTCCCGTGAGAAACCAATCAAAGGTCGATGATAAGGTGTTAGCTCGATATCCTAAAGCTTTAAATTCCTATAACATTTATAAAACATTACGTCCACGAAGCTACCAATGTCTACTAGTTCTTTGGCCACCCGACCTTCATGGATGACCATGGTGATGACCAGAGGATCATCGTGAGGGTATAATACTCCGGATAGGTTGTCTTTTGAAAAGTCGATGATCAGGTTATCTTTGTTCACCTTGCGAGGTCGTTTGTCCAAATTGGTTGTTAGAGTAATTTGCCTTGTATGTGTGCAAGCTTGAGCCTCATTCAGGTAGGCTTTCATTTTTGCAGGGTCTTCTCCCCCACTTGCTTCTCCTCCCACGATGAAATGATAATCAAAAGATATCATGCTGATGTTGCGCATGGGATCTTTGGGTTTCTTTTAGATATTTGGGAGGTCATCTGAGTCTTCGTCCCTCTCCCTCTTCTTGTTGTTTGCCCTCCGACAAGGCGATTCGAGTCATTCTCTAGCTTTTTTCTCCTCGGGATTTGGTCTTCCATTTCTATCCACGTATATGGATAGCTTTTCCCTTCTAATTAAGCTCTCGATCTCATTCTTCAAATCTATGCAACAATGGTCTTTGTGGAATTCGTAGTATTTGCTTTTGTCCATCTTGTTTGCTGGCATCTTCAATTTTCCTAGCCATCTGAGGTCTTTGCTTCCCCAAATTTCCTCCAGGATATGGTGGATGTTAACTGTGAGTGGTGTGTACTCATCCTACTTTTTTTATTTCTCAGCCTTCCTATCATTTTGCTCTTGTATACCGAGTGCTTTGTCGGCTAGTGGTTTAGGGTGGTCGGATTCCTTGGCCTCCATTACCTCTTTAATATTCATGATCTTTCCTGCTTTGTCCAGCAGTTCATCATAATCTTGGGTGGATCCTTAGCTAATGCACAAAATAGCTTTCACGACCGTAACCCGCTCATTAGAGCTGTTATGGCAGTCGGCTCATTGTAATCCACCACTTCCAGCATCTTAGTGTTAAGTTGGGTGATATTGCAACGCCCTGACCCAGATTTATGGGTTACCCGTAGTCAACTCGATTCGACCCGAGTGTTAAGTGTGAAGTGCAATGGAACAACCTTATATAATGTTGCAAGTCCATTTTTATTTTAATTAACGTTTCACTTTATTTAACACACACGGTTCAACACTATAAACAATTACGCTTGATTTATTCAAACCCATTCCTTTATCGGAATCAAGCGTAATTATTTCTAGTGTTGAACCGGGTGTGTTAAATAAAGTGAAACGTTAATTAAAATAAAAATGGACTAGGAACATTATATAGTATTTAACACACCCCTTTTATTCATTTCAATATACTTTAGTATTTTCCTTGAAAATTACCATTTCAACGCACGCATTCACCATGTTAGAAAATACTTATTTTCCATTTGAACACCTTTTTCCATACATACTTATGCAAATTATGGGTTTAACAACTTGGTTGCTTGATTACCCATTTATTCACTTACTTTATCCTTTTTACCTTATCTCATGGACGTTAATAAATTTACGCATTTACTTTTCCATTTCGCCTTTATCGGAACATTTATTTCATCCATTCAAGTTAGGTTATATTAATTCATTTTACCACACAACCCATTTCTTGATATGTTCCATATTTCTTTTATCTTTTCTCGGATTCTTCCTATACCGCATACTTCTACGGACTCCACACCGCCGACTATGCGCACCATATTCTCTAGAAAGTGATTTAGGTATTTTCACCCAAGGGCTTCTGTCCCTTCTTGCTTATTTTCCAATTGCATCTGAGTCCTTATTAACGTGTTTAACATTTTACACATGTCCACATTATTTCACTTCCTTACTTTTACCCGGCCGAAGTCAAAACCTGGATTTAACCATCCGTTTTTCCATTAACACTTGGAACATTATTTCTTTCCCCTTTAAGTCCTTTATTCACACACACATGATTTATACTAAAATCATTTACGCTTTAGGACTCAATTCATGTTCACCCATACGAGTGTAAAGACATTCGGTGACATTTTTATTTCGTAAAAATATTCCACTTTAAGTAAATTACCAATTTACCCATTTATTTTCCAAACTTACAATTTAGTCCTTTAACAAGTGTTATTTCTCAAAAATGATTATTAAGTTTCCAACTTAATGTTTAAACGCTTTAGCCATTTTAACACTTTTTTAATACCACACTTTTGCCCAACTTTCACACTTGTCACTTTAACACTTTTATTGCATAAAATAACACCCTTTACACAAGACTACCTTTTATTAATTAGAAATTACCATTTCTTTTATTTAGCACGTGTAGTCTCATACTCTACATTATTCACATTCTCAATTTCCTTTTGTCTTATTTTATGTTAAAACCCAACAAGACTTTCTTTAAAACTTTCTCACATATATATTATCAAAATACTATAAGTTATTATGCATAGAAAGTGGTCTTTAAATACTAAAATCCTATCCAGTGGATTAAACATACATTTCGTTCTAGAATTTTATACTATTCACGACAAACATACTTTTCAAGAAATAAAGACATTTTATTAATTTCTTTAAGCTCAGCAAATGTCCATTTATTTATAAAGTCTCAATTTTGCAAGAAACTTAGAAATATTTAACAAGATTTACATTACCCTATAATTTAGTCCACAAAATATCCATTATTTATGTCTTTGTTTTACTAGAAATATACGAAATTAACATTTTCTCACATTTTTATTCCATAAAAATGTCCGTTATTTCTTTTTGCTATAAATACACAAAAATATCATTTTCTCACATTTTTGTCCCATAAAAATGTTCATTATTTCTTTTTACTATAAATACATAAAATATCATTTTTTTCACATTTTTATCCCATAAAAATGTTCAACATTTCTTTTTACTAGAAATACATAAAATATTATTTTCTTACATTTTTATTTCATAAAGATGTCCATTTATCAGTTTACTATGGAAACCCATATTATATCATGATAATCGTACTCTTAACATTCAACAATCATAAGACTATATAATATACACCAAAGAGTCTCAAAAAAGAGTAGATTACCCCGTCTGAATGGTCTTCAAAGATGGTGGTGGTAATGGTGAAGATGGGTAACTCCTCCACCTCCAAAGGTGGCCCTAAAGGGAGTCACAAAAAAGCTCCACCAAACAGGCCCCTCTGAAATCTCCAACGCACTCAAAAAATGCTTTCATAGGCACGTCTTCTTTCTCTAAGAACACCCTCAAATACCCATCAAACCCCCAACAAATAATTTCTACACTTCGTAGCTTACACCTTAACAGTGGGGAAACAAGCATTTTGTGGTGTGGGTAAATTTGTGAGAACTCTTAATGGACGGATGCATTAAGGGAAATGGGGAAAAGGGTTGTGAGTTTATGGAATGAAGACAAGGGAAAATGGTAACTGATCAATCCCTACCTCTCTCTTATACATGTTAAAACCCCAATTTACAATCCATCTACACAAATCTCAATTGTCAAGCCCAAGTGCTGATGGAGAGATTTGATATCTATGGCTCATGTTCAGACAACACAACGGGAGTACTGACTTTCGTCAGACCGTCATTCGAACAACGCAACTTGTCGTTCGAACGACAAGGTGGATTTCGTTCGAGTGGTAGGAGATCTTGCTTGAACCCACCAGCTTCTAGGTTTTTCACAGATTTAACCCAATAATCTTTATAAAATCTTAGAAGAACTTGTACTTTGTAATAAATTTATCACCAACTATTCTATAATCTACATAGAATCCATAATCCAATAATTCTCTTTACAATTGTAATTAATTCATCCTCATATAAAATATATATATGATTTAATTAATTTATCGAGTCAGGATATTACAGATATAATCACCGATGCTCTCATTGGCTCTCTACCAAACACTAAGCAAATGGGCGATCGGTTTTTCCGATTTCGCACCAAAGCAAAAGTTTCTTACAAACTAGTCGGCCAGTTGCTGGAATTTTTTTATTTGCCCTCTGGGAAGACCATTCTACCAGATTTAGGCAGAGCCGGTGATAGTGTTGGAGAAGGCTTGGCACCTTATCTCATCTACAATGGAATAAATGTCAGCAGTGGATTGATATTACTCGATATGCAGAATAGTATCCGTCTTTCCATCATATTTTGGGGTGATAATCGGTGGCTTGAATTTTCCTAGAGTAGGGTATGCCACGATAAAAGAGACGAATGGTGATCCTTTTGTAAAATCCATCTATAGAGGATTCTTAAATTTTTTCATCTCTCAAAGGCGGTCCTGTAAACGCTAGATATATTCTTTCCATGGTTGGTTATCACTTTAGGTTTTCCCTCTGTCTTTATCCTCAGCTTTTGGCTGAGCCCTTTTCTTGAGAAGTTTGCTCGGCTTCAACCGATACTCTAGCAGAGCGATGGGAGCCTCTAGTGATGGACCTGCCTGATTCACTTCTCTGAGGGTATTTATGGAAGGCCGCCGCCACTTACCAGTGATTGCAACATGGGCCTAGTCGATCAAATGTTTAGCCCGTGTTCAACCTTTTTAGTACACTAAGATGCTCTTTAGAGTATGATTGGTCATCAAAATGGCTAGGTGACTAAATGGAGGAGGTGGATCCGGGGCGATAGGACCATTCCTGATGTGACCTAATCCGTTGTGAGGAGCTGGTGTTTCCATAGGATCCCAGGTATAGCCTCCTGGTATTCTCTATTGCTTGCTTGCAGTACTCCTTGTGAGGCGCTGGGGGGAGTCGTCCATCGTCGGTTCGAGGGTTATGGCATTTGGATTGGTCTTCACCGATCTCACCTGAAGGGTATGTGTTAACTGCTTGACACTCTCCTTCATTGCTTCTTGGCGTTTAGTCAGGCTCATCAATATGTTGTGTAAATTGCCCACCCTAATGGGGGTAGATGGTGTCTGAACTTCTTCCATACGACCATTCTCTATATTATCCGCCATTTTAGAGTGTTTCAGCTATATGTTTGAATGAATGGATTTGGATAGGAATTATAATATCTTATCGTGAAGTTCCCACAGACGAGGCCAATTTGTTAACGTCCAAAACTTGATATAACAAATAAGGAAATAATGCAATACTGTAGTTAATAATCAAGAATGAGGATGAGAGGCAATGAGAGTTAGACAATATTTACGTGGTTCGGCCCAGAGCGGAGCCTACATCCACAGGTGTTCCTCGTGTTAAATTTAGTATTCTTTCAGATATACAATTAGGGTTGTGTTTGCGAATCAATGACTGATAGAGATTTCGGTCCCCGTTTTCAGGTGGATTTATTAACTCATTTATAGGTGGTTCATCGATAATATTAAGAGGACAAGTGGATTGTCCTTATAAGTCGAGCAATTACACTTGAATATACATGCTTATCAAAATAACAAACAAATATGCCTTGGATCATGGGATGACATCATTGATAGGCACATGGGTAACTACTTCATAACAACCATGTTCTCCTTATCCCCACATGATTAATGAGGAGTGTTTCGTGTGTATATGCATATATGCATGTATGGTGTGAATGATTTTATTCGCATGGATGGGACAACTTTCAGGTAAGTGGGACGAGAAGATTAACACTCGGACCTCATTTTGAAGTGGGACCGAACACATTATTAATACTCTTTGCGTTTGATTTGGATCTTATTTAACTTCGGGGTTATAAGGGTATAACAATTATAGACGGTTTTGCAATCCTGTGTAACTCCCTCAAAATAAAATAAATAATTTAAGAACTTTCATGTTATATATGGTGTTGTTGCTTAAGAACCTAAAAACTCTCAACCATACAAAAACACACAAACTTAGTTACACAGTTTATTATTCAAAAGGATGTTGCTAGAGACCTGTTTATTTATATTCTTCACTATTATGTATGTTAGAAACTCTAAAGAAATTCTAGAGCTATTTATAACATAGAAATTCGCGCACCAAAGAAACTCCAAATAGTGTTTCTCTGGAGTTTTTGTGTTTCTTTAGAGTTATTTATAACACAGAAGCACTCTAGAGCTGTTTATTTTTCGTTTTTATGTATATAACCTCTAGAGGTGTTTATTCTTCACTATTATGTATATAGCCTCTAAAGAAACTTTAGAGTTGTTTATAACATGAAAACACAAAAACTTTAGTTTATAACACATAAAAACCCAGTTACACCTATGTTTATAACACAGAAACTCTAGAGCTGAATGATTAACTCACCGTGAAGATACACAAATAACCTCAAGAAGCTTCAGGTGTATATCTCTTGTGTGTAGCATAATGGAAGGTGGGACAGATTGAGCTTCAGCTATAGCTCTCTCACAACTCTCTTGTCCTCTTGCAGCTATCTCTATTGTGTGGAGCAGATTGAGATTATGTGCAGATATGTAGAAAGTACATATCATAGGTTGTACTCCAGCTACTCTAGAGATTGTGAGTCCCAATGAGAAGTCTCATTATCAAGGGATTTTAATGTTATCCAAGTGATTATTGCATTGCTCAGCTGAAAATGAGATTACACTCAATTTTATGGATCTATCCTTGGTTGATTCTAAGCCATTAGATACAAACTCACCAATTGAATTTATTATATTAAAGAGGCACTATGATAACATATAGATGACTATACTACATTTAACAAAATCTGTTATTAAAATGGTGAAGAACTATGCGCCAATGAAGGCACACCTATAATGAGTCAAGACACCTTTATATCTAAAAAATAACAAATTAGCAAAAGTCAGTCACAAATATTAAATATTGAAACTACAATTTGTTTTTTGCTTTACATTTGAATTACAATAATTACAAACTCTTAAATAAAATTGCAATAAACCAAACACAAACTTTGCTGGTTCAGAGTGTGTTAAGAGGAAAATTTTGAAATATGCCAACCTAAATATTAATTATCAAAACCCAAAATCACACATAGTTTTCTATCCACACAAAAAATAGGGAGAACCAAAATATTAATTACAACTGAAAAATATTAGAATCCAACAAGAAAAAAGGAAAAACCATGATTAGAGCTTCCTAAAAACACAAAGGCTAAAAGGCTAATTGAGATAGACATAGAGAAGAGTATACCTGATTGTTTGATAAGTGAAAAGAAAAAGGGATACATAACTATATGACCAAAACCCACATCAAAGATATTAATAGATTATTCTAGTCACAGATAGCCATAAAATGAAAACTTTTAAAAATCCCTACAACTGCAAAACATTATAACATAATAGATATAACAAACCCACAACTTCAAAAAAATTTAATACCAATTTGATCAAAGACCAACAACAACAAATCAAGAAATAAATAAATCAACAAACAATAAATTAAAGCTTGGATAAGAATATTCCAAGTGATTACACAAAAAAAATGCTTCTGATTTTGTTTCACAAACCCATGCTAGTTACGTTATACGAACAAAAAGAGTGGATATCTAAAAACAAAAAATAAAGAATGTACCTATTAGATGTGTTAGACCCAACTTCGAACCCGAAAAGAGAGGCAAAGGCGGAGTGTATAAGAGTCCGACTCGGTTCCCCTGGAGCCATTGCAACGTGGCCTCATTGCCCAATTGGAAGCCATAGAAATAAATAAATAAGCAATGCTTTATTTGTGGGTGAGAAGAAATTACCTCAGTGTTGTGAGGGAGCGGACTGGCAAACCATGATGGTAGAGTGTGGTTTTAATGGAGGCTGAGAAAACGGAGAATAAGAAAACATGGTGGATCGTCGCCCAAAAGAGTGAAGAAAAGAGAAAGGGTGTATGTGGGACTCATCAAACATCTCAAGCCACCCACCCATAATATTTCTTTGGTTAATTTTATAGGCTTTTGTTTTCTCATTGAACCTTAGCTAAATAAACTCACAAGAGCTTGACTCCGGAAGTAATCTTCATTACCGCCACTCTGGTAGAGCCTATGCCATGGCCACAGCCTAGAATTTTAATAGATATGGAGGTTTGTGTTTTTCCTGATATTGGGTTTTTCTTGACTCCAGGATATTAAAGAAAGAAATTGGGAGAGAGAGGGAGTAGTGGTAGGTGGATGCCCAGATATAGCATGTGTCAGACTTGTGGGACTAATTATACTTCTCGAGCTACTCATAATACATATCTTCAAGTCTCAGCGACGTGGAAAAATTTCAAACCATTAGTTACAAACCCCTAATAATTGTGACACCCCGACAAATTAAATGCCGGGTAGCTACTCCTTTATTCAAATTAATACAAAATGTCAAGTTGGTTCAGCTCATAGCATCACTGTCAAAAACATTTTTTTAAACAATTACTAGCCACATAATATTTAAAAAGTGAGTTGTCAAATTTTATTTACATGAGATTAACATGCAACCAATTAAATTATTAACTAATAATACCACAATCACATCACAGTCACAACAGAATATAAATGAAATAATAAATGAGTCTAGAGTAACACTCCGCAGAATAATCCACATACTGAATAAAACCATCTACAAAGCCTGAAAAATTAATTAGCAAACTCCAAAACTGAAATGAAAATTGAAAGTAAAATAAAGCTGTCTCTAAACAAAAGGGGCGACATGCCCTAACTGATGAATGAATCATAAATTGAATCAATGTAGAATGTGGAGGCGTCTACTATCGAGGTCCTGTAACTTCCACAGCAGCTATATCATGTCAAAGGAATGGAACTCCTAAGCTTGGCGTCCCTGTGGCTGGGCACCTAAAATGTTTTTACAAGAAAATAGATTTGAAAGCAAACGGGTCAGAGCCCGAGGTGAAAACAGTTTATAAATATAGCAAGTGTTTAATTGCATTAAACAATAAATATTAAATACATGTTAGTTGCGTGCCCTCACATGAGTTCCTCACCCCTCAACTATTGTGCACGCCTAACGTGTATCCTTAACCCGTCCTAGTGAGGTCACTAAATAACTAGTTTGTCTATCGTTTTCTCCTCGCATTAATAAGGGATTTTATTTATAACATTCTAATATAACCTACATATACCTGACTCTTTCATTAATCATTTGAATGTGTAATAGTTACGATAGGGAGTTCTCCGTATTAAATTCTATTCAAAAATGTCCCAATAATATATATCCACACTTTAACATATGAATTCATTAAAATCACAAGTATATTATTTCCAGCACAATTATACAAAATAGGGCACCCCTAGGCTACGATGCGGTGCACACATACTCTGCTATCGAATCCCGGTACATCACATACATAAGGACTACGTATTCTGAATCTCTCAGGAACCGTTTCAATAAGCAAAATCACACATAATGGAGGCGAACATAGTTCATATACCCATGGGTCACGCACATACCTACGCTCCCATGGTCAGCTGACTTATTAACTCACAGATAAGCCATTCACAGGTCTATGTCCGTAAGGTAGCAATCTCAATCCCCCCGTAGGCACACAAAGATTAGACGGCCCTGTTCCGAAAGCCGACCTCCCGTGATAGCAAGTGTGGTAGGTATGTTATACACATATTAGTTACTACACTAAGCATTCACACAACTTAGATAACTTATAATATTATTAAAGGTACGTTCTCAACCCTATACCGTTATTCAATTTCGTATGCTTTCATATTATTAGATGGTATATCACATATTAGGCCGATAGATCTCGCGTCGTATAGTTTAAGTACGTAAAACCTAAACAAGAAGGTTACTAAGTCTCCTATTATTCCCATATTTTAATGCGTTAATCTTAAGGTCCGTATTTCTGTCTCTAACCTTAAATTATCAACTATATAGATTTAATTCCTTTTCCCGACATCTCCAATAACATTTCACTCGTTTGACCCTATTAAGTCTAACATAAAGTTCCAATTCAATTCTAATATAATCCGGTTCCTATATACACCCCTACTGGTCCTCCTTAAACCTAAATGTATTCACAAGGTCCTTACCAATAATTTAAAAGGGTCGGAATTATTTAATTTAAAAAGGGGGAAAAGTATCATAATTTCTGGGGAGGTCGATCGATCAACTATGAATGTCGATCAATCGATCAAGCAGTTACAAGTTACGGGTTTCCTTATTTTTTAGTCCCAGCTTTGTCCCAAAATGCCATTACATGATAAGAGATTCTAATGTAAGTATAAGGGATAATTACACAACCTAATTACATGATTTCTAACGTTCCAAAACCTCTAAATCATCAACAATCAACCCATCTTGGATTAAATCGTCATTTTATCATAAAAATCCTATTTTCTTCTATTTCATCAAGAATCATCATGCTTCTCTTCTAAATCCGTTTTTAATTCATCTAAGGTTATAGTTTTGCTACTGAATGATTTCCAGAACTAATCTACATGCAAGTCCTATTCAAAATTAGGTTTCTTCTCCAATTTCCATGAGTGTTCATCATTATACAAGATTGTCATTAAATCCTATTATAGCATGGATGATATATTCACTGAAACTAATGGAAATCAAATCACTTGCCTTAAAAATAGTGTTCTGATCCCCTGGTGACGAAGTGACTGGTCTTCCCTCTCTCTACGGTGACAAATCCGGTGGATTATGGTGGTAAATGGTGGTTATGGCTTTGAAAGCCCTTTTTGTAACCTCTCCTCTAACTCACGTTGCCCACTCTTGATTTGTGGATGATAATGGCCCTAGCGGCCCTCATAAAATATGATAAATAAACACTAAAATTCGTGGGTCTAAATTCCATAAAATTTAAAATGACTAAAATACCCTCCCGGATTGCCGGTTTGGCCTAGAAATGCTCTGGGACCCAAACTAAACTCCCGACTAGTGTTTTCTGACTATTTAGACCTCTCCGGCCACGTTAGCGCACTCAAAATGACCATACGGGTGATAGAATTATAATTTACTTTTAAATCTCATTAAATGAATTTCTAACGCGACTGACACGCGCATCCCAATTAAATTTCTCTAATTATCGTATTTATGACTCGCGACAATTTTAATAAATTTAACAATCATATGTTACCACATATATCCAGTAATATTCATCATTTATTATCATAACCAAATATCAACTCACATCTTGTTAGTATTTAAATCCGAATTAATTTCTAATTAATTCCCATTTAATTTAATTAATTCCATTAAATAAAATCAATAAAATTACGGGGTATTACATACTTCCCCCCTAACAACAGAATTTCGTCCCGAAATTCGGAAATAAAATATACCTGGCAAAAATAACTCTGGATAACGCTCGCGCATCTCATCCTCTCGTTCCCAGGTAGACTCCTCGGCTTTATAATGCCGCCACTGAACACGTACAACTAGTACTATCTTCAACCTCAGTTTCCTCTCGTTGTGGTCCAGAATAGCAATCGGCCCCTCCTCATTGGAACTATCAGGATGTATATCGATGTCCTCTAATGCAATGTGGGTATGGGCCAAATCATCCCTGAGATATCTCCTTAGTGAGGAAATATGGAACACGTCATGGATCCTATGCAGGTGTTCCGGTAATCCAAGTTTATACGCAACTGGCCTAATTCTCTCGATAATAAAAAATGGCCCCATATATCTAGGTGCCAATTTCCCCTTCTTCCCGAAACGCATAATCCCCTTCATAGGGGACACTCTGAGTAGCACCTGATCCCCCACCTTGAATTCTCTGAAGAATCTCTTGGCATCGACATAACTCTTCCGTATCATCTCTATCCTCGTTGAAGTATCCTGAATCACCTCCGGTCCAAGGAGTTTGTTATCCCCTACCTCTAGACAACATGTTGGGGAACGATAAGGTCTACCGTATAACGCCTCGAATGGAGCCATGCCAATCGTGAATTGATAGGAGTTATTATAGGCAAACTCCACCAATGGAAGGTACTGCTCCTAACCACCTCCAAAGTCTAGGATGCACATCCACAACATGTCTTCCAACATCTGATTCGTCCACTCGGTCTGCCCATCTGTCTGCGGGTGATATGTTGTACTCAGCCGCAACTCTGTACCCATGGCTTCTTGAAAACTCTCCCAAAATCGCGAAACAAATATCTTGTCTCGGCCAGACACGATATTGATAGGTATACCGTGGACTCTCACTATCTCCACTATGAAAATCTGGGCATACTGTCCCGTAGTGTAGTCTGTCCGAGCTGGAAAAAAATGAGCAACTTTGGTCAACCGATCCACGATTACCCATATGAAGTTGTGACCCCTCTACGATGTAAGTAACCCCGTGATGAAGTCCATGGAAATGCCCTCTCATTTCTAAATAGGAACCTCTAATGGCTGTAGAAGTCCGGCCGGTCTCTGATGATCCACTTTTACCAGCTGACAAGTGGCACATTTAGAAATGAACTCGGCAATGCCTCTCTTCATCCCGTTCCACCAGTATTGTCGCCTCATATCCTGGTACATCTTATCCCCACTAGGATATACCGCGAACCGCGATTCGTGCGACTCTGTCATTACCTCGTATCGCAAGTCTTCCCCCTTCGGAACAACCAATCTCCCATTAAAGCATAATCCCCCGTCTGAACTAACGGTATGGGACTCGACCCCCTCTGCTAGTAAGTGTACGATCTGCTCTTGACAGAACGGGTCTGCTGCCTGGGCCTGTATCACTTTCGTAATGATCTGTGGCGTGACTGTCATCACTGACATGAATGATCGGGCTACTGCGTCCTGGTGTCTCAACTCCTGCCACTTTGCTCTCCACACCTCGGTCACCTCACCTACTGGCCTACGACTCAATAAGTCTGCTACCACGTTAGCCTTGTAACACCCCGCCTAATTAAATACCGGGTGATCAGTCCTTTATTAAATTAATATTAAGGTGAACGGTTGGTTCATTCTCAGCATCACTGTCGTAAAATAATATTTCCAATTTGAACACCCTAAATAATTAAGCTAAGTGTCAAAACCATTTAAAACCTCATTTTTCCTTTATTAAATACCAATAAAAAACTTTTTAATACCCACAAGTTAAGAATTACATAAATACTAAGGATGGCAATTTACACAAAGAATTAAACCATCTATATAATCCAAGCCAAGTTTAAGAACCATAAATGAAACCATCCTGACAAGAGTTAACTCCCAAGGAGTATTGAATACTGAGAATATAAATGAACATAAATCCTTGACAAGATCTAAACGGAATAGGAAATTGGGCGACACATGCCCTAACTATGAAGATCTAAAGTAGGAACTGATTCAATGACGAAGTCATCTAAAGCAAGGGCCTGTAACTCCCACATAAGCTGCAGCACGTCCAATCCAAAGAACCTAAGCATGACACCCCTGTGGCTGGGCACCTGTAATACATACATATATATACAAGAGAGAAAGAAATGACAGAAAACGGGTCAAGCCCGAGTGTAAAACAGTTTTAAAAATAGTTTAGCAAGTATTTAAAATGCTGACCGGCTAATATCACAACCACGTTAGTATGCGACACTCTCTTGAGAATTTTCACATCTCATCTAGTGTGCACCCCTAACGTACCTCTAGGACATCCTAGTTATAGTTCCCACGCTAACTAGATTAACCACATGTATCCATTCTTTATAGCCCAAATTATTCCCACGTATTAACCTTATAATACATATAATGATGTTATAAACATATATATATATATATATATATATATATATATATCCATTTTGATTCAACATGGATAAGTCCTTTATTAATTCAATTCAACTAAGTGTTTTCATACATAACTATCTTACATTTCTACTTTAGCCACATAGTAGATATCATCACATGTATATATATATTTCAATATATTATATATATATATATATATTATACTGCACCCCGAGACACAACTGCGGTGTTGTATTACTCTGCTATCTTGTCCCAATACATCATGTCGCTGTATAGGGGACTATAAGTTCGGTAAAGATTCCTCGAACCACAAATATCAAATCACAAATAATGGAAGCGAACATAGTTCTCATACCCATGGGTCATGTACATACCTACGTTCCCATAGTCGGCGGACTTATCAACTTATCGATAAGTCTATCATAGTCCTATGTTCTCGAGTGACAAATCAAAAATCCCATGGATTCATCAGGAAATGACTACCCTCACGTGCAAACCTCCCATCGATAGCAAGTAAGCTAGGTATGTCATACACAGATACATAATATATGCACATTCACACAGTCATACATATAAATATTCATATTTTCCAAATTATATTCGCCCACGACCCATAATTGTTATTATCCATTCTCAACACAAATTTTACTCAACTATTTCTCATAACGGATTCGTCTCTTTTATTCTCATTTATTATTTACTTCGTTCTTACTTCTCATCTCTCAAAGTATTCTCTCTCACTAAGTATAATTATCAGTAGGTATACCCTAACTTACCTTCTAGTCTAAATCTTTCACCAGTCTCAATCTTCTAGTACACATACGCACAATTTCCAATGTATGAATAACTCCCCGTTAACCCACAATTTCATCTCATATTAATTTCACTCAACTAAGTCTACTTAGACCTTATTGGTCCTCTTCATAACCCATTATACTCTATCAATGATGATCAAGGGTTCCTACGCATTTTAATCGGACTAAACAAAAAGGGGAAAAATATGAAGTTTTCCAAGAGGGGTCGATCGATCGATGTTCTTGAGTCGATCGATCGATCAAGCAGTTCTTGCCTAGTTTTCTGCAATATTCAACCTACAGGTTCAACCATTTTAACCCCTCCAAACCTCTATAATTTCGTCC
The DNA here is from genome assembly GCA_949130495.1 of Sambucus nigra. Classification (NCBI taxonomy): domain Eukaryota; kingdom Viridiplantae; phylum Streptophyta; class Magnoliopsida; order Dipsacales; family Adoxaceae; genus Sambucus; species Sambucus nigra. Next base: position 293,526,400 of record OX422212.1, read on the forward strand.
CAAACTCCCATCAAAGTAATCCAAGTGTATAAGCAATGTACATAAACAAGTTCTAACGTAACGACATCAATAAATCCTCAACGAATCAATCAAAAACGGGTTTAATCTCAAATCTCTTTATAAAACCAAATTTTGCATGAATAATCACCACCCTCTATTTTAATCAAGATTTTCTTCCCAAATATCATAATAAATTCATGGGTAATCCTCTACGCATGATCAAGAATTTATACAACATGGGTTCTCCCTACAACACATATAATTCGTCTTCCAAAATATATAATTCTTCCATTAAAACATATGATTTTCATTCCAAGACTAACATGGAAGGTATATTAACTTGGAAATTAGCAAGATAGACACTTGCCTCAGATTCAAGGGTCTGATTTGTTGATGAAAAATATATGGTTGCGTTCCTCGTCATGCGATCTACGTTTTGGTGGTGGTGGAGGTGAAATTAGGTGAGTTCTAGGCCTTGGATTGCTTGAAGACTCTTCACCTTCTTCTCAAATCTCTTCACCTTCTTCTCAAATCTCTTCACCTTCTTCTCTAATCACTTCACCTTCTTCTCTAATGGCTGGCTTAGGCTTTGTGTTTGTTCACCCCAAGAGACAACTCTAAATGGCTAATAAATACTAAGAAAATTCGTGGGTTTAATTACCCAAAAATACAAAATGTCTAAAATACCCTCCCGGGGTGTCAATTAGGCCTAAAAATGCCCCGAGACCCAAACTAAACCCTCGGGTACACTTTTCTGACTATCTTGACCCTTTCGGACACTTTGGCGCACTCAAAACGACTATACAGATGGCTTATAAATTATTCAATTTATTAATAATAATTTAGTCCTGACACGACACAGGCGCGTCCCGAATTAAATTTCCATAATTGCCATTTTATTCACTCGTGACAATTTTAATAATATCAATCTCATATATTACTCTTCCCATCCAATAATATTCAACAAATTACCAATAATTACTAACTCTACTCACGCTAGTAAATATCTAAAAGAAAATGCTGGATTAATATTAAATTAATATCTTAATTAAATTCAATAAATCCCCAATTTTAAAAGCCATAAAAATATGGGGTATTACCTACTTCCCCCTAATAACGGAATTTCGTCCCGAAATTCGAAAAAATAAAGCGTAACTGGTAAGGACAACTCCGGGTATTAGTCTCACATCTCATGTAATTTTCGTCGTACCACCCATACAGTACATTACCGAATACCCCCACTAATGTTATACTCCAAGCCATACCATTTAGTTTAAATTATCATGAGTTAAACTTTACCTAAGTCATCAAATAACTAAATCTGGAAGTCACAACTTCTACTTTCATTAACCTCAAGAATACTTACTATGACACAAACATGAAAAAAAATACTACAATCAAACCATCCAGGGTGCCCATACACCCAATGTGTGTACATTCCATCATAAGGTCTAAATAAATGTGATTCCTTTGTAAGGTTACCCTTAATTAACTGACTACCTAGTTTATAATTCGTATTTCTATGATTTCCACATTCTCATTTGGCGATTTCATTTGCCTCAAATCATGCTACAACTCATAACTCTCTCTGATTAATATAAATATATACATATAATGGCAAAGGTTATAAACTCATATTCTAAAGGCCTAACTTACTTCGACTCCCAACATTCTTTAGTTTCATGCGTGGGGTGTCTCGCAGAGCGAAATCCAAACAAGGAACCCCTCGATACACTACTACCTAAAATAGTTGGTCATCGAAACTCCTCAGGTCCTTAGTCTATAATATATAACATCTCAAAAAGTTTTATTTATTTATATAAAAGTCTACTTATTCACTCTCTTGTCAAAGACAATATGATGGCTATAACGATCATTCTTGGTCTCATATACAACAAGTCAATCCATGCCGATAATCACATCCTACTCGGATATGTCTATAACAAGTAAATCCCCGATAAAATTAAACTCGCGTTTTGATATATACAAGAAAATAATAGGTGTCCCACTACCCATCGGTGAGTCTACATAAATAATAGTGCCAATGGTCAAGTCTAGTAACCCTATGGTCCACGCAATTATAATAGCTACAAATGAATGTGAGGTCCTAATAACAATCATTATATGCCCCATAATTCCATAGATAGCAAACGTACCCTCATTCGCGGGCGGTGTTTGTTGACTCCCACTATTATAACTTTGCTCCGATGAGTCAAGAAAAATTTTACCCTAAATTTACAGTTTTAGTTAACCACACTCCACTATATGTCCAAGCCTTTGAATATATTTCCTTCGCTGGGTAACACACCCAATTCCCGCATTTCTAGAACTTCTACCGATGACTCTCCTCAATTTTCCATTTGACCCTCTCCCAAGCGTATTACGTTGGGTGAGTCTAATTTGGCATCACCTTCGACTATAACGGCACTTGAAATTTGTAGGTTGCGTCCTAACCGTCTTTACAGTCCTGGACTCTCGTGCCATACTAGGGGTGACCTCGACTACGGTCAATCTCCTCGAACATACTTCATAACCTCCTAAGTAAGACCTCCGATATTCGTCCAATGGCCCTCATCTGCCATACTTCTTGTAAGAACACGTCCGAACGCAAATAAGATTCACTAATATATACGTTATAGCAGGAGAACTGAATCTTACCATAGAAATCAACAATCCTAATCATAGGGCTCTATATCAAACAAAGTAACGCTCAGCTGAAAGTATAGTAAGTCGTACAGACCCTAAAGGACACTAGAACCTGATGCTCTGATACCACTTGTAACACCCCGCCTAATTAAATACCGGGTGATCAGTCCTTTATTAAATTAATATCACGGTGAACGGTTGGTTCATTCTCAGCATCACTGTCATAAAATAATATTTCCAATTTGAACACCCTAAATAATTAAGCTAAGTGTCAAAACCATTTAAAACCTCATTTTTCCTTTATTAAATACCAATAAAAAACTTTTTAATAACCAACAGTTAAGAATTACATAAATACTAAGGATGACAATTTACACAAAGAATTAAACCATTTATATAATCAAAACCAAGTTTAAGAACCATAAATGAAATCATCCTCACAAGAGTTAACTCCCAAGGAGTATTGAATACCTAAAATATAAATGAACATAAATCCTTGACAAGATCTAAACGGAATAGGAAATCGGGCGACATATTTCTAACTACGAAGATCTAAAGTAGGAACTGATTCAATGACGAAGTCGTCTAAAGCAAGGGCCTGCAACTCCCACATAAGCTGCAGCACGTCCAATCCAAAGAACCTAAGCATGACGCCCCTGTGGCTGGGCACATGTAATACATACATATACATACAAGAGAGAAAGAAATGACAGAAAACGGGTCAGAGCCCGAGTGTAAAACAGTTTTAAAAATAGTTTAGCAAGTATTTAAAATGCTTACCGATTAATATCACAACCATGTTAGTATGCGACACTCTCTTGAGAATCATCACCTCTCATCTAGTGTGCGCTCCTACCGTACCTCGAGTACATCCTAGTTATAGTTCCTACGCTAACTAGATTATTCACATGTATCCCTTCTTTATAGCCCAAATTATTCCCACGTATTAACCGTGTAATACATATAATGATGTTATAAACATATATATATATATATATATATAAACATATATATATATATATATATATATATTCACTATATTATATATATACTATACTGCACCCCGAGACACAGTTGCAGTGCTGCATTACTCTGCTATCTAGTCCAAATACATCACGTCGTTGTATAGGGGACTATAGGTTCGGTAAAGATTCCTCGAACCATAAATATCAACACAAAAATTAGAGGCGAATGTAGTTCTCATACCCACGGGTCACGCACATACGTACGTTCCCATAGTCAACAGACTTATCAACTCACCGATAAGTTCTTCATAGACCTATGTTCTCGAGCGACAAATCAAAAATTCCATGGATTCATCAGGTTATGACTGCCCTCACGCGCAAACCTCCCATCGATAGCAAGTAAGCTAGGTATGTCATACACAGATACATAATATATGCACAATCACAAAGTCGTACATATAAATATTCATATGTTCCAAAGTAGGTTCACCCACGACCCATAATTGTTATTATCCATTCTCAACACAAATTTTACTCAACTATTTCTCATAACGGATTCGTCTCTTTTATTCTCATTTATTATTTACTTCGTTCTTGCTTCTCATCTCTCAAAGTATTCTCTCTCACTAAGTATAATTATCAGTAGGTATACCCTAACTTACCTTCTAGTCTAAATCTTTCACGAGTCTCAATCTTCTAGTACACATACGCACAATTTCCAATGTATGAATAACTCCCCGTTAACCCACAATTTCATCTCATATTAATTTCACTCAACTAAGTCTACTTAGACCCTATTGGTCCTCTTCATAACCCATTATACTCTATCAATGATGATCAAGGGTTCCTACGCATTTTAATCGGACTAAACAAAAAGGGTAAAAATATGCAGTTTTCTAAGAGGGGTCGAGCGATCGATGTTCTTGAGTCGATCGATCGATCAAGCAGTTCTTGCCCAGTTTTCTGCAATATTCAACCTACGGGTTCAACCATTTTAACCCCTCCAAACCTCTATAATTTCATCCCAAACTCCCATCAAAGTAATCCAAGTGTATAAGCAATGTACATAAACAAGTTCTAACGTAACGACATCAATAAATCCTCAACGAATCAATCAAAAAGGGGTGTAATCTCAAATCTCTTTATAAAATCAAATTTTGCATGAATAATCACCACCCTCTATTTTAATAAAGATTTTCTTCACAAATATCATAATAAATTCATTGGTAATCCTCTACATATGATCAAGATTTTAGACTACATGGGTTCTCCCTACAACACATATAATTCATCTTCCAAAATCTTCCATTAAAACTTATGATTTTCATTGCTAGACTAACATGGAAGGTATATTAACTTGGAATTTAGCAAGATAGATACTTGCCTGGGATTCAAGGATATGATTTGTTGATGAAAATTATATTGATGCATTCCTCGTCATGTGATCTACGTTTTGGTGGTGGTGGCGGTGCAATCGGGTGAGTTCTAGGCCTTGGATTGCTTGAAAACTCTTCACCTTCTTCTCAAATCTCTTCACCTTCTTCTCTAATCACTTCACCTTCTTCTCTAATGGCTGGCTTAGGCTTTGTGTTTGTTAACCCCAAGAGACAACTCTAAATGGCTAATAAATACTAAGAAAATTCGTTGGTTTAAATACCCAAAAATACCAAATGTCTAAAATACCCCCCCCCCCCCCGGGGTGTCAATTAGGCCTAAAAATGACCCGAGACCCAAACTAAACCCCCGGGTATACTTTTCTGACTATCTTTACCCTTCCGGACACTTTGGCGCACTCAAAACGACTATACGGATGACTTATAATCTATTCACTTTATTAATAATAATTTAGTCCTGACACGACACAGGCGCGTCCCGAATTAAATTTCCATAATTGCCATTTTATTCACTCGTGACAATTTTAATAAAATCAATCTTATATATTACTCTTCTCATCCAGTAATATTCAAGAAATTACCAATAATTACTAACTCTCGTCGCGCTAGTAAATATCTAAAATAAAATGCCGAATTAATATTAAATTAATATCTCAATTAAATTCAATAAATCCCCAATTTTAAAAGCCATAAAAATACGGGGTATTAAAGCCTTCCCTGGGTGATATTGGATATCAAACTGATAATCCGTCACGAACTCAAGCCACCTACATTGACGCATGTTCAACTCCTTCTACGTGAAGAGGTACTGTAAGGACGTGTGGTTCGTGAATAAATGAAATTTCTCCCCCAGGAGATAATGTCTCCAGATCCGAAGATCAAATACGACTGTCGCTAACTCCAAGTCGTGGGTGGGGTAATTCTTCTCATGAGGCTTAAGCTTACGGGAAGCATAAGCTATAACCTGACTCTCCCATTGCAGTACACCCCCAAGTCCTAGTAAGGACGCATCGGTGTAGACTAGATACTCAACTCTCGATCTGGGCAATGCTAACACTAGTGCTGAGGTCAAATTCCCTTTCAACTCGTCGAATGCCAACTGGAAGGCATCGCTCCAGATAAATGGCACACCCTTACGGATCAGATGGGTCAAAGGACCCGCTATCTTTGAGAAACCCCGAATAAACCTCCTGTAGTATCCTGCTAGACCCAAAAAACTACATATCTCCGTTGGTGTCATGGGTTATCCCCACTCCCTCACTGCTGATACCTTCCCCGGATCAACAGATATTCCCCTGTCAGAAATGATATGCCCCAAAAACTGAACCTCCTTCAGCCAGAATCCACACTTCTCATACTTCGCATATAACTCGTTCTGACGCAGCGTTTGTAAGACTTGCCTCAAATTCTCGGCGTGTTCCTCCTCTGTCTGGGAGTAAACCAAAATGTCATCAATTAAGACGATGACGAACTGGTCTGGGAACTCTCTGAACACCCTATTCATCAAGTCCATAAACACGACTGGGGTGTTGGTTAGGCCAAAAGGCATAACCCTGAACTCGTAGGAACCATATCTCGTTAAGAAGGCAGTCTTCGAGACATCCTGCTCCCTGATTCTCAATTGATGGTATCCCAATCTCAAGTCAATATTTGAGAAGAAGGAAGCTCCTCTCAACTGATCGAATCTAGTCATCGATTCAGGGCAGTCGATACTTATTCCGTATCGTCACTTTATTCAACTCTCGATAATCTACAAACAACATCAAAGATCCATCCCTCTTCTTAACGAACAACACAGGAGCACCCCATGGTGAAGTACTCCTACGGATAAACCCCTGACCCAACAGTTCCTCTATCTGATCCTGTAGCTCCCTCATCTCCGCTGGAGCCATACAGTAAGGTGCGCGGGCTATCGGCCGAGTGCCCGGTGTCAAATCAATAATAAAGTTTGTTTCTCTGTTAGGAGGTAATCCCGAAATATCCTGGAACACGTCAGCGAACTCCCTCACAACCGGAATCGAATCAAGTGGTATCACCACTTCTTTAGAGGTCTCATCCTTTATATATTATAAGTGAGTGGATGATCCTCCCTCAGGACGAGGCATCGCCACTAGAAATATCTCATGTCCGGGTATGGCAAAAATAATACTCCTACGGAAATAATCAATCATGGCTCGATACGCAACTAGCCAATCCATACCGATAATCGCATCGTACGCGGTCATATCTAACACTAACATATCAGCAGGTAAAGTAAACCTCCCGATCTCTACACCCACACTTCTACATATAAGGAAAATCACAGAACCCCTACTCAACGGTGAATCTTCGCAAGTATCAGTGCTCTCTGCGATGTCTAACAACACCATAGTGCGTACAAATCTCAAGGCAATGAAATAGTGTGTGTCCCCCATGTCAAATAAAATACGCCCCATAGTCCCCTGAATAGAAAACATACCTTCAATAGCGGGTGGATCCTGTGGGACTGCGGCCTGCTGGAGCTGATAAACTCGTCCATACTGATTTTGTCCCTGTTGGACTGGGACTTCTGGGATGGGTGGTAAAGCTGGCATCTGCGGTGGTGCTGGGAGGGTGGCAGGAAACATAGGTCTCTGAGGCTCGTGTCGAGCACCCTGCTGCTGCTACTGCGGGGCCATGTCCCTTTCAGGACACTCCTGGAGTTTGTGGCTAATCTTGCCACAAATAAAACATTTCCCCACAAAGTTTCCCCCTCTCTGACCCTGCTTCCCATGGCCCTGATGACCGTTACCATTCCTACCCTGACCATGTTGGCCCTACTGAAACTGTTGTTGTTGGCCATGTTAGCCCTGCAGCCCTGATGGCCGTGCTGACCCTGCTGGCTATGCCGAAAACCTCCCTGACCATTTATGAAACCTCCAGATCTAAATGTCTTAGAATCCCGCTGCTGAGAACTCTGATCACCCTGCCAGTGCTAACCCTGAGCTGATTGTGCCTCTCTGGCACTATTTCCCCCTGTCCTACCCTGATGGTTGGACTCTCCTGCTCTCTTACCCTCTGACAAGTGAAAGTGGTGGTCCTGACAGTGAAGTAATGATGCGTTAACCACATCAGAATAAGTGGCCAACGAGAGATTACCTAGAAAGTGTTGACGAATCCTCCATGTCAACCCATCCATGAACTTCTAGATCTTCTTCTCTTCAGTTGGAATCTCACCGGGAACGATGTTCAGAAGATTTGTGAACTCAGTGTCATACTCAGCCACTGTCTTCCCCTCCTGCTTAAGGTTCATCAATTTCCTCCTCATCTCGGTCTGAACTGCTGAGGGAAAATACTTGCAGTCAAATCGTTGTAACACTCCGCCTAATTAAATACCGGGTAATCAGTCCTTTATTAAATTAACATCAAGTCGAACGGTTGGTTCATTCTCAGCATCACTGTCGTTAAAATAATATTTCCAATTTGAACACCCTAAATAATTAAGTTAAGTGTCAAAACCATTTAAAACCTCATTTTTCCTTTATCAAATACCAATATGAAAACCTTTTTAATAATAACAGTTTGAGAGTCACATAAATAAATAATTAACAATAACTACACTACCATTTAAACCATCTAGATAAACCAAACCAAGTTATGAACTATAAATGAAATCATCCAGATAAGAGTTAACTCCCATGGAGCAATGAATACCGAAAATATAAATGAACATAAATCCTTGACAAGATCTAAACGGAATAGGAAATCGGGAGACACATGCCCTAACTACGAAGATCTAAAGTAGGAACTGATTCAATGACGAAGTCGTTTAAAGCAAGGTCCTGCAACTCCCACATAAGCTGCAGCACGTCCAATCCAAAGAACCTAAGCATGACGCCCCTGTGGCTGGGAACCTGTAATACATACATATATATACAAGAGAGAAAAAAATGACAGAAAATGGGTCAGAGCCCGAGTGTAAAATAGTTTTAAAAATAGTTTAGAAAGTATTTAAAATACTTACCGGTTAATATCACAACCATGTTAGTATGCGACACTCTCTTGAGAATCATCACCTCTCATCTAGTGTGCACTCCTACCGTACCTCTAGGACATCCTAGTTATAGTTCCCACGCTAACTAGATTATTTACATGTATCCATTCTTTATAGCCCAAATTATTCCCACGTATTAACCTTATAATACATATATTGATGTTATATATATATTCAATTAAATTCAACATGTATAAGTCCCTTATTAATTTAATTTAACTAAGTGTTTTCATACATAACTATCTTACATTTCTACTTTAGCCACATAGTAAATATCATCACGTGTATGTATATATATTCACTATATTATATGTATACTATACTGCACCCCGAGACACAGCTGCGGTGCTGCATTACTCTGCTATCTTGTCCCAATACATCACATCGTTGTATAGGGGACTATAGGTTCGGTAAAGATTCCTCGAACCACAAATATCAACACAAAAATTGGAGGCGAACATAGTTCTCATACCCACGGGTCACGCACATACCTACGTTCCCATAATCAGCGAACTTATCAACTCACCGATAAGTCCTTCATAGACCTATGTTCTCGAGCGACAAATCAAAAATTCCATGGATTCATCAGGATATGACTGCCCTCACGCGCAAATCTCCCATCGATAGCAAGTAAGCTAGGTATGTCATACACAGATACATAATATATGCACAATCACAAAGTCATACATATAAATATTCATATGTTTCAAATTAGGTTCGCCCACGACCCATAATTGTTATTATCCATCCCCAACACAAATTTTACTCAATTATTTCTCATAACGGATTCGTCTATTTTATTCTCATTTATTATTTACTTCGTTCTTACTTCTCATCCCTTGAAGTATTCTTTCTCACTAAGTAAAAATTTCAATAGGTATACCCTCACTTACCTTTTGTCTAAATCTTTCACGAGTCTCAATCTTTTAGTAAACATACGCACAATTCCCAATGTATAAATAACTCTCCGTTAACCCAAAATTTCATCTCATATTAATTTCACTCAACCGAGTCTACTTAGACCCTATTGGTCATCTTCATAACCCATTATACTCTATCAATGATAATCAAGGGTTACTAAGCATTTTAACTGGACTAAACAAAAAGGGGAAAAATATGCAGTTTTCCAGGAGGGGTCGATCGATCGAGTAAAGGGGGTCGATCGATCGATCATCGATCGATCGATGTTCTTGAGTCGATCGATCGATCAAGCAGTATTTACCCAGTTTTCTGCAATATTCAACCTACGGGTTCAACCATTTTAACCCCTCCAAACCTCTATAATTTCATCCCAAATTCCCATAAAAGTAATCCAAGTGTATAAGCAATGTACATAAACACGTTCTAACGTAACGACATCAATAAATCCTCAACGAATCAATCAAAAAGGGGTTTAATCTCAAATCTCTTTATAAAACCAAATTTTGCATGAATAATCACCACCCTCTATTTTAATCAAGATTTTCTTCCCAAATATTATAATAAATTCATGGGTAATCCTCTACATATGATCAAGATTTTAGACTACATGGGTTCTCTCTACAACGCATATAAATTCTATTCCAAAATATAAAAAAAATTCCATTAAAACTTATGATTTTCATTCCTAGACTAACATGGAAGGTATATTAACTTGGAATTTAGCAAGATAGATACTTGCCTGGGATTCAAGGATATGATTTGTTGATGAAAATTATATGGATGCATTCCTCATCATGCGATCTACGTTTTGGTGGTGGTGGCGGTGCAATCGGGTGAGTTCTAGGCCTTGGATTGCTTGAAAACTCTTCACCTTCTTCTCAAATCTCTTCACCTTCTTCTCTAATCACTTCACCTTCTTCTCTAATGGCTGGCTTAGGATTTGTGTTTGTTAACCCCAAGAGACAACTCTAAATTTCTAATAAATAATAAGAAAATTTGTGGGTTTAATTACCCAAAAATACCAAATGTCTAAAATACCCTCTCGGGGTGTCAATTAGGCCTAAAAATGACCCGAGACCCAAACTAAAGCCCCGAGTACACTTTTCTGACTATCTCGACCCTTTCGGACACTTTGGCACTCTCAAAACGACTATACGGATGACTTATAATTTATTCACTTTAATAATAATAATAATTTAGTCATGACACGACACAGGCGCGTTCCGAATTAAATTTCCATAATTGCCATTTTATTCACTCATGACAATTTTAATAAAATCAATCTCTTATATTACTTTACTCATTTAGTAATAGTCAACAAATTTCCATTAATTACTAACTCACATCATGCTAGTAAATATAAAAAAAATCCGAATTAATATTAAATTAATACCTCAAATTGAATTTTATAAATCCCGAATTTTAAAAGCCATTAAAATACGCGGTATTACGTACTTCCCCCCTAATAACAGAATTTCGTCCTGAAATTCAGAAAAATAAAGCATAACTAGTAAGGACAACTCCGGGTATTAATCTCACATCTCATGTAATTTTCGTCGTACCACCCATATAGTACATTACCGAATACCCCCACTAATGTTATACTCCAAGCCTTACCATTTAGTTTAGATTATCTTGAGTTAAATTTTACCCAATCCGTACTATACCATCCTTATGGAAAAGTTATGGGAGTAACGATCCTAAGTCATCAAACAACTAAATCTGGAAGTCACAACTTCTACTTTCATTAACCTCAAGAATACTTACTGTGACACAAACATGGAAAATATTACAATCAAACCATCCAGGGCGTCCATACACCTAATGTGTGTACATTCCATCATAAGGTCTAAATGAATGTGATTCCTCTATAAGGTTACCCTTAATTAACTGACTATCTAGTCAATAATCCGTATTTCTATGATATCCACATTCTCATTTAGCGATTCCATTTGCCTCAAATCATGCTACAACTCATAACTCTCTCTGATTAATATAAATATATACATATAATGGCAAAGGTTATAAACTCACATTCTAAAGGCCTAACTTTCTTCGACTCCCAACATTCTTTAGTTTCATGCGTGGGGTGTCTCGCAGAGCGAAATCCAAACAAGGAACCCCTCGATACACTACTACCTAAAATAGTTGGTCATCGAAACTCCTCAGGTCCTTAGTCTATAATATATAACATCTCAAAAAGTTTTATTTATTTATATAAAAGTCTACTTATTCACTCTCTTGTCAAAGACAATATGATGGCTATAACGATCATTCTTGGTCTCATATACAACAAGTCAATCCATGCCGATAATCACATCCTACTCGGATATGTCTATAACAAGTAAATCCCCGATAAAATTAAACTCGCGTTTTGATATATACAAGAAAATAATAGGCGTCCCACTACCCATCGGTGAGTCTACATAAATAATAGTGTCAATGGCCAAGTCTAGTAACCCTATGGTCCACGCAATTCTAATAGCTAAAAATGAATGTGAGGTCCTAATGACAATCATTATGCGCCCTATAATTCCATAGATAGAAAATGTACCCTCATTCGTGGGCGGTGGTTATTGACTCCCACTATTTTAACTTTGCTCTGATGAGTTAAGAAAAAAATTTACCCCAAATTTTCAGTTCTAGTTCACCACCCCCCACTATATGTCCAAGCCTTTGAATATATTGCCTTCGTTGGGTAACACACCTAATTTTCGCATTTCTAGAACTTCTACTGATGACTCTCCTCAATTTTTCATTTGACCCTCTCCCAAGTGCACCACGTTGGGTGAGTCTAATTTGGAATCAACTTCGACTATAGTAGTACTTGAAATTTATAGGCTGCGTCCTAACCGTCTTTACAGTCCTAGCCTCTCGTGCCATACTAGGGGTGACCTCGACTACGGTCATCATCCTCTAACATACTTCATAACCTCCTAAGTACGACCTCCGCTATCCGTCCAATGGCCCTCATCTGCCATACTTCTTGTACGAACACGTCCGAAGGCAAATAAGATTCACTAATATATATGTTATAGCAGAGCTGAATCTTACCATAGAAATCAACAATCCTAATCATAGGGCTCTATATTAAAGAAATCTACGTTGGAAGCATAATAAGCCACACATATCCTAAAGGACACTAGAACCTGATGCTCTGATACCACCTGTAACACCCCACCTAATTAAATACCGGGTGATCAGTCCTTTATTAAATTAACATCAAGGTGAACGGTTGGTTCATTCTCAGCATCACTGTCGTAAAAATAATATTTCCAATTTGAACACCCTAAATAATTAAGCTAAGTGTCAAAACCATTTAAAACCTCATTTTTCCTTTATTAAATACCGATATGAAAACCTTTTTAATAATAACAGTTTGAGGGTCACATAAATAAAAGCATAACAATAACTACACTACCATTTAAACCATCTAGATAAACCAAACCAAGTTATGAACTATAAATGAAATCATCCTGACAAGAGTTAACTCCCAAGGAGAATTGAATACCGAAAATATAAATGAACATAAATCCTTGACAAGATCTAAACGGAATAGGAAATAGGGCGACACATGCCCTAACTACGAAGATCTAAAGTAGGAACTGATTCAATGACGAAGTCGTCTAAAGCAAAGGTTTGCAACTCCTACATAAACTGCAGCACGTCCAATCCAAAGAACCTAAGCATGATGCCCCTGTGGCCGGGCACCTATAATACATACATATATATATATACAAGAGAGAATGAAATGACAGAAAACGGGTCAGAGTCTGAGTGTAAAACAATTTTAAAAATAGTTTAACAAGTATTTAAAATGCTTACCGGTTAATATCACAACCATGTTAGTATACGACACTCTCTTGATAATCATCACCTCTTATCTAGTGTGCACTCCTACCGTACCACTAGGACATCCTAGTTATAGTTCCCACGCTAACTAGATTATTCACATGTATCCATTCTATATAGCCCAAATTATTCCCACGTATTTACCTTATAATACATATAATGATGTTATAAACATATATATGTGTGTATATATATATATATATATATATATATATATATATATATATATATATCCATTTAGATTCAACATGTATAAGCCCCTTATTAATTCAATTCAACTAAGTGTTTTCATACATAACTATCTTACATTTCTACTTTAGCCACATAGTAGATATCATCACTTGTATATATATATATTCACTATATTATATATATACTATACTGCACCCCGAGACACAGCTGCAGTGCTGCATTACTCTGCTATCTTGTCCCAATACATCACGTCGCTGTATAGAGGACTATAGGTTCGGTAAAGATTCCTCGAACCACAAATATCAACACAAAAATTAGAGGCGAACATAGTTCTCATACCCACGGGTCACACACATACCTGAGTTCCCATAGTCAACGGACTTATCAACTCAACGATAAGTCCTTCATAGTACTATGTTCTTGAGCAACACATCAAAAATCCCACGGATTCATCAGGATATGACTGCCCTCACGCGTAAACCTCCCATCGATAGCAAGTAAGCTAGGTATGTCATACACAGATACATAATATATGCACAATCACAAAGTCATACATATAAATATTCATATGTTTCAAATTAGGTTCGCCCACGACCCATAATTGTTATTATCCATCCTCAACACAAATTTTACTCAATTATTTATCATAACGGATTCGTCTCTTTTATTCTCATTTATTATTTACTTCGTTCTTACTTCTCATCTCTTGAAGTATTCTTTTTCACTAAGTATAAATTTCAATAGGTATACCCTCACTTACCTTCTAGTCTAAATCTTTCACGAGTCTCCATCTCTTAGTAAATGTACGCACAATTCCCAATGTATAAATAACTCCCCGTTAACCCAAAGTTTCATCTCATATTAATTTCACTCAACTGAGTCTACTTAGACCCTATTGGTCATCTTCATAACCCATTATACTCTATCAATGATAATTAAGGATTACTAAGCATTTTAACTGGACTAAATAAAAAGGGAAAAAATGTGCAATTTTTCAAGAGGGGTCGATCGATCAATCATCGATCGATAGATGTTCTTGAGTCGATCGATCGATCGATCAAGCATTTCTTTCCCAGTTTTCTGCAATATTAAACCTACGGGTTCAACCATTTTAACCCCTCCAAACCTCTATAATTTCATCCCAAATTCCCATCAAAGTAATTCAAGTGTATAAGCAATGTACATAAACATGTTCTAACGTAACGACATCAATAAATCCTCAACGAATCAATCAAAAGGGGTTTAATCTCAAATATCTTTATAAAACCAAATTTTGCATGAATAATCACCACCCTCTATTTTAATCAAGATTTTCTTCCCAAATATTATAATAAATTCATGGGTAATGCTCTACATATGATCAAGATTTTAGACTACATGGGTTATCCCTACAACACATATAAATTCTCTTCCAAAATATAAAAAAATTTCCATTAAAACTTATGATTTTCATTCCTAGACTAACATGGAAGGTATATTAACTTGGAATTTATCAAGATAGATACTTGACTGGGATTCAAGGATATGATTTGTTGATGAAAATTATATGGATACATTCCTCGTCATGCGATCTACGTTTTGGTGGTGGTGGCGGTGCAATCGGGTGAGTTCTAGGCCTTGGATTGCTTGAAAACTCTTCACCTTCTTCTCAAATCTCTTCACCTTCTTCTCAAATCACTTCACCTTCTTCTATAATGGCTGGCTTTGGCTTTGTGTTTGTTAACCCCAAGAGACAACTCTAAATGGCTAATAAATACTAAGAAAATTCGTGGGTTTAATTACCCAAAATACCAAATGTTTAAAATACCCTCCCGGGGTGTCAATTAGGCCTAAAAATCCTCCGAGACCCAAACTAAAGCCCCGAGTACACTTTTCTGACTATCTCGACCCTTACGGATACTTTGGCGGACTCAAAACGACTATACGAATGACTTATAATTTATTCACTTTAATAATAATAATAATTTAGTCCTGACACGACACAGGCACGTCCCGAATTAAATTTCCATAATTATCATTTTATTCACTCGTGACAATTTTAATAAAATCAATCTCTTATATTACTTTAATCATCTAGTAATATTCAACAAATTTCCAATAATTACTAACTCACATCATGCTAGTAAATATATTAAAAAAAATCCGAATTAATATTAAATTAATACCTTAAATTAAATTTAATAAATCCCCAATTTTAAAAGCCATAAAAATACGGGGTATTACAACCGCACCCAGAACTCCTGAGAACATCTCTCTCCTCCGCGGTGGTAATAGATTCCCACCACTGCAACGCTGCTCCTACCATCTTAAAAGTAGCCACTATCTGCCTCTGTACATCCGTACATCCTTAAGTGTCTTTGGATATCCTTTTTTCACTGACTGGACACAACGACGTCGGAGCTACTTGCAAACTCTAGAGGGTGTGCCTTCTGAAAGGCATCACGAACATGTTCCCAAGAAGACGGGAATGCATGAGACTGGACTTGGTCTACCACCGACGCCTGAGGTGGTGCCTGCTGCACAACTGCTAAAACGACATTTACCGCCTGGGCTAAAATGGCGGCAACCTCTACAGCGTTCATGGAACCCTGAACTGGTGCGGGCTGTGGCTCGGGCTGGGCATCCCTGGGAACTTTCTGTGCATGATGTGGAGGAATCTGAAATGAGAGGAAAGTCTTATAAGTCCATAGTTAATATCTCAAAATAGCTGAAGAGTGTAAGATATACAAAAGAGTACAATAATCCTAAAATATAGGGCTCTATATCAAAGGACGCTACGCGAAAACATAACAAGGCGTACAGATCCTAAGGACACTAGAACCTGATGGTCTGATACCACCTATGACACCCCGACTAATTAAATACCGGGTAGCTACTCCTTTATTCAAATTAATACAAAATGTCAAGTTGGTTCAGTTCATAGCATCACCGTCGAAAACATTTTTTTAAACAATTACTAGCCACATAATATTTAAAAAGTGAGTTGTCAAATTTTATTCACATGAGATTAACATGCAACCAATTAAATTATTAACTAATAATACTACAATCACATCACATTCACAATAGAATATAAATGGAATAATAAATGAGTCTGAAGTAACACTCTGGAGAATAATCCACATACTGAATAAAACCAAGTACAAAGTCTGAAAAATTAATTAGCTAACTCCAAAACTAAAATGAAAACTGAAAGTACAATAAAGTTGTCTCTAAAGAAAAGGGGCGACATGCCCTAACTGATGAATGAATCAGAAATGAAATCAATGTAGAATGTGGAGGCGTCTACTATCGAGGTCCTGTAACTTCCACAGCAGCTACAACACGTCAAATGAATGGAACTCCTAAGCTTGGCGTCCCTGTGGCTGGGCACCAAAAAAGTTTTTACAAGAAAATAGATTTTAAAAAAAATGGGTCAGAGCCCGAGGTGAAAACAGTTTATAAATATAGCAAGTGTTTAATTGCATTAAACCATAAATATTAAATTCATGTTAGTTGCATGCCCTCACATGAGTTCCTCACCCCTCAACTATTATGCACGCCTAACGTGTATCCTTAACCCGTCCTAGTTATGTCACCAAATAACTAGTTTGTCTATCGTTTTCTCCTCGCATTAAGAAGGGATTTTATTTATAACATTCTAATATAACCTACGTATACCTTACTCTTTCATTAATCATTTGAATGTGTAACAGTTACGACAGGGAATTCTCCGTATTAAATCCTACTAAAAAATGTCCCAATAATTTATATCCACACTTTAACATACGAATTCATTAAAATCACAAGTATATTATTCCCAGCACAACTATACAAAATAGGGAACCCCTAGGCTAAGCTGCGGTGCACACATACTCTGTTATCGAATCCCGGTACATCACGTACATAAGGACTACGTATTCTGAATCTCTCAGGAACCATTTCAATAAGCAAAATCACACATAATGGAGGCGAACATAGTTCACATACCCATGGGTCACGTACATACCTACGCTCCCATGGTCAGCTGACTTATTAACTCACAAATAAGCCATTCACATTTCTATGTCCTTAAGGTACCAATCTAAATTCTCCCGTAGGCACACAAAGATTAGACGGCCCTGTTCCGAAAGCCGACCTCCCGTGATAGCAAGTATGGTAGGTATGTTATACACATATTAGTTACTACACTAAGCATTCACACAACTTAGATAACTTATAATATTATTAAAGGTATGTTCTCAACCCTATACCGTTATTTAATTTCGTACACTTTCATATTATTAGATGGTATATCACATATCTGGCCGATACGTCTCGCATCGTATAGTTTAAGTACTTAAAACCTAAACAAGAAGGTTACTAAGTCTCTTATTATTCCCACATTTTTATGCATTAATCTTAAGGTCCATATTTCTGTCTCTAACCTTGAATTATCAACTATATAGATTTAATTCCTTTTCCCGACTTCTCCAATAGCATTTCACTCGTTTGACCCTATTAAGTCTAACATAAAGTCCCAATTCAATTCTAATATAATCCGGTTCCTATATACACCCCTACTGGTCGTCCTTAAACCTAAATGTATTCACAAGGTCCTTACCAATAATTTTCAAGGGTAGGAATTATTTAAATTAAAAAGGGGGAAAATTATCACAATTTTTGGGGAGGTCGATCGATCGACTATGAATGTCGATCGATCGATCAAGCAGTTACAGGTTACGGGTTTCCTTGTTTTTCAGTCCCAGATTTGTTCCAAAACGCCATTACATGATAAGAGATTTTAATGTAAGTATAAGGTATCATTAAACAACCTAATTACATGATTCCTAACGTTCCAAAACCTCTAAATCATCAACAATCAACCTATCTTGGATTAAATCTTCATTTTATCATAAAAACCATATTTTCTTCTATTTCATCAAGAATCATCATGCTTCTCTTCTAAATCCATTTTTAGTTCATCTAAGGTTATAGTTTTGCTACTGAATGATTTCCAAAACAAATCTACATGCAAATCCTATTCAAAATTAGGTTTCTTCTCCAATTTCCATGAGTGTTCATCATTATACAAGATTGTCATTAAATCCTATACTAGCACGAATGATATATTCACTGAAACTAATGGAAATCAAATCACTTACCTTAAAAATAGTGTTCTGATCCGCTGGTGACGAAGATGGCTGGTCTTCCCTCTCTCTACGGTGACAAATCCGGTGGATTATGGTGGTGAATGGTGGTTATGGCTTTGAATGCCCTTTTTGTAACCTCTCCTCTAACTCACGTTGCTCACTCTTGCTTTGTGGCTGATAATGGCCCTAATGGCCCTCATAAAAGCTTATAAATAAATCCTAAAATTCGTGGGTCTAAATTCCAAAAAAATCTAGAATGACTAAAATACCCTTCCGGGTTGCCGGTTTGGCCTAGAAATGCCCCGGGACTCAAACTAAACTCCCGACTAGTATTTTCTAACTATTTTGGCCTCTCCGGACACGTTAGCGCACTCAAAATGACCATACGAGTGATAGAATTATAATTTACTTTTAAATCTCATTAAATTAATTTCTGACGCGACTGACACACGCGTCCCAACTAAATTTCCCGAATTGTCGTATTTATGACTCGTGATAATTTTAATAAATTTAACAATCATATGTTACCACATATATCCAGTAATATTCATCACTTATTATCATAACCAAATACCAACTCACGTCTCGTTAGTATTTAAATCCGGATTAATTTCTAATTAATTTCCATTTAATTTACTTAATCCTATTAAATAAAATCAATAAAATTACGGGGCATTAATTAATCTCAACCATCAGTTAGGGAAAACAAAAAATTCCTATTCATTTATTATATATATATATATATGCTCTTAGATATTGTTGGATTTAATGTAGCTTTAATTCACATATTTCCCCTAGTTTTTTTTACGTAAGTAACCGCTCGGAAGTGGTGAACTGCGACTTGCATAGTCGGGTAGCCATGAGCTACGGTTTATTTGCTACAATGGAGATGTGGAGTGTTGGGGGAAGTGTTGTACATCATACATGTTATTTGGTGTTATCATTAAATTTGATGTAACAAATTAGGGAAGATTGAGCAGGATAAGCATGGTAGGTGAAACGAAAAGTGTACTTCTGACCAATATGTCAAATTGGTTAAGTGTTCTTATTTTGCCTGAGAGGTATAGGGAATGAGGCGTTGAAAGTACTTTGTTAATGGTAACTATTATATATGTTCTAGAACTTGAAAATGGTTGTTGGAACTTAGAAGTAGTGTTATGATTTTGATAAGCCTTGTTGGGGACCTCTAATGCCAATAGACCTCGGATGAGGATTCCAAATCATTACTGAGGTAGTGAACTGAGAACTTGAGTGTCTTTCCCCTTTTTTCTAACCTTGGCCTAGTGTATGAGTTTTTTCTTAAGAGTTTGAAGTTGAGGATCAAACTTGGTACCTATGGGCTTAGTGAGATTTCATTGGGAAGATAAATAGCTCTTGAAAATAAGATGGGGAGTTAGGTTAAATTGTCCATTGGCATATTTAAGGGGAGTAATGATGCTTTATCCCCAAGCCTATAGGTAAAAACCCTTGGCTCTTTTGGCTCTTCACTCTTTATTATTTTCTCTTATCTTCAAATTCACTTGTACCTAATATAGATTTGTTTCCAAGTCTCTTTACTTTTAATTATATTGAGATATGAGCTTTTGGCCCCCAAAATAGATACCCCCAAGTCTTGAACCCAACTCCTCTTGTCTTGGTAGCACCCACCCATGAGGAAGTCCATAGTTTGGTTATTTATTTTGAGGAGTAGAAAGAGGAAATACATGTCACTATTTTTGTAGGCTTCCTACAACAATATGTAGTCCAGGTTCCATAGTGATGAAATATTTAGGACTTATATATACTAAGTTCTTGTGCGGAGCCCGTGATGATTTAATTATCATTGCTCACGAAATATACCTTTTGAGGTTGAGCTTTGAAATTCTTGAAATCATCCTCCTTATCCTGCTAAGACCATAAAAGAGCTTACACTAAGGTGGTTGGATTCATTTTCTTCCATAAATTTTTCTTGACCTATAGGGAATATTATGCCCTCTTATTTGAGGGACATCTTCATTTATATTGGGATCACATCCTTAAGCATTGGATAACTACTGGAGACCTTTAATGGTAGCGGTTATGAATTTTAAAACCAATATTGGAAATCATGACGTTAGCTTGGCATAATTCTTTGAGCTATCTAGATTTTAGGGGATGAAAAAGATATGTGACAAGGGTCTAAATTATGTGTCCGTCAATAACAAAGTGA
The DNA here is from genome assembly GCA_949130495.1 of Sambucus nigra. Taxonomy (NCBI): domain Eukaryota; kingdom Viridiplantae; phylum Streptophyta; class Magnoliopsida; order Dipsacales; family Adoxaceae; genus Sambucus; species Sambucus nigra. The sequence continues at coordinate 293,547,681 of OX422212.1, forward strand.
GAGTCGTGAAGGATAAGCACAACAACCCTAAATAAGTGAAGAATAATTTACTCTTTATGGATGGTTACTGTGTGGTTAGAAGTGGCCAATGGTCTTTCAAAATCCTTATTTTGTTGTGTGACCCTCCAGCTTCTGCTGAGACTTTAGAATTCTTAAAGTATTATTTCATTTTGTCATTTTTTGAGGTATTAACTCTTTCTTTTTACTTTTGTAAAGGATTTACCATTAAACATTGATGAGGTGAAGAAGATCCAAGAATCCTTAAACTTAGAGTGGGATCCTTTCAACATCTTGGATTCGCCTTAGAGGCTCTATAGGTTAGGTATGAGGACTAACCTTAAAAATTAAGGCCCATGCACCATGACTCCCACTATTATTGGTGGTGAAAATGATTAAATATACAAGCTGGATTTAATTAGGCATCTACTAGATGTTACCATGGTTTTTGAAGGATCCCTATCTAATATTGAGGTCCCCCAAAACATTGAAGTTGAGAAGGATGAGGTTAAGATTGGGCCCAACCGTCCTCCAACATTGGTGATGTCTTGGACCATCTGTGTGGAAATTTTTGTTGTTACTAGAACTTTTAAGATCAACTTTGTGAAATATCTCCCTGCACTTTTTTATTCTCATTTATGTCTATTAACTACCTTAATTATCTTTCCTTATATTTTCCAGAGCTCGTGGTCGATGAAAAGGCACAGAGGAAGGTGGCCAAGCACTTGATTGAGAAAATCTTAGTCTAACCTAGAGTGCTGCGGGGCAAGAGGGCGGGCTTTAGAATGGGTTATGCTTTGTAATCCTACTATGTCCATTAGTACTAAAAATCTTAAAAGATTTCCCCAAGGTTGGCGAGAAGAGAGAACTATTTACAACCCGCAATCTCACTAAAAAGGAGGATTAACTTCAATTAATCAGTATCTTGCCTTCCAAGCCTATTATTGAAGTACCAAATTAAGTCCAACTTCTATTATAATCATCTTTAGAGTTTGGCAGGAATCTTAGGTAACTTGGGGTATACCTTTTATTCTAGGGTATTTGTAGCTCATGGTATCATTTAAATAAGTTGATAACTAAATCATCATAACTTCGGGCCCTTTTATTGGGACCCCTAGTGAGATAAACAATTTCAGATGTTCTTGATAAGAATCCTAAGGGAGGAAAATGTGAGTTTGAGGCCTTATCTCCCATGGGGATCAAATAGATTAATTTGGAAGAGTTTCCTGATTCATTGGATACAAATAAAGCAAAAGTAAGATATGGGAAAGAGATCATTGAGTCATGTCCTTATCGTAACATAGAGTCATTATTTGACTACAAAAAATGTTCATCCTCTGCAATTTTGAATGTTTATGCCTTGGTTTTTGACACCTATAAGGATTTTGTTAGGACTAAGTGCCTTCCCCTTATTGATACTTTGAATGGAAGAGGCGTTAAGAAAAATGCAAAAGAATTAATCCACCATATGGGGTAGATATGTAAAAAATACTTAACCTTTCTTGGATCTTTTTTTTCCTTAGTATAGTCTATTTCTTTTGGAATATTTGCATATGTATTTATAGGTTAAACATTTGATTAAGGCATATATGGAAGCTACCTTGAAAGGTGATCAAGCTTGGAGCAAGTCCCTATCTTTTCCTAGAGGTTGAGAGCACTATAGGCTTTAGGTGAAAGATTTTGACAACTAAAGGATAAATATTAAGGACCTTACTAAGGAGAGAGACAGACTAAGGGATTAGATAGCCTTCGTATAAAAACTCCTAGAGAATCATGATGTATTGGTCATTGTTGAATGGGAATTATTATATTTGGAAAGGTCATCCTTAGAGAAATTAGAGAAGTATAAGAAAAGTCATCAGGAACTCAAATCCAACCATGAGCAATTCAAATCAAATCCAACCACGAGGAGTTGAAATCAAGTTATACTAATATAGAGAATAATAAGTATCCTCATGTCAAAACTGTCTTAGTTCTCCTTCTTCTAAGTTTAGAGATGGATGGTGTTGATCTTGATAAGGATCGATACTTTTCCCAATATTTGGATATTTTTGATATTATCTTTAACATCGGTGATAAGTATACAAAGTTATAGGGTAAGATGAAATTAATATCATATAGACCAAGATTGTGTCCTACTTTTAACTCAATCCTTTTTAAAACATCCAATATCATCAGTATGCTACTAGTTTTGAGAATTGTAAGGCCAAGATCAAGTATTTGTACTCTAACCTTAATGTCTCAGAGGTTATTCTTGTTGATTTTGCTTTCGATGAATAATACTACCTTAAGATTGATGAGGGTGATGAGGTCCCAAAGCAAGGTGAAGCCTCTGGAGTGAAGGAAGATGTTAAAGTGAAACATGGATATCCCACGTCCTTTTGGAATCCCAGGGATGGTGGCGATAAGGAAGTTTGAGCCATATATATATATATATATATATATAGCTTCTTTTGAATAATGATTTTGTAATCTCTCATTATCGTATAGTCTGAATACTTATTTTCAATCGTCTATGCTTTGTTAATAAGAATTTTTGAATTCTTTTGTGAAAATTTTTAGTGTTTTGAGAATAGAAAGAGTATGAACTCTTGAACCCACTTCTTTTTGTTAAAGAATTTATTCAATATTTTTTGAAGATGCTAATAGCAGACATGTTTCATATGTGGAATTAAAAATTAAAGTGCTAGAATTCCTGTTGTTTCGGTTAAGGGTCTCTTCGATCTTAAAATTGATAAATATAAGGAACAAATCCTTAAAAGTCTTGTAATTTTAAGTCAAGAGTTATTGGACCTCAAGACTATTGGAGCTAAGTATTAAAGCCTTAAAATCTTTATAAATTATAAGTCTATGGTCACTAGACCTCAAGATTATTATGGAATTAAGGATGAAGTCTTTATAATTTCTAGAAAACAATTAAGTTAGTCATTAGAATTCCTAAAAAGCAATTAAGTTTGGGTCTATTAGACCTCGAGGCTTTCAGAGGTAATGATGAAAGACTTAAAATCCTTTACAAATTTTAATTCTAGGTAAATTAGGCCTCAAGATTGTTAGAGCTAAGGAGGAAAGCCTTAAATCTTTTTTAAAATATTCAAGTCCAGGGTCACTAAACCATGAGATTATTTTGGAATTAAGGTTGGAGTCCTTATAATTATTTAAAATGTTAAGTTTAGGGTCATTGGACCTTAACGATTTTATAATTAATGATTAAAGCATTAAAAATATTTTAAAAAAAAACAAGTTTATGGTCATTGGATCTCAAGACTCTTATGGAATTAAGACTGAAGTCCTTAGAATTTATAAAAAATGTCAAGTCCAAAGTCATTCCACCTCAAGTCTTTTACAGATAAGGATAAAAGCCTTAAAACTCTTTACAAATTATTACATTAGTATCATTTAACCTCTAGCCTTTTAGAACTAAGGATTAAATCCTTGAAATTATTTTCAAAAATTATGTCTAGGATCATTAGAACTCAATACTATTGTGGAATTAAGGCTGAAGTCCTTAGACTTCCTAAAATTTTATAAGTTCATGGTCATTGGACCTCAAGGCTTTTATAAGTAAGGATGAAAGCCTTAAAATAATTTTACAAATTTTAAGTCTAGGGTCATTGGACCTCATAGCTGTTAGAACTAAGGATTAAATCCTTTCAATTCTTTTGAACAAGTGATATTAACTCAATAATATGACAAAAAATAGTCACTTCATTTTATTAATTACATAGAGTGGTTACATGATTAATAACCTATTTCTCAAGTTTCTTATTGTTCTATGCCCACATTCTCATAAAATTTTTATAGACTCTTCTTCTTGAGGTTTGTTAGGTGATAAAGGAGACTTTGTATGGACCTTCTTTGGCCTTTAAAGTATCATATGACCTCTTTAGCACCAGTATGAGGGTTTGTGGGACCTCTAGATACCTCTTATTAGCATTGATAGTATCCACACCCAACAATCGCATATGTGCATCCCATTAGTACATTTCAACAATAGGTGCAATACCTAAATGTCCCTAAGAGTGCCTAAGTTAAATGCATAAATATCCCCCCAAAACACCTAAGTGTCAACAAAAAGTCAATAAACAAACTAGAAAAAGTAGGGGGAAATTGAACATTCGTGTGACTATTCCTGTGATTAAAGCCCTCAATTGTTGTGTAGATATTCCTTTAGCCATTAGGCTATTCCTGTGAATCAAATAGTGGCCTACTAATTTTGGCAATCATCATTGATGGCTAAATCCCCCCAATAGCCATGTGAATATTCCTTTAGTAGTGCAGTTATCCATTATGACAAATTCCATCTATAAACATAGCTTTCGAATAAGTGAAAAGAAAAAAGTCCAACATCATTTATACTTTCCACAAATTCCCTTATTCAACTCCATTTATACGTGTCCAGTTGCTAGTCCAAGTCCTCAAAAATTACTTTCCAATCATGAAAATTTTTTCGAGCATAACCTTTACTCGAATAAAAATACACCCTATATTTTTTCCCAATTAGAACCTCTTCATTACGGCTCTTCCACACTTCTTCCTTGAATTATTGGTCTTGATCATCATTATCAGCCTCATGTTGAGATTCGGTAAATATTGGAGCATGAACAACTTAAGGAATCCCATTTAGAACGACAACAAGCTCCTCTTGGAGTTATTTTTTATGATCCCCCATTTCCTTCATATTCTTGGCCAACTGGCCATTTATCATCATGTTCAACAAAGTTGAGTTTGATAAAGATGGATTTAGAGAATAATCATTAAAAAATGCAAAGGTTTCCCTATGAGTCGATAAATTAAATTAATCTCAAATTAAGTATTTCTAGTTTTAATCCAAATTAATTATTTATCTAAGGTCAATATATTAATTAAAATACAGTAAATATAAAGAAAATTAAATAACCTGTTTAATTTCTCCTAATCAAAGTTAAGTCAATTTTATAATATATCAATTAATTTATTAGATCCAAATTTGATATGAGGTGATAGCAATTAACAATGGCAGATAGTAAATGCAATCACACAAACAGGAACACTGTCGTTTAACATGAAAAAACTCTCAAGAAAAAACACATGCACCCACCCACACAGAAGTCCACTAGTACAAAAAATTTAAGGGATTACAAAATGACAAACACGACTTACAACCCTTGATTTGACCACATCCACAAGTCATCATGGTTCTGAACTTTCAACAGTAATAGTAAGGGCCTAACGGGAATGGGAATGATGTAAACACAAATGGTTAACTAATGTGAGATTATTATCCAAAATCGGTGAACCCATGCAAGCTATCTAACGGGAATGAAAAGATATCAAAACCCATAAAAAAGATTACCTTACCCATGTTTTACAAGAACCTAAGATCCCACCCATAGTTATACACAAAAAAATTGACATATTGTAAAAAGTTTAAGTTCATAAATGGTTCATGCCAATTAAGAACTAAAGTTAGGGGTTGCAAATCGTGTTATTGGGTCGGGTTCAGGACCAACCCGGCACGACACGAAATATTTTTTTAGTGGCACGAACACGACACGACCTGATGTCGTGTTAATTTCGTATAACTCGAACATGACCCAGTTCTAATACGACACGACATGATTGACACGATTTAAAATTTAGATATGATTAAAACAAATTAACACGACACGTTTGACCCAACACGATACGACACGATTGGAACGATACAATTTGTAGCATATTTTTTCAATTAATGCTTAATTGTATTGCATATTAAATCAACAATTTGCAAAAATTCCATAATATATAAAATTTATATAATGAGCATGAACAAATAGGAATTACATCACAATAAACAAGCACAACTAAAACTTATGTAATCTCAACCACCAAAAGTTACAAAATATTTCAAACATACTTAAAGTTGTTAATGATATTATAATTCACAAATAGTAATTTTTAGCTAAGATGACAACTAGTAAAGTCTTCAAAAGATCGCTACTCTCCTTCCTAGTGCTTGCATCATTCTTTCTTCCATCATTATACACAATATCATTCCTATGAAAAAAATATAAGCATTATTAGAATAAAACAAGTTAATAATACAAGTGAACCTAATTAAATATTAAAAATTGCATGTATTAACCTTGAAACCTTGATAGTATCCGATGAAGGTAAATCCTTGATAGTATTAACCTTGATAGTATCCGATGAAGGTAAATCCTTGATAGTATTAACCTTGATAATACAAGGTAAATATTAAAAATTGCATGTATTAAAAATTGCATGAATTAACCTTGATAGTATCCGATGAAGGTAAATCCTTATTTCGCTTCATAGGATTTTGCGTATGTGTAATATTTTTTTGTAGTTCAATCTATACGCATTTTTAATAGACCTTTGAACTGCCGCTCCAACAATTGCATATTTAGGCACACACTATTACACCACTATCACACTGAACACTTAAACAAAGTGTGTTGTAAAGTGAGAGATAAGTTTTGATTGAGTCGACGATTCGCTAAGGAAAAAAGGAGGCAAAGCTGAACAAACGGAGAAAATCAAAGCAAGAAAATGCCACCGTTGGAGAGTTGCTCATGTTAGATATATTTCCCAGCTTATGTTTGATTTTGTGTTTCTGTTGTATGCTTTTAACTTTGTTCATATTAGTGGATTTTTTTGGTTGTAGCGTAGAGATCACCGTGGAGGTTTTTCCCAATTTGAGTTTTTACTGCGTAAAAATCTCGCGTGTTATTTACTGTTTTCAGTTATTAAGTCTTACTATACTGGTTAGGATTTAAAGACTTAATAAGGTTTTTGTTTTAAAAACTAAATAACCAAGAATTTTAAATTTGATTTTGATTTAAACCCTTACACATCTTGTGTATCTTTTCAAAAGGAGTTTCTTCAACGAGTTTATTCGGAGTTTACCTAAATGTTATCTTTTGTTAATATCTTGATAAGTGATTTTCATGATATACGTGATGTTGGAGGTCATTGTTATCATTCCATGCATTTTCAATAATTTCCTCAAAATCCTCTCTATCAAACCAACTAACTAGCAACCTAAATGACTCACGGGAGGGTGTAGGGCATAGTTTACCTTCCAAGTGTATAACCATTGGGCAGTGATCTGAGGCAGTCCTAGGAAGGTTGTCCAACACTGCGTCAAGAAAGTTAACTATCCATTCCGGGTTAGTAAGAGATTTGTCCAAGCATACCAAGGTGTTTGCAAGATGTTAGTCCAAGTTATGTGAGGTCCGGTGCATCCCAGTTCCTTAAAGGTGCATTCGTCAATATTTGCTGCGAATTGTGAGCGAGCACCTGCTAGTAGAGGCATGATTTGTGTAGCCTTTTTTCTCCCAAGTGTCCATGTGGTGGTTAAAATCTTCGATGACTAGAAGGTATATAAAAATCTTGAGAGGTTTATAAGGCTTTTCTAGAGTCTTTGTCTCAGACTGGGAATATGATTAGCACATAAAATTGAGAGAAGTCAGTCCTTGTAAATTTTTTTAAGAACAAAGAGGTGAATGGCGAGATAAAGAGGTGTATGACCTCTCCCGAAATAATAACGCGTTGTAGAGCAAGCTTTACAAGATTTCAAAGTACCCAAATGAAATTGATTTAAGAAGTCCAAAAAAGCGTGAATCTTCTTTTATCACAAAAAAAATTAACAACGTGTTATTCAATTTTTTTATCTTTTGTTTCCTTTTTCCTTGCAAAGTATTTTATTTTGAATCAATTTTTTCGTCCCCGCCTTTTTTACGAAACCAGCTGAAAGTAAAAGTTATGACAATCTTATCCTAACTTTTCGCCCTTTTTATTAGTAGTCGGTGGATAGAAAAGTAAAATTGTAAAGATGTACCGGGCGAGGCCCCTCTATATTACGCGTGTACCCTAAGGCTAAGGCTTTCACAAATCGATATCTTTCTTCATCTCTCCTGTCTACGGTTAGGGCTTTGAAACCCTAAATCATAACAACCACCATGTCTTCATCAAAGACCATCGTATTGAAAAGCTCGGACGGAGAGACCTTCGAGGTTGAGGAGGCCGTTGCTGTTGAGTCTCAAACCATCAAGCACATGATTGAAGACGACTGCGCCGACACAAGCATTCCACTCCCCAACGTCACCAGTAAGATCCTCGCTAAGGTCATCGAGTACTGCAAAAAACATGTCGAAACCCCCAAATCTGATGATAAGGTCTCCGAGGATGATCTCAAGACCTTTGACGCTGATTTCGTCAAAGTCGACCAGGGAACCCTCTTCGATCTCATCTTGGTTTGACACTTTTACCCTCTTTTTTATTCAATGATTGCCCTTTCAACCATCTAGCTTATCTTACTATTGCGTTGACTATTTAAACATTCTGTTTTAAGTTTATGTATTTGTATATTTAATCTGATACGTATGGCTAATATTATTGCCCTGAATCATTTGCTTGTTACGAAGTTGTATAGTTAGTTTTACTTTAGTCTCACTTGGTTACTTTTGTGGAGGTTTTGCTGCTGCAACTTTATGTACCTCGTAATAAATGCCCAAATATTTTTTGTGGGACTGCATTTTTGTATTGTTCTTTTGTGCTTTGTTTACTCTTTCTGATCTTGGAAACAAAATGCAAAATGTTAAATATCACAGTTTCTATTGTGAGTCTTGGTGTTGAATGTTGTGGTAATGTAAGGTATATTCAAATTTGGATTTGGTTTGATTTTTACCTGGGACTTGCATTATCATCTCCAGGACTTTAAATATTAGGGGTTATGATTTAAGGACAGTCAATATTATTTTTTGTAAAAATGGCACCCCTTTTTTAATTTTCTCTAATACTAGCCTTATTATGTTGCATTAAAATATGTGGGATGATTGAAAAGTTAAAGGAGTCCTGGATCCATAAAATATCTGTCATCATAGTTGTTAGAATCTTACTATTCGCGATTTGGTTCTTACGATTCGATCCGATTCACATACTAATCGATATGAATCGAGAATAGAATCGGAGGGGTTCCAAAAATCAGGCTGAATTGGCTGATTCATGATTCAGGTGTGATTCATGTTTTTCGAAGGATGTTAGGTATTTTCAACTGACCTGAAGTTTGTGTTCATTTTTTTGTTCCTTTTAAAGTAACCCTAAAAAATATTTTCTTATTAAAATAACAAGAAGTTAGTACAAACTTAAGTTACCCTTTGTGAAAGAGAGAGTGATGGAAACACATATTAGAACAAAACGTAAATTGCGATCACTTTTCTTCTTCTCTTCTAACCTGTTTGAAGCTGCGATATCCTCTTCTTCCTGTTGCGATCATTTTTTCTTATCTTCTAACTTGTTTGAAGCTGGTTGAGAGAGTAAGAAAGCTTTGCATTTAATTGAAGCCAACAAATCTTGTGTAAGAATTTTATAAGTTATATTATATGGTATTGTTATTATAATGTATTTATTATATTGTTATGTTTAATCTTCGTTTGTGTTATTATATTGTATAATATATTGTCGTGTTTAAATTTGGACATTGTAGGTGGTGGTATTCTTAGAATTTGATAATGATTTGGACACAAAAGTTCATTTTGTTAGTTACATTTTAATGAAATCATGTCTTGTATTTAGTTTTGGAAAATGCTAGAGAGACCCGGTTCCTGGACACGTTTCATAGACACACTGCATTAAAAGCTTATACCTTATTGTTTTGGGTCCCGCCAGGGCACCCGCCAATGATTTAAAAACTTGTACATATTTTTGTCTTATTCACGGGTCCACGAAATGTGTCCACGAACCGGATCTCCCGATCCTTACTCATTTAGTTTTAAGTCGTAATATGGACATGGGTAATAACATTGCATGTGGGTGGGTACATTGATGCAAGCCTATATCTGTTTATTTATCAGGTCATTATGTTGTGCTCTGTTTTTTCTACATTTGAGATAGGGTTTGTTGTTACATGGTTGGTGATGAAAGGTGTTGTATGTTTTTCAGGCAGCAAACTATCTGAACATCAAGAGCTTGCTGGATCTGACATGCCAAACAGTAGCGGACATGATCAAGGGAAAGACCCCAGAGGAGATTCGCAAGACGTTTAACATCAAGAATGACTTCACCCCGGAGGAAGAGGAGGAGGTTCGCAGGGAGAATGCTTGGGCATTTGAGTGAACATAAACTCCTTTTTAATGTCCATACTTTGTTAGAGTTGCTATATCATATATTATTACTCTATTATGCACATTTTCTCTTATGTCAGTAAATATTTGGGTTCCATGTTGCTCAGTGAACCTTGGACCTCATTTTGATATGAACGAAAACCTTCTTTTGCTACTTGGGTTTAGGATTTGATCTGGGCTCATGTTTGAAGGTGATGGTGCTTTTTTGTTGTAATATTTGGTATCATATCATTGTTTTGTTGTCACCGGAATTATTGTTGTGAGAACAAAATCTCTAGTGTTGTTTTTTTCACCACCACTTCTAACCCATATGAAGGTGCCGGTGGGTTGCCACAAAGAAGTTATCTAGTTCTATGTAGCTTTAGTTTTGTTATAATGCTTCGTTTATAGGGTATTTTTCACAAGTAAATCATCGTTTTTTAGAAACTCTGCCGACTCAAAATAACGCTATTAAGCCAAATATTCATTGAAAAAGTTAAAGTACTCGGAATGCTCTCTTGTTGGGTCTATTTTGCTGGAGGTATTTTATCTAATTCTCCTATAAATGACCTTTTTTGTGCGGTGGTGTAATTTGTCACAAGAAATGAACAGTACTTGGACGAGTTCTCTCATTGCAATTATTGTTAACCTTTCACGGTTTATTAATTCCCATTGCAATTCTTATTAACCTTTCACGGTTTATTAATCATTGTACAAAGTGATAACTCAAGAATTATTTATCAATATAATTTCAGTCAAGTAATTAGTTTGTCGAGCTTCTCAATTAAGATAAAGGTTGGCGAGTTTACCAAACAAAATTTTTAGCAGTACTGCATTTTGTAACCAAATTGAAATAACATGTCTATGTAGCGTGCGGAGATTGGTTAATTATTTTTGAATGTGGGTTTGCGCCTGCGTAATTAACAAATCTTCACATGTCATGTAGGCATGCGGTTTCCAAATGCGGTACATATAGAATTATACTTTACAAAATAACCTGTACACTTGTATGAACCAATGGACCCCACCCATTCGTAACAAGTAGGGATGGGTTTGTTGGTCAAATCCCCCCCCCCCCCTCTTTACCTCGCTCCAAACTTGCCCCTACCCCGCCCTTATTTATCCTAGCCCCGTCCCCACCCCGTTTAAAAACCCCGCGGGAGCCCCGAACCCGTCTCAAACTCGTTCAAAATATTTTTTGTGATATTTTTATCTTACTTATTTATAAACAAATTTGTATATACAATTAAAAAGAAATTAGTATATGCAGTTAAAAATCACTGATTTAAAAAAGCAGCTTAGGCTTGAGGTTTGGGAGGAACGTTCCGTCTTAAGCTTTTTACGCCTTGTTCTTGGTAAAATCCTTGAGGCGCATTTTTTTCTAAAAACAATGCTGCTTTAGTGAAATCATATCGTCTTTTAAAGATTTTTTTTATAAATCGGGCCATTATCTTATCGAAAATAATCAAATAGTATTTTAATTTGTATATATTTAGACATATTTTTATGATATGTACAATTTTAGCAATTTAATTTGTATATATTTAGACATATTTTTATGATATGTACAATTTGTATATATTTAGACAATTTTAGCAATTTTTATGATGGTTTAAACGTCTTTTCACACCTTTTTATGCCTAAGGCCCGCCTACGCTTCTAAGGCTTAAGGTTTGGCCTCCACGCCTCGATCACGCTTCGTGTTTTTTAGAACCTTGTTAAAAACAAATCAATTATATTTATAAACAAATCTGTAAAAAAGAACAAATTTGCAAGTTATATGTAGTTAAAAGAAATGAAAGGTATATGTAGTTAAAAACATTATTTCTCTCTTTATATATAAAAAGGTAAATTTGTAATAATACCCCTAAACGGGTCGGGTTCGGGGTTTTCATATACTAAACCCAAATCTGATTCGAACTCAACGTTTATTATTATTTTTTTATATTTCAAACCCGATCCTGAACTCGCCCCATTTATTTACCCCAAATTTCCCCCATTAGGGGCGGGGGCGGATCGGGTCCCAGTCAAAATCCGCCCCGTTGCCATCTTTAATAACAAGCGATTAATTGTGGATTTTATATGGCATCTATACTTGTTTAGTTCATGTATACATGTGGTGTATAGCATTTGAAGAATTTTTTTGGATAAGCCGCCAATGTTATTCACCTTATATTTATTTATTTTATTTATATAGTAATCAACCATATACATTTTAAGCCGACTTTTCCTTTTGGGGTCTAAACTACTTGCAGCGTGCAAAGGCTGCTTTTCCCTAAGTTTTCTTGTGGGACAGATCGGGTGTGCAATTTTAGCTGAGTCTTTTTATAATTATGGCGGAGGACATGGCGGAGATTTGGATAAAACTGGACCTTACTGAAGAAGAGTTGGGAGGGTATTGTTTTAGATGGAAAAGTGGTAGAAAATATTACAAAGAAGAGTGAATTGTGCTTGGTGGGTAGAGCATTGGCACATAGGATACTAGCGTTGAGGTGCTCCGTTCAACCATGCTGTTAGCATGGCGACCAAGCAAAGGTATGGAGATGACAAAAATAGAAGAAAACTGTATTTTTTTTTTAAATTCCACCACCAAGTGGACAAGAGAAGAGTGCTCTAAGGGAGATCATGGACTTTTGATTAAAATTTAGTCATACTTCAAGAGTTGGAGGGGGAGAGAACATCTATGGAGATGGATTTCCGATGGACCACTTTTTGGGTTCGCATCTTCAACCTCGCAATAAATAGAATGGAAGAAGCGACGGGAAGAATTTTGGAAAAAAGTTAGGCAAATTCGAAAAGAGAGACATTTCGCAAGATGGAACTGGATGGGGTCGGTTTTTTCGGATTAGAGTTCTCATTGATATAAGCAAATCCATCATGCACGCAGTACCATGCTTAATATTAAGGGGATAGATGCTGTGCAAGTGTACTTTCAATATGAACGTATGCTTATTTTTTGTTACTTTTGTGGCTGCATAGACCATAATGATAAAGAGTGTGGAGAGAGACTGGAAGTTGACGCTGAGCTTTCTATGCCACTTCGATACAGAGATTGGTTAAAGTTCATTCCCAATCGAAAAAAATCCACCAGACAAAAGTGGGAGGGAATGTTTCCCGAGATACCTTTGGAAAGAGAAATTACTAGGGGACATAATTCACCAGACAAGGATGGGGGGAATAATTTAGTCCATGACATGCATAGTATGGATGAAGATGTTCGTATGTCTGAAGTAGTGGATGACAGGCATAAAACAAATTTTTTAGTTGATAATAGTGTGATTCTGGAGTCTGTGCAAACCCATATCCCATCACCCACACATGTCACTTTTGAGAATTATTTCTCGGTGCAACCATCTTGTAACCTAAATAAAAAAATCGATACAAAGCCCAATACAATTTTAAACCAACACCCCCTTACCAAAGTCGCTTTAATTACACCCTATCCAATACCACTACCTTTTGTTCCTATTGATCCCAAATACTCACCCACCCAAACAGGTCACGACAAGCCTTCTGTATTTATCAATCTAAAGCCCGTGTGCTGAGACATGCGATTGTGGTATTACAAATGAATTTCCTATCACTTTCTATGGGACCACCACAGACAGCTCACCACATAGGGATATTCCCAAACCCTCTTATGCCCATTCATGCACTGACAGACGACAAAACCTTTAGCACATCTCATACAACCAACACAATTCTACGCCTATCCCAGACAACTAAAAACTAAACCTTTTTTTCCCATAAACATGCTGATGTCTTCAGCCTTTCGCTCCCTACTACAAGCCCTCTTCCATCCAAATCCATCTCCCATGGATGTAAAACGACCATCCGAAGATCTACCTTACCATCCTAACACCGGACGCAAAACCACAACAAAGAAAATCAGCCGCAAAACCCCTCACCTAAGTCTCACCTAACCAAACCACTTATTCACCTAATCTTTGTACCCCTTCGTCTCAACCTGATCGCCCACCTCTGGGCCAAATACCTGTCCTTCCTTCCCAAATGTTATCATTTGTCTCTCATCCTTTAACTATGAATACGTTCTCTCCCCAACCCTTGAACAACCAACCCCTACCTAAAAACCACTAAAGGTGGAAGAGAATCACAGGTGTGCTCAAAGAACTGTCCAGTCACGTCACAACGATTTGGAAATGCGGTGACAAAAGAAAGCTTGGCCCTACTCATCCTCACACCCTAATGATAGCGCATAAAAAAAATCAACTGTCTTCAAACTCTGATATGGATGGGGGAAAGTGTAACACCCCGTATTTTTGTATAGTTAATATTTAATTAATTCGGGAATTTTAAATTACTGGTGTGTTGTAATTTTAATTGAATTAATTATGGCAATATATATATTTAAATATTAATCGGGGAGTGAATGGTTAATGTTTAGGGAAAATTTATTTACTAAGTGAATAGTAATAATTTAATTACGTCATTTCAGGTATTAATGACGGGGTATGCACTTATCCCACCCGGAAGTCGGCATAGACTAAATTGGGTGTGAGATAAGGATTTTTATAAATTAATTCGGATGTCAATTCTGAGTACGCGGTTGAGTCCGGATGGGTCGAGATAGTCAGAAAAGAGTACCCGGGGGTAGTAATTGGATCTCGGGATATTTTTGGGCATAGCCGGGCCCACACGGGGTGAGTTGGGCCACTTTAATTAAGCCCATTAGGTGAAAAACGGGATTTAGGATTTTAACCTAAGTGGGGGGATTAAGAAATCAGCAGCCAACACAATTCTAAGCCTAGGGCTTGAGAGGGAAATTGGGGGAAAGCTTAGCAAGAGCAATTGGGAGCTTTTGGAGCCAAATTAAAGGGTTAATTTGGGGTGTTCTTCGTCAACCAATCTCTACAACAACGGAATCAGACCTTACGAGTAATTCCAGGCAAGTAATTAACTGTTTTGATTCTTAAAGCAAGCTAATCAATTCATATCATAGTGATGTGTAAACCAAAATTCGTTTTTGGGTGTAAATGGGTACAAAATGGGGTTTTTGTTTTTGAAACACTTGAATGAGATTCAAAGTAAGATTTAGATGGGTGATCGATATCTGAATATGTATATATGATTTGAACGAAAATTTCAGAACATAAAAGAGTGGAAATCGAATCTGGAATTTGGGATTTAAAACAGATAATTGAATTTTATGGAGAAAGACCCATTTCGAAAATTATGAGATAAGTAGAGAGGTTGATTATCTTAAGGTCTCTAAGATGAATGGGATGTGGATTAACCATGTGTAGATGATGGGATGATGTAATTAGAGGTTTAAATTATGGTTTAGAAACCTTGAGGTTCGTTAATGGTGGAGAACAGGGGGGAGGCAGAGCTGTAACGAAGGGGTCGATCGATCGATCGGGGGCATCGATCAATCGATGGTGGGAAATTCTGGCCAGTTCGGCCTGGGCGAGATATAAGGGGGAATTACTTATAAATTAAATTTCCATACATTTATTAGTGATAAATAATTGTGAAACAAATATTCCTAGCAATTATGGGAGAAAGAAATTGGGAATAGGATGAATTTATGTGGGACATTAAATGGATGAAATTGAGAAACTTTATTCCAAAATAGCGAGGTACGGATCAAGTGAGTGAATCCGGGTATATTGGACATGCGACCCCAAGGTAATGAATTAAGTTTGGAGATAAACTAAATAATTTTGAGTCGGGATATAGACTCGGGAAATATTAAGTTACGGGCCAAGTAAGTGAGTCCGGGGACAATGGTTGAGTGACACCAAGTTATTAAATTAATAAATGTGATAATTAATTTAATTAGAGTCGGATTATAGACTTGGGTAATATTAAATTATTAAAGGTGTTAATTAATTTAATTAAAGTCGGTTTGTAGACTCGGGTATGATTAAATTAATGGGTGGAATAATTAGTTTAATCAGGATCGAATTGTAGACTCGTGAAGGGTACTTATTAATTAATGTGATAATTAATTATATTAGAGTCGGACCACAGACTCGGAATTTGGGTTGGTTAATTAATTTGTTAATTATATTAGAGTCGGACGATAGACTCGGGGAGGTATTAAATTAAAATGTGTGTTAATTAATTTAAGGAGAGTCGGACCATAGACTCGGGGAAAGTATTATATTAATTAAGGTGTGAATTAATTATATTAGAGTCGGACCATAGACTCGGGAAGAGGATAAGTTATTAAGTGAGAAAATTAATTACATTGAGTCGGGCCACAGACTCAGGAAATTACAGGCAGTGTATGGGATTTTGAGTATATGGTAAAGCCGGGGTTATTAGTATATATATATATATATATATATATATATATATATATATATATATATATATATATATATATATATATATATATATATATACGGTGTAGTGATAGTATATATATATACGTGTATGTATTGTGTGTGACATCAAATTACAGGCAGTGTGCGGGAGTTTGAGTACACGATAAAAATCGGGGTTTATAATGTATATATATATATATATATACACGGGTAGTGATAGTATATATATATGTGTGTATATATTGTGTGTGATAGTAAATATCAGTGACTAGATATTTATTCAATTTAAATACTCTAATGCTATCAAGGGAGGTTGCGCGATGTGGGTGAATCCCCTAGCTTGAGGAGTAGGGCGAGTATATCCCCAGGTCATAGCGTCCGATATATATGGGTGAGGGATTTATCTCACTTTCAGGGAAGGAATATGACCGCCTCCACTTCGTTATATTTTGGTCCAAGTTGGTGAGCGATTCTAACTTGGGGAAACTAGGTTTTATGAGCACACCTAGTGAGATGGCATTTTAGAGTGAATCATCCGGTGAGGGTATACTCGGAAGGATGGATACGCGTATGATATATGTGTGGATGTTAGTAAAGGTACGTATAATATGGTAGTAAATATTATATGTAGGTGATAATACAATGTGTGATGTAGTTATCTTATATAACGCGGGTTACAGTTATATGCAGTTAATTAATGAGAAAATTAATTAAGTTAATCATTGGTGGAAATAATACAGTGTGTGATGTATGTACTTTATATAACTTGTGACACGGTTATATGATATTATTTAAGAGGAATTAATTAAGTTAATTGTGAAATAACTTATAATTCAAGAATCATTATACTCGGGTAGAGTAGTATGGCAAGGGAAGGTTATACCAGGACTAGTTGGACGGGGTAGTACAACTAGGTGGGGTTAAGGTAACCGGTAGGTGTGCACAATAGTGGAGGGGTGAGAATTTCCACAAGGGAGTGCGACACTAACTTAAATATGAAGCGCATTCATGCATTTTAAATTACTGCAGTTAATTCACTTGATAAATATTTTCAAAATGTTTTGGGTTCTAACACTTGCTATAAAAATAGTTTCAAAACCTTTTAGGTGTCCAGCCACAGGGACGCCAGGATTGATATTCGATTCCAGGGACACGGAGCTGCGACATATGTGGATGCTAGCAGGAGTTTGGATTAGACGCATCATTCATCCATTCCTAGAGTAGGAATCTTGTATCAGTTTCAGTTTTATTTAGGGCTTGTCGCCCAGACTTCTCGGTACAGTTTTCAGGTGTAATTTATTCAGGTATTGAATTTTTGTATTCAGATTATTTCTTTGGTGGCCGGTGATTTATTCGGCATGTTGTGTAATTATGATTCAGTTTATTTTCATTCAGTTGTGTGAATGGTTTATATTTTAATTCCGCATGTACAGTTTTGGTTTAATTAAAAAGTTAAAATTGGCACCAGTTTTTGGAATACTAGGTGGTTAGTAAGTTTTAAAAAGTTTTCGACAGTGATGCTAAGGATGATCCAACTAGGATTCCTGTTTTAATTTGGTATAGGACTGATCACCCGGTATTTTATTAGGCGGGGTGTCACAGAAAGGTGGCGACCGGTGATCGGTCCCACCGAGCCCAATGAGTATCATAAGATGGAACTGTCGTGCATTGGGGAACCCGCTACAGTTCGTTCCCTGTGCGAGTTAACTCGTAGAGAAAATCCCATATTTTGTTTTTGTGTGAAACGAAACTGACTGCAAAAGAAATGGAGTTTATTCGTGTAAAAGTTAAGATGCCCCATTATTTGTGTGTCGATAGTGAGAATAGAGCTAGGGGATTCGCACTCCTATGGGATAATAGTGTTACCATCCATGTCCAAAGCTACTCCCTCAACCACATGGACCCCATTATGAAGGATAGCTCAGGGCAGGGGGACTGACCTCTTTACCAATTTCTACGACTTCCCGGAGGTCAGATTTAGGAAAAACGGGTGGAATTTAGTTAAGAACCTTGGTTTCTCTAACCACCTCCCCTTGCTCTGCATGGGAGATTTCAATGAGCTCCTCAGTATTGGGGAGAAAAATGGGGTAAGGGTGCACCCTAATTGGCAGATCATAAATTTCAGGGGGGGCGGTGGACCTGTCACCTTAAGGACCTGAACTTTTGCGGGCATGCCTTTACCTGAAGCAACGGGATGGTGGAGGAAAGGCTGAACATATTCCTTAGTAACTCTGAGTGGGAAGGTGTGTTCCTAATTTTCTAGTCACCCATGTGGAGCAACACGGGTCTGATCATCTCCCGATTTGCATCAGATTTGGGCCCCTTCCCTCAATTGTAGGGTGACTGGAAAGAAACCAAGACCCTTTCGTTTTGAAGCTTGGTGGTATTTGGATATTGAGTGAATGAACATTATTGAGGTGGCATGGGTGTCCAGTGGGGGCGATACGATCAAGGAGAGGATAAAGACGTGCGAGACTCGGTTGTCTTCCTTGTCAAAACAAAAGTATGCTTCCTTACTAAATTCTCTTGAAGTAAAGAGAGTTTCTATCACCTAGTGGTGTAATCAACCTATTTCTAAGCACTTCATGTCTTCAATCAGGGCTCTAGAGTTCGAAATCAATTACCTTTTAAGGGATGAGGAAATCCAATGGAAGCAAAGGGGTAAGGTTCAATGACTGAGAGAGGAAGACAGAAACACCAAGTTCTTCCATCCAAAAGCTACTCAGCAGAGAAAAACCAATGTGATTACTGAATTAACTGATGTGAATGGGATTTGTGTTACGGACGAAGAAAATATTTCCATGTGTGCCGTGAAATACTTTAAAGATTTATTTAAAGCCAATACAATACATTCTGGGAGGAATTTGCAGCCGTGTCACATATCAAATGAACGACACTCGCTTACTTAAATTTACGCCCCCTTAGGTAATTCTTGCTCTTAAACACATCTCCTATGAAATCCCCTCGTCTGGATGGTTTGCCACTCCTATTTTTTCTAAAATATTGGCACATTGTCGGGCCAGGGATAACTAATGTCATCCTCGACGTGCTTAAAAATGCTAGACCTATTAATAGGTTTAATCACACCCTTATCGCTTTGATCCCTAAAATTAATATTCCAAAATTGATGTCTCATTTTAGCTTATTAGCCTATGCAATGTCATTTACAAAATTATATCCAAAATTTTCGCTAATAGACTTAAAAGAATATTGGATTTAATTATTTTGGAGAATCATCGTGCCTTCGTCCCAGGGAGACTCATCACTGATAACGTAATTTCAGCTTTTGAAATTGATCACACACTGCATAAGAAAAGGACTGGAAGTAAATTTTTTTTCTTCTCTAAAATTAGATACAAGTAGAGCCTATGACAGGGTGAACTAAGTATTCCTAGAGAAAATCATGTTGAGATTGGGCTTCAGCATTAGGTGGGTGAGGGTGATCATGAATTGTGTCACGTCTCTCTTTTCTATTTTAATAAATTGAGTGTCGAGGGGGCATATTAGTGCGAACATGGGTTTATGATAGGGGGGCCCACTATCTACCCATCTCTTCCTGCTCTGCGCAGAGAATCTCTCTCCCCTTCTGGAGAGAAAAAAAATTGAGGGTATTAGGATTTCGAGCCTTACTGACAGTCAAATGAACGATACTCGCTTACTTAAATTTACGGCCCCTGAGGTAATTCTTGCTCTTAAACACGTCTCCTATGAAATCTCCTGGTCCGGATGGTATGCCACTCCAATTTTTTCTAAAATTTTGGCACATTATCGGGCGAGGGATAACTAATCTCATCCTCGACGTACTTAAAAATGCTAGATCTATTAATGGGTTAAATCACACCCTTATCGCGTTGATCCCTAAAATTAATAATCTAAAATTGATGTCTCATTTTGGCTTATTATCCTATGCAATGCCATTTACAAAATTATATCCAAAATTTTGGCTAATAGACTTGAAAGAATATTGGATTTAATTATTTTAGAGAATCAACGTGCCTTCGTCCCAGGGAGACTCATCACTGATAACGTAATTTTAGCTTTTGAAATTGATCACACACTGCATAAGAAAAGGACTGTAACTAAGTTTTTTTTTCTTCTCTAAAATTAGATACGAGTAGAGCCTATGACAGGGTGGACTAAGTATTCCTAGAGAAAATCATGTTGAGATTGGGCTTCAGCAGTAGGTGGGTGAGGCTGATCCTGAATTGTGTCACATCTGTCTCTTTTCTGTTTTAATAAATTGGGTGCCGAGGGGAATATTAGTCCGAACAGGGGTTTATGATAGGGGAACCCACTATCTCCCTATCTCTTCCTGCTCTGCACAGAGGGCCTCTCTCCCCTTCTGGAGAGAGAAAAAATTGAGGGTAGGATTTCGAGCCTTACTGCCAGTCATGGGGGCCACAAGGAGTCCCACTTATTCTTTGTGGATGATAGAATTATTTTTAGAGATGCCAATCTGAGTGAGATGATTGAGATAAAAAAACATCCTTACGTTTTATAAACTCGGCTAAGAGAAAAAAATTAATTTGGACAAATGAGGGGTGATTTTTAGTAGGAACACTTTTGTTGCGACTAGATTATCTATTTGTGAGGCCTTAGGGATCCGTGAGGTGAGTGGTTATGATTGTTATTTATGTCTCCCATCGGTTGTTGGTAAATAAAAAAATAGGTCTTTGCAGGATTGAGAGAGAGAGAGAGTTTGGAAAAAAGTCAAAGGGTGGAAAGAGGTTATCCTGTCTAAAGTGGGTAATGATATCCTTATCAAAACTGTTGCTCAAGCCTGCCCTACTTTCTCTATGACTTTCTTTAAAATCTCCAACTATGTGTGTGACGACCTTAAAACTTTTATGTTTAACTTTTGGTGGTCCCAGGGAACAAAAGAGAGGGGAGTGTTCAGGTCTAGTTGGGGTCTCTTTGTAAATCCAAGAAACAGGGGGTCTAGGCTTCCGTGATCTTAAGGCTTTTAATTTGACCCTTCTTACAAAATAGGGGTGGAGAATTTTAACTAGCCAGAACGCTATGGTTAGCATAATTTTCAAGGCTAAATACTTTTGGGAGGCCAAGCGTGGGTCTAGCTCTTTGTACATTTGGAGTAGCATTTAGGAAGCTAGGAGGGTTTTAGAAAATGGGGTGTGAGAGTGCTCCAGCAATGAATGAACCAACTTGTTTAATTAAATTCCAATTTTAGTCCCAAAAATCCTAACTCTTGCAACTAATTGTGATTGATTAATTAAATGAAATCAAGCATGCACACAATCACAAATATGAGGAAAAATCCCCCAAAGAGGAAAAACCTTTTTATTTCACTATATCTTGTAACACTTGTAAATACAGAGAGATACAGTTTGACACACGAATATTCGCAAACGTCGGTTCGTTGTCGTCGGCAAGAGATCTCGCAAGAGCTCCAATCCTCAGCAATGGAGAATCAACCTTCTTGTCCATAAGAGTACTCTAGATGAGTAGAACAAGTAATCTAGGGTTTAAATGATTCACATATGAATTTGGTGAATCAAAAGAGGTTTAAAACTCTAAAAAATGAAGTCTTATTTGCAGCAGATTCTAGAGAAAACGGAGATGGAAGACTTGAGAAAACGTGAATGCAGAAACCTATTTTTATAGAAAAATTAAGGCAGTGGCTAGCTCGAATTAGATGCCTACTTCGTTTGAGCGACATGACATCTCGCTTGAAGCTTCTTCGCGCGACATTGAGTGTCGCTTGAATGATCCAAGCGTCAAAAAGTCCGCCTCTTGACTTTGAAAAAAATTGTTTTCCCAAAGAAAAATATTTTAGAAACTAAAAACAGTTTATAAAAAATTCCTAAATAAATACGTAAAACTCCAAATTAAATATTTTACCATAATCGTGAGTGGACTAGTGGGAATGTTGAAGATGCAGTTGCACGTTGAACGTCGAGGTTGCACTACACACGTATGAAGATAATGGGTGCATGAAACTTTGGATTCGGATCGAGGCCTTCATGGATGATTGTATTGACGTGACGAATGTAGCGGTATAAGATATATATGTTGTGATCTAGGATACTTAGAAAATTTCCTAGATACTAAGACGGACATTTACAAAATTATGTCCTTACAAATCTCAGCTATGTCTATGCCGGTACATACATAAAAACTATATGAATTATGCTATCCAAACTCAAACAAATGACATGTCTTCAAAAAGATTTCAACATCTTCAAATCTTCAACTTCTTCAAACTTTCATTGTCATCATCAGGGTGTGAAAAAATGATCCTTAATTTTGTATCTACACACATGAGAGAAGAAACAATACCCGTGACGCGCAACAGTTTGAAATATAATGATAAGAAAAAATAAATGTCAATCAAGCTCAAGCAAATCATTATTAAATCAAACAAAAATTCTCCCCCATAATTCGTTCTCCCCCTTTTATAATGTCCCCAAATAGACAAATATGAAGAACATAAAGCAATGCAAATGGAGAATGTCACAAGGTAATAAACTTTCTCTTTTGGAATTTTTCAAATTTTTTCTCACAAAATATACAACAAATAATTACACCATGAAAGAACACGAAAATAACCAAGTCAGTGATAGCGAAAATGTAGGGATGTGAACAAATTCGATAAAAAAATCAATGCATACAAACATAACATATGTGCACGATGAATTTCGAATATTCCGAACGAATGAACTCAACATCTTCCTTAGGTTTAAAAATGGTGGAATTATAAGAAATTGACTCAATCAAATCGACAAATCAAAGCTCAAAGTGATTTTCACACTAATAACGTCCAAAACTATGTAATGCTTTTTTCATGACTTTCAAGGACAATCAAACCCGTTTTATATTCCATCCAAACTCCCTCATAAATAATAATGCTTTATATTTTTTCTTTTGAGGTGATGAAACTAAATCCTATTGGCCCACCTTTTTGGCATATTTTTCTTTTTATTCCCTTTGAATTTTTTCGGGCTCTTTCAACCTCATTAGACCTTGGCTTCTGTTTTTGTGCCACATTTTTTCTAGGTCCGATTTAAACGGTGGCTTAATCGCAAAGGATGAATGCATAAATTTCCTAGTCCTTCCCCGTTTTTCAAATATATCACACACACTTACATCAACGGTTCTTACATGCACTAATTTCTTATCAAGTTTTATCGCATTTGGTTCGTTGTATAGACAAAATTGAGATGGGAATACTCAAACCAACACGTGATAGACAAGTATAATATTCAAATAACCGTTCACGTGTGCAATAAAGGACATAAGGAGCCAAACATGTAGAAGATATCACTAATCACATCTCAATGACTCCATACAATGTAAAGCACATGGATGAAATGATGTAGAATCTCAAATCACTATTAAACAGTCACGTGTAATATGGAATGAAATTATGACTATGGCTATCTTAAATGTTCATCCATAAATAGTGCAAACAAAATACAAAACTCTTTTTGTGTTTTTAAAAAAAATTTATGAAAAGAAAATATTTTTGACTTTTTAAAAAATTTATCAAATATGAATTCTTTTTGGATTTTTTCAATTTTTCAAAAAAAAGAAAATCTTTTTAGATTTTTCAAAATATAAAAATAAAAAATAAAACCAAACAAAAATAATGATACAAAGGATACAATCTAGAGATAGGAATCATTAGATATCAACATGAAAAAATGCCTCCTACTCTAGACATGGTAACCACCCCTCAGTCAACTGTGCAAATTCCAAAAGACTTCCTAAGACTCACGAATCTAAGGGCATCTAAAGGCTTCGTGAAAATATCGGCTAATTGGAGGTCAATAGACATAAAACTTAAGGCTACGACCTTCTCTTCTACTAACTCACGGATAAAGTGCTCGCGTATCCTAATGTGCTTTGTGCGCGAATATTGGACTGGATTACGGGATATGTGTATCGCGCTCGAGTTATAACAGGAAATAGTGATCGTGTCCTGTGATATCCCATAATCCTCCAACATCTTCTTCATCCACAGAAGTTACGTTCAATAACTCCCGACGACTATGTACTCAACTAAGCGACAAGAGCCGAACCAAATAAGAAACACCCACCAGAAGTACTCCTACATCCATCTGCATCCCCGGCCCAATCGGTATCCAAATAGGTGGATAAACGGTCATCGATATCAAATGAATACCAAATGCCAAATGAGAGAGTCCCACTCATATATTTGATAATACGTTTAAGAGCGAGTAAGTTCGACTCTTTCGAGGATGCCTGATATCGCGCATAGATTCCAACACTAAAGGCTATGTCAGGACGACTGGCAGTCAAGTGGAGAAGACTAACTATCAAACTCTGATACAAGGTTTGCTTTACGTCCTTGCTTGAAGTGTCCTTGCTAAGCTTTATTGACGTACTCATCGGGGTATGTGCGTGCTTAGCGAAGTCTAAACCAAATTTCTTCACAAGGTCCCTAAAACACTTGGATTGGGAGATGAAGATCCCACCCTCTAGTTGACGAACTTGGAGACTAAGGAAGAATGTAGGCTCACCAACCATGCTCATCTCAAACTCACTCTTCATCTCCTCTTCAAAATCATGATCATGTTAGGAGCATGTGGATCCAAAGACTTTGTTATCTATATAGACCTGGGCAACTAAAATATCACCATCTCCTCTCCTAAGAAACAACGTCTTATCAACTCCCCCTCTCATGAAGCCACGGGCTAAGAGATAGAAAGTAAGCCGCTCGTACCAAGCACGGGGTGCTTGCTTTAAACTATACATGGCTTTTCTCAGAAAATAGATGTGATCAGGGTGCTTGGGGTCTTCGAACCCTTTTGGTTGTTCCACGTAAACATCCTTCTGTAGAATGCCATTTAGAAAGGCACTCTTGACATCCATCTGGTATAACTTGAAGCGCAGATGACACGCGATGGCAAGTAGTAAGCGGACGGACTCAAGCCTCGCAACATGAGCAAATACCTCATCCAAGTCTGCACCCTCTATCTATGTGTAGCCTTGAGCAACCAACCTAGCCTTATTTCGGATAATGGTACCATTCTTATCCATCTTGTTCTTGTATATCCACTTGGTACCTATCACATTCACCTCGCTACGTCGGGGACTAGATCCCATACATCATTCTTTCTAAACATAAGTGACTTATCCTATATAGTAAATATCCAGTGTCCATCCTTGAGTGCTTTCTTAACGTTCTTGGGCTCGACTTTAGACGTGTAACAAACAAAACTAACCATGTTCTCCAGTTGAGCACGAGTCTTGACCCCTAGGGTAGGATCTCCTAGAATGGAAGTAGGATCATGACTCTTGTGAACTGAAGTAGGTATGTCCCTTAAGTCAGGAGTAGGGTCCACCCTGGGTGTGGGAGGCATAATGGGATCATTAGTAGGAAGTGAACCCTCCTCATAAAAAAGGTTAGAATCAACAAACGTCGACGGTTCGTCATCTTGCACGGTGACGTTTATTGAATCTATAACCTTAGAGATACTCAGGTTAAAAATTCAATATGCTCTACTATTCGATGAATACCCTAACAATATTCCCTCATCGCTTCGGGAGTCAAACTTTTCTAATTACTCTCTATCCCATAGGATATAGCATTTGATCCCAAAGACACGAAACTATGAAAGGTTGGGCTTCTTTCCAGTCCATAATTCGTAGGGCGTCTTAAGTGTGTGTGGACGAAGGTAAACCCTATTTACCGTATGGCACGTGGTAGACACCGCCTCTGCCCAAAATCTCCTAGCAACTCTACGGCCTAGAAGCATAGATATAGCCATCTCCTGAATCATCCGATTCTTCCTCTCAACAATCCCATTTTACTGAGAAGTCTTCACTGCCAAAAATTCATGTTTGATCCTGAGGCTATCACAGTAAAGATCTACTTTAGCTTCCTTAAACTCAGTGCCATTGTCACTTCGCATTCTGTTAATGGTGACACCATGTTGAATTTGTAGGACACGACACTTGGTCGTAAGAAATTCCACAACATCGAATTTCTCTCTCAGAAAACCTAATCGAGTAACGAGAGAAATCAATTACCATCACGAGGATATACCTCTTACCACCCAAACTCTCAGTACGAGTAGGACCCATAAGATCCATGTGTATCAACTTAAGCACTCGTGAAGTGGTAATGGAATTCAACTTCCTGTGGGAGCTACGAACTTGCTTTCCCAATTGACGGGTCCATAAACTGCGAAAGTCGACTTTCCAAGTGATGGCAAGCCACACACTAGGTTCTTTTTAGCTAATCTCTCAAAATTTCTAAAATTCACATGACCTAGATATTGATACCATAGATCCATAGGAGTGATCGTGGTGCTGTTGCAGACAAATGAGGACTTGGGTACAATCCCATAACAATTATCTTCAATCCTCACCCTTGCAATAGAAGTTTACCGGATTAATCATAAACATTGTACTCGATCCGATCAAACTTTACTGCAAAGTCAGCATCGCACAGCTAGATAATGTTGAGAAGGTTTGCTTTCAAACCTTTGAAATCCTAGTATCTCTACTGTACCTCATCCTACTATGCTAGACTTTCTCCCGTCTCCAAGCATGACTTTACCTTCCTTAGGATCCTCTAGGTAGGTAAAAAATGAAACATCACCAGTCATGTATCTGGAGCACCCACTATCAAAGTACCATTGAGAGGTATTATGTGCTTTAAAAGCAACATTAACAATAAGGGCTTTTGCTTAGTGTTTAGGCACCCAAGTGGAGGTAACCTTCTGTTTGCCCTTATCATCGCTGGTTCTAGTTGGGATTCTGGAAGTATTAGCAGACGGAAAAGAAATCCGTTGGAATTCTTCCATTAAACTCTGAGAAGTAGCGACTAGAAACTCAACCTGCTCTCTAAGACTAAAAAAATTTCTAGTGGCACATGGTGGAGCAAAAGTACGTCGTGTCCCACCCAAACTATAACAAAACTCCCTAAGGTGGCCTTTTTTTAACAATAGGTACAAAAGTACATAGTCTTAGGCCGACCTTGGTTTGCTTTTCTTGGCCGAACTCTTCTTTGGGGTTTTGGGTGATGGCTATATGGATTCGTAGTAAACTCATGAATTGATTTCAATGTCACATGAGACATGGAAGCACCATCAAAACCTATTCACTGCCTTTCACCAAACCCTAAAGCAGGGAAAGGAGCATCTTTTCCATCTTTCCAGATCTTACCTCTATATTTACATTGACCTCCCGAGCTCTCTCAAGATCATGAGTGAGTTGGGCTACAAGGGCTTCAAGTTTCTTCCGAGTGTCCAGGGAGGAATGGAGCTCACTCATAAGACTAGCCACTTGCTTAGTCAAGTCCCTTTTCTCTTTCTCTAAACTACTCTCTCTCTCTAAATTGACTCTCTTTCTCTCTACGCAAATTCTCTCTCTCTCTCTCTCTCTCTCTCTCTCTCTCTCTCTCTCTCTCAAGGCAGTGCTAATAGAGGACTCTTTCTATCTCTCGTCTCTCCTAAATCTTTTTCTAAGGCAACGATCCTAAGTGCTAACACTTTGTTATACTTTTTAATTTTAAAATAATCAGCATATAAATCAGTATACGCGCGTCATAAGTCACTCTCGCTCTCACTTGCAACATCAGCTTACGCGCATTGTAGGTCGCTCTCACTTGAAAAATCACTCTCGCTCTCACTTGCAACATCAGCGTACGCGCGTTGTAGGTCACTCTCGCTCTCACTTGCAAAATTAGCGTATGCACATCGTAGGTCGCTCTTATTTGCAACATCCTCCCCCCACTCACATTGCTTTTACTATCAAGGTGTCCCTGTGAAGTAACATCCTCATCTTCGTGAGGTGCACTATCAATACTCACATGACTAGCCATGAATGCGCTGAAGTTACATTCATGCGGTGACTCGTCTCCAGAATCCACCGACTCGACCTCACTATCGTCACTAAGGGAGGCATTTAATGCTGCTTTGCCTTTGTCTTGACGTTTTAACCTAGTAGGACACTCAAATGCCTTATGACCTTTACCGTCTCACTCATAACATCTCTCCTCGTCTTTCTTAGGCACGTCCTTTTTATCTTTATCTTTTTTCTTTTCAAACTTATTTTTCTCAAAATTCTTTTTATCTTTGAAATTGCCATTTTTCTTTAATTTGAGAAATTTCTTGAATTTTTTCACAAACAAAGACAAATCATCTAAGTCAAAATCAAACTCTGAATCAGACATCTCTTCCTCTTTTCTCCTAGGCGACTCACCTCTCTTTCTTGATGACCCCTCACTCTTTCTAGCATGTGCTTTAAGTTCTACCCCTCTATCTTTTGATTTTATCGTGTTAGGAAACATTTCAATTTCACAAGCCTGGAGGTCTCCTACCAACTCTTCTAATTTCAGACTACTTAAATTTCCTATCGAATTTAGCAGAGTGACTTTAGGAATAAAACGCTTAGGCAGTGATCTCAGAATCTTTTTAACTACTGCAACATTAAGAATGTGTGCACCTAGATTGAAACTAGTGTTTACAATATCAGATAGGCGTGCACATAATTCATCAAAACTCTCAGATTCAATCATGATGATTGTTTCAAATTGAGTAGTTAAATTTTGCAATTTTGATTCTTTGACTGCATTAGTGCCTTCATGAGTAAGTTGTAAAGCATCCCATACTTCTTTAGACGTGGTGCATGTCATAATACGTTTAAACTCCTCAGGGGTGACGGCACCCGAAATTGCACTAAGCCCACGTGAGTTATATGTAGGGTTGTGTTTCAACCGGATCGGATCGGAAAAGCATGTTTCGGAAAAATTTCCGAAAAAATCGGCAAAAAAATCGGCGTGCCGAAGCCGAATCCGATTTTTTTCGGATTTTTTTTTTCTTCCGAATTCGGAATTTTCGACAAAATCGGAATTTTCGGCAAAATTCGGAAATTCAGAAATTCGACAAAATTCAAAAAATTCGGCAATTTTCTAGAAAAATACTTCGGAAATTATTTCGGAAAACAGTTCGGAAAACATTTCGTGGCAAAATTGGAAAATAGTTCGGAAAATATTTCGGAAAAACAATCGGAAAATAGTTCGGAAAATAATTCAGAAATTTGGATCGGAACAAATTTCGGAAATTCGGATCGGCAAAAATCGAAAAATAAAAAAATTCCGATTTCCGATTCGATTTTTTTCGGAAAAAATCGGAAATCGAAAAATCGGCAATAAAAAAATCTTTCCAAAATAGGAAAAAAATCGGATCGAAATTCGGAAAAATCAAAAAATCAAAAAAAAAACACAGCGCTAGTTATATGTGTTCCATTTAAATTCATCCTCAGTCCATGGAGTCACATGTTTTAAATTTGTTACGTTATCTATAGTGAAAGTGGGAGGCGTCCACCCTCTTTTACACATAACCCAAACACGTTCATCAATGGCCATTTTATACGAGCTTTTCAATATGCATAATTTGTCGCATCAAAAGTTGGCAATCGATTATACAAGTTTTCCATTAAAATTGCGCTTTTTCAAAAATTAATG
Organism: Sambucus nigra; assembly: GCA_949130495.1. Lineage (NCBI taxonomy): Eukaryota > Viridiplantae > Streptophyta > Magnoliopsida > Dipsacales > Adoxaceae > Sambucus > Sambucus nigra. The sequence goes on from OX422212.1 coordinate 293,577,512, forward strand.
TTTAGACCAAAATTGATATCCAGAAAAATTTTGCGGAAAAAATTTCACGGTATAATTGTGTAATAGGGTCTGATACAAATTTGAGAGTGCGTCAGCAATCAATGAACCAACTTGTTTAATTAAATTCCAATTTTAGTCCCCAAAATCCTAACTCTTGTAACTAATTATGATTGACTAATTAAATGAAATCAAGTATGCACACAATCAAAAATCTGAGAAAAAAAAAACCAAGGGGTAAAACCTTTTTTATTTCACTATATCTTGTAACACTTATAAATACAGGAAATATAGCTTGACACACGAATACCCGCAGGCGTTGGTTCGTTGTTGTCGAGAAGAGATCCCGCAAGAGCTCCAACCATCAACAATGAAGAATCAACCTTATTCTCCACAAGAGTACTCCAGATGAGTAAAACAAGTAATCTAGGGTTTAAATGATTCACATATGAATTTGGGACAATTTGGTGAATCAAAAGAGGTTTAAAACTCTAAAAATGAAGTCTTATTTACAGCAGATTCTGCAGAAAATGTCCTTAGAAGACTTGAGAAAACGTGAATGCAGAAACCTATTTTCATAGAAAAATTAAGGCTGTGGCTCCCTCGAACGAGATGTACTCTCGTTCAAACGAGATAGGCATCTCGCTTGAACGAGATGCTGACTTCGTTTGAGCGACAAGCACATCTCGCTTGAAGCTGCTTCGCGTGACATTGAGTGTTTCTTGAACGACCCAAGCATCAAAATCCGCCCCAAGTATGCTAGGCTGAGGCTGAATTTGTTTTAGTGACTCGGGGGGGTACAATGGTTCCCTGACACATGTCACTCGTCAAAGTGAGTAGCGTGCTCCCAAAGATGTGATGATTCTGATTGTGCCCCTTAGGTTTCCCTAGGGCAATGATGGGGTATTGGGACTCGTGCCCCATCATTAGGTAGGTTTAAAACCTTCTCTCTCCTCATTCTCTTTCTTCTTCCTGTTTTCTCCCGCCTAGGCTTTTTGTAACTTCCTCTCTCTTCAATCCTTCCGTTGCTGCTATGATTCAGAGTTTTCTTTATTCCCAAACCTCTTCTTCTCTCTCTCGCAACTAGCCAGGTATTATTTTCCACCTCTCTTTCCATTTTTAGTTACAACATCATTATTTATGAGTTTTTGGCGAACTTTTGCTTTTCCGGCGAAGCTTTGCACCACTGCCCGATGGTTATTAGGCTAGGCTTGTAGTGATTAGGTGGTTTTGGGATAGTTGTAGGTATCTCCGAGGTTGTTTTGGCCACAAACAATCCTTCTTTAGGTTTTCGGTGAACCTCCGGTCACCTTCTCCGATGATTCTGTTCTTGAAAGTTCTTGAAGTTCTTCATTTGAAACTTTCCAACTTTCCCTTTTTGATCTTGAGTTTAAGTTCTTGTAAGTTGTGTACCTATTTATGGTTTGAGTCCCAAGTGTACTGTCGTCTCACTTATGCTAAGACCCTTGTATCAACTCATAGAAGAGTTCCCCTCTCTTCGTGAGAAGACCTTCGAGAAAATTAAAGAAATAGAGCTAGCCCAAGAGGAAGCTCGTGGGGCTGAGGCTTTTCCTGTCAGACCCTTATTTCCTCCACCTTTGAAGGTTATATACCCTGAGCCAGCCGAGCTTGCTGAACCTGCAGAGGTTCCTGAGGATCCAACACCAATGTCTGAGTCTGAGTCTGAGTCGTCCTCCTCAGACCCCATGTCTGTAGACTCTTTTCAAGAGGCTATAGATTATTCTCTTAGGCAAGGTGAGGTTCCTAAGGAAGCCAAGGTTTAGAGCCGTGCCTCGTCCCACCAAGGTGCTAGCACTTCCCATAAGTCTTATGATGTTGAAATCATAGGGCGAAGAGTGGCACTTCCACCTCCTATTAAGGTCATTCTCCTGTCAGCTGCCACTGGGGCTGAATTCGCTCAGAGGTTTCCAGATGGTGCTCCAGCACCTGCCCGAGATGATGTTGATGGGGATGGTGATGACGGTGAGGAGAGTGATGTTGATACATCCGAGGCGGTCGAGTATGAGAGTACCGTCATCAAGTACGACCTTCTTGCTTTTAGGCACCTCTATTCTATAAATTCCTCCATCACCCTTAGGAAACCTCTGAGGGATGAAAGGGCCTTTGATGGCCAAGATAGAGAGATCTGCGTTTATGAGCAGATGCTCAAATTAGGCTTTCGTCTTCCTATCCACCCTTCCATTAGAGCTATACTCTCCCATATAAATCTTGCCCCTTCCCAACTATCCCCCAATGCCTAGAGGGTTATGATTGGGGACATCGTCCTTTGGAGGGCTGTCCACCACTCAGACCTTCCAGTTAGGTTTTCACTGGTTGTTATGTGCCTTCCTGTGCCAAAAATCAGCCTAGATATTACCACTTCTTAGCCAGGAGATCATAGAAGAAAATACTGTTAGTTACCCAAACGTCGAACCATAACTGAAAACCTTGGTATTTATTTATTTTCGGGGCATGGGAATTTAGTTCCAATGAGGCCTCTGGAATGTCAGTTCTAAGGATCCATCTGAGGTCGGGGAACGTCTCCCTTGCTGCCAAAGCCGACCCTGGACTTATCCAGGATAACTATAAAAATATTGAAGACCTTCGCAGTGAGGGCGAAAAGGGTCGGCTTGTTAAATACGAGCATCTGATGACCCCCTACTACCTATCTCAGACAGGTTTAGGGGGTGGTCCCTTGGAAGAGCTTCGTAAGTCTCACTCTTTCTTAATAAGTTGCACCTCTTATGTTTTATATCTCTGACTGACTAACTCAGAGACTTATCTTTTGCAGAGCGTCCAGCAGGCGTATCAGATGACCTTTGGGAAATGTCTGCTCTAGGGCTTATGAAGTTAATGGAAAAAAGGGGTGGACAAAATTTACCCCCACCTATCATCAAGAAGAACGTCGTCACCTCCAAGGCCGATGTTACAAAAAAGAGGAAGTCCACGGCCGACCCAGAGCATACGAGGCGGAGTAAGGCTCAGGCCCGGGATCGTGTTATCCCCATCTCTAAGGACGATGCCTTAGCTGCTCGTCTAGCTCAGTTGAAAATCAGTGATAGCCTCATTAGCCATAATCTAAAGGCTGCCAATGCTATCGGCACAATAATGATTGAAGAGGACAAGCGTTTCTTACGCTCTTTGGACGTCCCGTTGTTGGCCGAGTTCGCTTTCCATAAGTCAATTCAGGTACCAGTTTTAGAAATTATAGCTCATATATTCTTCCTAAGTATTTAACCTCGGATTTTTATGGCTCATATTTTCTTACATCTGATCTTCTTCTGCAGTGTGTCTTGTCCTTCCATCACCTCATTGATTGGACTCTGAAGAGGATTCCCCTTATAGAGAAGGGCCAAGAAGCTAAAAAGGTTCAAGCCTCTTTGAATACAGAGGTTTAAAGGCTGAAGGGGGTTGTCAAGCAGAGGGACAACGACATGTCTAAGCTCAAGAAGGACTATGACTTAGCCCTGAAGGCTAAGGATGGTGCCCTTCAGTCCAAGGGAGATGCTGCGGCAGGGTTGCAGTTGAAGACGCTGATGAGAAGACCATTGAAGACTATAAGGTCTCAGATGAGTTTATCAGCTTTGGTTTTGAATACCTAGAGATGGGTATCAAAGCAACTGGTAAATGGGCAGCCATTAAGAAAAAAGAGTCTGGGAGATTGACTGCTTCAGACTTTGTGGGTCTCGGCTTTGGAGATCCTCTTTTTGCTTAGGCCTTGCAAGAAGTTGAGGAGGCTGACGCTACTCTAGCCGAGACTACTCCCCTAGAGGTCACTGAGACTGAAGATGCCACCCATCATGATGATGGAGCTAAGCTGACAAACGTCGGCCATGACTAAACCACTGTAGCTGCAGAGACATAGGCCCTTTTTTGTGAATCTTTTCAAAGTTGTAATTTTGATTTCCCTTGTCTGTATCTCTTATTTTTGTGAACTTCTGATGACCTCTTGATGCCTCTGACTTGTAACTCATCTTTTTAATGATAATCATTAGTCCAATCTTTTTCAGATTCTATTGCTTCATACAATGTTATGCTTGAATGTCTTACCTCTTAAACTCTCACCAAATTAATGATGTTAAAGGTCTGAGGTTACCATATTATGATGTTTCACCTCTTAAATTTTCCACCAAATAATGATGTTTAAGGTCTGAGGTCACCCTATTATGATGTTTCACCTCATAAATTTTCACCAAATAATCATGTTAAAGGTCTGACGTCACCATATTATGATGTTTAACCTCATTAATTTTCACCCAATAATGATGTTTAAGGTCCGAGGTCACCATATCATGATGTTTCACCTCATAAATTTTCCACCAAATAATGTTGTTTAAGGTCCGAGGTCACCATATTATGATGTTTCACCTCATAAATTTTCACCAAACTAATGATGTTTAAGGTCTGAGTAGGGGTGGTAAACGGACGGATATGGATCGGATACCATGTTTTTCATATCCGTATCCGCTATTAAGATGCACTATCCGTATCCGCATCCGCCCAAATAGTTAAAACAACTATTCATATCCGTATCCGCTCGGATACCTCGAATTCGGATAATATCTGTATCCGTTTACGTTGCTTATCCTTTCCTACTAAATGCTAACTAAAATTCATATTGAATAAAAATTGGACGATCAAAGTTCAAGGGCATTTTGATATAACTAAAAAACAATATAAATTCTTAATCTTAAGGGAATGTTTTAAATTAAGTACGAACCTCGAATGCTAATATTCATGAATCAACAGTTCTCTTTTCCTCTTATAATATTGAATAGTCCATCGCTCCTTCAAACGTATTTTTCCTTTATTAAAAATTCAAGATAATTAAATAAATAATGTCATTTAAGTAAATAATTGGACAAGTAGACAACACTTATCTCTTTTTATTATGTGTGGACGATCAAAACTTTTTTACCGTTTCTTAAACCATCACTACAACAAAATTTTCAATAATAAAGATTGTCTGACTTGCCTCTTCTAACATTGTCCTACAAATTTTGGAATATACACCGTTTATTAAACGAGAATGAATGGCTATGTTTCATAAATAAATATACACATTTTGTATATAAAAAAATGGCACATAACATATATTATAAAAGAAATGAACTAAGGAGTAAGCTTACACAGAACATAAAAAAATGTATACACGGAAATAAATGAATATACACAGTTTACAGAACATAAATTAATGTACAAAAATTGATTACACAGAATAAAAATTGTTTACATAGAAGTTCTGTACAACTCTCTCTATAGAAGTTCTCTATAGAAGTTTTGAATAGCAAAAATTGTTTACACAACAGTAAGCAGATGAAAACAAGAATTTTGTTAAGAAATTACTATAAAATAAGAAGTATATTTCCACTTTGATATGAAGAAATTTTTGAGAAATTTCTCAGACTATACAACTCTCCCTACACATATGTTTGTGTGTAAATTCGTTGGTATCTATAAATCCGTAGGTATGCTTGTGTAAATCCGTAAGTATATAGAAGATAATGGGTTGATTTGTTTTATTTTGAGGATTTGTGTTTACACATACCTACGGATTTCATACCAACCCAAGCAGAGAAAGAGAGAAGACGAGAGAAGATATGTTATAGCAGAATCCGTAAGTAAGTATATAGCAGATAATGGGTCAATTTATTTGAGACAATTTCATACCGTCGCTAAGTTAAGAGAGAGAAGACGAGAGCTGCTAGCTACACGAGAGAGAGAGGCGATGAGAGCTACTACTAAGGTGAGAGAGAGAAGACGACGACTGGAAATGAAAAAAAGGAACCCTAGTTTCGTTATTTGCTAGAAATGAAAAAAATATATTATATTATTACATAGTTATATTTTACAATTTATATATAATTAATATTAATAATAAATTATTATTTAATATAATACGGATACGGATATTCGAAAAAACGGATATCCGCAAATATGGATACTCTGCTTAGGATACGGATTATCCGTGTCGAATACATATTCTATTCGTATCCGTATCCGTTTTCCCTTATATTTTAACATACTATCCATATTCGTATCCATATCCATTTTTCGGATAAATATCCGCAAAATTCGGACTCGGATATCAGACGAATTCAGACTTTCGAATATCCATTTACACCCCTAGGTCTGAGGTCACCAAATTATGATGTTCCAACTCATATATTTTCACCAAACTAATGATGTTTAAGGTCTGAGGTCACTAAGTTATGATGTTCCACCTCATATTTTTTTCACCAAACTAATGATGTTTAAGGACTGAGGTCACCATATTATGATGTTTCACCTCATAAATTTTCACTAAACTAATGATGTTTAAGGTATAAGGTCACCATATTATGATGTTTCATGTCATAAATTTTCCACCAAGCAATGTTGTTTAAGGTCTGAGGTGACCCTATTATGATCTTTCACCTCATAAATTTTTACAAAACTAATGATGTTTAAGGTCTGAGGTCACCATATTATGATGTTTCACCTCATAAATTTTTTCACCAAACTAATGATGTTTAAGATCTGAGGTCACCATATTATGATTTTTCACCTCATAATTTTTTACCAAACTAATGATGTTTAAGGACTGAGGTCACCATATTATGATATTTCACCTCATAAATTTTCACCAAACTAATGATGTTTAGTAATAATACAAGTATCATAACAACATTGCTATCTTTTCATTAACATCCTTTGTATAAACTAGTACATGTATTATAAAAAGATAAGAACAACTACAACATCATATATAATACTTCTTCAACTGATCTACATTCCAAGGGTTGGAGAAAGGTTCTCCTTCATGATTTTCTAGCCGGTAGGTACCAGGCACAACCTCATCAACTACCCTATAAGGACAATGCCAATTAGGATGGAGTTTATTTACTTTTTTCCACGTCTTCTTTAGGACTAGGTCTCCCACATCTATGGGCCTTGACTTCACCCCTTGATTGTAGAATCTCGTAATTTTTTGCTAGTAGGATGCCTGTCTTATTTGTGCATCCTCTCTTCTTTCTTCAATTAAACCAAGATCAAGTCTTCTCTCTTCCACATTCTTCTGAGGGTCATAGGTCTGAACCCTATGAGTGGGAAGTCCTACCTCTGTTGGGATGACAGCTTCTGAGCCATGGGCTAGCACAAATGGAGTTTCTCCTGTTGGCGTCCTGTAGGCTCGTAACACAGCATATAGCTCCTCCGTCCATCTCCCGTTGGCCTCTTCCAACCTCTTTTTAATCCCATAAAGGATTATTCGGTTTGTGACCTCGGTCTGCACATCTTCCTGGGGCCGTCCAGGATAAGAGAAGAACTGCTTGATCCCTACTCTTTCACAGTATTTTTCTAAGGATATATTCTTGAATTGGGTTCCATTGTCTGAGATGAGGGTGTTTGGAAGACCATACCTGCATATGATGTTCTTTTAGATGGACTGGAAGGTCTTCTGCTCAGTGATTGTGATCATTGGCTCAGCCTCCACCCATTTGGAGAAATAATCAATTGCTACTATATAGAACCGATAGTTGTTTATAGCTTTTGGCAAAGGTCCTACCAAGTCAATCCCCCATATTGCAAATGGCCAAGGGGAACTGATAGAAGTAAGAGGTTGGTGTGGCTGATGAGGTATGGTAGAGAATCTCTGACACTTATCACACTTATTTACATATGCAGCTTCATTTTTAGCCAATATTGGTCACCAGTACCCCTGACTGATTAATCTCTTAGCCAACGGCCTCCCTCCAATGTGACTTGAACAAGAGCCCTCATGCACATCGTGCAAGATGTGTGGAACCTCTGAAGGATGAACACATCTGAGGAAAAGGAGTAGGAACCCTTTTTTATACAGGACATCTCCTATAATCGAGAATTTAGCAGCTCTGAACCTCAGCTTTCTCCTTTCTGACTTTGACTATGGCAGCTCTCCCTCTCTGATGTATCTGATAAGAGGGTCTATCCATGATGTTCCATATTTAGGTTCAGGAAAGTTCTAGCAACCTCTTCCTCTTCGATGGTCGGTTTGAGCATAATCTCAACTGGTATTGTTCTCCTTATGTCTGTTCTTATTGATGAGGCCAACCTCGCGAGTGCTTCGGCTCGGTTGTTGTCTAGCCGAGGTATTCTCTTCATCTTTACTTATTTGAAGCTTTCTAGCATCCTTCTCACCCTCTTCAGGTATTTATCCATCCTTTCATCTTTGGCCTCATACACCCCCAGGATTTGGTTGACAACCAACCTTGAGCCACCGTGGACTAGGAGTCTGCTGACACTAAGGGCCTTTGCCAAAGAGAGACATGCTATCAATGCCTCATACTCTGACTCATTATTGGAATCTTTGAAGTTGAACCTCAATGCATACTCAATGTCGGTACCATCTGGTGCTGACACTATCAGCCCTGCTCCACTTCCGCTTTCACACGATAATCCATCAACGAAGAGGTTCCAAATTATTGTATCTGAAGAGAAGTTTTTCTCCAATGAGGTTCCTTCCTTGAAGAGGTACCTGTCTTCCTCATTCTCAATAATTCCTTTTCTGACTTTGCTTGACTCAACCTCGTTCGAATCTTGGAAGACGTTTCTAATTGGTTATTCTTTAGCCTTTTGACTAATCTCAACCTTGGTCTCTTCCCATGTAAACTCTGCTACAAAGTCTGCGAGTGCCTGCCTCTTGATGGCAATCCTGGGTTGGTAGACAATGTCGTATTCCCCCAACTCGATGGCCCAGGTCATTAACCTGCCTGACTTCTCTGGTTTATGGAGGACCTGTCTGAGTGGGGAGTCAGTGAGGACAACCATGGAGTGGGCTTGGAAGTATGGCTTTATTTTTCTTAAAGCATGTATCAAAGCATAAGCCAACTTTTCAATCCGAGGATATTTTTGTTCAGACCCTTGAATAGGTTTACTATTGAAGTACACTGGCCTCTGCACTCCATCATCTTCTCTTACTATTACAGCACTAATGGTTGACTCTCAGACAACTAGATATACATATAGTTTCTCACCCAGAATTGGCCGAGATAGGAGTAAAGGAGATCCGAGGTAGGACTTGAGATCTTTAAAAGCTTTGCCCCATTCCTCATCCCATTCGAAGGCCTTTCTAAGAACTTTGAAAAAATAAAGAAACTTATCTGTAGCTCTCGAGACGAACCTGTGAAGTGCTGTAACTCTTCCAGTTAGCCTCTGAACGTCTTTGATAGTTCTATGTGTCTTCATCTCTAACAAAGCCTTGAGCTTCTCGGGGTTATCCTCTATTCCCCTTTGGTTCATAATGAATCCCAAAAACTTCCCTACTCCTACCTCGAAGACACATTTGGCTGGGTTAAGCTTAATTTTGTACTTGTCCATGGTGTCAAAAGTTCTTTCAAGGTCAGCCACATGAGTGTCGGCCTTCAGGCTCTTCATCATCATGTCGTCCACATACACTTCCATGGACTTGCCTATTTGGTCCTCGAACATCTTATTTACAAGACGTCGGTAAGTAGCTCCTATATTCTTCAACCCAAAGGGAATGACCTTGTAGCAATATGTCCCCTTGTCTGTGATGAATGCTGTCTTCTCCGAGTCTTCTGAGTTCGTGAAGATCTGATTATACCTAAAATATGCATCCATGAATCTCATGAACTCATGTCCTGCTGTGTCATCCACCATCTGATCAATACGAGGTAGAGAGAAACTGTCTTTTGGGCAAGACTTGTTCAAATTAGTGAAATCTACACGCATCCTCCATTTCCCATTAGCTTTTGGCATAATGACAACATTAGATAACCACTTAGGGTATATGACCTCTCTGATGAATTTGGCCTCTTCAAGCTTTCTAAACTCTTCTCTGATGACATCATACTTCTCCCTTGAGTACACTCTTATTCTCTGCTTGATGAGCTTGGCGTTTTCTATAATATTAAGTTTATGACACATAATCTCAGGATCAATACCTGGCATGTCTGCATGGCTCCACACGAAGATGCTCTGTCTCTTCCTCAGCAGCCTTACTAGTTCTTCCTTGATCCCAGGTCTTGGGGATTTATCTATTTAGATGGTTTTTTCTAGCTCGTCCTCATTGAGGACGATGGATTCTACCTCTTCCGCGGCATCTCCCTTCTTGAGTTTTCTTTCATCTCTAGGATCAAGTGTGTCGATGTTGTATGTGGTTGTTGTCCTCTTATGAGCCTCTCTCTCTTCCGCAGATTTGAAGTAGCATTCACGTGACGATGTTTGGTCACCTTAAACTTACCCTACTCCATAGAGAGTTAGGAATTTTAGCATTTGGTGGACCGTTGAAGGAACGACCTCAAATTCCTTGAAGGCTACTCGTCCTATGATGAGGTTGTAAGCTGAGAAGACGTTTTCATCCATTACAAAGAAATTAGTTTTTCTGGTCAACCTCTTAGGCCACTCATCTCCCATTCGAACATCCATCTCATATATGCCCAATGGATGAACCTTTTCATCGATGAAGTCGATCAAGGGATTATGATAGGGGACAAGCCTAGCTCTGTTATGTCCTAGGCTTTTAAAACAGGGCCAAAACATAACGTCTGCTGAACTACCACCATTAACGAGTATCCTCTGAACTTCACACCCGTACACCCTTATGGTGATTACCAGAGGGTCATCGTGAGGAGCTAAGATACATTTGAAAGTCAACTATGAGCGTGTCCATATCTGCCTTCTTCCTCTTCTCGTGTTTTACCTCTGCAGAGGCCAAGTTCATAACCTCGACCTTTGTCACGTCTTTGGCCTATGCCACGTGGGCCTTGCGATCAGCGACCTCTGAGCCACCTCCTGCTAGTCATCCACAAATGCTGCTCACACCGAAAGAAATCATACTGACCCTCTTCATTAGGATATTATCGTATTTTGGTGGGAGGTCAGGGTCATCGTCGTCATCATCTGAGTCCTCAACTCTTCTAATAGGGACATCATCCCGGCATCTATCATTTCTTTTCTTTTTCGGGTCATCGATCCCCCTTTAGGGTTTCTACCATCAACATACATTCTGAGCTTTCAAGACTTCAACATCTTCTCAATCTCATCCTTTAGTGCGAAGCACTTATCAGTCAGATGGCCGTGGTCTTGATGGAACTCGCACCATAGGTTATTTTTCTCTTATGCGGAGGGGCCTTCAGCTTCTTCGGCCATCTTAGGGATCTATCATTCTTTATTTCATTGAGGATGTATCCGCAGCTCACAGTTAGAGGAGTATAGTGTGCAAAGTTATTGTCTGCAGCCCTCTTTTTTCCACCCTTCTTCCTTTGAAATTTCTCACTTCTACTTCCATTCTCACCCTCATACTTTGCAGCCATTGCCTCTTCTGCATTCATGACCTTTCCAGCTGTCTCTAACAGCTTGGCTATAGATTTATGAGGGTCTTCATCAAGCTTCTAAAGTAGCTTTCCCTTCTGAAGTCCTCCAATGAAAGCTGTCATGGCTATGCTCACTTCATAATCTTCAACCTCCAACTTTTCCTTGTTGAACCTTGCGATGTAGTCTCTAAGGCTTTCATTCTTGCCTTTCTTTACATAGAGCAGATGGGTTGTCTTCTTCTGAGGTTTTACCCCAAAACAAAAATTGTGTATAAAACGCTCAGCCAAACCCTTAAAGTTCTCAACGAAATTTTTAGGAAGAGAAGTGAACCAAATGTGTGCAGCTCCCGTTAAAGTGCTCGAGAAAGCTCGGCACCTCATCTCATCAGGGATTGAGTAAATGTCTGTTGCAGACTGATACATCTCAATATGATGCACTGGGTTGGTACTACCATCGTACTTTAGAGACACAATCGGTGGTTTAAATTTAGCAGGGGTTGGGAAGTTGACAATTCTTGCTACAAATGGGGAGCCCTCTGAGAACCCCCTTTGTAGTAGGTCTCGGCTTTTTATGAGGTTACCTATCCTCTCTTCAAGCCTTTGGATGGAATCATTCCATGGTCTTGCAACGTCGGCCTGGCCGAGGTTTTCCCCAGTCGCCTCCAAGGGATGGACCGAGGGTTCTCCTGCAGCAGGGCAACATCGGCTGTTGACTTCCCCCTGACCACAATCTCGGCCATGACAAGGCCGATGTTCGTCACCTCCCCTCTGTGAGCCAGCTATTCCCCTTGACCTGGATTGCCTCTACCTTAGATCATTAACTGGGCCGAGCCTCTCAAAGGTCGACCCTCTGCTTAAGCGATCAAAAGCTGACCCTCTTTGTTTTTCATCACCACCTCGTCTCTTACACTGACCTAGGCTCTGCAGTATAGGACATATAATGTTGTTTAAGACCTCATACGACTCCCAACAATCTGCAGGAGCATCTTCTGCCTCAATATCTTCGTACCTGTCCTTAGGCAAGGGTTTTTCTTACCTCCCCAGGCATAGACGCCTAGGGTCAGCAACATCCCTCCTCCGCTGAGGAGCAGGTTGGTCCTTTCTAGGTGCCTGGGGTGGTCCCCTGACCTCATGCTGGGGATGAGCAGCCACCGGAGTAATCATCTCCGGTGAGACCCAAGGTGGAATCATTATGTTTTGGCTGGGCTGGGCAAATTGTTATTGCATCACTTGCTGAATGGCAACCAAGGAATTCAAAGGCTACTGCCACTTCAGCCATATCGGACTGGGGTTGTGCTTGGTCGGAACTGGGTCCTCCAACACCAGATGGTGGAAGAGGTGGTGGTAACTCCGGTGCCATATGTTTAGTCTGAAGAGCTTGCAATTAAAAATATTAGAGAGCTTGATACCCTTGAGGACCTCTTTCAATGGTGATACAACTTCACACTAAGGGTGAGGCCTGGTTCACTACCAGAGCCTCCGATGAGGTTAAGCAATAAAATAGGAAGAGATGAATCTTCTCGTTCCCACAGATGGTGCCAAAATGATGATGTTGTAATTAGTACCACCAGGTAAGGTGTTGCTAAGCTCAAACTTATGACAATAATGGTAGCATAAGAGTATATATATATAGAATGAGGTGAGGAGAAGAGGATGAACACTATTATATAAGTGGTTCAGCCAATCTGGTCCACGTCCACTGTGAGTGTGTGAGTAATATCACTAGATGAAGGCACTAATGGCCATAGATACAATCTCTTAAGCTCCATCTCTCTCTCTCTCTACTGCGTAAATTGATAGAGTTTTAGCTAGGGTTGCCATTATGGATCCCTTTACAAGGTAGAGGATGACCCCTATATATAGTGCTTGGGGGGTGTAATGTACCCCCAAGCATGCAATGAGCATGTGCATGAGGATCAAACCAGTATGAGGATGACAACTGGGTGATCTTATGTAGATAATGATGACCTCAATATTCCCTCACGTGAGGGGAATGATTCGGTTATAACTGATTTGTCCACATGTTTCAAACCTTAAACGTGCTTGTAAATGCTTGGTCCCGTGTCCTTGACTGATGTAACCTCGGCTTGGACGAGCACGAGGTTGGTGGAGTCAGATGTAGTCTTGTCAATATCCTTGATGACCTCGATCGGGAGGGCTGGCCGAGGTTAGGTATGAGGTGGCTGTAACGTCGGCTGAAGCAGACGTTGATGTTGGCTCTGCTGGTCTCGGCTAATGTCCGACCGAGGTTAGTGTATGAGGGGGCCATCGAACCCACGAGGTTGGTGTATGGTCCTCATGAGCTTCTTGTCACCTCGGCTGTGAGACTGGCCGATGTTAGTTACTCTAAGTAAGAGGGTTCACTTTGGGCATATAAAAAACTTATACCAATAAACCATATATACCACAGAGAGAAACAAAGAGTAAGGAATACTTGATGTTGCAAAAACATATATCTACAAAATACATTATAGTGAGACATTAGAAAGGAAACAAAATTTCACAGTGAGATATTAACAAATTGCGAATGACTTGGCTTCCATAAATAGTTCATCATGTCATGTATGATTTTTTGAATTTTCTAATCGCTAAACCACTGTCAATCATACAAAATGCTCATGCATGAAAGGGTCTAATATATTAATCTTCCTCTATTAGGCATGTGAAGTTAGAGTCCACAAATAAATAAAAGGAATCCAATGTTGAAGGAGTTATTAAACATGAAAGCACACACACTGAAGCGCTATCTTTTAAACAAATATATACTGTTTGGGAAGCAACCTCATCTAGAATATGTTTCATCTAGAGTATAAGGATACCCATGATAAAAATAAGAGTAAGTAAGTAGGCTTTACAACTGTCATATATATATATATATATATATATATATATATATATATATATATATATATATATATATATATATATATATATATAAAATAAGGATTAGGATGTTTTTACTAGTCCATAAGAGGCTAAGTTAATTAGGGTCTAGGATTAATTCAGGTGGATTCAAGTGGACTAGATCCAATCGTTAAAATATTGTGGCACAATTGTAATTTATGTCTCATTAATGGGTGCAAATGATGAGCCAAATCACTCCCACGTGACTACCTTCAAATCATGTATACCACCCACCATAACTTCTCTCTCTCTCTCAATAGTGACCACACGGTAAGGACATATTTTACATAGTCCGTTTACACTAGAGTATGTCGTATACCGCTATAACCGTCGGAGAAAAGTTCAAGTTCAATCATACGTCAAGACGGATCTGAATATCAACATTCTTCAATCAAAAAGCCTCTGCGAGATAGATTTTGGTAAGGTTGTGTTTAAGTCCCTTAACGGTTCATTTAAAGTGTTGGGATAATTTTTCTAAACTTTTTTAAACATCAGAGGCATCATTTTTCGTCAAAAGAATTTTTTCTAAGTGTTGAGGCGGAGTTTTATAAAATATTTTTTGACGTTTAGGTTGTTCAAGCGACATAGGCATGTCGCGCGATGTCCTCCTCCAAGCGACAACTCATCTCATTCGAACGAGATCCCATTTTCGTTCGAGCGAACACGCCAACTCAATTTTGTTATATATACCTGATTAAATGAGTCATTTTTTCTTAAGAAGACCTGACGTTTTTCAGTCTACGAAAACAGTAAAATGTAGAATATTTTGTCTTCTTCATTTAGGGTTTAACCTTTTTTTTTTCAATTCACAAAAATCCTAATAGTTTAGTGAATTGTTTTGGAACCCAAGATACAACTTTGGTAAAGTTTTTCTTATAGAGAAGATAAATCCACGGCTGATGACTGCATGTCATTGGGAGTACTTGTGGGTGTTCCTGGATGATTCAGAGTTGTGTGTTCTTGTGGGTTGCTACAGTTGATCCATTGCTAACTCTAGACTGCGTGTCTATGTGAGTGTCTACGGATATTCATTGCAAATTTCATTGTGTATGTAAGTTTCGATTTACCCGTTCACAGTGAAATAAAATATTTTACCTGAAAGGGGTTTTATCCTAAAATCTATGTGTCAACAATATTTATTTGTGATGGATTGATCACCTAGATGCATGTGTTAGGATTAATTTTATTTGGATAAAAAATTAACAATTAATTAAATTAGTTTAAAATTGAAAATTTGCGAATCCACATACAATCGATATCACATAGCTTTCTCACACACAAAGAAACCATAACCTCTCCCTCTCTCAGCAACAACCTTGATGGCCTCTCTCTCCCCCCACTACTCACTATCTCCACTCTCACCCTCGCCTCATCTTCTCTTCTCCATGAGGTAGATCCTTTTGTTTTAGGTTTTGTTTTTGTAGATTTAATTATTTATTGATATAATTAGGTTTTGTTTTGCAGATCTATTTTTTTTCCAGGTATGCTTTCTTCTCTCTTTCTCTGATTGAAATTCTGTGCATTTTTTTTTTTCATTTTAAGGTTTTGTAAACCCTAATTTTTTTTTGGGTGGTGGTGGTGGTGGTTGGGGCTCATGTTTGATTCTTGGGGCTTTAACGGCTTCTTTTGGTATGAAAAATCTTATTTTAGCTTTAACTTGTAATAGATATGAAGACTTTGAATAATTTGTCTCAAATTTTAGATTTTTTGGAATTTCTAAAATCTAGGGGATTTGTAATTTTCACCCCTTTTTCTTTGTACATAGTAAATTAGAGGAATATGTCCTTTGGGTTTATTTTACAAGTCCGTTTTTTTTGTTATGGTGGATGTCTATTATGTTTTTCAAATTAGTGGTATATGTCATTTTGTGTTGTTGATTACTCCACAGTAGTTCAAAATCAAATTCACATAGTTAGGGGTTTTTGTTTTCTTATACTTTGTTCTATCATGGGAGTGTTGAATTGCATGCTTTAGAAAAGTGATGCACATTTAGTTAAATATAATATCTAATGCGACTCAAGTTATAACAGTTATAGTTGTGTTTCAATATGTTTGATTTATATGCCAACATATGAGTTCATTAGTGTGAAATATATTAATAAGTCTCAAAGGAGTTTAGGCTATGTAAATAGTTCTTATATAGTACCTTCATTCTTTGTTTTCAATTGTGTGATTTAATTTTTGTTTTTTCTTTATATTTTGCAGATTAACCATTTTTGGTTCCACTTGACAGGTGCTCGGTCTCTCTAGGGGTTTTGGGGGTTTAATTTGTGGGGTTTCTATTCAAAATATGGATTTTAGTTTAATCAATATCACACGATTCTCTTACATTTTACATCTAGATTTTTTTGCATACACTTCACATTGTGTAACTCCCACACTACTTTCGTGTTTGTTAAAATAACCTTTTATGGTCCTAAATCCTAAGATACATTGGGTGAGATTTTGTAAAAACTTACTTATTTCAATACTTTGTAGTTTTAAATGGCATAGGGAATATTTTATATTTTTAAATGGTATATTTTCTTTCAAGATGTTTTCATGTGTGTGTATCCGGGAATTATGGCATAGGGAATAGTTTGACACTTTATTATCAACCAATTACAATTATAGTTGGGAGAAAATTCATTTACGGAATTATGTGTGTGCATTACACTAATTTTTTATTTATTTATTTATGTATTCATGTCTTTTCATGAATTAAGTTAAATCGATGACGAGGTTCTATTCATTTACGGAATTATGTGTGTGCATCTCATTTACTATGGTCTTGATATTGTTGAGTTGGCTTGGATGAAGAATCATGAAGGCAACTATTCAAGATAAATCTTTTACAATATTTTTATAATTTGACAACCATTTTGTTTAGCTATTATTTGACTTATGCGTTTTTTTTATGAAGAGGGATAACACCCCCATAGAGATTTTATTAAAGAGAGAAGAAAAACCTCTCTCAAGAAAAATTCGACCTTACAAACGAAAAGCAATAAATATGGAGCTTTATAGTATCCCCATTACAAAAAAGAGCCTATGAATGTTTTCTAATGTACTGGCATCCCAATTTATCCAGCTTTAAAGAACCTCTAACCAATGATGGCAGGTCCATTAAGTGATTAAAAATGGCAGTTGAATTTACGGAGAGGCTGTTATTTGCAAGAGCATCAACAACCATATTTGATTCCCTGTAGCAATGAGACAATTTGAAACCATTTTTCTGCATCATCTCCTTAATATCAGCCACAAACTCTATCAGTTGCCAAGGGGGATGCCAGTCTTTATTTATCAAGTTCACCACAAATAAAGAATCAGATTCAATCTCCAAATTTTTGATATTGCGGTCCTGACATAGCTGCATTCCCAACCATATACTTTTGAGCTCCACAACAGTGTTAGATGTTATTCCTTCAGGTTTTGCATAAGCAAAAATAAGGTCACCCTTGTCATTTCTGAGAATTCCCCCTATACCGCTTAGTCCTGGGTTTCCTTTGGATGTTCCATCTCTGTTTAACTTAAACCAAGAAGAAGAAGGATATCTCCATTTGATTAATTTAATCAAATGGAGATGCTTTCTGATTTTAATCTTGAAAACTTCTTGAATGCCATGGTCAAACTTTGCAATCTTATTCACAAATTTGGATTCTTGGCAAATTTTAGAGATAAGAAAAATGGATTGATTGACAATAGCTTTATCATCCACCTTTATATTATCAAATAAAGCATGATTTCGACATTTCCAGATTTCCCAACAAACTATATTTGGAATGCACTTACCAAGAAATTTTGAGTAATCCTGAGGGCCAGATTTGATCCACCAACTGAGAAGCATCGATGGAATGTTGGTTAAGTTCAATTCAATGCCCATTAAATGAGAAAAGAAACTCCACACAGGAGTAATTTTTGGGCAATGAATGAAAATATGTTCCAGAGATTCTGATTGGGCTTGACATGCATAGCATCTAGAGCATAACCTTATCCCAACTCTTTGAATATTAGGATAAATAGGAAGATAGTTATTAAGGATCTTCCAGAGGTTAATAGAGCATTTATTTGGAATATTTGGATCCCAAATAATGCTATTAGAAGCTGAAGAGGCAATATGCATTTTGCAACTGTTATAGGCAGACTGAAAAGAAAAGAACCCCGAGTCTTCTAAAGTCCAATACCAGTTATTATCTTTGCAAATCATGTTACCAAGGCTGTTGTCTTTAACTTTCATCAAGTTCCTCCATGTGTTAGATATGCCATAAGATCTCTGATCGCAGTTCTTGTATCTGTTTAACATGAATTCAGACCACAGAGATTTCTCAGAAGTCATTTTCCAAAAAAGTTTCATAAAAGAAGCAGTTGATAAATTATGAAGATTCACCAATCCAAGACGCCCTTCTCTGATGTCTTTACTCAAAAATTCCCAACTCTTCCATTGATGTTTCCAACCCTGGTCTTCATTACCTCCCTAGAAGAATTTGTTGAAGATTCTATGAGATTGAGTTAACACTGACTTCGGAGGAGAAATAGAGGCTAATAGAAAAGAAGGGATAGAGGTGAGGACATGTTTCAGAAGAATAAGCTTTCCACCTGTTGAAAGAAAATTTGATTGCCAACCGGCTATCTTTGATCTCAGCGCAGAGATAAGACCATTGTAATATCTTACCTTATTTTTACCCTTGTACAAAGGACAACCAAGGTATTTTAATGGCAGGGGTTTATGATTTAGACCAGTGACTTCAGCAACTTTGGATTTAAAATGGGGCTTGCATTTGACATCAATGGTGAAACTGCTCTTATTAACATTTATCTTTTGGCCTGACCACCTGCAATAATTAAAGAGGAACTCTTTGATTTTCAAAAGACTTCTCTTGTCTCCTCTACAAAAAATAATCAAGTCATCTGCAAAAGCCAAGTGGGATATAAGAGGGCTTCCACTTGGAAGATAGAAAGGTTTGACAACACCAGAAGACATCAAATTATTAAGCCTTCGACTAAGAAAATCAGCAGTGAGAATGAATAAACCTGGGGACAGGGGGTTCCCTTATTTTAAACCTGTTGTAGACTTGAAGAATCCTTGTTGTTGACCATTAATTACCACTGAGAACTAGTTATTAGATATGCTCCTCCATACCAGATCAATCCATCGCTCTCCAAAGCCAAAAGCCCTTAGAAATCTAGTTAAAAAGCCTCAATGAACCCTGTCATAAGCCTTCTCCATGTCAAGTTTTATTAACACATTACCACCATAAGCTTTCTTCCCCAAATTGTGGATCATTTCCTTAGCAAGTAGGACATTTTCTTGAATTGACCTGCCTTGGATGAAACCACTTTGATTAGCAGATATTAATTTTGGAAGATACTTTGCTAGTCTTTGGGAAAGAATTTTTGTGATGATCTTAAAAGAGAAGTTACACAGGCTGATAGGTCTTAGATCCCCACATGTCTTGGGAACTTTCACTTTAGGGATCAAAACTACAGATGTGGTTGTCCAGCTTTGAGGGAGAGTTGCACCTGCAAAAAAAGAATTAATTGCCAAAACAAGGCCAACTTTAATTATATTCGAACATTTTTTATAGAAAACACCCCCAAAACTTGACATGGTGGTAATATTTAATTATCCTATTTTATAGGGAATATTTAATTGAGGAATTAACAAGATTGTTGGAGTAAACAGTACTTTCTTTTACAGGTATTATATTCATATGTTCTTTCATAGGTATTTATTTATTTCATTATTCCTCTGTTGTTTTTTAATAATGTTGTCTCTATTACACAGTGATTAAGATTAAAAAAAAAACAAAGATCTTGGACTTGATCCTTGCAAAGGTATGTTCTAATTCTATTTATGTACCCCTTAATGTGAACTTGGCGTTAATGGGTTGGAGATGAATGGGTTTTTCCATAAATTGTAATTCTAATGTTAATTTGAGAAGTTTTGTGGTTATATATCTTCTCTTGAAGTTTTTTTTGTCGCAACTACAGTGGGGAATTTGTATAATTAAATGGTGTTAAAAACATAAATGTTAAAGCATGGTAAAAAAGTTTTTTTTCGAGTTTTTATGTATGTAGCACTCATAATCATGGATAACGTATTCTCTACCCTCATTATTTTCATTCCCTTATTTGATTTTATATTTAGATGGCTATGTTTTAATAATGTTTACCAGCGTCAATTTTTCTTTTAGACTGTTGTGTTGTGTTGGATACCATCTTTTTTAGATGACAATATTCTTTAAAGGGGTTGGTTTTGTATTTCTCAGATAAATAAGTCTTCATTTGCGGTCCCAAATTTCCATGATAATTTTTTTAGGTATTTTGAGTTTGATAGTTTGTTTTCTCTATTTAGAGTGTGGATTATGGTTTAGTAAAATTTCATAAATGAAAATAATATTTATTGTTAAATATGTTATTGTATTCATACGATTTAATCATAGTTTTGATTTATGTGAGTTTTAATTATTAACTCTTCATCTTAAATTGTCTCACCGTAACTCAAGGGCAATATTTTTATGCAATAATCCAATTATATACAGAGTTGATTTCAACAGTATGTGTATGTGGATGTGTAGTTACACAAAATTGATTTTTTACAGAATGATAATCAAACATTTGGTATTACTTCAACACGAGTATTGCAACTGGTATTTTATTATTATTATTATTATTATTATTATTATTATTAATCTTTGTTCTCACCCTCTCGACATAACCCATTGCCACTTTCTTCGATTTCTCTATATCAGAGAACTGCCAAGGTTAGATTTGGGGTTTTTTAATTGACTATACTACAGTTGATGCTATGTTAGAAATAACATTTTCTTCAAAGATGAGGGTAAGTGCGATTATGAAGAATGAGGAGCGCTTTTCTATAAGATGCAAGATATTGTCTCTACTTTTTCACGTTGGATTTATTTAAAAATCCAAATTCTCAATAAAATTTCATATCTCTTAAGAGTGAGAGATGATTGCCACTGTTGCAGGGCAAGTTTAGTGTTTTCCCTGGTTCAACAGTTTGAGAAAAACAAATTTTCAAATCTATTTGGGTTCCAATCTTTTGTTGTCTTTATGATTGTAGTCAAGTTCTATATAACTTTACTATTGTACTTAGTTTGGCTTTATAACCGATGGCCCTTATAATATAATCGTAATACCATGGCTTTATCATCGGGGTTAGGGATCTTTCTTCCATTCAGAGGGAATGTGAGCTCTTGGTTGAGAATTTCACGGGCAAATTAAGGCGCAAAAATATTAATAGGTAAAATTAGGATCACTTTTTTTAAGATACTACACTTGGTTCGATTATACAAAATTTCATTCCAATTGATTTAAGAACATCAATTTATTATTGCAAGTACGTTCCTAATGCTTTATTGTTTACTTTGATGTTCTTTGTTCTTTATAAGGAAAAAAAGTTTGATATGATATAGATATAATCATGAAGCACTAGGTTTTGAGTATCGTATTCGTACTTGAAATAGCTTGACTTTAGCAGCAGTGTAACTTGGACAATTAAGTTGTCGAGTTTGATTTAGCATACCCCTTTGGAAATGAGTTGGGTTCATTAGGTTTGGACTTGAAATATGAAATATTAATGCAATAGTGCATTTTATTCGTTTCTCTTTAATGTTTTTGGTAAACATGTCAATCTATATTTGACCTTTTGTGATTCACACGAAGTTCTCCATTCCTCCTATGCATTCCTTATAGGATATACCCATAGAAACTTTAATGAAGTTGTTATGTGTTAACAGTGGCCAAAGATGCGCAGTACTCAAACAGATGGAACATTCCTCTTACTTTTTCTATTTGTACTTACTTTTTTAGTCCTTTTTCTTGATTACTAAAGTTAAACGGATGGTTGAATCAGGATGGGGCCATTAGTTTTTCTTTATAAGTACTAATAAATGGAGACCATTGCTCAAAGCATTGAGAAAACGGTCTTATTTTGTTTATTACATTATTCTTTATGCAAATGTTTTTCTTTGCCTCAATCTGTTGTTTACAGTTGTGAACCTTGAATCAAGCTATAAATATCATTTACTTTTAATGAGATTGTATTGTTTACATTGGAGATTGGGATATAACTGATGATCAACACGATTTTTTATACTTCTAATTTTTTTGAAAATAATGTTGACTATTACTCATATCCAACTTTTTTGAAGAAACATGTGAGTTGGGCTGCTCAATTAAAAAATCAAGAAGATTTTGCAAAACAGACGTAGGAGCAGCTTGATACAAAACATGATCAACATGATATAAAATAGAGTAATGGAATGATTCAAATTTTAAGGAATAAGAATATTTGGTTCGTATATGTGATGCATACGTAGCAGTTTTAGATTTCCTGTTGATTTTACTTTTAAGTTTTGACTTGAGTGGCCTACTAAGAATAAATACTTCGTGTACAGGTTATGTGTTCGAGTTTGGTTAAATACTTGGTGAGGTGAATTGTGCTTACTCTTATGTCTCTTCACAAGAAAAATGAAAATCACTCTTCCAATACAGTGTTTTCATCTCAACGGTAACATCATTTAAGAAGGGATGGTATTATGGAAGCCACAAATAATCTATGACGAGTTCATAATCAGGCCAGGAGGGTCAGGAACTATCTACAAGGTGGAATTAGTCACTGAAGAAATCGTGGTTGTGAAGGTACCGCAATGATTAACAAATGTCAATTGCATGGAAAAGGCATTACTTAAATCACATGTGAAGAAGAGATCTGTTTTGAACAATTGGTTTAAATACCAACACAAAAAGAAATAATAATGGTCATATTTCACGATTATGGGGGAGATTTGTGATAGGTGTTCCAATCAAATGTTTCCAATTGAATTGTTTTAGCAATCAAAATCGATGGTTAGCTTATTCACACCATCGTTGAAATATCTTATGCCATAGGATACTATGATGCCTCTAACCTAATTCTAGAGGCTTTATACCCCCGAATCCACCATTGAATACACTCCTTGCCTAAGTTATTTGTAGACATGTTTCTCATCAATCTATTAAACATAAAGATGTTGGAAACCACAGAGGGGATCCTGCTCTATTTTTTTCAGAAGTAGATTTAAAAAAAAAATTTTAACCTTTTAATGTCACTCTCATGGGAAAATTCTCCAATGGGAGACCTTCGATTGATGTTTTCAGCTAGGTGTGCCATTTTTCAGATAATACAATATTAGTTTTTAGATAGCAGTTTTTAGCGTTTACATTCTTTTTTGTTATCATTGTTTTAATTAATATAATAGGTGTATGAGATGAAGGCACAAAGAAGGTCTTATTGCATCAATAATGAGGACTTCGAGTATGAGAAGAGGATTGTTGATGTTTCTATAATGGCGAGTGTCGACAAGTTAGAGGCTTATGCTTATATTTGAGCGATAATAATGATCCAAACTTATATAGGGAATGTCATTTTGAGGAATGGAAATAACTACACATGAAATATTTCGTGGAGATGACCTCAGGTTTTGTGGAAGAACTGGACTCAAAGCCAAGGGTTGCAACCTATGAATCCTTTTATCAACAGAATGATCATAAATCTCCCATGCCCTACTTTTATTTTTCACATATGATGTTGATATTATGTAAATGTAAATAAATTTTAGACGCGATAGCGATAAAGTGGTTTCAGAAATAAAAAGTAAAGGGATCCGTTGCATCCTTTTATCCATAATAAATGTAAATAAATTCTATCTCATAATACAATTTCTCCTATTATCTATTCAAATATGGCCCAAAATGCAAAGAGATTTGTTTCATCGTTTTATCCATTGAAAGTTTTATTTACTTTTCAAAAATTTTAACAAACTCATTTTCAAAAAATTTCAAAGAATAGGTTCAAAGCATGTCATATTCTATATTCGCTCCAACAATAGCTATCAATATTGTGATAGAACTCAAGTAGATAAAGATGCACATTCTTATTTTGGTGATTACTTTTAGTTTATTGTGCTTTTTCAATTTTATTAATTACATAATCATGGCGTGTTCATTGTAACTTTTATATGGCATATATGTTCATTCGTTCATCCACTGTTAACCATTGCTCATATAGTATTCGGCTCTAGCAACTTCATGAAGTTACTTGATCTTGAACGATGTCGATAAATGTTCATATTGAGAGTAATGGTAGATGTGCAACAAGTGAAAAATGATTCGTTATTATCGGGGTGCAACAAGTGAAAAATGATTCATTATTATAGGGATTCCAATGAGGACTATTAGTACTATTGTTGGATTATTTTCTTTTCTTAAACAAGGTGGGTAGTCACAAGTATTTGTGTTATAAAATAACTTTTTAACTTAAATTAAACAAGACTTACAATGGGGAATGAAAATTTTTTCGTTTACTAATTATGTAGTATGGAAATTTTTGGCCTTTTACGGTACGTACTTCGGAAATTTTCATCGTACCATCAGGCATGGGCATTCCACTACTGTATATATAAATGGAAACATAAACAACGAAAGAAGTGGGTTCCAATGAAAATAAGAAGAATGTTATATTAGACTGTAGACTGCATTTTCTTATGTTACAGAGACAGAGGGGAGGATGGATCTGCTACTGTAGACTGTGTTGCCTAGTTGACGATGAAGAATGCTTCACCTTCCATTTTTCCAGGCATTGATCTCATTGTATACATGTGATAAAGTATATTCATTGTCTAGTCTTTGAATCTTTTACAAAAATAATTTCAAACTTGATACATGCATTATTTGAAGCTTTTTTCACATTTACACATGTAATTGCATGTTGGTATAGATCATAAGAAAATTTGAAATTAGCTTCATTTATCAAGTGTTTCCCTTTTCTCTATCTTATTTCAAGGTCGCATGATGGCAAACAAGGCAAAGAAATAAGTAGTCTAGAAGATATACTTGCAATATAAGTCCTAATGCTTTTACCCTTTATTTTAATAAAGGCTAAAAACCTTTCAACGGTTAAAGAAATTTAATTTTATAATGTTCATGTACACACCACGCACAAAAATAACTCTTGACTACAAATACCTCTTAGTTTTGCATGTAGAAAAGTCTTTAAGGTTGTTTTTATCGTGTCTCAACCTCATTTATCCTCTTTGTTGGTTGTAGAATTTTACAAACTCTGTGTGTGTGTGTGTGTGTGTGTGTGTGTGTGTGTGTGTGCTCGTGTGCGTGTGTGTGTGTGTGTATACCAACCTCTTTTATTTTTTTTGTTGGTTTCATCTTTTACTCGGGTTCCTTAAATAAAAATAAAGGAAGAAGTGAATTTTTAAAAACAATTCTACGTGCATAGTCTACCATATTGGATAAAAAATATGAATGTATAAACAGTTATAATGGTATGCTTTTATCATTGTCCATCTTAAATTGAACTGTAGCATGTTTTAAACTTAACTATCATAATACGAGATTTTATTTAGAGATTTTTTAACTTAACACACTGACAAAGTAAGAAGATAAAAGCCAAGCCAACTCGAATACAAGAGCGTTTTTTTCAGTAAGTTAAATTGTATACAAAAATAATTACAATAAGAAGATGACATAGTGGCTAAAGCACAAGTGCGTCTGACTAATCAAGGGATATATCTGACTATGCATGAATGGGATATGGTGCACATAATATTTTATTTTACTTTAGTTTTTGCAAGTCTAGTTACATTTTATTTATTTTGTTTTAGTTGTGGCTGGTCAAGTTGCATTTATTTTCATTTAGTTTACATATATTTGTTTATTAAAATTTGACATGGAGTATTCGATTTTATTTATTTTTATTAATTTCTATTTTTTATTTTTATTAAGAGTGATGGTTCCCCATATTGTTTGAATGCTTGTTTGATTTTTTAAATTTTAGGATTGCATAGTAATGTAAAAGATGAAAAAACAGCAGCTAGCTACTTGGTTCAGTCGTGCTTATTAACTAGAGATAGTTTTTTAAGGACTTTGGAAATAACTTTTAGTTTAATTTTCTTAGATGATATTATATTCTTGATCTTTTGCTTGATATTACGAAGTACATGTGGTTTTATTTGGGAATATATTTTTAGTTTATGGGATATGTATATGAGTTAGGCCATCAGCATTGACCCATTGATTACGTATGTTTGAAATTTGGAAAGTGTATCGTTTTCACGACATTGGTGATTTAACATGTAAAGGTTTAGAATGTCATTGATGGATTCAAGGTATCCTTATAATTCTAGTGAATGTAATTTATGATTTTGTATCAAAGTTGAATTTGTGTGAAAAATGTAATTGAATGAATGCATGAATCTGAATGATTTATTTATCTTTATCTAAAAAGGTTTCCCAGCATTTTCATACGTAGCGTAGTATTTTGGGTATTTTTTCGGACATTTAACAATGTTTTGCGACGTTTTTAATAAGTGTTATGATATTTTGTCCTGGGGTGGTAAATTTCGATGTTTATTATACGTTGGGTAATGCTTTACCAACATTTTTCTTAAGCGTAATATAATTCCTGACTGTGACAATGCCGACGGTTGGTCAAAACTTCAGATTAAGCTTTGCGGGTGTTTTTGAAAAGGTTGTTGACGTTATAAGGAAACCACAGTTTTCTGAAATGTTAGTCAACAACAATGGGTCAGGGCCTACTCCAAGAGTACGAGATAAGTTTCCTAATCAGGGTTACATGAACCCAGATATAAGTATTAAATGACATAAATCTCACAATAAATCTTTTAACTTAACGATAAGAAATTTAGATAACGATAAAGTAAAGTAAACTAAACCAATTTTCTATATTTCCATTCATATTTCTTTTAACATCTATTATCTTATCTTTATCAATAAATATATTAATTTCAACACCATTATCGTCATTTTGTCTTCTATACGACCCTGCACATACCATGGTGTGCCACTCGTAACATTTCATCCATAACTCATACATCACTATATCCTAACAGCCCATAATGTCACATGCATATACCATGATGTATGTTTACACAATACCTTTCATTATAGTTGGATTTACCTAGGTCCTCCACATATTATGGTACCCTCACAACTATAGAGATCGTACATACCATACGACAAACAGAAAGCCGTTTTTATAAATCGTTTTCCTCGGTCCTGCACATATTATATCCAGCCAACGCTAGACCCTTCACATATTGTAACACCACATAAATTCCGTCAAAATATCCAAGACAATGTAGATCCCGAACATATATTGTATCTAGTCAATGTATACATGCACGTACAATGACACCACAATTCGTAAAATCCTATACCCGTGATTATCTAAGGTACTTATTATACTCACATTTATTATATTATGTTTTCATTGTTTCTTACTTGCCCCCAAAGCACTCAGGCATCACAAACCAATCCATTCCTAGTACCATACTTAGAGATTGTCAAAAGCAATATGTATCTCCTAGTACCATACCTAGAAACTACAAAACCATAAACCATTCCCTAGTCCCTCACCCAGGATATAATTAAAATAACACATATCTCATAGTCCCATACCTAGAAAATACCTAAAGCCATAGACATTCCCTAGTCCCATACCTATGAAACAACCAACCATAAAAGTGGCCATTCTCTACTCCCAAACCAAGAGAACATCAACTACAAGTAATATAATCCAATTACAAGCTAAATTACATAACCTGATAGTCCCAACAATATCATTATTTTAACATATGCCCATTCTACAATTATTTCCTTCTTTAGGCCAAAGTCGGATTCTTTTATTTCATTTTTATACAAGTTTGATTACATGTGAATCATATCAATTTCATCATAGGATTCACATATTCAATAAAATATCCCAACAAGTTGTCAAAATTCAAAATTTTAATTTAGGTGAGATTTAACAAAATCAAAGCATAAAACTATTGTGCGTTAACATTTTTAAACAACATATTTAGATTTTCTACACAATATTCATAATTTATTTGATTGTATAAACCTTAGAATATTTTCGATATTCAGATAAATTTAACATGCGATTCGGTCCAATTTCTAATATCTTCAAAGCCCAATATTCTAGACATGCAAGATTTCAAGTATTAAATCATATTCCATAAGTTTAAAAAACTGATTTTTAATTCGATTATCACTTGCCCTAATTAAGTTTCTAACCATATTCATAAAACATCATTAGTTAGGGTTTAAGAGACATTTAAATAAAATAATACTTGAGGCAAAAAATAGAGATATTTTAACCTAATGAAAGATTTCTAAAAAAATACGATTAGCACAAGTTGAACTTCTTTCAAAAAGCTATAAATCTTCTTTGATCCTTTTAAAAATCCATGTCAAATCTCTAAAAAATAGGTTTGAATGAGTTTTAATGGAGATTTAGAAATTAAAAGAAATAATGGTTCTCTGTGTTTTGTTTGGCACAAGTTATGTATGCAAAAAAATAAATAAAACCTCATTTAAGAACAAATTTTTGAATCGAGTTAATTTATATATATTGGCTTAATTCCGTCTAGACAAAACCGTTTGAGTTATAAGTTAGGTCTTAAGTTGGTTTATCCTTCAAAGCCTATGGCGTGTGTTATAATGACCGTAGCGGCCAAGTTAAAGTGTCTACATCATCGTGTCGTGTTTCGTGTTAAGTTTAATTTTCAATAATCAAAGATCTCATTAGGTATGAAGGCGTATATCTTTTATCCTTGGTTTTAATTTGGCTGTTATTTTTTAAAGTTTCCTTGAGATCAGTCAATCGAATGAGATGTTTAACGGTTCATATGAAATATCTCAGTTCGCTCTAAAAATATTTTTGATTGGTTCAAACGAGACTAGGGTTTTCATTTGAATCAGGTTCAAATGAGGATTGAACGAAATTTTCTTACCTAACGATGGAATGTCATTCGAAGGTCTTTCAATCTCCGTTCAAGTGAGTTTAGCATTTTTGTTCAAATGACATTTCATAACTCGTTATACCCATCTCTTTATTGAGGAAATTGTTAAACTTCATGGGGTGCCTATCAATATAGTTTTGGACTGAGACAAAATTTTTGTATCCCATTTTTGGAGAAGTTTCTAAGAGGCAATGGGGACCAAATTACGGTTGAGTACATCATACCATTCGCCAACCGATGGGAAAACATAGAGGGTCAACCAAATGTTGGAAGATATGCTTCGCAAGTGCATACTTTATTTTAAAGGAGGATAGGAGCAATACCTTTCGCTGGTCGAATTTGTATATAATAATTCATATAGGTATGGCACCCTATGAGGCATTGTATGGACGATCATGTAGATCACCTGCTTGTTGGTTGGAAGTAGGATATAACAAGCTCCTTAGACCTGAAATGATCCAAGACACCTCTGCGAGGATTGAGCTCATTCGAAATCGCATACGAATTGCACAAGATCGCCAGAAGAGCTATACGAACGCAAATCAGAGGAGCGTGGAATTGAAGTGGGGGATCAAGTTTTAGTGAGGGTTTCCCCGATGAAAGGTGTGATGCGATTCGTAAAGAAGGGAAAACTTGCGTCGCGCTATGTAGTCCATTTTCCCATTATTGCAAAGGTAGGCCTCGTAGCTTATAAACTTGCATTACCGAAACACCTACGGCAAATTCATGATGTATTCCATGTCTCATCTTTAAAGAAGTATAAAATATGTGAAGGAGCCCATTGGCATGTTCCGTTAGACGATATTGAGTTGCAACCCGATATTTCCTGTGAGGAACAACTGATTGCCATTTTAGACCACAATGAGCGTAAACTAAGATCGAAACTGGTGCCCTTGGTTCGAGTCCAGTGGGGTCACCAAAATGCCGACGAATCAATTTGGGAACGAGAGGAGGATATTCGAGAGAAGTACCCACACCTTTTTTTTACCAGGTACGCCTAATTTTGAGGGCAAAATTCCCTTGTAAGGAAGGAGTATGTAATAACCCTTACTTTTGAGTAATTATTTTTATAATTGAATTGCTAGGTGGGTTAGTTATATAAGATAAACGAAATAGAGGTGTTGATACCAAATTTAGTCTACTGACATGGCTCAATTGAGTGAAGACACGTGGCAATCTGCGTGGCAATAACAAACACTTCCGAACAACACCTTGACCCACTCAGATGCTCCGAGCAATAGATGCTCTCCGAGGAACCATACTGCAACGAGGAACTCTGCTTCCCCGATCAACTCAGACGCTCCGAGCAACTTATGAGTATCGAGCTACTTAGGCGATTCGAGCACCTTAGGCGGTCCGAGCTGTACCTCGAACAGAGCATTAATAGCAGGATAACCAACAGATTAACTGCGCATTAAACGCTTATTATTATTATCATACAGATGTATACGCCTAATGAACAGCTATGTACTACCCTTTCACATGTACAGCCTGACGGCTATAAATACATTGTATCATCCTCATTGGAAGGGGACCGAGATTTTCTTGACGAAACTTGTAATCGAGAATTCTCAAACAGTCAGCAATAATAAAAACAGTGGACGTAGGCCATTCTTATAAGGCTGAACCACTTTAAAATCTCTTTGTCTCATTTTATTTTATCTATGATTAAATAATTAGATATAATCTAATTTTTTACATCAACAGATTGGCGTCGTCTGTGGGAAACGACTGGTAATATCGTTTTTCATAAAAAATAATTCATTACAAATGGCTGATAATCCAGAACCCAGCAATCGAAACGCTGGAAGCCCTCCAAATCCATCTGCTCCGCCAAACGTTCCAGATCTGGCTGGAATAATGACAAATCTGGCCTAGGGCCAGACAGCCATGCAAGAAACTATGCGATAACTCATACAAACCCTTCATGGCAGAGTATCGACCCATTCAGGACATCAAAGTGTTCAAAGAAATACCCGTTTACTTTCTTCGCTTACTAGGCGTACCGATTCATATCGTACTGAGGAGTCTGAAGATTTTTCTTATCAACCTGGACGAACTTCGTCAGTACGAGCCACAGATACTGAACAACGTATCACTCTCTCTCCAGAAAGGACTAGTGCACTAGAAAGGTTAAGCAGGGGATCTCCTTTTGATCGATTAGGTCCTAGGAGGAACAAAAGTCGAACAAAAGTCCTCCTAAGGCTGCGTCGAGGAGCTTTCGACGACCATCAGACTTAAGGGAAGGATCTGCCCAATCGCAACCAGCTGCTCATCAAGATAGATCCCAGGAAGCCACATCAACGCGATCAGTTGCTCGAACTAACAGGCCCGAGGAAGGAAACGATGCGTGGAAAGGCTCTATTCAGAGGCTGGAGGATAGATTAGGGGAAATGGCTAAAGCCAAGAACCCTCTACAATGAACTTTTGTTCAAGGAACACCTTTTGTCCAGGCCATTGTAGATTTTCCCACACCATCAAAGTTCAAAGCACCTGTTGTGACCCCCAAATATGATGGAAAGACCGACCCTGTCCTTCATATAGAACAATACCAAGCTGCAGCCGACATCTATGCTGTTCCAGATGAGATGAGATGTAGAGCATTCTTGGGAACTCTTACCGAATCTGCTCAAATATGGTATAATAATCTTTCTCGGGGAAAGATCTCAACTTTCTTTCAACTGGCCGAGTTATTCATTGGGAATTTCTATTTTGGGGAAAATCCAGTTAAACGAGTAGCGCATTTGTTAAGTGTTAGACAAAAAGCTGGTGAGAGTACCAGAGATTATATAACTCGTTTTAATAACGAGAAGCTCGAAGTCTTTGATTATGAGGAAAAGACAGTGATTACCGCCTTGATGAGTGGACTACTGCCCAACAAGTTGTACTACACTTTGGCCAAAGATCCACCTAGAACCATGTCAGAACTGATGGGAAAAGCGGCCAAGATTATGAATGCCGAGGAGGCTATGGCTGCGAAGAAGAATATGGATGCCAAAGAAACCAAGGTGGAAAGTGATAAAGCTAAGAAGAAAGAGCATAAGAACAATGGTAGTGACAAACACTGAAAAACAAGGTCGCCATGGGAAGTATTGAAGAAATTTGATAGTTATACTCCTTTGAAGAAAGACATCAACCATGTTCTAGAAGAAATCAAGAACAACGAGGAATTAAACTGGCCAGAGAAAATGAAGGCAGACCCTGACAGGAGGAATAAGGCAAAATATTACGAGTTTCATAAAGATCATGGCCATATGACTAAAAATTGCATAGCTCTTCAGAATGAGATTGAAACACTCATCAGACGAGAAAAACTGGCAAAGTATGTTGATCATAGAAATGAAAGAAAAAACAACGACCGAATAAGAGAGAGGTCTAGATCTCCTCGTCGAGTTGAGGAGAACAAGAAAAGAGACCATGAAGTTGATCCAGAAGATGACCCCGATCTTCCCAAGAGACCAAGGCAGCCAGAACGTGAGGTATTTTCGATACGCTTTGGGTCATTTGATTGTAATGATATTACAGGTGGAGATGTAGGAGGAGGAGACCTTACTGCAGAGAGAAAAGCTTACCTCTGTGAGGATCAAGCTTGCTCATACATTCAACGAATAAATCTCGCTGAGGAGGATCGCCCTAGAAAGGTAAACAAAGAGAAATTGGTCATTGGTTTCTCAAAGAACAACCTCGCAGGTGTTCTATATCCTCATGATGACCCATTGGTGATCAAAATGAGGATGAAGGAAGTGATGATTTCAAGTGTACTGGTAGATAATGGTAGCTCGGCAGACATCATGTTCTACTCGTGCTTCGACAGTTTAAATCTAAAATTATCTTAACTGGAGCCTTATCACAGACCCTTCCTGGTTTTTTTTGGTGAGAAAGTTTTTCCACTTGGGACGATCAAGTTGGATATATTCATTGGTACATGGCCTGATTATCGAACATAAAGAATACGCTTCTTCGTGATGGATAAGAATGTTCAATCAGCATACAATATCATCATGGGAAGAGTAGGATTGAAGAAGTTCGAGGCTGTACCATCTACGGTACATCAATGCCTAAAATTTCCAATAAATTTTGGAGTAGGTGTTGTGAAAGGTGATCCAAAAGTAGCTCGGGAATGCTATTATTCATCCGCCAAGCAAGAGGAACTGGAGGAATCAAGGAAAAAGACTACTACCTATCAAGTGGATGAAGGTGCAGAATTTGAAACATTGGATCCTAAAGATGAATCGCAACTCGTGAAGGGTCAAGTGGTGGAAGCTACTGAAAACATCAATCTGGACGACGAGCACCCTGAATGAACTACTCAAGTAGGTTCGTCGTGGGAAGCCTCACTAAAGCAGAAATTAATAACTTTCTTAAGAAGCAAAAAGCAAACTTTTGTGTGGAGTCATGAGGATATGCCCGGGATAGACCCAAATTTCTTATGTTACGAGCTCAATGTGAATAAGGAGATTAAGCATGTGAAGCAGAGAAGAAGAGTATTCAGTCCCGAGAAAAATCAAGCTATACAGGAGGAAGTCGAGAAGCTCCAGAAAGCTTGCTTTATTGAAGATGTTAAATATCCAGACTGGTTAGCAAATGTGGTAATGGTGAAAAAGAAGAACAACAAATGGAGGATGTGTGTAGACTTCACCGACCTCAACAAAGCATGCCCAAAGGATCACTTTTCGCTGCCCCAAATTGATCAACTAGTGGATGCTACCTCGGGACACGAGCTGCTGAGCTTCATGGATGCTTATTCTGGTTACAATCAGATTAAAATGAAACCTGAAGACAGGGAGAGTAATTCTTTCATTACCCCTAGGGGAACTTATTGTTATAATGTTATGACTTTTGGTTTGAAAAATGCAGGTGCAACATATCAGCGGCTGATGAACAAAGTGTTTGCAGAACAAATCAGTTGCAATATGGAAGTCTATGTTTACGATATGCTGACAAAGAGAAAGAAAGCTGCTGATCATCTAGTTGACTTAGGCCAGACCTTTGATCAACTAGATAAATATCAAATGAAGATGAACCCGATGAAGTGCATATTTGGAGTACGAGAAGGCATGTTTCTCGGGTACATTGTCAATCAGCGAGGCATTGAAGCTAACCCTGAAAAGATCAAAGCTCTGTTAGGGCTGCGATCCCCAACGACGAAGAAATAAGGGCAAAGTCTTACAGGACGAGTAGCAACACTCAACAGATTTGTATCGCGAGCAACTGATAGATGTCTCCCATTCTTCAAAACACTCCGAAAGACTTTTGAGTGGAATGATGAATGTGAGAAGGCTTTTCAAGACTTGAAAAAATATCTGGGAGCACCTCCACTATTGTCCAGGCCAGTGATGGGAGAAAAATTGTACTTGTATCTGGCCGTGTCAGTGAATGCAGTTAGCTCGGCATTAATAAGAGTGGAGAATGGAGTGCAAAAACCGATTTATTACACTAGCAAAGCCTTCCGAGGAGCAGAAATTAGATATCCAAAGCTGGAAAAATTGGCACTAGCATTGATCGACGCAAGTAGAAGAATGAGGCCATACTTCCAGGCTCATACTATAGTCGTATATACCGATATGCCATTGAGGCAAGCTCTTCATAAACCAGAAAAATCAGGAAGATTGATGTATTGGGCAATAGAGCTCGGTGAATATGACATAATTTATGAGCCCATATCATCGCTTAAAGGGCAAGCAGTAGCAGATTTTATAGCAGAGTTCACCTATCCTGATACCACCGAGGAGCAAAAGCTGCTCACCGATCAACCTGTGGATATTACAGAATCATCAAACTCAAGCCCAGACTAACTTAGGTTGGTAAAAGGGCAAGAAGTGATGATCGACGAACAACAAGAAATATTAGGAGAGGGTGAAAGGAAGCAACAAATTTTCCACCGAGGAACTCTGTCAGATCAGAAATTTGAAGACGAGTTACCTATATGGAGTTTATATGTGGATGGCTCATCTTGCGCAACAGGCTGTGGTGCAGGGATTGTTCTTAATAGTCCAGACGAGGTCGACATGGAATATGCCCTACGCTTCAAATTCAAAGCTACGAATAATGAGGCTGAATATGAAGCCATGATTGCAGGTCTTAGTTTGGCAAAAACCATGGGGGCAGAGCAGGTTATTGTCTTCAGTGACTCGCAATTGATCATAAATCAAATGATGGGAGTATATACAACCAAAGGAGAATTAATGATCAGGTATCATGCAAAGGCAAGGGAATTGGTATCAGAATTTGCTGCTATTCAGCTGGTCAGAATACCAAGAATGGAGAATGCGAGGGCCGACGCCTTAGCTCGATTAGCATCAGCTACTCGTACCGAGCTACGAAGGGCAATCCCAATTGAAGTTTTAGCTGGTCGGAGTATAGATGAAGATTTGACGATGAATTTTATTACCCTTAATTTAGGACCATCTTGGATGGATTCCATCAGGGCATATATTAAGGAGGGGGAATTACCAACTGACAAACTTGCAGCCAAAAAACTGAAGTTTAAAGCTGCTCGTTATGTACTGAATAATGGTATTCTGTACAGACGAGGAATTATAGCAGGTTTGCAAAGATGTGTGCATCCCACCGAGGTGAAAGACTTGATTGAAGAGATCCATGAAGGGTCTTGTGGAGCCCATGTAGCAGGTCGGACGTTTTTCCAAAGGGTTATGATGCAAGGATACTACTGGCCAATTATCAGGGCTGATTGTATAGCCTACGCCAAGAAATATGACAAGTGTCAGCATTTCTCCTCCATCCGAAGAACTCCCCAAGCGTTGTTGACACCCATTACTTCCCCTTGGCCATTTGCCATGTGGGGAATTGATTTGGTAGGACCACTTCCAATAACCAGAGGAAGATTTAAATATCTCGTCGTCGCAATGGATTATTTTACTAAGTGGGTAGAAGCTGAGCCTCTTCTCGACATGAGGTAC
This sequence comes from Sambucus nigra, assembly GCA_949130495.1. NCBI lineage: Eukaryota > Viridiplantae > Streptophyta > Magnoliopsida > Dipsacales > Adoxaceae > Sambucus > Sambucus nigra. The sequence continues at coordinate 293,613,446 of OX422212.1, forward strand.
GAGAAGGTGTATCAATTTATTTGGAAAAATGTCATCTGTAGATATGGTCTTCCCCATGCATTCATTACCGACCATGGAACACAATTTGACAACGAGGAGTTCGTTGCCTATTGTCATCAGTCAAATATCTTGAAGATCCACTCGGCACCAGGACATCCCCAAAGCAATGGATAAACTGAAGTAACAAACAGAACGCTACTGAATGGCTTGAAGAAAAGACTGAATGACGCGAAAGTAAATTGGATCAATGAGCTACAATCAGTACTATGGGCTTACCGAACTACTCCCCGAGCAGCAACAGGGGAATCTCCATATATGCTGGCATTTGGAAGTGAAGCCATTATACCTGCTGAGTTGGGTCTTTCGACACACAGAGTACTGAATTTCAATTCCACTGTCAGCGACTTAATGAGCAGATTGGATTTAGACATGCTCGAGGAAGTTAGAGAAGAAGCAGCCATCAGGAATGCTGCTTACCAACAACGAACAACTTTGTTCTACAACAAGAGGGTAAAGAAGTGCAACTTGAAAGAAGGAGCCTATGTGCTAAAGAAAGTGATTCAAAAGCACAACAAATTGGAAACAAACTGGCATGGACCTTACCGAGTTACAGAAGTTGTTCGACCAGGAACCTACAGAATAGCAACTTTAGAAGGGCCGGAGTTTAAGAATGCATGGAATGCAGAACACTTGCGCAAGTATTATCAGTGATGTAAACTCTCAAACATTTTCGTTAGTATGAATAAAGTGACAATATTTTTCCCAGTTATCTCCTTTTGTTGGAAATTTTTCGCGGAATACTCGTGCTACGCATTCAAAAAAAGTACTACTCAGACTACTCAGAAATCTATTCCCGAAAATGCCAACTAAGGTTAGTCGGGATTTCAGAAATCTATTCTCGAAAACGCCAACTAAGGTTGGTCGGGAAGTAAATCTATTCCTAAAAATGCCAACTAAGGTTGGTTAGGAAGTAAATATATTCCTAAAAATGCCAACTAAGGTTGGTTAGGAAGTAAATCTATTCCCGAAAACGACAACTAAGGTTGGTCGGGAAGTAAATATATTCCCAAAAATGCCAACTAAGGTTGGTCGGGAAGTAAATATATTCCCGAAAATGCCAACTAAGGTTGGTCGGGAAGTAAATCTAATCCTAAAAATGCCAACTAAGGTTGGTTAGGAAGTAAATCTATTCCCGAAAACGCCAACTAAGGTTGGCCGGGAAGTAAATCTATTCCCGAAAATGCCAACTAAGGTTAGTCGGGAAGTAAATATATTCCCAAAAATGCCAACTAAGGTTGGTCGAGAAGTAAATCTATTCCTAAAAATGCCAACTAAGGTTGGTTAGGAAGTAAATCTATTCCTAAAAATGCCAACTAAGGTTGGTTAGGAAGTAAATCTATTCCCAAAAATGTCAACTACAGGTTAACTATAGTTGGTCAGAAGCATTTTAAAATATGAGTATGTGAAAATGATCAATAAGTTGGTCGAGAAACAAAGTATCATCAATTTTGGTTAGTCGTCAAATGATTACCAAAAATTCAAGATAGTCAATAATAAGTTTTAATAAACTCCAGTTGATCGACAAATAACACAATGTTGTTATCTTTTTAACACATATACATGCACAGATGTAAAGTGTTTTATGACTACAAGACAATGGCATTCAAGATTTGCAAATAAAATTATTTCATTAAATGTAGAACAAAATACATCAAGAATGAAATATAAATTTATTACATCAAGATTCCTATTCTATTGGTTTCTTCCCCTCTGCTTTTGAAACAGGTTCCTCTCCAGCAGGTGGATCATTCAAAACATAAGGGAAATTTATGAAGTTAATATCTTTAAGCATCCTGATGTTCATCACAGATGGTCGATCGAGTAGGTGCTCAGGACGAGATATCTCAACATTGGAATGGAGATTGTAATCGCCAAGGTATTTGGAAATCAAACACCGAGGGATGGCCCGAGCAGGGATCCAACTCATGTCAAGCTTGAATGGTGGCACTGGTAGGTCGAGCAGCCCAGGATTATGGTAATCCCACAGGTAATGACCCTGTTCCAGTACACCTAAGGCATTCAACCATCCCTGTTTGTAACCCTCATTATTTTCATTTTGGATACGATCATCCAAATGGTAGAGAGCCTCATTGTAGCCAGCCATCCAGAATTCTCTGGGCTGCTTGTGGAATTGATATGTCAATCTTTCCAGTTGCTCGTGGAGACTTTTTATAAAGAGTTCTTTATTCTCCAAGGCAGACTTCTGCGCAGTAAGCTGCTCGTCCAGATTCCTGATCTTCTTAGACATTTTAGCCAATGCCTGGTTCTTTTTCATCAGTTGGAAGGCCTAGTTCTCCAGAGCAGATTGAGTTCTCTGTTCCTCGACAGTAATCCGAGGATCTCTTGCTAGTCCCCGAGTAGGGCTAGCTCTCTTCAAGGTTTCTAATTCATCCCTCAGGTTGGCATTTTCGACCTCCAAGAAAGAGAATCACTCGTCGTTCACAGGGACCAAAGCATTTGAGGTGGAAGCTGCGGACTTCAACTGAGACACCTCTCTTTGCAGGTCATTATTTTCCTGCTCTAACAACTCAGCTATCTGTTTGTGCTCTTCGACCTCAGCCTTCAAAGTTATCTCCCTCACATCGTAAGAAGCAAAGAGATTATCATATCCCTTATCAGTATTGAGTTGATGATACTTCTTCTCGTATCCTTCGTGCAAAAGGGCTGTAGATTCCTTATATTGTTGCTGAAGTTCTTCAAGAGTGCCTTGGAGATCTTCAATCATATCATAGTATGCTACGTTGTTAGCCACTGCACGGTCTAGCAGGCACTTCAAATACTAATAGACTTTAATTGCTTGCTCTGAAGCACCTTGACCGAGGATGTCAATGATTTGAGCTGCACTCATGTCCGAATGACCAGCTTTGAAATACTCATTGCATTGCCTTAACAGTTTTGTATCGTGAGCAGATAATAAGTCCATCCTGGCCAGAAACTAGTAAAGGAAGAAAAAGCAAGAATCAATAAGAGTACAAACAGAGCATGAAGAAGAGAATCAACATTATGAATAAGCAAAAGTTCAAATTTTATTACATCATAAAGGAGAAGTAAAAAGTTCAGAGTTACATTTGACAAAGAAAAATAAAATAGAGAGAAATCCGAACAACTCTACACCTTTTCCTTGTCTCCCAAAACTTTCTCGGGAGGCTGGGACGAGGAGGTAGGTTGCTCGGATGGAACAGAGGTTTGCTCAGGAAGTGCTGAAGGTTGCTCGGATGAAGTAACGGGTAGTTGAAGTTCCTCGCCAGTGGGTTGGATAGCTGGGGGATGAGAAATTTGATCTCCCACCACCATGGAAGATTCCTTAGAGGCAGCTTCGTCTTCTTCTTCTTCTTCAGGAGTTGGAGGGGGGCCCGTGATGTGTCGCTGAAATAGTTCAGAATTTTCATCAACTTTCATCTCTTGCAGAGCAGCGACCCAACCATCTCTAAAGTATTTGAGGCTGCCATATTCCACTTGCGACATCATGGCAGCCAAACCTTTATTCCACCCTTTATCACAGCCGGCGTTGAAGGATTTTTTGATAGCTAACTTCCTTTTCGCTTTCTCCAAGGAAAGCTTCTCGGAAAGAAGATCCTCGGCAGCCTTCAGCTTATTCTCTATTTCTTCCTTTTGGCGACCTACTTCACGAAGTCGGCCCAACTCTTCTTCAGCATTTTTGAGCTTACTTTCGAGCTCCCTAGCATTTTTGAGCTTCTCATCGAGCTCTTTATTCTTCTCTTCTAAGCTTTTTATGTTCTTCTCCAAACCTTTGGAGACTTCAACAGCTTGGTTCCTCTCCTGCTCGGTGGAATGAAGTTTCTCCTCCCAAACAACCTTATCATCATCATACTTCTGACGAGAATCATTCAAAGACTGCGTCAGGCCCACCAAAGCTTCCTCTACACCAGACGAGGAACTTGAAGCTTTAATAGCTTCATCTTTCTTTAAAATGGTATTAAAACAGGTCACCAACTGAGAAAAGAAAAAGATATCAAGTCAGTACACAGATGTAACAAGGGAAAAAAATGAAAGTTGAGGACAATGATACTTACAGAAGCTATATGACGAGCAACTAATGAGGTAACCATGTCCCGAGAAAGATTTTCTTCCATACCTTGGATCTCGGGAATGATCCAAGACTTCACTGAGCTCATGGCAGAGCTCGGGGCGACAAAAGTGGGAACACCACTTCCAGTAATCGGGGGCTGAGAGATGGATTCAGCCAAATTGACCTAGGAGCTCTTCTTCAGCTTCCTCGGGGGAACATGAATGGTCTCGACTAACGATGTGGTCTTACTCGGAGAGATAACAATCACCTCGCTTGGAACAACGGCCTTGCTCGGAGCCACTGGGGGCTTCTCGGCAACCTTTGCAGTAGTTGCCGCAGGGGGTGCATCAATCTTCTTTGTCCCCTCTGCTGGAACATCATGTTTACTTCTCTTTGCCTCTCCAGCAACAGAGGCAGATTTCTCGAAGATGGCAGGAGCTTTTCTTTTCTTCATTCTTTCACTCAGAGGGATATGAGACTCAGGTGAAGAACTTGCAGAAGCAGGTACTGGTTCTACCTCACTTATCATCGGACGAGCAGTAAAAGATGAGGTGTAACTCTTATACTGTAACAAATATGAAGCTGACCTGATATGCTCATCAGCAACAGTCTGATGCAAACTCCAGATAAGTTTTAGATGTTTTAAATTAACTTCTGTCTCTTTTGGAGACTTTCTTTTGCTGTCAACTGCAAATAAATAAAAATTAAAATATCAGTGACACATTTTATCAAACACAAAGGAAGCATAATTTCAAAAATAAAATAAAAACAACCTATCTCATTGCCACAGGGAGGACATCTAGGACCCTGGTACACATCATTTCCATTCAATGGAGGGTGTTGCCAGTTTTTCATAACAACCTCGTGCTCGAAGTAGTCCCTATTGGCATCTAGGAGATTGACCACTTAAGCCCTATTTAAAAATCTAGTTTTTAAATAAAAAGTATTGTCACCAACAACCCATCTATAACTGAACATAATTTCTGGAATTCCTATACGAGTTCCATGAATTTGATTTAATCTATGAACTCCGTTAACTATTCTCCACGTATTGGGGGCTATTCTTGCAGGAACCACGTCAAAATATTGACAGAATTCCAGACATAAAGGGTTTGGGGGAAAAGAAAAGCCACATTCAGCAATAAAGAGACTAGGGAACCAATGTCCCTCAGCCAAACGAAAATAATTTGAAGGATCAGAAAGTTCCTCCAAAATAACCCATGAAGGTATAGAGAAATAAGAACGAAATTTATCAAGCGACTCTACAGGGTAAACCATGATGAGTAAAGGAAATCAAAGAGAAAGAAGAAGATGTTACAGAAAAAGGATGAGTCTGTTGACAATGAATGATGAAAGGGATGAACGCACAGGAGAGAGAGACAATGGAAAACTCAAAGAGACAAATTTGAAAAAGTAGAAGACGAGGGAATTTTCTGCAACGCTTAAATACCCTGTCTTGGGAATGGGTAAAGATAATGATTACAAAAAGAGACGGTTACGTTACCAGCGACTAAAAAGATAAAAAGGGCGCGGGAATCGAAGCGGTCGTAAAAATTCAAAAAGTTCGATTCTACGAATTTGGAAGGAGAAATAAATACAAAGAAAAATACTCCTAAATTTCAGGATGACCATTTAAAACCGCCATATTTCGAGAAAGAATGTTACACACTCCTCAAATTTCGAACTGTGAAACATTGGGGGCTTCTGTTGATACCAAATTTAGTCTGCTGACATGGCTCAATTGAGGGAAGACACGTGGCAATCTGCGTGGCAATAACAAACACTTCCGAATAACACCTTGACCCACTCAGATGCTCCGAGCAATAGATTCTCTCCGAGGAACCATACTGCAACAAGGAACTCTGCTTCCCCGATCAACTCAGACGCTCCGAGTAACTTATGAGTACCGAGCTACTTAGGCGTGTAATACCCCGTAATTTTTATGACTTTTAAAATGGGTTATATTTTAAATTAATGAATTAGTTGGATTTTATTATTAATTAATTCATTTGGGTTTTATCCGGATTTTGGATATTAAAATGGATGATTCTGAATATTACTTAAAGATATTTAGGTAATATATGAATGTGATGTCATTGATATGACGGTGTGATATAAAATCAGTAATTTGAATTTTTAGTCAGACGCGGTATGGGACGTGTCGGGACTAATTTATTAAATTAAAAAGGAAATTTATTTTCTATCGAGCTTATAGTCATTTTGACTGCGTCGTTGCGTCCGGAAGGTTCGAAATAGTCAGAAAAGTCTATTTGGATGTTAATTTTGAGTCTCGGGTCATTTGGAAATAAATAGACAACCCTAAAGGGCATTTTGGTCATTTTTCTAAGGGGAATGAATAGTGATTTCGGGTTTTGTCCTATTATAAGTATTGGTAGATTAAGTGTACGTGGGTTATACATCTCCTCTTCACAAAGTAGAGAAGTCATCTTCCTAGAGAGAGAAAAAGGGTGCTTGGGAAGGGAAAAGCCTACTTGGGAAGGAGAAGAACAAGAACCAAGGTTCACCACCACCAACCACCATCGGAGTTTGACCGGAGAAGGGACAACCAACTGAGATATACTACACCAAAGGATCAGACTTTCAGTAAAGGCAAGTGTTTGATAATGGCAATTTAAGTTTGTATATTGTCCATGTTAGAATAGTATGAAAATAGAAGATTATTCATGATTGGAAGAAATAATGGAGTATTAAATGGATTTCTGGAAACTGGAATGATATAGGAATTAAACTCATGTTTTAGGTTGATAATAACCCACGAAATAGTCATGAATCTGTTGAAGAAATTATGAAAACCATTGATGTGTTCTTGAAGATGATATGTTGATAATTTTCTGGAAATAAGGAGATAAACATGATTTTTAATCCAATCCCTTGATGATCCTAAGATGTTTAGAGTACTGGAAATCGTTCATATATGTTTTCATATCATGTAGTAATAATTATAACTCATTTTGGAGGTTAATATGAAGGATATAATGAATAAAAATGGTGAAACCAGTAGTTGCTGAAATGCAGAAAAACCAGGCTGTGACCTGAGGGATCGATCGATCGACCTCTGCCATCGATTGATCGACCTCCCCAGAATATGTAAAGTTGCTTCTTTTTAAATGTTGATTCTTATCCCAAACCTTTTGTGGATCTTTGGTTATTATTATTTGGATATTATGGGACTTAGAAAATATCAGTAAACCCTTGATAAGATTTGAATTAATTTGATTTGGATACAAGTGATTAAAATGATGAAAATTATATTGAATGGAATTTCGGTTGCTAGATTCATTTGTTAAATTCTAAATGGGGATGTATGAGGATTTAAGATGCGACCAGTAGGGGTGATTTAATATAACACCTGGGTATCCTTAAGTTTACAAGAGGGTTTAATCCTAAGTGAAAGAAGATGTGTTTATAAGAGATTCGAAACTATCGGTTTTAACCTTAATTAAAAGGAGAACTAAACTCGTAGTAATTCGGGAGAAATGATGTAATGGACCAGTAGGATATTAGTGACTTCTTACTGAATATATGTTGAGGAAAAACCTATTTGAATCTTGTGTATTGAGTGAGGGTAGCCTTAGGGTTACAATTTGAACATCAAGGACTGAGTTTAAGCTCATTATTGATTTCGCAAGGACGGAGTGTAATACAAGAGCGTAGTGGTATGTCTCCTGGATAGAGATGGGAGTTTAGAATACATTTGGTTGAAAGAGGGTATGAGGTTATCCCGATCGCGTATTTGAAGTTGACGGACCTCCACGTTCGACAAGTTAAGTAGTAGTGTATTGGAGGGGTTCCTTGTTTGGATTTCGCTTTGCGAGATGCTCCGCGCATGAACCTTAACGACGTCGGGAGTGGAGAGATGTTATAGGATGCGAGGATAATTAAATTATGAAGTAAAGATATGATATTTTATTACGTGGAATTTAAAAGAGATAAAATGCTACGTATGGAAATTATCGAAGGGTAGTGATATTACCTTATTGATATTATATTATAGGTATGATAATACCTATTTGATTGATTGATGATTTACGTGTATGACATACCTAGCTTACTTGCTATCGGTGGGAGGTTTGCGCGTGAGGGCAGTCATATCCTGATGAATCCATGGGATCTTTGATTTGTCGCTCGAGAACATAGGTCTATGAAAGACTTATCGGGGAGTTGATAAGTCCGCTGACTGTGGGTACGTAGGTATGTGCGTGACCCATGGATACGAGAACTATGTTCGCCTCCAATGTTTGTGTTATTGTTTATGGTTCGAGGAATCCTTACCGAACCTTTTGTCCACTATTCGGCGACTAGCGATGATGGGACATGATAGCAGAGTAATGCATTGCACCGCAGCTGTGACTCTGGGTGCCGTATTATATATGAATATATATATAATGAATTAAATGAATGAATGTATATTTATTATGATTAAATCTATCTACGGTGATAATTGTAGATAACGGTGAATTGAGAAAAGAATGGAATTAAGTTAGTGAATGTTTATTCTTATAGAATTGAAAAGCTTAATTCATATTAACGAGAAATGATTCATGTTAATGAGCAACGATTCATATAAATGAAAAATGTATAAGAATGATTATATAACGTATGGTATAAGACATACGGGGTTATGATATGGGAATAGAATCATATAATGGAAATTAGTATTGAGGAACCATTAACTAGGAGGTATTATCGTTAAGCGTGCACTCTAGTTGAGAGGTGAGAATAGCAAGTGAGAGTTGGATCTAACATGTACATAATAAATGCTTTATTACACTTGTTAAATACTTGATGTTTTACAAATCATTTACACATTCGGGCTCTGACCCGTTTCCTTGCATATTTTCTCTTCTATTGTATCTCTATATCAGGTGTCCAGCAACAGGGACGCCAACCTTAGCGGATTTTGACAGGCTATGGATTTATGGAGTTTTGCTTAGACGACTATCTTCATTTAATTCACAGTTTTCTTAGTTAGGGCATGTCGCTCAAAAGATTTCAGTTATCTTTTCTATCGAGGTCAAATACTATTGTATTCGGGTCTTTTTAATACAGTTGTTATTGATGGGATTACTGTAATGGATTAATATTATTTGGGAATGTTTATTCCAATTGCATTTAAATTCTTTTGTGTTATTTATTGTGTTATCAGTGTTGTAGAATAAAATGTGTAGTGTTATTCTTAAACTAAAAATGATTTTGTTGAAATTTAAATTTGGAAAGTTTTTAACACCAGCTTAATTGGGTATTGGGTGAGTTGTAAATGTTTTCGACAGTGATGCTAAGAATGAGCCAACTGTATATTCTGTTTTAATTTGGTATGGGACTGGCCACCCGGTATTTAATTAGGCGGGGTGTTACAGGTGGTATCAGAGCATCAGGTTCTACTATCCTTTAGGATTTTTATGGCTTATTGTGTCTTCAGCTTAGCGTTCTTTGATGTAGAGCCCTATGAGTAGGATTATTGCTTTTCTATTTACGCCTATGAACTTCAGCTATTTTGAGATATCAAATACTGATAGTTTTCTCTCGTTTCAGATGCCTCCTCAACGTGCACCTCAGCCCGCCCCAGCTCAGGGTACAATGACTGCAGCCGAAATTGCTGCAATTATCGCTCAGGCAGTCAATGCAGCTTTCGCTACTGTTCAGCAGGCTCCAGCACCGGCACCGGTTGTGCCACCCGCGCAAGGGCAAGTGCTTCCTACTGCATGGGAACGAGCGAGGGATGCCTTTCAGAAAGCGCAACCACCTGAGTTTTAGGGAGGATCAGATGTTGTGACTGCTAGCCAATGGAAGAAAGATATCCAACGGCACTTGAGAATGATTGAATGCACTGAGGTTCAACGTCAAATACTAGTCACATTCAAGCTAGTAGGGGCAGCTTTACAATGGTGGGAAGCTACGACCACTATGGAGGAGAGGGACACAATGACTAGCCAAGACTTTTGGATACAGTTTGATGGGAAGTATTTTCCTTCCGCCATCCAGACAAAGATGAGGCGGAAGCTACTTGATTTGAAACAGGGAGAGAAAACTGTGGCGGAATATGAGGAAGTGTTTACGAGATTAACTAATTTGGTACCATCTGAAGTACCTACTGAGGAAAGGAGAGTCCTAATGTTCACTGATGGGTTAAACTATAAAATTCGCCAACATTTATTGGGGAATCTTTCACTACATACGTATGCAGATGTTCTTAATGCTGCAATGCTCCACTGCCAGGATAACCGCTTACATAATCAGGGTGTCAAGCGGGGGTTTGGGTCAAGCCTGCAAGGCAAGACTACTGGGGGCAGTTCTAGTGGGACTCATCTAGGGCAGAGTCATCAGCGTCAGAGTGAGAAGGGTTCCCAAACAGGGGACTATGCTAAGAATTTGCGATCTAGAGATTCTCGATTTGAGGATAGAGGTATTGGGCAAGGACAACAGGACCATCAGGGCCAGAGACAGGCTCATCAGGGCCAAGGGAAGGGAGGTAATGGCCAGCAGGTTCGGGGTCAACAGGGGCAAGGTGGTGGAAAGTTTGCGGGAAAATATTTCGTGTGTGGCAAGTATGGCCATAAACGTCAAGATTGTCCTGAGAAAGACAAATTCCCTCAGCAACAACATGCTCGACAGGAGCCACAGGTACCAGTGTTTCCACTAGATGCTCTTCCAGCTCCAGCTCCGGTGCTAGCACTACCTCCCATTCCAGCAGCACCCGCGCAGCAGGGTCAGTACGGGTGTGTATATAACGTCCATCGGGCAGCGAATCAACAACCACCACCCGCGAATGAGGGTATGTTTTCTATCTAAGGGATTATGAAGCGTATATTGATTTTTGTAGAGATTGATATTGTGTGGGCAAAAGGGTTGCTAAACTTAGCCTATAGCATCGTTATTTACGTAGACTCACTGAGGGGTGTGGGACACCTATTTATTACATGATTATCACGTGGGTTTGATTTTTATCATGGGATTACTTACCTTGGGCATGTCCGAGCGTGATGAGACTATCGGCGTGCATTGACTTGTGGTATAAGAGAGCGTATGTACTGCTACTATCCTGCATCTTGTCTTCTATAAGAGAGTAGATGCGTAGATCTATAAACCATATTTTTTTTAAAATCGACAAACCAAATTTTTTATATACTATTAACTAAGGACCTTGGGAGTTTCGATGACCGACTACTTTAGGAAGTAGTGTATCGGGGTGGTTCCTTGTTTGGATTTCGCTTGCGAGACACCCCACGCATGAAACTAATAACCGTTGGGAGTCGAAATAAGTTTGGTCTTTGTAATATGAGTTTATAACCTTTGTAAAAATTTTAATATTGAAAGCGGTACGAGAGGGTGTATGGGCGCCCTGGATGATTGGATTGTAGTAGTTTTCATTATTGTAAAAAGGTAAGTAGTTGGAACTTCAGGATTTATTTGTTCAATGTGTGAGGCTCAGTTTTCCCAAAGTTTGTCACAAGGACGGTATAGGGAAGATTAGGTAAAGTCTAAATTTGATTCAGTTGAAACTATATGGTGAGGCTTGGCGTATAACATCGATAGGGATTTTATTAATGTACTGTATGGGCGGTACATCTTGGATTTCTTGCGATGTGAGATTTATACTCGGAGTTGACCTTACCGGTTTGACTTATATTCTTGAATTTCGGGATGAAATTCTGTTGTAAGGGGGGAAGTATGTAATACCCCGTAATTTTTATGACTTTTAAAATGGGTTATATTTTAAATTAATGAATTAGTTGGATTTTATTATTAATTAATTCATTTGGGTTTTATCCGGATTTTGGATATTAAAATGGATGATTCTGAATATTACTTAAAGATATTTAGGTAATATATGAATGTGATGTCATTGATATGACGGTGTGATATAAAATCGGTAATTTGAATTTTTAGTCAGACGCGGTATGGGACGTGTCGGGACTAATTTATTAAATTAAAAAGAAAATTTATTTTCTATCGACCTTATAGTCATTTCGACTGCGTCGTTGCGTCCGGAAGGTTCGAAATAGTCAGAAAAGTCTATTTGGATGTTAATTTTGAGTCTCGGGTCATTTGGAAATAAATAGACAACCCGAAAGGGCATTTTGGTCATTTTTCTAGGGGGAATGAATAGTGATTTCGGGTTTTGTCCTATTATAAGTATAGGTAGATTAAGTGTACGTGGGTTATACAACTCCTCTTCACAAAGTAGAGAAGTCATCTTCCTAGAGAGAGAAAAAGGGTGCTTGGGAAGGGAAAAGCCTACTTGGGAAGGAGAAGAACAAGAACCAAGGTTCACCACCACCAACCACCACCGGAGTTTGACCGGAGAAGGGACAACCAACTGAGATATACTACACCAAAGGATCAGACCTTCAGTAAAGGCAAGTGTTTGATAATGGCAATTTAGGTTTGTATATTGTCCATGTTAGAATAGTATGAAAAGAGAAGATTATTCAAGTTTGGAAGAAATAATGGAGTATTAAATGGATTTCTGGAAACTGGAATGATATAGGAATTAAACTCATGTTTTAGGTTGATAATAATCCACAAAATAGTCATGAATCTGTTGAAGAAATTATGAAAACCATTGATGTGTTCTTGAAGATGATATGTTGATAATTTTCTGGAAATAAGGAGATAAACATGATTTTTAATCCAATCCCTTGATGATCCTAAGATGTTTAGAGTACTGGAAATCGTTCATATATGTTGTCATATCATGTAGTAATAATTATAACTCATTTTGGAGGTTAATATGAAGGATAGAATGAATAAAAATGGTGAAACCCGTAGTTGCTGAAATGCAGAAAAACCAGGCTGTGACCTGAGGGATCGATCGATCGACCTCTGCCATCGATCGATCGACCTCCCCAGAATATGTAAAGTTGCTTCTTTTTAAATGTTGATTCTTATCCCAAACCTTTTGTGTATCTTTGGTGATTATTATTTGGATATTATGGGACTTAGAAAATATCAGTAAACCCTTGATAAGATTTGAATTAATTTGATTTGGATTCAAGTGATTAAAATGATGAAAATTATATTGAATGGAATTTCGGTTGCTAGATTCATTTGTTAAATTCCAAATGGGGATGTATGAGGATTTAAGATGGGACCAGTAGGGGTGATTTAATATAACACCTGGGTATCCTTAAGTTTACAAGAGGGTTTAATCATAAGTGAAAGAATATGTGTTTATAAGAGATTCGAAACTATCGGTTTTAACCTTAATTAAAAGGAGAACTAAACTCGTAATAATTCGGGAGAAATGATGTTATGGACCAGTAGGATATTAGTGACTTCATACTGAATATATTTTGAGGAAAAACCTATTTGAATCTTGTGTATTGAGTGAGGGTAGCCTTAGGGTTACAATTTGAACATCAAGGACTGAGTTTAAGCTCATTATTGATTTCGCAAGGACGGAGTGTAATACAAGAGCGTAGTGGTATGTCTCCTGGATAGAGATGGGAGTTTAGAATATATTTGGTTGAAAGAGGGTATGAGGTTATCCCGATCGCGTATTTGAAGTTGACGGACCTCCACGTTCGACAAGTTAAGTAGTAGTGTATTGGAGGGGTTCCTTGTTTGGATTTCGCTTTGCGAGACGCTCCGCGCATGAACCTTAACGACGTCGGGAGTGGAGAGATGTTATAGGATGCGAGGATAATTAAATTATGAAGTAAATATATGATATTTTATTACGTGGAATTTAAAAGAGATAAAATGCTACGTATGGGAATTATCGAAGGGTAGTGATATTACCTTATTGATATTATATTATAGGTATGATAATACCTATTTGATTGATTGATGATTTATGTGTATGACATACCTAGCTTACTTGCTATCGGTGGGAGGTTTGCGCGTGAGGGCAGTCATATCCTGATGAATCCATGGGATCTTTGATTTGTCGCTCGCGAACATAGGTCTATGAAAGACTTATCGGGGAGTTGATAAGTTCGCTGACTGTGGGTACGTAGGTATGTGCGTGACCCATGGATACGAGAACTATGTTCGCCTCCAATGTTTGTGTTATTGTTTATGGTTCGAGAAATCCTTACCGAACCTTTTGTCCACTATTCGGCGACCAGCGATGATGGGACATGATAGTAGAGTAATGCATTGCACCGCAGCTGTGACTCGGGGTGCCGTATTATATATGAATATATATATAATGAATTAAATGAATGAATGGATATTTATTATGGTTAAATCTATCTACGGTGATAATTGTAGATAACGGTGAATTGAGAAAAGAATGGAATTAAGTTAATGAATGTTTATTCTTATAGAATTGAAAAGCTTAATTCATATTAACAAGAAATTATTCATGTTAATGAGCAACGATTCATATAAATAAAAAATGTATAAGAATGATTATATAACGTATGGTATGGGACATACGGGGTTATGATATGGGAATGGAATCATATGATGGAAATTAGTATTGAGGAACCATTAACTAGGAGGTTAATAGGAAACGTTAAGCGTGCACTCTAGTTGAGAGGTGAGAATAGCAAGTGAGAGTTGGATCTAACATGTACATAATAAATGCTTTATTGCACTTGTTAAATACTTGCTGTTTTACAAATCATTTACACATTCGGGTTCTGACCCGTTTCCTTGCATATTTTCTCTTCTATTGTATCTCTATATCAGGTGTCTAGCAACAGGGACGCCAACCTTAGCGGATTTTGACAGGCTATGGATTTATGGAGTTTTGCTTAGACGCCTATCTTCATTTGATTCACAGTATTCTTAGTTAGGGCATTTCGCCCAAAGGATTTCAGTTATCTTTTCTATCGAGGTCAAATACTATTGTATTCGGGTCTTTTTAATACAGTTGTTATTGATGGGATTACTGTAATGGATTAATATTATTTGGTAATGTTTATTACAATTGCATTTAAATACTTTTGTGTTATTTATTGTGTTATCAGTGTTGTAGAATAAAATGTGTAGTGTTATTCTTAAACTAAAAATGGTTTTGTTGAAATTTAAATTTGGAAAGTTTTTAGCACCAGCTTAATTGGGTATTGGGTGAGTTGTAAATATTTTCGACAGTGATGCTAAGAATGAGCCAACTGTATATTCTGTTTTAATTTGGTATGGGACTGGCCACACGGTATTTAATTAGGCGGGGTGTTACAAGGCGGTCCGAGCAGCTTAGGCGGTCCGAGCTGCACCTCGAACAGAGCATTAATAGCAGGATAACCAACAGATTAACTGCGCATTAAATGCTTATTATTATTATACAGATGTATACGCCTAATGAACAGCTATGTACTACCCTTTCACATGTACAGCCTGAGGGCTATAAATACATTATATCATCCTCATTGGAAGGGGACCGGGATTTTCTTGACGAAACTTGTAATCGAGAATTCCCAAACAGTCAACAATAATAGAAACAGTGGACGTAGGCCATTCTTATAAGGCTGAACCACTTTAAAATATCTTTGTCTCATTTTATTTTATCTGTGATTAAATAATTAGATATAATCTAATTTTTTACATCAACAAGAGGTAAATATTAATTTAAGTAATTGATGAGTTAATATTTATGAGTATTGCATATTTACCTTTACGTGAATGTAAATAGTGTAATATTATGTTATATTAAGTCGTTGAGCTTTAAAACGACGGTTATGATTTATATTCCATTCGAGTTATTATTAGAATATTAATATGATGTTGGAATAGAAAATAATGAGCAATATCCCGGATGCCAGTTTTGAGGGCACGGTTAGTCCGAAAAGGGTCGTGATAGTCAAAATAAGTGCCAGGGTTATTTTTGGGTTCCGGGGATACTTTTAGCTAGTTATGATTTAAATAGAAGTTACGAGTCATTTTAAGTGTGTAGTAGCATTTAATGTTGGACCTAATGTAATTGAGTTATAATTACTAGTGTGTAGTAGCATTTACTACTATAAAGTCTTCTATGGGAGATGGATCGCTGAAACTTTTTATTTGTAAAGGGGTAGGAATAGACCTTGGTAGATTACGTTTTGAGGCCGATTTGCTCGTCCTAGATATGGTAGGGTATGATGTCATTTTACAAATGGATTGGTTAGTGAAGTACCGGGCCATGGTAATTTTTTATGGAAGGAACATAGTTTTTGCCATTCCGGGGCAAGAAATGTTTTTGGTGGCTATGCCTCTACCTGAGGGAGGTTCAAGCACCCACTTGTATTGTATGAAGGAGGAGATTTTATAAGAAATCATCATTTCCTTATACTCGATTCCTGTTGTCAGGGAATTTAAAGATGTCTTCTAGGAGATCCCGGGCTTACCTCCAAGTCATGAGATTGATTTCATAATTGACCTAGCGTCGGGAACCAGGCCGATTACGCGAACTCCATACCGTATGGCCCCTTTAGAAATGAGGGAGTTGGGGGGATCAAATTCAGCAACTATTGGGGCAGGGGTTCATTCAGCGTAGCACGTCGCCATGGGATTCCACTGTATTGTTGGTGAGAAAGAGAGACGGTTCCCTTCGATTATGCATCGATTACCGTGAATTGAATAAGGTAACCATCGGGAATAATTACCCGTTACCTCGAATCGATGAATTGTTTGAACAATTAAGGGGAGCATCGTACTTCTCTAAAATAGATTTGAGGACTGGGTACCATCAACTTCGAATTCGAGAGCAGGACGTGTCGAAAACCGCATTCTTGATAAGGTATGGGTCCTACGAGTCCTTAGTTATGCCCTTTGTGATGACTAATGCTCCGGTAGTATTTATGGACCTTATGAATCGAGTATTTCGGAATTCTCTGGACCAGTTTGTGATAGTCATTACAGATGACATTTTAGTCTATTCTCAAACTGAAACTGATCATGCTGAACATTTGCGATTGGTCCTGCAAACTCTACATGATCATCAGTTTTATGCCAAGTTTAAGAAATGTGGCTTTTGGTTACAGGAAGTGCAATTTTTGGGGCATATCGTGATGGTTGAGGGTGCTTTCGTGGACGCAAGCAAGGTTGCAGCTATGAGGAAATGGGATCATCCCACGACGCCAATGAAGATCCGTAGCTTTCTGGGTTTTGCGAGATACAATTGCCGTTTCATTAAGGGTTTCTCCAAAATTAAAGTCCCTTTAATGAACTTGGCCTAAAAAGAAGTACAATTTGTTTGGGATGACTCCTGTCAGCTAGCTTTTGACGAGCTAAAGAATAAATTAACTTCTGCCCCTGTGCTCTCATTGCCAAAATTGGGATTAGACTATTTGGTCTTCGCATATGCTTCTCTACACGAATTGGGATGTGTGTTACAATAGGAGCATAGGGCCATTGCATACGCATCTCGTAAGCTTAAACCACATGAAAATAATCATCCCACGCATGATTTAGGGCTTGCCACAATAGTGTTTGCCTTGAAGATATGGAGGCACTACCTTCTGGGTGAGAAATTTAGTCTTTTCACGGACCACAAGTCGTTATAATATTTGTTCTCGCAAAAAGATCTCAATATGCGGCAACGGCGGGGGTTGGAGTTCATAAAGGACTATCAATTCAATATTCACTATCACCCAGGCAAGGCAAATGTGGTAGCATAGTCGAAGACCCGTGGGACAACTAGTGGAAGTGTGGAAGGCTAAATGGAAAGAACTTGGCCAGGATGATGCCGTAGCTAGAGCATGCACGTCGGTATTCACCATTATGACTGCCCTGGTGATGCGAGTAGTAAAAGTGCAAGGAGGGGATAAGGACTGTTAAGACCGAGTACACCAATTGTTAACCGAGGGAGCGGAGTCCTACTCTATTAGTTCGGAGGGTGGGTTATGTTTCCACGAGAGACTTATAGTCCCGAATGAGGGAGACTTGAGACGTACCGTCATGACGAAATCTGTAACGACATATTTTTATAAATGTCTGGGGTAGAATCTAGGAATTTTCTATTTTTCCTAGATCACAGTATGTATGTATGATACCGCTACATTAGGCACGTCAACACAATCATCCATGACGGCCTTTATCCGAATCCATGCATCCAAAATTTTCACATGTGCATCATGCTACATGCGACGTAGTGCTCAACTGTTTCCCACTACTCCACTATTCAATATTGGTAAAATGATTTAATGGAGTTGTTTGTTTTTGCATAAATATTTCAAAAAAATTTCAGAAAATGTTTTTTCGAAGTCTGAATTATTTTTATCAAAAGTAGAATTTTTTCTAAGTGTAGAAGCGGAGTGCCTCGATCGACGAGTTCATTCAAATGAGCTAGCACCGCCGTTCAAGCGAGATAATCATCTCGCGCGAAGTCATTCGAATGACACGTGTCCTTCGTTCGAGCGAGATGCCTATCTCGTTCGAGCGACGCCGCCGCCTCAATTTTCGAGCGATGGGACTGGGCACAAGAAATTTGAGTGTCCCACTAGGCTTAGGAGAGAGGGAAAGAAAGTTGACATGCCAACTACCCTAAGAGATAGTGGGGATGAGGATGGAGATGAAAGTGTGATCCGAAATTCTTTAAGAATGTTGTTTATCGAGACCATGGAAACAAAAAGGTCAAATAGGATCCTAGGTCTTCGGATTTGTGAGTTAAAGGAAGAGAATGAGGAGCTAAAAAAGAAAAAAATTGACTTCACCAACACGGTGTTTAGTCTGACGACACGTGTATCCCATCTGAAGGATGATCTAAAGCAAGCACGAGAGGTCCAAGTCTCATTAGAGAACGCATCTGTGAAGGTTGATAAGATGGTTCCCTATCCCATCTTGAATGAGGTTGGAAAAGGTAATGATGATGCATTCACTACTTTTAATGCGCTCGAGCCTATATCCACTTTGGTGAGTGAGTCTCATGGGTGCCCGTCTAGGAAATCTCATCCCAAAATTCTTGATAAATTAATTCCTAGACCGATTTATGTTTGCTCCCACTGCAAGAAGCAAGGAAATCTTATGGAGTTTTGTTCTAAGTTGGGTTTTGTGCCATATCATGCCACTTCACACGTCCTCGCACATGAACCCATTCATGATACTTTACTTGCACATAATGATAGAGAGTTTGCACATATTCGCGAGCAAGTGAAGTTTTTTATCAAGACCACACATGATCATATGGAGTTGGTCCAAAAGATGTCACCATCTTTGGAAAACTTAATCGCTCTTCCCGGTTGAGGTCTTGACATGTCTGCTAGCATAGGGTGATTTACATGATGTCTCTTTTGCCTATGCTAGCATGTACCTTTAGTTTGTTTTATTTTCTAATTTTTATATTTTTTTGAAAAATCTAAAAAGATTTTCTTTTTATTTAAAATTTAGAAAAGAACAAAAAAAAAATTGTATTTTATTTGTACCTTGTATGGATGAGCATTTAAGATAACCGAGTCACAAATTTCATTCCATTTATCGATGTGACTGTTTGATAGTGATTTGAGACGCTACATCATTGCATCCATGTGCTTTACATTGTTTGGAGTCTTTGAGATGTGATTAGCGATATCTTTCTACATGTTTGGCTCCTTATCTCCTTTATTGCACACATGCAAGGGTTTATTTGATTATTGTACTTGTCTGTCACATATTTGCTTGCGTGTTTCCATCTCAATTATGTCTATACAATGAACCATATGCGATAAAACTTAATAAGATTGAAATGCATGTAAAAAATCGTTTGGTGAGATTGTGTTTTTTTAAAAACGGTGAAGGGCTACGAAAGGTAATTATCTATCCTTTGCAATTAAGCCACCGTTAAATTGGACCTAAAAAATTGAGGAATTTTATTAGCCGGGGTCCAAAGAGGTTTAAAAGAGACCGATTTTTTAAGGCAATAAAAAGAAATTCATGCCAAATGTGGGCCATTTAGGTTTCACCATCAATTCTCCAAAGTTTGAGAATTTAGATCACCTCCATTCAAAATATATATCTAAGGGAGTTTGGTTGGAGAATTTAAACGGGTTTGCAGTTCCTTGAAAGTCCTGAAAAAGAATTAAATCTTTTTGGACATTATTGGTGTGGAAATTATTTTGAGCTTTTATTTGTTGATTTGATTGAGTCAATGTCTCATATTTACATCTTTTTACACCTAAGGAAGATGTTGAGTTCATTCGTTAGGAGTATCCGATATTCATCGTGCACATATGTCATGTTTGTATGCATTGATTTTCCAATCGAAATTGATCACACCCTTGCATTTACGCTATCATCGACTTGGTTGTTTCTGTGTTCTTTCATGGTGTGATTCTTTGGTCTATATTATGTGTGAAAAATTTTGAAAAATTCAAAAATAGAAAGTTGTTTACCTTGTGACATTTTCCATATTTATGCTTCTCATATATGTCTATTTGGGGACATCATAAAAAGGGGGAGAATGAATTATGGGGGAGATTTTGTTGATTTATCCATGATTTGCTTAAACTTAATTGATCTTTGATTTGAGCATATCATTATATTTCAAACTGTTGCGTGTCACAGGTATTTTCCTTTTATCATGTGTGTAGGTACAAAAGTGATATTCATTGGATTTCACACCCTGATGAGAAAAGCTTTGGGAGTTTCTGAAGAGCTGATGATTTGAAGATGCTGAAGTTTGATTGAAGACATGTCATTTAGTATTCTCAGTTTGTATGTATGTCATTTGTTTTAGTGAGATTGCATAATTCGGATTTTTTTCATACCGGCATAGACATAGAGGGAGATTTGTAAGGACATAATTTTATAAATGTCCGAGGTACAATCTTGGAATTTTCGATTTCCCCTAGATCACAGTTTGTATGTCTGATACCGCTACATTCGGCATGTAGACACGATCATCCACGATGGCCTTTATCCGAATCCATGCATCCATCATCTTCACACGTGCATCATGCTACATGCGACGTGCTGCTCAACTGTTTCCCACTAATCCATTACGCAATATTGGTAAAATGATTTAGTGGAGTTGTTTGTTTTTGCATAAATATTTGGAAAAAATTTCGGAAAATATTTTTTCGAAGTCTTAATTATTTTTATCAAAAGCAGAATATTTTCTAAGTGTAGAAGGGGAGTGCCTCGGTCGACGAGCTTGTTCAAAAAATCTAGCACTGTCGTTCAAGCAAGATAAGCATCTTGCGTGAAGTTTTTTGAACGACACGTGTCCTTCGTTCGAGCGAGATGCCTATCTCGTTCGAGCGATGCCGCTGCCTCGATTTTGGTATAAATACGAGTGTACTTTCTACACATTTTTTAAGTCTTTTTCCAACACGATTTTTGCGAAAAACTTCCCAGAAAACAAACTTCACCTTTTAAGGTTTTATGCCTTGGTTATTCACATAAACACTCCCATCTATGTATGGGAATTGTTAAACCTTCATGAGGATCATTTTTACTCATCTGGAGTAATTTGTGGAGAAGCCGTTCTCTTCTTCATTACTATCCACCTGGAGTTCTTGCGAGAGATTCCAGCCGAGACATCAAAATCGAAGCCTGAGGGTATTTCTTGTGTCGCTCTTATTTTCATTGTAATCCGTGTAACCATTTTTACAAATTATAGTGAAAATAAAAAGGTTTTGCCCCTTTGGGGGATTTTTCCCCATTTGTGTGTTTTGTTTGTGATTAACTGTTATTGCATGTTCATATTGATTTCAATCACACCTAGATGCATGATTTTAGGATTTAATTAAAAAACTGAATTTAATTAAATTGAATGCACATGCACTCTTTAAATTGATATCAGAGCCAATTACACAATTATACCGTGTAATTTTCCGCAATTTTTTTCTAAGATATTAATTTTCTGAAAAATTTGATTTTTGAAAAAAGGGCGTGTTCAATGGAGAAATTATATAATAAAATGCTAGTTTTTGACGGGACTAATTATGCTTACTGGAAAGCATGCATAAAATCTTCTTTAAAAGCCATCGATGAAAGAGTTTGGATTTTGGTTGAAAGTGGGTGGACACCTCCCTTCGTCACTGTTGATAATGTGAATAATTTAAAATATATCACTGCCTGAACTGAAGAAGAATTTAAATGGTCATCTTTTAATTCTAAGGGCTTAAGTGCTATTTCTGAATCCGTCACACTTGACGAGTTCCGACGCATAATGACGTGCACCACGTCAAAAGAGGCATGGGATGTTTTGCAACTTACCCGTGAAGGAACTAATGCTGTGAAAGAGTCTAAACTGCAAAATTTAACAACTCAATTTGAAACTATCACCATTCTTGAGTCTGACTGTTTTGATGAATTCTATGCTAGATTATCTGATATGATAAACACTAGCTTTAATCTTGGTGAACACATTCCTAATGCTAAAGTTGTTAAAAATATTCTTAGATCATTGCCTAAGCGTTTTATCCCTAAAGTGACTGGGCCAAATTCTATGGGTAATTTAAACACGCTTAAATTGGAGGAACTTGGCAAACGTATGAAATTGATATGTTTCCTAAATCTGTCAAGCCTAAAGATAAGGGAACTGCACTTAATGCCCAAGATAAAAAGAGTGAGGGGTCGACAAGAAAGAGAGTTGAGTCATCTAGAAAAAGGGAGATAGAAACATCAGATTATGAGTGTGACTTTGATTTAGACGATTTGGCCCTATTTGCTAAAAATTTCAAGAAAATTCTCAAATTCATGAAAAATGAAAATTTCAAAGATTAAAAGAATTTTGGGAAAAATAAGGTTGAAAAGAAAAATGAAAAAGATTTTAAAGACCCTCCTAAGAAAGACAGTGAGAGATGCTATGAGTTCGATGGTAAGGGTCATAGAGCTTTTAAGTGTGCTACCAGGATGAACAGACTTGCCAACGAAAATGGCAAAGTTGTCCTTAATGCTACCTGATAAGAAGTTTTTTGCGTATGTATCGTTGTCGTGCAAAAGCTACTCTCAAAATTCCCTTGAGTACCTACAAAACTTGTCTAAAAATAACTCGTATTGCGGTAAGTACGGATATCAATCCAACTTTCAAGGTGAAACAATTAATGTGAAAACGTGCAATTTCAATTTTTTTTATGAAAATAATTTTTTTTATATTTTAAAAAAAATAATTTCAAGGGAAAAATTAACTAACAAATGCTAAAAATTATAAAATGACTAAATAATGAATAAAAATGTGCAACCGAGTGTGAAATATGTGAGAAGGTCAAGAGATGGGATTACACTGCATTTTCAATTATTTTAATTTCTCAATTTATTAATTTTGAAATATTTCGAGATAATATTAAATCAATAATCTAACTCTCGTTAAAATTATAAATTTAATAAAATCTTTTTCAGAAAATTAATTTAAAATTGTCACACGATGAAAAATTAAGACTAAACTATTTTCAGAAATTACCCGCTAGGATCAATTTAACGAAAATAATTTCAATCCTCAAATTTCAACACCGAATCAATATTCAAATATAGGAAAAACCTATCTCTAGTTCGATTCCTAAATTCAAATATTAATTAGTTCAATTAATTTACTAACTCTCGTTACATAAATTAATTGGTGACAGTTAAAGATTAATTTACCTAGAAATATAAAATTAATGAATCAACTAATTAAAGTAACATCATTCGCAGTGCATCCCACCCCTTGAACGGGGTGTTTATCCAAACATTCTCATGTGTGCATAAACAACATTCAATAACATATCAAAAGATGACATAAATGAATAGAGAAATAGAATACAATACGCAAGTCTCCTTGTCGAATCGCGTTCATAAAATGCGTCTCAATCTTCTCACTAATCCAGCACTTGATTACACCAAAAACAATAAAAAACAAACCTAAAAATTATTCTAACACTAAAGTAATTTTTTTAGAATTTTTTTATAAACCTAACTGTACATAATATACAGTATGGTTTTCTCTCTCTGCGTTACTCTCCTTTTTTTCTATCTGTTCAGAGTCTTATAAGATTTTCCCTTTTTTATTTTGTTGACCCACGATGCTTGGTTTAGAAGAGGATTTGGTGGGATCTTCTTGTTTTTTTTTTACTGAGTTTTTTTTTGTGGGATTTAAAATGGGTTTGGTGATAAGGAGGTCTTGGGTTTCTCAGTGGGCCGAATTTGGGCTGGCGCTGGCGGAAGGTTTCGGAGCTGGTCGCCCAAGTCTGAATGGGTAGTCGGGCCGATTGCGGGTTGGCTGGAGCGGGGTGGAGGTGTCAATCTCGGCCAACTCGCCGGCGGCAGTGGCCGCAATTTCACGCCGGAGGGGGGTGTGGATATGGCAGGAGCTCAGGTTCGATCGGGTTGTTCACGGGTTGGGGGCTGCTGCGACCGGCCGGGGCTGGGCGGACAGGTGAAAGGGGGTGATTTGGTTTGGGTTGGAGGTTGATGGTGAGGTTATGAGGAGAGAGAGAGAGGTGTTGGTGGTTTATGGAGTTTGGTGGGTATTTTGGTAATGGAGGTGAGAGAATCGGGTGTAGGTGTGGAAAGATGATAATGAATAGTAGATGTAGGGTGTGTTTGGGTGTAGGTTGTTTATGTGTGTGTGTTTAAGTTTTGGGATTATGGGTGTAAAAGGGTTTGTGTGTGTTTAATTTGTACCCCTAAAAAATTACACCTACTAAAAAATTAAAATAAAAGAAAACTAAATAAAATAAAAAAACTAACATCTCAAACTCAAATAAAATAAAACTCTATTAAACCTAAAAAAATATAATCCTAATAAAATAAAACTAAAATAAAATAAAATATATAAAATGAAATCTAATAAAACTAAAAAAATTAATTCCTAAAAAATTAATCCTAAGAAAAATGATAAAATAAAATAAAGATTAAAAATTAAAAACTAATAAAAATCAAAATCAAAATAAAGAAATAGAAAATAAATCCTAGAAAATTCTAAAATATTTCCTAAAAATAAAACGACTCAAAATAAAATTCTAGAAAAATAATAAAGGTACAAACTAAACACACACCGGGCTAGGAGAATGGTTTGGGCTCGGTGTAGGCTTAGGTTTGGGTTACGGGACTGCTTCGGAGCATCAGATCTCTTCCGGGCAAGCTCAATGAGGACTCTGACTTCGCGGTCTCTTTGATTTCTTCGATGTACACTTTTGACTGCTTCTGCGTCGCATTTGTACTGATTTAGCATTATTTGTACTGCAACTGCGTATTGACTTGAAAAATGATAAAATACGAACATAAGCATTTTTATTAAAAACGAGCGACTAAAATGTATCTATTCGGGGTATAAAATAGACTCTTTTGGGTGCTTATCACACCACCCCCAAACAGAACATTGCTAGTCCTCGAGCAAAAATTAGAGAGAAAATAGAGATAAGTAACCAAAAGTGTGCCACTTTCGCAGGCACTGGCGATTGCACTTAACATGTACAACAAGCCGTTAAACCTGTAAGTTGCCCTACAGGACGAGTGGTGTCTCGTGAGGGTTTGCAGTGAATATACCCACAAAATTCAAAAACTTATTTAAATGCAGTATCTGAGTAGATGATGAAACGCTATACAACCCAACTTTAAAAGAACATCAAGGAACACCGCATTCAACTATCAAAATAAAATATGAAATTACTTAATACCAAAAGTGTGATCCTTCCTAAAACTCAGCGTGTGTAATGTGAAATAATCTTAAGTATCATTAGAGTAATTCCGAGATCGCCTTTATAGAATCAACGCTTTGACTTCAATTTTCACTGGATATATCTCTCTGAATCGAACTCTCTGAGAATTGGGTAAGTTTATCTCTCTAGTGTGTGAGGATGTGAGTAAATGTAAACAAGTTCAAACGTCTCACACACTTTATAAGAAAGGACGGATACATGAAAGAAATTTGATCTCATGAACGAATGCTAACCACTATGTCGAGAATGTCGAATTATTCACCATATAATCTTCTCGTTTGCCCGAACACATTACCAAAGGTGAAAATGTGGTTTATGAATGGTATGAGGGGATAATGAAATGAAGAAGATGAATGATGGGGTGTTTTGAGAAGAGTGTGACACACTTTGATTGACTATTGTCTTCACCATTTGAATTTATGATCGCATATTTCTTTTTCCTCTTTTTTATATAATTTGTTTTCTTTGTTTTTTTTTTTTTTTTTTTTTTTTTTGCGATATATTTTTCTTTTCATAGCTCAAATGAAGACAATTTACATGGAAAATTTCAAACACTCTTTTTCTCAAAAACGATGGCAATGATGGATGGTATTTGGGACATATGGATAAGGAAATCATGGAATGATAATAGGTGGAGTGAAGGGTAAAAATGGTAAGCGTATGGAAAATCAGTTTAGTGCTCAGGACAAACTACAAGACACATGTTTCTTACAACTCGAAAGTAATGTCATTCTCAGTGATTATGCCAAATTTGAAAAAATGATGAGATCATGCAACGACTAAATGTAGTACCCAATGAAAGTTAAGTCAACTTGTGACTCTGAGATACGTAAAAACCCTCAAAAAGGAGAAAAGCTGAAATCTCACGGGTTTAAGTCGCCACTAGTGATCTTTTAAGGCTTTCTTAAGAATATAGTTACTCTTCAACTTTTGATTGTAAAGTGACTGTGCAAATTGCCGAGTTTAGGAATTCATAGTGCAAATACGCTTTTAAGAGGTATTAATTAATTTATTGTAAAAAGCGCAATTTTTTTGGTCAAACACGGATATTCCGAGATTTCTAAAAGAGGGATGATAGACAACTCATATCATAAAAATTTATTTTTAACTGCACAAAAAGTTTAAAATCAATTGTTTCTGAAAATTTTCAAAAGAGGTACTATTTTGATAAATTTCCCACCCCCAAACAAAAGAAAACATCGTCCTCGATGTTTAAAACCATATATGAAAATAAAAGCACAAGGGAGGAAAGATATTACCATAATGAACCACTAGTGAAATGTACCGCATTCTGGAGCAGAGATGAAACTTGAAGAACAGATGCGATACAAAAACGTACAAGTCTATAAAGCATGTGAAAATCATCGGGCGGTGTGAAACACCACCCTCAAACAGGATATGACTCATACTCAGAAACAATGAACAACGGGCTGCCTCCCAGTAGCGCTAAGTTTAACGTCTTCAGCCAGACCGAACCATTCTCACCATAATGATTAGATCTGTGAAAGTGCTGGGCGACAGAATAATTGGGTGATGAGAATCACCCCCAAACAAGACTGAAGCGTCAGTCTTGTTGGATAAAGGCGAAAGAAGAGGTCAGTACACTTGTATGGCAAAGTGCATCACTCGATGCAAAGCATCGGTGGACCATGGGCGGGTGGATAGGAGGGTAAGGTGAAGGGTAAGGGAGAGGGGGAAGAGGCGCCGATCTCGGGCCTTATTGAGCCGAAAGGTGAGGGCAACAAGGGCCCTATAGGAATGGTGCTCAAGTTGGTGGGGGAGGCAAAATGGTTTGGCAATAGTGATGGGGCGGGCCTCAGAGAAAGTGCACGACCTTTCTATAAATGGAAAGTGATAATGGTCGTGCCGTGACACACCAAGGAGCGGTAGATGGAAAAAATCAACACCATAAGGAAGTGGTGTGCATAGAATAACAAGCTCGGTGTCACGGAAGTGAAGAGTATCAAGAATACTCACATGGATGGTGGGGTCGATGAAAAGTGGACAAATGGGATTGTGTAGCACTAGGGTGGAGGGTGGGTAGAGGTGAGAATCTAAATGCTTAGATGGGAACAGGTGAGGTGCAATAACAAGGTCCCAATCAAGTGGTGGGGTGGAAGGGACAGTGGGTGGATCGGGCGGAACAAATGGTGGGGGAAGATGATCTAACTCACGAGTAGGAGATACACACTTCTCATGAGGCACGGAGTGATCCTCAATAGCACTCGGAGGAGGAAGTGTGGTAGCTAGAGATGGAGTGGTCATCGTCTCCACAAGAATATCGTCAGTGAATGTGGTGGGTGGGTAAGACGAGTCACCGAGATCTAAGATAGAGGAATCATTAGAAATAATGGGCTCAAGGTGAGCCAAGCATTGTGGAAAAGGATCCATATCCATATAGGTAGGAACTATCTCGGATTCTATCTCGGAAAAATGGTGAGCACTCGTAGCCGGAGCTAACCTAGAAATAATGGGTTCCTCGGGAACACACATAAAAGGGTCAAAAGGTGTAGACTCGGGCATAAGTATGGATTCGGTGGAAGGGGAAAGGTGAAACTCAATGGTGGGTTTGAAAGGATAAGGTGGTGTGGGGTCAGTCTCACAAACAGTGGATATGTCAACACAATTGACAACTTGGGGCTCGGACCACTGGGTGGTCTTAATGTCGAGATTCTCTGGATGATAGAGTTGGTCACACTCAAAATTCGTAGCACAAGACGACACATCCTCATCCCACGTAGGTGGAATAAATGGTCGACTTAGGGTGGAATCCGCCTCGTTCACACACTCAAAATCATATAATCGTTGTTCAAGCCTTTGAAGTGATTCAATTTGAGATTGAAGTGTGTAGACGAACTTGTGCAAGAGGCTCTCGAGAGCGGATGTGCAAGGTGGTGGGTGAGGTGCACACAACTCACTAGAAACACTAGGATGGGGAGAATACTCATAGGAAGTGGGTGGAGCAAGGTCAAGTGTAGCATTCATGGGAGAAGCATCTCCGTGAGGGACAAAAGTGTGATCAGCATGAGGAGCATATGAAGGGGACTGATAGGTAGGAGGTGCACAAGGTGGCAATGACGACTGTTGGAAACCGTAAGGATCCAAAACATGGCGGTGTGATTCATATTGCATGGAAGGATGATCAGGCCTCCATGAATAGCTCGGGTATTCATACCCCTCGACATTAGATTTGTCGTGATCATACGTCGAGGGTGGTTCCAAAACAGTGTCATAGGGATACACATGTTCCATGGTGGGGTCAGATGGACAGAATATAAATGGACACTCATGGGACATGTGATCGCTAAGGAAGCAGTGTATGCACGACGAAGCATGTGATGGGTTGACACTCGTCACCGGAGGCGGTGGAAGATGAGATGTGTGCGTGGACGACTCACGAGTAACAACGATGGGCGTTTGAGAGGGAAAGCCATTACTTAATGAATGAAGGTTCGATTCGGGCTTATCATCAAACAAACTTCGAGAGAATGTGAAATGGCCAAAGTATTCCCGTAAAGGACGTTCTTCGGCCATGACAAGAGGAATATTTTTTTGTTTTAAAATATTTTTCAAAAGAAAAGAAAATCTTTTTGTGATTTTTGAAAATAAGAAAAGGAAAATCTTTTTGGTATTTTAAATAAGAAAAAAAAAGAAAAGAAAATCTTTTTGGGATTTTTGAAAATATTTTTAAAAAGAAAGGAAAATATTTTTGGGATTATTTTCGAAAAAGGGAGAAAATGGACTCTTGATTTAAGCGAACTAACAAAACTCGACTACCGAAATAATGGAATTGGACACACACGAGTCAAGAAAAAATCCTAACGAGCACGTAGCCAATTATTATCTTCAAAATTTGTGAAAGGGGTAGTCAAATTATAATTAAGTCCGCGGGCGATAAAATACACGGAATTTATCTTTGTGATCGCCTGTTGCAAAAATGTGTTCCTACGGGGCTAGCTAGTTGATTGATTTTAAATTTAATGACAGCTAGGATAGCACACAATGGATAAGCGAGTGAGTCGGGTGATGAAATCCCTTCTCGTTTCAATGACCGGGTCTAGGTCTTAGGTAAATTAATTCATCAAACCAACCAATTTAAGTGCGAGACAAAATTAAAAAGCATATAGGAGCAAGTAGCACACAAAAATTGACTCGCTGACAGGAGATTCGCGAGGGACAAAGAAATGTACCTCCCACGGTTTTTACACACATGGGGTGAAGATCGAGTTGAGTCGACCGGGGGGAGATCTCGCCTATCTCAGTCGTCCCCGGGAGTCCTACCGACCCAAAGTAGAGAGGCTTCAAAAATCCTCGCCTTGGACGCCCTCTCTCTACCTTGTCCGGTGTCCCTTTTCGCCTTTTTTATATGAATAATTATTACAAACAAAATCGGTGTCAAAATGCACCAAAATAAATACCAAGCTTTAAAAATCCTATACAACCAGTCTAAGGAGGAGGGAGGAGGAATAACTACAATAAAAAAAACGATAAATAAAATTACAAGTCTTCAATTGCTTCCAGGCCAAGAAAGCGGCAACGGCGCCATTTGATAAGAAGTTTTTTGCGTATGTATCGTTGTCGTGCAAAAGCTACTCTCAAAATTCCCTTGAGTACCTACAAAACTTGTCTAAAAATAACTCGTATTGCGGTAAGTACGGATATCAATCCAACTTTCAAGGTGAAACAATTAATGTGAAAACGTGCAATTTCAATTTTTTTTTATGAAAATAATTTTTTTTATATTTTTAAAAAAATAATTTCAAGGGAAAAATTAACTAACAAATGCTAAAAATTATAAAATGACTAAATAATGAATAAAAATGTGCAACCGAGTGTGAAATATGTGAGAAGGTCAAGAGATGGGATTACACTACATTTTCAATTATTTTAATTTCTCAATTTATTAATTTTGAAATATTTCGAGATAATATTAAATCAATAATCTAACTCTCGTTAAAATTATAAATTTAATAAAATCTTTTTCAGAAAATTAATTTAAAATTGTCACACGATGAAAAATTAAGACTAAACTATTTTCAGAAATTACCCGCTAGGATCAATTTAACGAAAATAATTTCAATCCTCAAATTTCAACACCGAATCAATATTCAAATATAGGAAAAACCTATCTCTAGTTCGATTCCTAAATTCAAATATTAATTAGTTCAATTAATTTACTAACTCTCGTTACATAAATTAATTGGTGACAGTTAAAGATTAATTTACCTAGAAATATAAAATTAATGAATCAACTAATTAAAGTAACATCATTCGCAGTGCATCCCACCCCTTGAACGGGGTGTTTATCCAAACATTCTCATGTGTGCATAAACAACATTCAATAACATATCAAAAGATGACATAAATGAATAGAGAAATAGAATACAATACGCAAGTCTCCTTGTCGAATCGCGTTCATAAAATGCGTCTCAATCTTCTCACTAATCCAGCACTTGATTACACCAAAAACAATAAAAAACAAACCTAAAAATTATTCTAACACTAAAGTAATTTTTTTAGAATTTTTTTATAAACCTAACTGTACATAATATACAGTATGGTTTTCTCTCTCTGCGTTACTCTCCTTTTCTTCTATCTGTTCAGAGTCTTATAAGATTTTCCCTTTTTTATTTTGTTGACCCACGATGCTTGGTTTAGAAGAGGATTTGGTGGGATCTTCTTGTTTTTTTTTGACTGATTTTTTTTTGTGGGATTTAAAATGGGTCTGGTGATAAGGAGGTCTCGGGTTTCTCAGTGGGCCGAATTTGGGCTGGCGCTGGCGGAAGGTTTCGGAGCGGGTCGCCCGAGTCTGAATGGGTAGTCGGGCCGATTGCGGGTTGGCTGGAGCGGGGTGGAGGTGTCAATCTCGGCCAACTCGCCGGCGGCAGTGGCCGCAATTTCACGCCGGAGGGGGGTGTGGATATGGCAGGAGCTCAGGTTCGATCGGGTTGTTCACGGGTTGGGGGCTGCTGCGATCGGCCGGGGCTGGGCGGACAGGTGAAAGGGGGTGATTTGGTTTGGGTTGGAGGTTGATGGTGAGGTTATGAGGAGAGAGAGAGAGGTGTTGGTGGTTTATGGAGTTTGGTGGGTATTTTGGTAATGGAGGTGAGAGAATCGGGTGTAGGTGTGGAAAGATGATAATGAATAGTAGATGTAGGGTGTGTTTGGGTGTAGGTTGTTTATGTGTGTGTGTTTAAGTTTTGGGATTATGGGTGTAAAAGGGTTTGTGTGTGTTTAATTTGTACCCCTAAAAAATTACACCTACTAAAAAAATTAAAATAAAAGAAAACTAAATAAAATAAAAAAACTAACATCTCAAACTCAAATAAAATAAAACTCTATTAAACCTAAAAAAATATAATCCTAATAAAATAAAACTAAAATAAAATAAAATATATAAAATGAAATCTAATAAAACTAAAAAAATTAATTCCTAAAAAATTAATCCTAAGAAAAATGATAAAATAAAATAAAGATTAAAAATTAAAAACTAATAAAAATCAAAATCAAAATAAAGAAATAGAAAATAAATCCTAGAAAATTCTAAAATATTTCCTAAAAATAAAACGACTCAAAATAAAATTCTAGAAAAATAATAAAGGTACAAACTAAACACACACCGGGCTAGGAGAATGGTTTGGGCTCGGTGTAGGCTTAGGTTTGGGTTACGGGACTGCTTCGGAGCATCAGATCTCTTCCGGGCAAGCTCAATGAGGACTCTGACTTCGCGGTCTCTTTGATTTCTTCGATGTACACTTTTGACTGCTTCTGCGTCGCATTTGTACTGATTTAGCATTATTTGTACTGCAACTGCGTATTGACTTGAAAAATGATAAAATACGAACATAAGGTCATTTTTATTAAAAACGAGCGACTAAAATGTATCTATTCGGGGTATAAAATAGACTCTTTTGGGTGCTTATCACACCACCCCCAAACAGAACATTGCTAGTCCTCGAGCAAAAATTAGAGAGAAAATAGAGATAAGTAACCAAAAGTGTGCCACTTTCGCAGGCACTGGCGATTGCACTTAACATGTACAACAAGCCGTTAAACCTGTAAGTTGCCCTACAGGACGAGTGGTGT
Source organism: Sambucus nigra (assembly GCA_949130495.1). Lineage (NCBI taxonomy): Eukaryota > Viridiplantae > Streptophyta > Magnoliopsida > Dipsacales > Adoxaceae > Sambucus > Sambucus nigra. The sequence continues at coordinate 293,646,125 of OX422212.1, forward strand.
CTCGTGAGGGTTTGCAGTGAATATACCCACAAAATTCAAAAACTTATTTAAATGCAGTATCTGAGTAGATGATGAAACGCTATACAACCCAACTTTAAAAGAACATCAAGGAACACCGCATTCAACTATCAAAATAAAATATGAAATTACTTAATACCAAAAGTGTGATCCTTCCTAAAACTCAGCGTGTGTAATGTGAAATAATCTTAAGTATCATTAGAGTAATTCCGAGATCGCCTTTATAGAATCAACTCTTTGACTTCAATTTTCACTGGATATATCTCTCTGAATCGAACTCTTTGAGAATTGGGTAAGTTTATCTCTCTAGTGTGTGAGGATGTGAGTAAATGTAAACAAGTTCAAACGTCTCACACACTTTATAAGAAAGGACGGATACATGAAAGAAATTTGATCTCATGTACGAATGCTAACCACTATGTCGAGAATGTCGAATTATTCACCATATAATCTTCTCGTTTGCCCGAACACATTACCAAAGGTGAAAATGTGGTTTATGAATGGTATGAGGGGTAATGAAATGAAGAAGATGAATGATGGGGTGTTTTGAGAAGAGTGTGACACACTTTGATTGACTATTGTCTTCACCATTTGAATTTATGATCGCATATTTCTTTTTCCTCTTTTTTATATAATTTGTTTTCTTTGTTTTTTTTTTTTTTTTTTTTTTTTGCGATATATTTTTCTTTTCATAGCTCAAATGAAGACAATTTACATGGAAAATTTCAAACACTCTTTTTCTCAAAAACGATGGCAATGATGGATGGTATTTGGGACATATGGATAAGGAAATCATGGAATGATAATAGGTGGAGTGAAGGGTAAAAATGGTAAGCGTATGGAAAATCAGTTTAGTGCTCAGGACAAACTACAAGACACATGTTTCTTACAACTCGAAAGTAATGTCATTCTCAGTGATTATGCCAAATTTGAAAAAATGATGAGATCATGCAACGACTAAATGTAGTACCCAATGAAAGTTAAGTCAACTTGTGACTCTGAGATACGTAAAAACCCTCAAAAAGGAGAAAAGCTGAAATCTCACGGGTTTAAGTCGCCACTAGTGATCTTTTAAGGCTTTCTTAAGAATATAGTTACTCTTCAACTTTTGATTGTAAAGTGACTGTGCAAATTGCCGAGTTTAGGAATTCATAGTGCAAATACGCTTTTAAGAGGTATTAATTAATTTATTGTAAAAAGCGCAATTTTTTTGGTCAAACACGGATATTCCGAGATTTCTAAAAGAGGGATGATAGACAACTCATATCATAAAAATTTATTTTTAACTGCACAAAAAGTTTAAAATCAATTGTTTCTGAAAATTTTCAAAAGAGGTACTATTTTGATAAATTTCCCACCCCCAAACAAAAGAAAACATCGTCCTCGATGTTTAAAACCATATATGAAAATAAAAGCACAAGGGAGGAAAGATATTACCATAATGAACCACTAGTGAAATGTACCGCATTCTGGAGCAGAGATGAAACTTGAAGAACAGATGCGATACAAAAACGTACAAGTTTATAAAGCATGTGAAAATCATCGGGCGGTGTGAAACACCACCCTCAAACAGGATATGACTCATACTCAGAAACAATGAACAACGGGCTGCCTCCCAGTAGCGCTAAGTTTAACGTCTTCAGCCAGACCGAACCATTCTCACCATAATGATTAGATCTGTGAAAGTGTTGGGCGGCAGAATAATTGGGTGATGAGAATCACCCCCAAACAAGACTGAAGCGTGAGTCTTGTTGGATAAAGGCGAAAGAAGAGGTCAGTACACTTGTATGGCAAAGTGCATCACTCGATGCAAAGCATCGGTGGACCATGGGCGGGTGGATAGGAGGGTAAGGTGAAGGGTAAGGGAGAGGGGGAAGAGGCGCCGATCTCGGGCCTTATTGAGCCGAAAGGTGAGGGCAACAAGGGCCCTATAGGAATGGTGCTCAAGTTGGTGGGGGAGGCAAAATGGTTTGGCAATAGTGATGGGGCGGGCCTCAGAGAAAGTGCACGACCTTTCTATAAATGGAAAGTGATAATGGTCGTGCCGTGACACACCAAGGAGCGGTAGATGGAAAAAATCAACACCATAAGGAAGTGGTGTGCATAGAATAACAAGCTCGGTGTCACGGAAGTGAAGAGTATCAAGAATACTCACATGGATGGTGGGGTCGATGAAAAGTGGACAAATGGGATTGTGTAGCACTAGGGTGGAGGGTGGGTAGAGGTGAGAATCTAAATGCTTAGATGGGAACAGGTGAGGTGCAATAACAAGGTCCCAATCAAGTGGTGGGGTGGAAGGGACAGTGGGTGGATCGGGCGGAACAAATGGTGGGGGAAGATGATCTAACTCACGAGTAGGAGATACACACTTCTCATGAGGCACGGAGTGATCCTCAATAGCACTCGGAGGAGGAAGTGTGGTAGCTAGAGATGGAGTGGTCATCGTCTCCACAAGAATATCGTCAGTGAATGTGGTGGGTGGGTAAGACGAGTCACCGAGATCTAAGATAGAGGAATCATTAGAAATAATGGGCTCAAGGTGAGCCAAGCATTGTGGAAAAGGATCCATATCCATATAGGTAGGAACTATCTCGGATTCTATCTCGGAAAAATGGTGAGCACTCGTAGCCGGAGCTAACCTAGAAATAATGGGTTCCTCGGGAACACACATAAAAGGGTCAAAAGGTGTAGACTCGGGCATAAGTATGGATTCGGTGGAAGGGGAAAGGTGAAACTCAATGGTGGGTTTGAAAGGATAAGGTGGTGTGGGGTCAGTCTCACAAACAGTGGATATGTCAACACAATTGACAACTTGGGGCTCGGACCACTGGGTGGTCTTAATGTCGAGATTCTCTGGATGATAGAGTTGGTCACACTCAAAATTCGTAGCACAAGACGACACATCCTCATCCCACGTAGGTGGAATAAATGGTCGACTTAGGGTGGAATCCGCCTCGTTCACACACTCAAAATCATATAATCGTTGTTCAAGCCTTTGAAGTGATTCAATTTGAGATTGAAGTGTGTAGACGAACTTGTGCAAGAGGCTCTCGAGAGCGGATGTGCAAGGTGGTGGGTGAGGTGCACACAACTCACTAGAAACACTAGGATGGGGAGAATACTCATAGGAAGTGGGTGGAGCAAGGTCAAGTGTAGCATTCATGGGAGAAGCATCTCCGTGAGGGACAAAAGTGTGATCAGCATGAGGAGCATATGAAGGGGACTGATAGGTAGGAGGTGCACAAGGTGGCAATGACGACTGTTGGAAACCGTAAGGATCCAAAACATGGCGGTGTGATTCATATTGCATGGAAGGATGATCAGGCCTCCATGAATAGCTCGGGTATTCATACCCCTCGACATTAGATTTGTCGTGATCATACGTCGAGGGTGGTTCCAAAACAGTGTCATAGGGATACACATGTTCCATGGTGGGGTCAGATGGACAGAATATAAATGGACACTCATGGGACATGTGATCGCTAAGGAAGCAGTGTATGCACGGCGAAGCATGTGATGGGTTGACACTCGTCATCGGAGGCGGTGGAAGATGAGATGTGTGCGTGGACGACTCACGAGTAACAACGATGGGCGTTTGAGAGGGAAAGCCATTACTTAATGAATGAAGGTTCGATTCGGGCTTATCATCAAACAAACTTCGAGAGAATGTGAAATGGCCAAAGTATTCCCGTAAAGGACGTTCTTCGGCCATGACAAGAGGAATATTTTTTTGTTTTAAAATATTTTTCAAAAGAAAAGAAAATCTTTTTGTGATTTTTGAAAATAAGAAAAGGAAAATCTTTTTGGTATTTTAAATAAGAAAAAAAAAGAAAAGAAAATCTTTTTGGGATTTTTGAAAATATTTTTAAAAAGAAAGGAAAATATTTTTGGGATTATTTTCGAAAAAGGGAGAAAATGGACTCTTGATTTAAGCGAACTAACAAAACTCGACTACCGAAATAATGGAATTGGACACACACGAGTCAAGAAAAAATCCTAACGAGCACGTAGCCAATTATTATCTTCAAAATTTGTGAAAGGGGTAGTCAAATTATAATTAAGTCCGCGGGCGATAAAATACACGGAATTTATCTTTGTGATCGCCTGTTGCAAAAATGTGTTCCTACGGGGCTAGCTAGTTGATTGATTTTAAATTTAATGACAGCTAGGATAGCACACAATGGATAAGCGAGTGAGTCGGGTGATGAAATCCCTTCTCGTTTCAATGACCGGGTCTAGGTCTTAGGTAAATTAATTCATCAAACCAACCAATTTAAGTGCGAGACAAAATTAAAAAGCATATAGGAGCAAGTAGCACACAAAAATTGACTCGCTGACAGGAGATTCGCGAGGGACAAAGAAATGTACCTCCCACGGTTTTTACACACATGGGGTGAAGATCGAGTTGAGTCGACCGGGGGGAGATCTCGCCTATCTCAGTCGTCCCCGGGAGTCCTACCGACCCAAAGTAGAGAGGCTTCAAAAATCCTCGCCTTGGACGCCCTCTCTCTACCTTGTCCGGTGTCCCTTTTCGCCTTTTTTATATGAATAATTATTACAAACAAAATCGGTGTCAAAATGCACCAAAATAAATACCAAGCTTTAAAAATCCTATACAACCAGTCTAAGGAGGAGGGAGGAGGAATAACTACAATAAAAAAAACGATAAATAAAATTACAAGTCTTCAATTGCTTCCAGGCCAAGAAAGCGGCAACGGCGCCATTTGATAAGAAGTTTTTTGCGTATGTATCGTTGTCGTGCAAAAGCTACTCTCAAAATTCCCTTGAGTACCTACAAAACTTGTCTAAAAATAACTCGTATTGCGGTAAGTACGGATATCAATCCAACTTTCAAGGTGAAACAATTAATGTGAAAACGTGCAATTTCAATTTTTTTTTATGAAAATAATTTTTTTTATATTTTTAAAAAAATAATTTCAAGGGAAAAATTAATTAACAAATGCTAAAAATTATAAAATGACTAAATAATGAATAAAAATGTGCAACCGAGTGTGAAATATGTGAGAAGGTCAAGAGATGGGATTACACTACATTTTCAATTATTTTAATTTCTCAATTTATTAATTTTGAAATATTTCGAGATAATATTAAATCAATAATCTAACTCTCGTTAAAATTATAAATTTAATAAAATCTTTTTCAGAAAATTAATTTAAAATTGTCACACGATGAAAAATTAAGACTAAACTATTTTCAGAAATTACCCGCTAGGATCAATTTAACGAAAATAATTTCAATCCTCAAATTTCAACACCGAATCAATATTCAAATATAGGAAAAACCTATCTCTAGTTCGATTCCTAAATTCAAATATTAATTAGTTCAATTAATTTACTAACTCTCGTTACATAAATTAATTGGTGACAGTTAAAGATTAATTTACCTAGAAATATAAAATTAATGAATCAACTAATTAAAGTAACATCATTCGCAGTGCATCCCACCCCTTGAACGGGGTGTTTATCCAAACATTCTCATGTGTGCATAAACAACATTCAATAACATATCAAAAGATGACATAAATGAATAGAGAAATAGAATACAATACGCAAGTCTCCTTGTCGAATCGCGTTCATAAAATGCGTCTCAATCTTCTCACTAATCCAGCACTTGATTACACCAAAAACAATAAAAAACAAACCTAAAAATTATTCTAACACTAAAGTAATTTTTTTAGAATTTTTTTATAAACCTAACTGTACATAATATACAGTATGGTTTTCTCTCTCTGCGTTACTCTCCTTTTCTTCTATCTGTTCAGAGTCTTATAAGATTTTCCCTTTTTTATTTTGTTGACCCACGATGCTTGGTTTAGAAGAGGATTTGGTGGGATCTTCTTGTTTTTTTTTGACTGATTTTTTTTTGTGGGATTTAAAATGGGTCTGGTGATAAGGAGGTCTCGGGTTTCTCAGTGGGCCGAATTTGGGCTGGCGCTGGCGGAAGGTTTCGGAGCGGGTCGCCCGAGTCTGAATGGGTAGTCGGGCCGATTGCGGGTTGGCTGGAGCGGGGTGGAGGTGTCAATCTCGGCCAACTCGCCGGCGGCAGTGGCCGCAATTTCACGCCGGAGGGGGGTGTGGATATGGCAGGAGCTCAGGTTCGATCGGGTTGTTCACGGGTTGGGGGCTGCTGCGACCGGCCGGGGCTGGGCGGACAGGTGAAAGGGGGTGATTTGGTTTGGGTTGGAGGTTGATGGTGAGGTTATGAGGAGAGAGAGAGAGGTGTTGGTGGTTTATGGAGTTTGGTGGGTATTTTGGTAATGGAGGTGAGAGAATCGGGTGTAGGTGTGGAAAGATGATAATGAATAGTAGATGTAGGGTGTGTTTGGGTGTAGGTTGTTTATGTGTGTGTGTTTAAGTTTTGGGATTATGGGTGTAAAAGGGTTTGTGTGTGTTTAATTTGTACCCCTAAAAAATTACACCTACTAAAAAAATTAAAATAAAAGAAAACTAAATAAAATAAAAAAACTAACATCTCAAACTCAAATAAAATAAAACTCTATTAAACCTAAAAAAATATAATCCTAATAAAATAAAACTAAAATAAAATAAAATATATAAAATGAAATCTAATAAAACTAAAAAAATTAATTCCTAAAAAATTAATCCTAAGAAAAATGATAAAATAAAATAAAGATTAAAAATTAAAAACTAATAAAAATCAAAATCAAAATAAAGAAATAGAAAATAAATCCTAGAAAATTCTAAAATATTTCCTAAAAATAAAACGACTCAAAATAAAATTCTAGAAAAATAATAAAGGTACAAACTAAACACACACCGGGCTAGGAGAATGGTTTGGGCTCGGTGTAGGCTTAGGTTTGGGTTACGGGACTGCTTCGGAGCATCAGATCTCTTCCGGGCAAGCTCAATGAGGACTCTGACTTCGCGGTCTCTTTGATTTATTCGATGTACACTTTTGACTGCTTCTGCGTCGCATTTGTACTGATTTAGCATTATTTGTACTGCAACTGCGTATTGACTTGAAAAATGATAAAATACGAACATAAGGTCATTTTTATTAAAAACGAGCGACTAAAATGTATCTATTCGGGGTATAAAATAGACTCTTTTGGGTGCTTATCACACCACCCCCAAACAGAACATTGCTAGTCCTCGAGCAAAAATTAGAGAGAAAATAGAGATAAGTAACCAAAAGTGTGCCACTTTCGCAGGCACTGGCGATTGCACTTAACATGTACAACAAGCCGTTAAACCTGTAAGTTGCCCTACAGGACGAGTGGTGTCTCGTGAGGGTTTGCAGTGAATATACCCACAAAATTCAAAAACTTATTTAAATGCAGTATCTGAGTAGATGATGAAACGCTATACAACCCAACTTTAAAAGAACATCAAGGAACACCGCATTCAACTATCAAAATAAAATATGAAATTACTTAATACCAAAAGTGTGATCCTTCCTAAAACTCAGCGTGTGTAATGTGAAATAATCTTAAGTATCATTAGAGTAATTCCGAGATCGCCTTTATAGAATCAACGCTTTGACTTCAATTTTCACTGGATATATCTCTCTGAATCGAACTCTTTGAGAATTGGGTAAGTTTATCTCTCTAGTGTGTGAGGATGTGAGTAAATGTAAACAAGTTCAAACGTCTCACACACTTTATAAGAAAGGACGGATACATGAAAGAAATTTGATCTCATGAACGAATGCTAACCACTATGTCGAGAATGTCGAATTATTCACCATATAATCTTCTCGTTTGCCCGAACACATTACCAAAGGTGAAAATGTGGTTTATGAATGGTATGAGGGGTAATGAAATGAAGAAGATGAATGATGGGGTGTTTTGAGAAGAGTGTGACACACTTTGATTGACTATTGTCTTCACCATTTGAATTTATGATCGCATATTTCTTTTTCCTCTTTTTTATATAATTTGTTTTCTTGGTTTTTTTTTTTTTTTTTTTTTTTTGCGATATATTTTTCTTTTCATAGCTCAAATGAAGACAATTTACATGGAAAATTTCAAACACTCTTTTTCTCAAAAACGATGGCAATGATGGATGGTATTTGGGACATATGGATAAGGAAATCATGGAATGATAATAGGTGGAGTGAAGGGTAAAAATGGTAAGCGTATGGAAAATCAGTTTAGTGCTCAGGACAAACTACAAGACACATGTTTCTTACAACTCGAAAGTAATGTCATTCTCAGTGATTATGCCAAATTTGAAAAAATGATGAGATCATGCAACGACTAAATGTAGTACCCAATGAAAGTTAAGTCAACTTGTGACTCTGAGATACGTAAAAACCCTCAAAAAGGAGAAAAGCTGAAATCTCACGGGTTTAAGTCGCCACTAGTGATCTTTTAAGGCTTTCTTAAGAATATAGTTACTCTTCAACTTTTGATTGTAAAGTGACTGTGCAAATTGCCGAGTTTAGGAATTCATAGTGCAAATACGCTTTTAAGAGGTATTAATTAATTTATTGTAAAAAGCGCAATTTTTTTGGTCAAACACGGATATTCCGAGATTTCTAAAAGAGGGATGATAGACAACTCATATCATAAAAATTTATTTTTAACTGCACAAAAAGTTTAAAATCAATTGTTTCTGAAAATTTTCAAAAGAGGTACTATTTTGATAAATTTCCCACCCCCAAACAAAAGAAAACATCGTCCTCGATGTTTAAAACCATATATGAAAATAAAAGCACAAGGGAGGAAAGATATTACCATAATGAACCACTAGTGAAATGTACCGCATTCTGGAGCAGAGATGAAACTTGAAGAACAGATGCGATACAAAAACGTACAAGTTTATAAAGCATGTGAAAATCATCGGGCGGTGTGAAACACCACCCTCAAACAGGATATGACTCATACTCAGAAACAATGAACAACGGGCTGCCTCCCAGTAGCGCTAAGTTTAACGTCTTCAGCCAGACCGAACCATTCTCACCATAATGATTAGATCTGTGAAAGTGCTGGGCGGCAGAATAATTGGGTGATGAGAATCACCCCCAAACAAGACTGAAGCGTCAGTCTTGTTGGATAAAGGCGAAAGAAGAGGTCAGTACACTTGTATGGCAAAGTGCATCACTCGATGCAAAGCATCGGTGGACCATGGGCGGGTGGATAGGAGGGTAAGGTGAAGGGTAAGGGAGAGGGGGAAGAGGCGCCGATCTCGGGCCTTATTGAGCCGAAAGGTGAGGGCAACAAGGGCCCTATAGGAATGGTGCTCAAGTTGGTGGGGGAGGCAAAATGGTTTGGCAATAGTGATGGGGCGGGCCTCAAAGAAAGTGCACGACCTTTCTATAAATGGAAAGTGATAATGGTCGTGCCGTGACACACCAAGGAGCGGTAGATGGAAAAAATCAACACCATAAGGAAGTGGTGTGCATAGAATAACAAGCTCGGTGTCACGGAAGTGAAGAGTATCAAGAATACTCACATGGATGGTGGGGTCGATGAAAAGTGGACAAATGGGATTGTGTAGCACTAGGGTGGAGGGTGGGTAGAGGTGAGAATCTAAATGCTTAGATGGGAACAGGTGAGGTGCAATAACAAGGTCCCAATCAAGTGGTGGGGTGGAAGGGACAGTGGGTGGATCGGGCGGAACAAATGGTGGGGGAAGATGATCTAACTCACGAGTAGGAGATACACACTTCTCATGAGGCACGGAGTGATCCTCAATAGCACTCGGAGGAGGAAGTGTGGTAGCTAGAGATGGAGTGGTCATCGTCTCCACAAGAATATCGTCAGTGAATGTGGTGGGTGGGTAAGACGAGTCACCGAGATCTAAGATAGAGGAATCATTAGAAATAATGGGCTCAAGGTGAGCCAAGCATTGTGGAAAAGGATCCATATCCATATAGGTAGGAACTATCTCGGATTCTATCTCGGAAAAATGGTGAGCACTCGTAGCCGGAGCTAACCTAGAAATAATGGGTTCCTCGGGAACACACATAAAAGGGTCAAAAGGTGTAGACTCGGGCATAAGTATGGATTCGGTGGAAGGGGAAAGGTGAAACTCAATGGTGGGTTTGAAAGGATAAGGTGGTGTGGGGTCAGTCTCACAAACAGTGGATATGTCAACACAATTGGCAACTTGGGGCTCGGACCACTGGGTGGTCTTAATGTCGAGATTCTCTGGATGATAGAGTTGGTCACACTCAAAATTCGTAGCACAAGACGACACATTCTCATCCCACGTAGGTGGAATAAATGGTCGACTTAGGGTGGAATCCGCCTCGTTCACACACTCAAAATCATATAATCGTTGTTCAAGCCTTTGAAGTGATTCAATTTGAGATTGAAGTGTGTAGACGAACTTGTGCAAGAGGCTCTCGAGAGCGGATGTGCAAGGTGGTGGGTGAGGTGCACACAACTCACTAGAAACACTAGGATGGGGAGAATACTCATAGGAAGTGGGTGGAGCAAGGTCAAGTGTAGCATTCATGGGAGAAGCATCTCCGTGAGGGACAAAAGTGTGATCAGCATGAGGAGCATATGAAGGGGACTGATAGGTAGGAGGTGCACAAGGTGGCAATGACGACTGTTGGAAACCGTAAGGATCCAAAACATGGCGGTGTGATTCATATTGCATGGAAGGATGATCAGGCCTCCATGAATAGCTCGGGTATTCATACCCCTTGACATTAGATTTGTCGTGATCATACGTCGAGGGTGGTTCCAAAACAGTGTCATAGGGATACACATGTTCCATGGTGGGGTCAGATGGACAGAATATAAATGGACACTCATGGGACATGTGATCGCTAAGGAAGCAGTGTATGCACGGCGAAGCATGTGATGGGTTGACACTCGTCACCGGAGGCGGTGGAAGATGAGATGTGTGCGTGGACGACTCACGAGTAACAACGATGGGCGTTTGAGAGGGAAAGCCATTACTTAATGAATGAAGGTTCGATTCGGGCTTATCATCAAACAAACTTCGAGAGAATGTGAAATGGCCAAAGTATTCCCGTAAAGGACGTTCTTCGGCCATGACAAGAGGAATATTTTTTTGTTTTAAAATATTTTTCAAAAGAAAAGAAAATCTTTTTGTGATTTTTGAAAATAAGAAAAGGAAAATCTTTTTGGTATTTTAAATAAGAAAAAAAAAGAAAAGAAAATCTTTTTGGGATTTTTGAAAATATTTTTAAAAAGAAAGGAAAATATTTTTGGGATTATTTTCGAAAAAGGGAGAAAATGGACTCTTGATTTAAGCGAACTAACAAAACTCGACTACCGAAATAATGGAATTGGACACACACGAGTCAAGAAAAAATCCTAACGAGCATGTAGCCAATTATTATCTTCAAAATTTGTGAAAGGGGTAGTCAAATTATAATTAAGTCCGCGGGCGATAAAATACACGGAATTTATCTTTGTGATCGCCTGTTGCAAAAATGTGTTCCTACGGGGCTAGCTAGTTGATTGATTTTAAATTTAATGACAGCTAGGATAGCACACAATGGATAAGCGAGTGAGTCGGGTGATGAAATCCCTTCTCGTTTCAATGACCGGGTCTAGGTCTTAGGTAAATTAATTCATCAAACCAACCAATTTAAGTGCGAGACAAAATTAAAAAGCATATAGGAGCAAGTAGCACACAAAAATTGACTCGCTGACAGGAGATTCGCGAGGGACAAAGAAATGTACCTCCCACGGTTTTTACACACATGGGGTGAAGATCGAGTTGAGTCGACCGGGGGGAGATCTCGCCTATCTCAGTCGTCCCCGGGAGTCCTACCGACCCAAAGTAGAGAGGCTTCAAAAATCCTCGCCTTGGACGCCCTCTCTCTACCTTGTCCGGTGTCCCTTTTCGCCTTTTTTATATGAATAATTATTACAAACAAAATCGGTGTCAAAATGCACCAAAATAAATACCAAGCTTTAAAAATCCTATACAACCAGTCTAAGGAGGAGGGAGGAGGAATAACTACAATAAAAAAAACGATAAATAAAATTACAAGTCTTCAATTGCTTCCAGGCCAAGAAAGCGGCAACGGCGCCATTTGATAAGAAGTTTTTTGCGTATGTATCGTTGTCGTGCAAAAGCTACTCTCAAAATTCCCTTGAGTACCTACAAAACTTGTCTAAAAATAACTCGTATTGCGGTAAGTACGGATATCAATCCAACTTTCAAGGTGAAACAATTAATGTGAAAACGTGCAATTTCAATTTTTTTTTATGAAAATAATTTTTTTTATATTTTTAAAAAAATAATTTCAAGGGAAAAATTAACTAACAAATGCTAAAAATTATAAAATGACTAAATAATGAATAAAAATGTGCAACCGAGTGTGAAATATGTGAGAAGGTCAAGAGATGGGATTACACTACATTTTCAATTATTTTAATTTCTCAATTTATTAATTTTGAAATATTTCGAGATAATATTAAATCAATAATCTAACTCTCGTTAAAATTATAAATTTAATAAAATCTTTTTCAGAAAATTAATTTAAAATTGTCACACGATGAAAAATTAAGACTAAACTATTTTCAGAAATTACCCGCTAGGATCAATTTAACGAAAATAATTTCAATCCTCAAATTTCAACACCGAATCAATATTCAAATATAGGAAAAACCTATCTCTAGTTCGATTCCTAAATTCAAATATTAATTAGTTCAATTAATTTACTAACTCTCGTTACATAAATTAATTGGTGACAGTTAAAGATTAATTTACCTAGAAATATAAAATTAATGAATCAACTAATTAAAGTAACATCATTCGCAGTGCATCCCACCCCTTGAACGGGGTGTTTATCCAAACATTCTCATGTGTGCATAAACAACATTCAATAACATATCAAAAGATGACATAAATGAATAGAGAAATAGAATACAATACGCAAGTCTCCTTGTCGAATCGCGTTCATAAAATGCGTCTCAATCTTCTCACTAATCCAGCACTTGATTACACCAAAAACAATAAAAAACAAACCTAAAAATTATTCTAACACTAAAGTAATTTTTTTAGAATTTTTTTATAAACCTAACTGTACATAATATACAGTATGGTTTTCTCTCTCTGCGTTACTCTCCTTTTCTTCTATCTGTTCAGAGTCTTATAAGATTTTCCCTTTTTTATTTTGTTGACCCACGATGCTTGGTTTAGAAGAGGATTTGGTGGGATCTTCTTGTTTTTTTTTTGACTGATTTTTTTTTTGTGGGATTTAAAATGGGTCTGGTGATAAGGAGGTCTCGGGTTTCTCAGTGGGCCGAATTTGGGCTGGCGCTGGCGGAAGGTTTCGGAGCGGGTCGCCCGAGTCTGAATGGGTAGTCGGGCCGATTGCGGGTTGGCTGGAGCGGGGTGGAGGTGTCAATCTCGGCCAACTCGCCGGCGGCAGTGGCCGCAATTTCACGCCGGAGGGGGGTGTGGATATGGCAGGAGCTCAGGTTCGATCGGGTTGTTCACGGGTTGGGGGCTGCTGCGACCGGCCGGGGCTGGGCGGACAGGTGAAAGGGGGTGATTTGGTTTGGGTTGGAGGTTGATGGTGAGGTTATGAGGAGAGAGAGAGAGGTGTTGGTGGTTTATGGAGTTTGGTGGGTATTTTGGTAATGGAGGTGAGAGAATCGGGTGTAGGTGTGGAAAGATGATAATGAATAGTAGATGTAGGGTGTGTTTGGGTGTAGGTTGTTTATGTGTGTGTGTTTAAGTTTTGGGATTATGGGTGTAAAAGGGTTTGTGTGTGTTTAATTTGTACCCCTAAAAAATTACACCTACTAAAAAAATTAAAATAAAAGAAAACTAAATAAAATAAAAAAACTAACATCTCAAACTCAAATAAAATAAAACTCTATTAAACCTAAAAAAATATAATCCTAATAAAATAAAACTAAAATAAAATAAAATATATAAAATGAAATCTAATAAAACTAAAAAAATTAATTCCTAAAAAATTAATCCTAAGAAAAATGATAAAATAAAATAAAGATTAAAAATTAAAAACTAATAAAAATCAAAATCAAAATAAAGAAATAGAAAATAAATCCTAGAAAATTCTAAAATATTTCCTAAAAATAAAACGACTCAAAATAAAATTCTAGAAAAATAATAAAGGTACAAACTAAACACACACCGGGCTAGGAGAATGGTTTGGGCTCGGTGTAGGCTTAGGTTTGGGTTACGGGACTGCTTCGGAGCATCAGATCTCTTCCGGGCAAGCTCAATGAGGACTCTGACTTCGCGGTCTCTTTGATTTCTTCGATGTACACTTTTGACTGCTTCTGCGTCGCATTTGTACTGATTTAGCATTATTTGTACTGCAACTGCGTATTGACTTGAAAAATGATAAAATACGAACATAAGGTCATTTTTATTAAAAACGAGCGACTAAAATGTATCCATTCGGGGTATAAAATAGACTCTTTTGGGTGCTTATCACACCACCCCCAAACAGAACATTGCTAGTCCTCGAGCAAAAATTAGAGAGAAAATAGAGATAAGTAACCAAAAGTGTGCCACTTTCGCAGGCACTGGCGATTGCACTTAACATGTACAACAAGCCGTTAAACCTGTAAGTTGCCCTACAGGACGAGTGGTGTCTCGTGAGGGTTTGCAGTGAATATACCCACAAAATTCAAAAACTTATTTAAATGCAGTATCTGAGTAGATGATGAAACGCTATACAACCCAACTTTAAAAGAACATCAAGGAACACCGCATTCAACTATCAAAATAAAATATGAAATTACTTAATACCAAAAGTGTGATCCTTCCTAAAACTCAGCGTGTGTAATGTGAAATAATCTTAAGTATCATTAGAGTAATTCCGAGATCGCCTTTATAGAATCAACGCTTTGACTTCAATTTTCACTGGATATATCTCTCTGAATCGAACTCTCTGAGAATTAGGTAAGTTTATCTCTCTAGTGTGTGAGGATGTGAGTAAATGTAAACAAGTTCAAACGTCTCACACACTTTATAAGAAAGGACGGATACATGAAAGAAATTTGATCTCATGAACGAATGCTAACCACTATGTCGAGAATGTCGAATTATTCACCATATAATCTTCTCGTTTGCCCGAACACATTACCAAAGGTGAAAATGTGGTTTATGAATGGTATGAGGGGATAATGAAATGAAGAAGATGAATGATGGGGTGTTTTGAGAAGAGTGTGACACACTTTGATTGACTATTGTCTTCACCATTTGAATTTATGATCGCATATTTCTTTTTCCTCTTTTTTATATAATTTGTTTTCTTGGTTTTTTTTTTTTTTTTTTTTTTTGCGATATATTTTTCTTTTCATAGCTCAAATGAAGACAATTTACATGGAAAATTTCAAACACTCTTTTTCTCAAAAACGATGGCAATGATGGATGGTATTTGGGACATATGGATAAGGAAATCATGGAATGATAATAGGTGGAGTGAAGGGTAAAAATGGTAAGCGTATGGAAAATCGGTTTAGTGCTCAGGACAAACTACAAGACACATGTTTCTTACAACTCGAAAGTAATGTCATTCTCAGTGATTATGCCAAATTTGAAAAAATGATGAGATCATGCAACGACTAAATGTAGTACCCAATGAAAGTTAAGTCAACTTGTGACTCTGAGATACGTAAAAACCCTCAAAAAGGAGAAAAGCTGAAATCTCACGGGTTTAAGTCGCCACTAGTGATCTTTTAAGGCTTTCTTAAGAATATAGTTACTCTTCAACTTTTGATTGTAAAGTGACTATGCAAATTGCCGAGTTTAGGAATTCATAGTGCAAATACGCTTTTAAGAGGTATTAATTAATTTATTGTAAAAAGCGCAATTTTTTTGGTCAAACACGGATATTCCGAGATTTCTAAAAGAGGGATGATAGACAACTCATATCATAAAAATTTATTTTTAACTGCACAAAAAGTTTAAAATCAATTGTTTCTGAAAATTTTCAAAAGAGGTACTATTTTGATAAATTTCCCACCCCCAAACAAAAGAAAACATCGTCCTCGATGTTTAAAACCATATATGAAAATAAAAGCACAAGGGAGGAAAGATATTACCATAATGAACCACTAGTGAAATGTACCGCATTCTGGAGCAGAGATGAAACTTGAAGAACAGATGCGATACAAAAACGTACAAGTCTATAAAGCATGTGAAAATCATCGGGCGGTGTGAAACACCACCCTCAAACAGGATATGACTCATACTCAGAAACAATGAACAACGGGCTGCCTCCCAGTAGCGCTAAGTTTAACGTCTTCAGCCAGACCGAACCATTCTCACCATAATGATTAGATCTGTGAAAGTGCTGGGCGGCAGAATAATTGGGTGATGAGAATCACCCCCAAACAAGACTGAAGCGTCAGTCTTGTTGGATAAAGGCGAAAGAAGAGGTCAGTACACTTGTATGGCAAAGTGCATCACTCGATGCAAAGCATCGGTGGACCATGGGCGGGTGGATAGGAGGGTAAGGTGAAGGGTAAGGGAGAGGGGGAAGAGGCGCCGATCTCGGGCCTTATTGAGCCGAAAGGTGAGGGCAACAAGGGCCCTATAGGAATGGTGCTCAAGTTGGTGGGGGAGGCAAAATGGTTTGGCAATAGTGATGGGGCGGGCCTCAGAGAAAGTGCACGACCTTTCTATAAATGGAAAGTGATAATGGTCGTGCCGTGACACACCAGGGAGCGGTAGATGGAAAAAATCAACACCATAAGGAAGTGGTGTGCATAGAATAACAAGCTCGGTGTCACGGAAGTGAAGAGTATCAAGAATACTCACATGGATGGTGGGGTCGATGAAAAGTGGACAAATGGGATTGTGTAGCACTAGGGTGGA